>JARQOD010000003.1:30427399-30516586 GCA_033576555.1 Oophaga sylvatica | reverse complement strand
TGCGTGTACAAGTTGGATGAAGCGGAGCCGCGCGTGTACGAGGTGCACGGAGCTAAGGTTACTTTCACACTTGCGTTTTTTTGCGCAGCGCATCATGCGCACATAAAACGCATTAAAAAACGCATGCAAACGCTTATAAACGCTGCGATATTTAGTCGCATCAGCGTGCGCATTACGACCAAAAAACGCAGCGTTTGTATGCAATTTCAAGCGTTTTTGCATGCGTTTGCATTTTTTTCGGCGCATGTGTTGTCTACGTGTCACATTTCTATCAACTCTGTCTCTATCATCTGTCTCTATCATCTCTGTCTCTATCATCTGTATCAACTCTGTCTCTATCATCTGTCTCTATCATCTCTGTCTCTATCATCTGTCTCTATCATCTCTGTCTCTATCATCTGTATCAACTCTGTCTCTATCATCTCTGTCTCTATCATCTCTGTCTCTATCATCTGTCTCTATCATCTGTCTCTATCATCTCTGTTTCTATCATCTGTCTCTATCATCTCTATCATCTCTGTCTCTATCATCTGTCTCTATCATCTCTGTCTCTATCATCTGTATCAACTCTGTCTCTATCATCTGTCTCTATCATCTCTGTCTCTATCATCTGTCTCTATCATCTCTGTCTCTATCATCTCTGTCTCTATCATTGTCTCTATCATCTGTCTCTATCATCTCTGTCTCTATCACCTGTCTCTATCATCTCTGTCTCTATCATCTGTCTCTATCATCTGTCTCTATCATCTCTGTCTCTATCATCTGTCTCTATCATCTGTCTCTATCATCTCTGTATCATCTGTCTCTATCATCTCTGTCTCTATCATCTCTGTCTCTATCATCTGTCTCTATCATCTGTCTCTATCATCTCTGTCTCTATCATCTGTCTCTATCATCTCTGTCTCTATCATCTGTCTCTATCATCTCTGTCTCTATCATCTCTATCAACTCTGTCTCTATCATCTGTCTCTATCATCTCTGTCTCTATCAACTCTGTCTCTATCACCTTTTTATCTACACTCCTCACAATGTTGCTTGTGTAGGGGGTTGTTTAAACAAGTGTTTAGACATTATTTACTCTAAAATTGCGTACGCGCAAAAGCGCTGACGAGCGCAAGGCCATGCCAGCGCACCCATAGACTGCAATGTTATTTTTTTGCACATAGCATGCGCACACGTGTGCATGCGTTTTTTTAAAGCGGTTGGGCGGAAAAAAAATGCAACATGTAGCGTCTAGCGCGTATGGGCGCACACCTGGAAAATGCGCAGCGCACGCCAAACGCAGATGAACGCGTGCAAGCGCTAGACCCTGCGCCCGCCATGTTAAAGATAGGGAACATTGCGCATGCGTCCGATAGCGCACGATGCACTGCGCAAAAAGACGCAAGTGTGAAAGTAGCCTAAGCCGCACATGTACGAGGTGCACAGAGCGGAGCCGCGCGTGTACGAGGTGCACGGAGCGGAGCCGCGCGTGTACGAGGTGCACGGAGCGGAGCCGCGCGTGTACGAGGTGCACGGAGCGGAGCCGCATGTGTACGAGGTGGATGTAGCAGTGCTGTAGTGTGTACGAGGTGCACGGAGCGGAGCCGCACGTGTACGAGGTGGATGTAGCAGTGCTGTAGAGTGTACGAGGTTTACGGAGCTGAGCCGCGCGTGTATGAGGTTTACGGAGCGGAGCCGTGTGAACGAGGTGGATGTAGCAGTGCTGTGTGTGTACGATACGGAGCCCTGTGTGTGAAGTGTACGGAGCTGAGCCGCTCAGCTCCATACACACAGGGCTCCGTGCTTGAGCCGTGTGTGTACAGAGCGGAGCAGAGCCGTGTGTGTATGGAGTGGAGCCTTGTGTGTATGTAGTGGAGCCGCGTGTGTACGAGATGTACGGAGCAGAACTGCGTGTGTACGAGGTGTATGCTGCAAAGCAGCATGTGTACAAGGTTTACGGAGTGGAGTCATATGTGTACAAGGTGTACAAAGCGTGGCTGCGTGTGTACAAGGTGTACGGAGTGGAGCCTTGTGTATACTGAGTGGAGCCTTGCGTGTGCGATGTAGACGGAGCTGAGCCGTGTGTGTACGAGGCATACAAAGCGAACAGTGTGTGTATGAGGTGTGCAGAGCCGTGCATGTACAAGGTGTATGGTGGGGAGCATTCATACCTCCCAACCGTCCTGAATTCAGCGAGACACTCTCGATTTTGGGAGTCTGCCCCGCTGTCCCGGCCGGGAGCTATTCCCGTGGACACAGGAGTACATGCCGGAGCCCCGAGGAGCACTTTAAAATTCGCACGTGATGTTCCACCAGAAGAGACGTGCTGGAAGATGACCGGAAATGAGGTAATTTCGGGAGGAGATTGTGACGGAACCATGGAGGCACTTCAGGGAATGCTTCAGATCCATCACCGTGTCCTCGCCTTGGAATCGGGGATGTCGGCCATGTGAGCGGATCATGATATGTCCTGCACCGGGAGACTCAGGTGGGCACTACAATGCGAGTCGGGCTGCTATAGTATCTTTATAGAATCTTTATTTATTTCTCTCTCTCTGTTCTTTCTTTCTCTCTGTTCTTTCTTTCCCATCTTTCTTTCTCTCTGTTCTTTTTCTTTCTTTCTCTCTGTTCTTTCTTTCCCCTCTTTCTTTCTATCTCTCTGTTCTTTCTTTCTTTCCCCTCTTTCTTTCTGTCTCTCTCTGTTTCTTTCTCTCTATCTCTCTGTTCTTTCTTTCACCTCTTTTTTTTCTCTCTCTCTGTTCTTTCCCCTCTTTCTTTCTTTCTTTCTTTCTTCCTTTCTCTCTGTTCTTTTTTTCTATCTCTCTCTTCCCCTCTTTCTTTCTCTCTCTGTTCTTTCTTTCTTCCCCCTCTTTCTTTCTTTCCTCTCTTTCTCTCTTTCTCTCTGTTCTTTCTTTCTCTCTCTCTGTTCTTTGTTTTCCATCTTTCTTTCTCTCTGTTCTTTTTCTTTCTTTCTCTGTTCTTTCTTTCCCCTCTTTCTATCTCTCTGTTCTTTCTTTCTTTCCCCTTTCTTTTTCTTTCTTTCTTTCTCTCTGTTCTTTCTTTCCCCTCTTTCTTTATCTCTGTTCTTTCTTTCCCATCTTTCTTTCTCTCTCTGTTCTTTTTCTTTCTTTCTCTCTGTTCTTTCTTTCCCCTCTTTCTATCTCTCTGTTCTTTCTTTCTCTCTGTTCTTTCTTTCTCTCTGTTCTATCTTTCTCTTTCTTTGCCCTTTCTTTCTTTCTTTCTTTCTTTCTGTTCTTTCTCTCTCTCTGTTCTTTCTTTCTCTTTCTTCCTCTCTCTGTTCTTTCTTTCCCATCTTTCTCTCTATCTCTCTGTTCTTTCTTTCTTTCTTTATTTCTCTCTTTGTTCTTTCTTTCCCTTCTTTCTCTCTCTCCCTCTGTTGTTTCTTTACCCTCTTTCTTTTTTTCTCTCTGTTCTTTTTTTCTGTCCCCTCTTTCTTTCTCTCTGTTTCTTTTTCTCTATCTCTGTTCTTTCTTTCCCCTTTCTTTCTTTCTCTCTCCCTGTTCTTTCCCCTCTTTCTTTCTTTCTTTCTTTCTTTCTCTGTTCTTTTTTCTTTCTCTCTCTCTGTTCTTTCTCTTTCTTTATCTCTCTGTTCTTTCTTTCCCCACATTTCTTTCTCTCTGTTCTTTCTTTCCCCTTTCTTTCTCTCTCTCTATTCTTTCTTTCTTTTTCTCTCTGTTCTTTCTTTCTCTATTCTTTCTTTCCCCTCTTTCTCTCTCCCTCTCTGTTCTTTCTTTCTCCCTCTGTTCTGTCTTTCCTCTTCTTCTTTCTTTTTTCTTTCTTTCTTTCTTTCTTTCTTTCTTTCTTTTCTTTTCTTTCTTTCTTTCTTTTTTCTTTCTTTTCCCATCTGTCTTTCTTTCTCTCTCTGTTCTTTTACTCAGTACCAGTGTGCCCACAATACCAGTCACTGTGCCCTCAGTACTAGTCAGTGTGATCACCAGTGCTAAATGGGTGTGGTTGGGGCGAGGACATGGGTGTGACTAGTTGGGAAATGGGTGTGGTCAGGGCGTGGCCTAAAATATGCCGCGGCGCGCTGCGTGCGCCGCAGTCTTTTTCCCTCTTTCCCATCTTCAAAAGTTGGGAGGTATGACATTACCCCTAACCAAAATTAAATACAAAACATAAAAAAAACATGCACACACTCTGACACACACTCAAGCACCCCAAAAGAAAGGAAAAAGGCCTTACCTGGCCATACATACAACTTCAACCTATATATACACTACTATATACACTACTATATACACAATAAGACATGCACAAAAATTATTTCTTTTTTTTTTCCCCCACCACACCACAGGTCTATGAGTTCATGCCCTTTTCACAGCAAACTTGACGGGTCCATGAAAGTTTATGCCCTTAGAAATTTTCAACCCTCTGGTCCATGGTAAGTTCCATGCCCTCCCCCCACACAAAAACCCCCACCCAACCTAAACTATACCCCCCAAACATATAACTATTTACACTTATATATAATACATAACATTTACAGACCTACCACACAAGAACACTACATTACATTACTTTACTTTAAACACAACACTATAAACATTTATAGACATTAACTCTATACACTGACCACATAACCTGCAAGACCCAAGTTCAGCGCCTGCAAGCCCAATATCCATTATTTCCTGAATTTACAAAACAAAAAGCTAAATGTGCCACACACCAGCCCACCACCAGGAAACTGGAGTCCTAAGAGGCCCCGTCCCTAACCACCAATACACGCACCCAGTCCCTCACCAACTAAATCTGTCCCTAAAAGAAAAGAAACTGACCCTAACCATACCTCCCAACTGTCCCGGATTGAGCGGGACAGTCCCGATTCTGACCCCCCCGTCCCGCTGTCCCCGCTGAAGACACTATGTGTCCCGCAGTGAGATGAGCCGCCACGCCCCCATGCACCCCTTCCTGCCCTAACTGTCTTTACAGCCTTAGCCTCTCACAGCTAGCAATGACGCTGCTATTGCTGTAGTCTTCTGTGCCCACAGGACCTGTGATGAGGTCACAGGAAGGGAGGAGTCGGGGGTCACATGATCAGTGTCCTCGTGTGCAGGACTCTGCTGTGATGTTGTCATGGTGTTGGATGAGGGTAAGTGTGTGTGGGGGTCAGGACTCGGGTTTACAGTGTGGATGTAGCAGTGCTGTAGTGTGTACAAGTTGGATGTAGCAGAGCCGTATGTGTACGAGGTGTACGGAGCGGAGCCGTGTGTGTACGAAGCGGAGCCATGTGTGTACAAGGTGTGCGGAACCGTGTACGGAGTGGAGCCGTGTGTGTACGGAGCGGAGCCGTGTGTGTACGAGGTGTGCGGAGCCGTGTGTGTATGAGGTGTACGTGTCGTGACCCGCACCACAATTGTGGGTTACCAGGGCAATGGGGTACTCAGAGCCGAGCCCATGGAAGTCTATGGGGTTGTCACAGGTAGCGGTGGCTCGGTCTGTGGCCCTGGCGGTCAGGCGTATGTTGGGGGGGGGGGTTATTTACAGGGGACTGGTATATAACAGTTCGTGACGCCACCTGTAGTTTTCTGATCACTAAGACCAGCGCTGCTGTAGATCTCTGAGGGGATGGTGTGGCAGCTAGATGTCGGGTCCCCTACAGGTGGGACTCTTCCCTCAGGGTCTATAGTGATGATGATGTCGTGAAGGTATGCAGTTAAATGACACAGTCTCACACATTAAAGCTTCTTTCCATACCTTTTACTTTCCAAGATGATAAGGCAGGCCCCGGGAAGCTGTTGGGGTGGATGGAGGATGCGTTTCAAGGTAACGGCTGAGCAGGTTAGAGGCCTCCTTAACTTTCAATGTAATGAGTCCAACTTGCATGAAGCTAAGTTCACTCTAAAACTCCAGCTAATTCTGTAGCTGTACTGCCCGGTCAGTATAGTGGTCGGAGCCTTCCTTTGAGAGAGCTGGTTGCTTACTGATGTCCGGCAGAACTCAGAGCTCCCACTCTTCCTGACCCCTGTTACGTACCGACGCTAAGGGCTTGTTCCTGTGACGTGAAGTCCAGCGAACCTCTGGTTATTCTATCACTACGCTTGAAGCTGTAGCAACACTTCGGTCCCCAGTGACCGGTGAATAGTGCAGACAATCCAATGTCCAAGGCACTTCTATAATTCCTTTCCACTGCGCCCTTCGCCCTGCTCGCGCTCTTAACATAAGCACTCTCATCCAAATAGTCACAGTCCTTTCTTCTGACCTTTCTTAGAGCTCGCTGACAGATTCCCAGTTTTCTCCCAGTTCAGGAACACATCATCTGAACTTCACTGTCCTTAGGACAGGCGACTGAAGTACTGCTGCAAAACTCTTCCTCCCTCCAAGTCCAGACTAGACAGACTTCCTGATGGGATGACTCACTCCTGAGCCACCCGAGCTAGACTTTTCTGTCCGAAGACAGGAAACTGACTGACTGACTCTGCTGCATGTCACTACCTTATATACTCTGTGGGTGTGTCTAGGTGTGATGAGTGAGTGAATGCATATCAAGCATTAAACCATTACCTGTCCACGCATCCTCCCGGATAATGTGTGCCTTACATACCAGGGCTACACATCCCCCCTTGGTAAAATACAGCACTCCCGGGCTGTGAAATAGACAAAGAAAGAATTTTTGTTTTGCATTAAACATTTAACATCAAACTCTTCCCAGCAGGGAGGTGAGAAATTCTTAAACGTTGCATTGTATACAATGGTCATTAGTAAAATACAAAAGTAGTAAGACATTTTCATATAAATACACATAGTATTCTTGTGAAGGACCCGCACCAAACCTTCAACGTGGGTCCTGGGTGGGCTGCAGGACATCTGGCTGCAGACCTCTCTCAGTGCCACACCACACGGGTTTTACGTTCAGAGGTAAACGTTGTGCTGTGGTTTTATTGTAAAACCAAGATAGGGCACAAAGTGCAACTATATACAATAAAGTTTTTAGGCTAAAAGTGTCCATGGCCAGCAGTTCTTTATGAGGAAAAACACATCTCAATTTCACATTTTTCACAATAACGACATATCAACTTCTTTGTTAAAGTGCAAAAGCTTCATCAATATTTTACTTTTCAACATTCTTCATACAGTACCCAGCCGGGTATTCTACTGTAAATTACTTTAAATACATAGGCTTTACATACACAAATCAAAGAGGCAAACGACTTTTTCTTTTATAAATTATATACATTACGAATACGGTGAACCCTTTTCCGGGCCCTACCAATCTTCATTTTCATTTATTTCTATTACATTTTCCACACCGGGTGCAGAAACAACACGATGCTCCTTTGGATGCATAACGAATAGGTCATGTGCTGCGGAGCCGTGTGTACGAGGTGTACGTATGGAGCGGAGCCGTGTGTGTACGAGGTGTACGGAGTGGAGCCGTTTGTGTACGAGGTGGTTGTAGCAGTGATGTAGTGTACGAGGTGTACAGAGCAGAGCCGTGTGTACGAGGTGGATGTAGCAGTGCTGTAGTGTGTACGAGGTGTACTGAGCAGAGCCGTGTGTATGCGAGTTGGATGTAGCGGAGCCGTGCGTGTACGAGTTGGATGGAGCGGAGCCGCGCGTGTATGAGGTGCACGGAGCTAAGGCTACTTTCACACTTGCGTTTTTTTGCGCAGCGCATCGTTCGCACATGAAACACATTAAAAAAACGCATGCAAACGCTTATAAACGCTGTGATATTTAGTCGCATCAGCGTGCACATTACGACCAAAAAACGCAGCGTTTGTATGCGATTTCAAGCGTTTTTGCATGCGTTTGCGTTTTTTCGGCGCATGGGTTCTCTACGTGTCACATTTCTATCAACTCTGTCTCTATCATCAGTCTCTATCATCTGTCTCTATCATCTCTGTCTCTATCATCTGTCTCTATCATCTCTATCATCTCTGTCTCTATCATCTGTATCAACTCTGTCTCTATCATCTGTCTCTATCATCTCTGTCTCTATCATCTGTATCAACTCTGTCTCTATCATCTGTCTCTATCATCTCTGTCCCTATCATCTGTCTCTATCATCTCTGTCTCTATCATCTCTGTCTCTATCATCTGTCTCTATCATCTGTCTCTATCATCTCTGTCTCTATCATCTGTCTCTATCATCTGTCTCTATCATCTGTCTCTATCATCTCTATCATCTCTGTCTCTATCATCTGTATCAACTCTGTCTCTATCATCTGTCTCTATCATCTCTGTCTCTATCATCTCTGTCTCTATCATCTGTCTCTATCATCTCTGTCTCTATCATCTCTGTCTCTATCATCTCTGTCTCTATCATCTGTCTCTATCCTCTGTCTATCATCTCTGTCTCTATCATCTGTCTCTATCATCTCTGTCTCTATCATCTTTTTATCTACACTCCTCACAATGTTGCTTGTGTAGGGGGTTGTTTAAACAAGTGTTTAGACATTATTTACTCCAAAATTGCGTGCGCGCAAAAGCGCTGACGAGCGCAAAGCCATGCGCACGCCAGCGCACCCATAGACTGCAATGTTATTTTTTGCGCATAGCATGCGCACACATGCGCACGCAGTTTTTTAACCCCTTCCCGACCCATGACGCCGACGTCGGCGTCATGAAAACCAGTGCCATCCCGACCCATGACGCCGGCGTCGGCGTCATGCTATAAATTATGTTCCTGGGGGTCGGGTGACCGGGGTCACTGAAAGGTCACCCGACCCCCAGGCACAGGACCCTTAGTGCATCACCACAGGGGGGTTGGCTTAACCCCCATGTGGCCACGATCGCTCTGATTGGCTGTTAAAAGTGAAACAGCCAATCAGAGCGATTTGTAATATTTCAAAAATGAAATTGGTGAAATATTACAATCCAGCCATGGCCGATGCTGCAATAGCATCGGCCATGGCTGGAGACCGCGATCAGACCCCCTCCACATCGAGTCACGGCAGTGATCGGCCGCCGCCGCCGAAAGATGACAGCGATCGGTCACCGCCGTCACTGTCTGCTCCCCTGCTCCTGCGATCCGCTGCCCCCACCTACCGATCCCCCCCTCTCACCTTCCGACCCCCCCTACTCACCTCTCCCGGTCCACCGATGTCCCTGGATCCGTCCCGGTGGCTGCCCGGGATTCTTCATGGGCGCCGCCATCTTGGAAAATGGCGGGCGCATGCGCAGTGTGCCCGCCAGCCGGCGCATGCGCAGTGCGCCCACCATTGTACAAAAATTTATTTTGATCACTGTGATAAACTGTCACAGTGATCAAAATAAAAAAAAGTAAATGAACCCCCCCCCGTCATAGGTAGGGACAAATAATAAAATAAAGAATTTTTTTTTTTTTCCTAGAGGATTTTGCTGCTGATCCGCAGCTGATTTTGCTGCGGATCCGCGGCGGATATTGCTGCTGATCCGCGGCGGATTTTGCTGCTGATCCGCGGCGGATTTTGCTGCTGATCCGCGGCGGATTTTGCTGCTGATCAGCGGCGGATTTTGCTGCTGATCAGCGGCGGATTTTGCTGCTGATCCGCGGCGGATTTTGCTGCTGATCCGCTGCGGATATTGCTGCTGATCCGCGGCGGATATTGCTGCTGATCCGCGGCGGATATTGCTGCGGATCCGCGGCGGATTTTGCTGCTGATCCGCGGCGGATTTTGCTGCGGATCCGCGGTGGATTTTGCTGGGAATCCTCGGCGGATTTTGCTGGGGATCCTCGGCGGATTTTGCTGGGGATCCTCGGCGGATTTTGCTGGGGATCCGCGGCGGATTTTGCTGGGGATCCGCGGCGGATTTTGCTGCTGATCCGCCGGAGATTTTGCTGCGGATCCGCAGCGGATTTGGCGCTGCGGATCCACAGCGGATTTGGCGCTGCGGATCCACAGCAGATCCAGAAACCATGTACAGTACAATCCAAATAAATGGTTAAAAAAAACGCTGTGCACATGCGGATTTGTTGCAGTTTTAAATCCGCAGCATGTCAACTCTTTGTGCGGATTCCGCAGAGGTTTTACACCTATTCCATTATAGGTGTGAAACCGCAGGGAAAAACCGCAACAAATCCGCGCTAAATTCGCAGGTAAAACGCAGGTCATTTTACCTGCGGATTTAAGAAAAATCCGCAAGTGAATCCGCAACGTGTGCATGGGGCCTCAGGGTTAGGGTTAGGCTGGGTTCATATTGCATTATGGCAGTCCGTTAGATGGACTGCGTTTCACCGCGGTAACGCAGTCCGTTAACGCTGCCATTCACCCCATTTGTGTGCGCATCACAACGCATGCCGTAAAGCGGCATGCGTTTGCGACGTGCCGTCATTCAGTGACGGAGCCTCGGACACTGGCTGCAGCGTCTGGGCTCCGTCACCGCTAGCACAGATGAATCATCTGCTGATTCATCTGCGCTAGCAGGTATAGCATAACGCGATCGCGTTATGCTATACCGTTACCAGCCGGTCAACGCTACGTGTTGAACGGGCTGGTAAAACGCAATATGAACCCAGCCTTAGGGTTAGAACTAGGGTTAGGGTTAGCATTAGGGTTAAGGTTAGAATTAGGGTTAGGGTTGGAATTTGGGTTAGGGTTGGAATTAGGGTTAGGCTTGTGGTTAGGTTTATGGTTAGAGTTGGGATTAGGGTTAGGGGTGTGTTGGGGTTAGGGTTATGGTTAGGGTTTGTGTTAGGGTTGGGGTTAGGGGTGTGTTGGGGTTAGGGTTGGAGTTAGAATTGAGGGGTTTCCACTATTTAGGCACATAAGGGGGTCTCCATACGCGACATGGCGCCACCATTGATTCCTGCAAATTTTGCGTTCAAAAAGTCAAACAGTGCTCCCTTTATTCCAAGCCCCGACGTATGCCCAAACAGTGGTTTATCCCCACATATGGGGTATCAGCGTACTTGGGAAAAATTGCACAACAACTTTGGGGTTCTAATTTCTCCTGTTAACATTGGGAAAAAAAATTGGGGTCTAAAAAATTATTTTTGTGGAAAAAAAATGATTTTATATTTTCACGGCTCTGCGTTATAAACTTCTGTGAAGGACTTGGAGATTCAAAGTGCTTACCACACATCTATAGGAGTTCCTTGGGGGATCTAGTTTCCAAAATGGGGTCACTTGTGGGGAGTTTCTACTGTTTAGGCACATCAGGGACTCTGCAAACGTAACATGACGCCCGAAGACCATTCCATCAAGTGGGCATTTCAAAACGTCACTACTTCCCATCCGAGCCCCGACGTGTGCCCATACAGTAGTTTTCTCCCACATATGGGATATCAGCATACTCAGGACAAATTGGACAACAACTTTTGGGGTCTAATTTCTCATGTTACCCTTGGGAAAATAAAAAAATTGGGGACTAAAAGATCCTGATTGTGGAAAAAATATGATTTTTTTTATTTTCATGCCCGGGCGTTATAAACTTCTGTGTAGCCCTTGGGGGTTCAAAGTGCTCACCACACATCTAGATAAGTTCTTTGTGGGGTCTAGTTTCCAAAATGGGGTCACTTGCGGGGAGTTTCTACTGTTTAGGCACATCAGGGGCTCTGCAAACGTAACAAGATGCCCGCAGACCATTCCATCAAGTCGGCATTTCAAAGCGTCACTACATCCCTTCCGAGCCCTGACGTGTGCCCAAACAGTGGTTCCCCCCACATATGGGGTACTAGCGTACTCAGGACAAACTGGACAACAACTTTTGGGGTTCAATTTCTCCTGTAACCATTGTGAAAATAAAAAATAGTGGGCTAAAAAATCATTTTTTGAGAAAAAAAAATGATTTTTTATTTTCACGGCTCTGCTTTATAAACTTCTGTGAAGCACCTGGGGGTTCAAAGTGCTCACTATGCATCTAGATAAGTTCCTTAGGGCGTCTAGTTTCCAAAATGGGGTCACTTGTGGGGGAGCTCCAATGTTTAGGCACACAGGAACTCTCCAAATGTGACATGGCAACCGCTAAATATTCCAGCATATTTTCCATTCAAAAAGTCAAATGGCGCTCCTTCCCTTCTGAGCCCTGCCGTGCGCCAAAACAGTGGTTTATGACCACATATGAGGTATCTGTGTACTCAGGAGAAATTGCCCAACAAATTTTAGGATCCAATTTATACTGTTGCCCATGTGAAAATGAAAAAAACTGAGGCTAAAAGAAAATTTTTGTGAAAAAAAAGTACTTTCTTTTTTTACGGATCAATTTGTGAAGCACCTGGGGGTTCAAAGTGATCACTATGCATCTAGATAAGTTCCTTAGGGGGTCTAGTTTCCAAAATGGGGTCACTTGTGGGGAGCTCCAATGTTTAGGCACACAGGGACTCTCCAAATGCGACATGGCAACCGCTAAATATTCCAGCATATTTTCTATTCAAAAAGTCAAATGCTGCTCCTTCCCTTCTGAGCCCTGCCGTGCGCCCAAACAGTGGTTTATGACCACATATGAGGTATCTGTGTACTCAGGAGAAATTGCCCAACAAATTTTAGGATCCAATTTATACTGTTGCCCATGTGAAAATGAAAAAAACTGAGGCTAAAAGAAAATTTTTGTGAAATAAAAGTACTTTCTTTTTTTACGGATCAATTTGTGAAGCACCTGGGGGTTCAAAGTGCTCACTATGCATCTAGATAAGTTCCTTAGGGGTCTAGTTTCCAAAATGGGGTCACTTGTGGGGGAGCTCCAATGTTTAGGCACACAGGAACTCTCCAAATGCGACATGGCAACCGCTAAATATTCCAGCATATTTTCTATTCAAAAAGTCAAATGGCGCTCCTTCCCTTCTGAGCCCTGCCGTGCGCCAAAACAGTGGTTTATGACCACATATGAGGTAGCTGTGTACTCAGAAGAAATTGCCCAACAAATTTTAGGATCCAATTTATAGTGTTGCCCATGTGAAAATGAAAAAAACTGAGGCTAAAAGAAAATTTTTGTGAAAAAAAAGTACTTTCTTTTTTTTACGGATCAATTTGTGAAGCACCTTGGGGTTCAAAGTGCTCACTATGCATCTAGATAAGTTCCTTAGGGGGTCTAGTTTCCAAAATGGGGTCACTTGTGGGGGAGCTCCAATGTTTAGGCACACAGCGACTCTCCAAATGCAACATGGCAACCGCTAAATATTTCAGCATATTTTCCATTCAAAAAGTCAAATGGCGCTCCTTCCCTTCTGAGCCCTGCCGTGCGCCCATACAGTGGTTTATGACCACATATGAGGTATCTGTGTACTTAGGAGAAATTGCCCAACAAATTTTGGGATCCATTTTATCCTGTTGCCCATGTAAAAATGAAAAAATTGATGCTAAAAGAAATTTTTTGTTGGAAAAATTAAAATGTCCATTTTTTCCTTCCACGTTGCTTTAGTTCCTGTGAAGCACCTGAAGGGTTAACAATCTTCTTGAATGTAGTTTTGAGTAGCTTGAGGGTGCAGTTTTTATAAAGGTGTCACTTTTGGGTATTTTCTGCCATATAGACCCCTCAAAGTGACTTGGTGAGGTGGTCCCTAAAAAAAATGGTTTTGTAAATTTTGCTGTAAAAAGGAGAAATCGCTGGTCAACTTTTAACCCTTATAACTTCCTAACAAAAAAAAATGTTGTTCCCAAAATTGTGCTGATGTAAAGTAGACATGTGGGAAATGTTATTTATTAACTATTTTGTGCCACATAACTCTCTGGTTTAACAGAATAAAAATTAAAAATTTGAAAATTACAAAATTTTCAAAATTTTCGCCAAATTTCCATTTTTTTCACAAATAAACGCAAAAATTATCGACCTAAATTTACCACTAACATGTAGCCCAATATGTCACGAAAAAACATTCTCAGAATCGCTAGGATCCGTTGAAGCGTTCCTGAGTTATTACCTCATAAAGGGACACTGGTCAGAATTGCAAAAAATGGCAAGGTCTTTAAGGTCAAAATAGGCTGGGTCATGAAGGGGTTAAAGCGGTTGGGCGAAAAAAAATGCAACATATAGCGTCTAGCGCGTATGGACGCACACCTGTAAAATGCGCAGCGCACGCCAAACGCAGATGAACGCTTGCAAGCGCTAGACCCTGTGCCCGCCATGTTAAAGATAGGGGAACATTGCGCATGCGTCCGATAGCGCACGATACGCTGCGCAAAAAAACGCAAGTGTGAAAGTAGCCTAATCCGCACATGTACGAGGTGCACAGAGCAGAGCCGCGCGTGTACGAGGTGCACGGAGCGAAGCCGCGCGTGTACGAGGTGCACGGAGCGGATCCGCGCGTGTACGAAGTGCACAGAGCGGAGCCGCGCGTGTACGAGGCACACGGAGCGGAGCCGCGCGTGTACGAGGCGCACGGAGCGTAGTCGCGCGTGTACGAGGTGGATGTTGCAGTGTTGTAGTGTGTACGAGGTGCACGGAGTGGAGCCGCACGTGTACGAGGTGGATGTAGCAGTGCTGTAGTGTGTATGAGGTTTACGGAGCTGAGCCGCGCCGCGTGTGTACGAGGTTTACGGAGCGTAGCCGTGTGAACGAGGTGGATGTAGCAGTGCTGTGTGTGTACGAAACGGAGCCCTGTGTGTGTGAAGTGTACGGAGCTGAGCCGCTCAGCTCCGTACACACAGGGCTCCGTGCTTGAGCCGTGTGTGTACAGAGCGGAACAGAGCCGTGTGTGTATGGAGTGGAGCCTTGTGTGTATGTAGCGGAGCCACGTGTGTACGAGATGTACAGAGCAGAACTGCGTGTGTACGAGGTGTTATGCTGCAAAGCCGCATGTGTACAAGGTTTACGGAGTGGAGTCGTATGTGTACAAGGTGTACAAAGCGTGGCTGCGTGTGTAGAAGGTGTACGGAGTGGAGCCTTGTGTATACTGAGTGGAGCCTTGTGTGTGCGAGGTGGACGGAGCTGAGCCGTGTGTGTACGAGGCATACAAAGCGGAACCGTGTGTGTATGAGGTGTGCAGAGCCGTGCGTGTACAAGGTGTATGGTGGGGAGCATTCATACCTCCCAACCGTCCTGAATTCAGCGGGACACTCCCGATTTCGGGAGTCTGCCCCGGCCGAGAGCTTTTTCCGTGGACACAGGAGTACATGCCGGAGCCCCGAAGAGCACTTTAAAATTCGCACGTGATGTTCCACCAGAAGTGACGTGCTGGAAGATGACCAGAAATGAGGTAATTTCGGGAGGAGATTGTGACGGAACCATGGAGGCACTTCAGGGAATGCTTCAGATCCATCACCATGTCCTCGCCTTGGAATAGGAGATGTCGGCCATGTGAGCGGATCATGATATGTCCTGCACCGGGAGGCTCAGGTGGGCACTACAATGGGAGCAGGGCTGCTATAGTATCTTTACAGAATCTTTATTTCTTTCTCTCTCTGTTTCTTTCTCTCTCTCTGTTTGTTCTTTCTTTCTTTCTCTCTGTTCTTTCTTTCTCATCTTTCTTTCTCTCTGTTATTTTTCTTTCTTTCTCTCTGTTCTTTCTTTCCCCTCTTTCTTTCTATCTCTGTTCTTTCTTTCCTTTCTTTCTTTCTTTCTTTCTTTCTTTCTTTCTTTCTTTCTTTCTCTCTCTATTTCTTCTTTTTCTCTATCTCTCTGTTCTTTCTTTCCCCTCTTTCTTTTTCTCTCTCTCTGTTCTTTACCCTCTTTCTTTCTTTCTTTCTTTCTTTCTTTCTTTCTTCCTTTCTCTCTGTTCTTTTTTTCTTTCTCTCTCTCTTTCCCCTCTTTCTTTCTCTCTCTCTGTTCTTTCTTTCTTTCCCCTCTTTCTTTCTCTCTGTTCTTTCTTTCTTTCTCTCCCTGTTCTTTCTTTCCCATCTTTCTTTCTCTCTGTTCTTTTTCTTTCTTTCTCTCTGTTCTTTCTTTCCCCTCTTTCTTTCTTTCCCCTTTCTTTTTCTCTTTCTTTCTTTCTCTCTCTTCTTTCTTTCCACTCTTTCTTTCTCTTTCTCTCTGTTCTTTCTTTCCCCTCTGTCTTTCTCTCTGTTCTTTCTTTCTCTCTCTGTTCTTTTTCTCTTTCTTTCTCTCTGTTCTTTCTATCTCTCTGTTCTTTCTTTCTTTCTCTTTCTTTCCCCTTCTTTCTTTCTTCTTTCTTTTTCTTTCTTTCTTTCTTTCTTTCTTTCTTTCGTTCTTTCTCTCTGTTCTTTCTTTCTCTTTCTTCCTCTCTCTCTGTTCTTTCTTTCCCATCTTTCTCTCTATCTCTCTGTTCTTTCTTTCTTTCTTTCTTTCTCTCTTTGTTCTTTCTTTCCCTTCTTTCTCTCTCTCCCTCTGTTGTTTCTTTACCCTCTTTCTTTTTTCTCTCTGTTCTTTTTTTCTGTCCCTCTTTCTTTCTCTCTCTGTTTCTTTTTCTCTATCTCTCTGTTCTTTCTTTCCCCTCTTTCTTTCTTTCTTTCTTTCTTTCTCTCTCTCTGTTCTTTCTTCTCTTTCTTTCTCTGTTCTTTTCTTATTTCTCTCTCTCTGTTCTTTCTCTTTCTTTATCTCTCTGTTCTTTCTTTCCCCACTTTATTTCTCTCTGTTCTTTCTTTCCCCTTTCTTTCTCTCTCTCTATTCTTTCTTTCTTTTTCTCTCTGTTCTTTCTTTCTCTGTTCTTTCTTTCCCCTCTTTCTCTCTCCCTCTCTGTTTTCTTTCTCTCTCTGTTCTGTCTTTCCTCTTTCTTTCTTTCTCTGTTCTTTCTTTCCCATCTGTCTTTCTTTCTCTCTCTGTTCTTTCTTTCCCCTTTCTTTCTCTCTCCCTCTCTGTTCTTTCTTTCCCCTTTCTTTTTCTCTCTGTTCTTATTTTCTGTCCCCTCTTTCTCTGTTCTTTCTTTCTTTCCCCTCTTTCTTTCTCCCTCCCTCTCTGTTCTTTCCCCTCTTTCTTTCTGCATCTCTGTTTTTTCTTTCCCCTTTCTTTGTTTATTTCTTTCTCTCTCTACTTTCTCTCTGTTCTTTCTTGCTTTTGTGTAGCCCAGCCACATGTTACCCTGGAGGATGCATGAAAGGTAAACCACAAATCACCTGATATTCATTCACACTTCACATTTCCCTGGTGCCACCAGAGGGAGCCTGTCACGACGTATAACAGATATATTCTATGATAGTAACATATATCTAATGAGACAACATACTATATTTCATATTATAGAAAATATCAACTTGTATACGTAGAATCTGCCAGCAATGTCTTACCTGACATAATATCCAATGTATTGTGGGTCTATACTGTGCACGTGAAACGCTGTCTCAGGATAGAGGTGGACCGGGGTCTATGCTGACCCTGAACTGGGGTCCTGACTAGTCCCTCTACCTGGAGGTACTGTTAATGGTACAGAGGTCCAGGCCGCCAGCGTAACCCTGTCTCCTGTAGATCCCTGACCACTGTAATCTAGTCCTGAGAAGGACCCTGATTACCACCACAGGGAATGGGCAGGTAACAGCTTACACACAGTCAAATACAAACGAGACAGACAGGGGGTAAAGAAAACACTGCCTTGCATACAAAACTTCCACTACAGAGGAACACAAAAGGTTAAGAAGATAAACAATAAGCGAGGAGAGGGAAAACCACAACAGGCACTCTTAAGGTACTGCCACACTTAGTGATCTCGTTAGCGATCTCAATAACGACGCAAGCTAATGAGATCGTTTTTGTGATCGTTTTAATGTCTCTAGTAGCTGCCACACTTAGTGATCTCGTTAACGACTCAAAAGCGGTTAGCGATCTCATTAACGACTTTAACGGTTATTGCGATGTAAAAAACAGCGCACATCGCTCACAAAAGGTGCCAGACACAGCGATATAGGCTCACCAGCGGGACGCCAACGATCTAAATACAGTCCAGAACTCTAGTGAACGATCAGCGAGATCACAGCAGGGGCCACGTCGTTGCTACATGCCACACACGTTAGCGTCACGAACGAGATCGCTAAATAGTGACGTATTTTAGCGATCTCGTTAGCGACACTGTTTAGTGTGGCATACCCTTTAGCTTAAGTCTTCTCAGAAACGATCCGCTCTGCTGGTCTGAATGAATGCTTTCACCGGCAACTTCCCCAGCAGACCAGCAGGTATATGAAGGAAGCTAATTAACAAAACATCAATCGCAGCTGGGCGAGGCTGGTCTGTCCAGCATCGAGAGAGAAAGAATTAACTCCCTCAGTGCTGAAAAACACCCAGCACCAGAAACTCAGCTGTGCGAAGTCAGGGTGTGCAATCGCGACGATCTCCGCCGCGACACACCCGTGACAGTACCCCCCCTTCTACGAGGGGCCTCTGGACCCTCAGGGCCTGGTCTATCTGGGTGAGTAGTGTGGAAGGCCCGAACCAATCGGTCTGCGTTAATATCCGACGCAGAAACCCACATCCTCTCCTCAGGACCATACCCCCTCCAATGAACAAGGTACTGAAGGGACCGGCGATTAAGACGTGAATCAATGATCTTCGATACCTGAAACTCCAAATTACCATTGACCACCACTGGAGGAGGAGGTAGAGGTGACGGTATAACTGGTGCCACGTACCTCTTAAGCAACGATTTGTGGAACACATTGTGGATTTTAAACGTAGGAGGGAGGTCAAGACGAAAAGCCACCGAATTAATAATTGAACTGATCCTGTATGGCCCGATGAATCTGGGACCGAGTTTCCAGGAGGGAACCTTAAGTTTTATATTCTTGGTAGACAACCATACCAGATCGTTCACACTTAGGTCCGGACCAGACACTCTCCTCCTATCAGCCATACGTTTGTATCGGTTCCCCATAGTGCTCAGATTATTAAGCACTCCTCTCCACACTGAAGCAAGTGACGACGAAAATCGTTCCTCCTCAGGAACCCCAGAAGAGCCCCCCCATTGAAAGTACAAAACTGGGGGTGAAAACCATATGCCCCAAAAAACGGGGACTTACCAGTGGACTCGCTCCGCCTATTGTTAAGAGCGAACTCTGCCAGAGGCAAGAAAGAAGACCAGTCCTCTTGGTTCTCTGAGACAAAACACCGGAGATATGTCTCTAAGCTCTGATTCAGACGCTCTGTCTGACCATTGGTCTGCGGATGAAAAGCCGAAGAAAATGACAACTGCATCCCCCGACGAGAACAAAATGCCTTCCAGAATTTGGACACAAACTGAGACCCCCGATCCGACACCACATCGGAAGGCAACCCATGAAGTCTCACAATCTCCCCAATGAACACCTGCGCCAGAGTTTTAGCATTAGGAAGAGCAGGAAGAGCAATAAAATGTGCCATTTTGCTGAACCTGTCAACTACAACTAGTATGACAGTTTTACCTGAAGACGGAGGGAGGTCCGTAATGAAGTCCATAGACAGATGGGTCCATGGACGCTCCGGGATTTTCAACGGTAAAAGGGCCCCAGACGGACGGGTATGTGGGGTCTTAGAGCGCGCACATACCCCACAGGACGCGACAAAAGTTACCACTTCTTTATTTAAGTTAGGCCACCAAAACCGGCGAGAAACGAGATCCACAGTTGCTTTACTCCCTGGGTGTCCTGCCAAAGCAGAATTATGATGTGCCTCGATAACCTTTTGTCTTAACTGATCTGGAACAAACAGTCTCCCTGGAGGTCCTACAGGGGCGTCCCCCTGAGCCTCCAATATCTCCTCCTCAAGCTCAGAGCATACAGCCGACACCACAACTCCCTCCTGAAGAATAGGAACCGGGTCATCCGTCTTCCCGGCCCCCGGGAAACTACGAGACAAGGCATCAGCCTTTACATTTTTTGACCCAGGACGATATGTGACGACAAAATTAAACCTGGTAAAAAACAACGACCATCTAGCTTGTCTGGAATTCAGACATTTTGCAGACTCTAAATACAGCAGGTTCTTGTGATCAGTAATGACGGTGACCGGGTGGACTGCCCCCTCCAAAAAGTGACGCCACTCTTCAAAAGCCAACTTAATGGCCAAGAGTTCCCTATTGCCGACATCATAATTCCTCTCGGCGGACGACAATTTTTTAGAGAAGAAAGCGCACGGATGCCATTTACCAGGGGACGGACCTTGAGATAATACCGCACCCACTCCTACGTCAGAGGCGTCTACCTCCACAATGAACGGTTGTGATGCATCAGGTTGGATGAGTATGGGTGCTGAAGCAAAACATTTTTTCAAGGAGGAAAATGCTTGACAAGCTTTGTCAGACCACCTAGAAAAATCCGTCCCTTTTTTTGTCATGTCAGTGAGAGGTTTGACAACGGATGAGAAATTACGAATAAATTTCCGGTAGTAGTTAGCAAACCCCAGGAAACGCTGCAGTGCCTTAAGATCCTCTGGCCGATCCCATTCAAGCACTGCCTTCACTTTCCCAGGGTCCATACGGAAACCAGAAGCTGACACCAGGAATCCTAAAAACTGAAGTTCCTGTACGGCGAATACACACTTCTCCCATTTGGCGTACAGTTTATTGTCTCGCAAGATCTGCAACACCTGTCTCACATGCTCCTGATGAGACACAAGATCCGGCAAGTAAATTAAGATGTCATCTAGATAAATGACAACAAACTGTCCCACTAGGTGGCGAAAGATGTCATTAACAAAATGTTGAAACACCGCCGGGGCAGTAGTCAGACCGAAAGGCATGACAAGGTTCTCATAATGTCCCTCCGGAGTGTTAAACGCCGTCTTCCACTCATCCCCCTCCTTTATCCTAATCAGATTATACGCCCCCCTGAGATCCAACTTAGAGAACCATTTGGCGCCCACAATCTGATTGAAGAGATCAGGAATAAGTGGGAGCGGATACGGATCTCGGACCGTAATCCGATTAAGCTCACGGAAATCCAAGCAAGGGCGTAGGCCTCCATCTTTTTTCTTCACAAAGAAGAACCCCGCGGCCACTGGGGAAGATGAAGGTCTAATATGCCCCTTGGCTAGACTTTCCGAAATATAATCCTTCATAGCTTGCCTCTCAGGACCAGAAAGGTTATATAACCTAGATTTAGGTAACTTAGCATCAGGAAGCAATTTTATAGCACAGTCATACGCGCGATGAGGAGGTAATTCTTGACACCCCTCTTCTGAAAACACATCCTCAAAGTCCTCCAGAAAAGGAGGTAAGGTTCTAGGCACGACCGCACCGATGACCGTGTTCATGCAGTTACTATGGCAAAATTCACCCCACTGGCTTATCTCTCTGGATTGCCAATTAATAACTGGGTTATGTTTAGTTAACCAAGGAAGTCCCAACACAATAGGAGTGGGAAGGCCTTCCAACACATAACAAGACAATAGTTCTTTATGTATTGCCTGCACTCGAAGGTCTATGTTATGCACGGCTTGCACAAAGCTACCTTGACCGAGAGGCCTGGCGTCAATAGAGAATATAGGGATAGGTTTGGCCAATACACTCAGTTGCATACCTTGCACCTGGGCAAACCGAGCGTCCACCAGATTAGCCGCGGCCCCACTATCCAGAAGAACAGAAATCCTCTCAGTTCTTGTACCTACCACCACCTCCGCTGGTACGAGAAACTGAGACGGACTTGGGGACGAAATACATACTCCCAGATTGTCGTCCACCACACAACCTGGGATCAACAGTTTTCCGGCGACTCCTTGCTCAGCAAAGTACGGGATGGACACCCCCCAACAAAATGTCCCTTTCTCCCGCAGAAGTAACACTTTCCTGTCTTGCGGCGCACCGCCGATCCCCTCCCTCGAAACGATGTCCCTCCTAACTGCATAGGCTCCTCAGAACAAACCAGGGAACCTCAATATAAGGGACTATAGTAGAAGGTGGAGTCATCACAGGGGGCAGAGTTACCTCGCACCTGTCTCGAAGCCGTCTATCAATGCGAATCGCAAGGGCCATAGCGGCCTCCAGTGACGGGGGAGAATCATACTGTGCCAACACATCTTTTAATTTGTCAGATAATCCTTGACAAAACTGGCTCCTAAGAGCTGGGTCATTCCACTGAGTATCTGTGGCCCATCTACGGAACTCAGAAGAAAATTCCCTCCGCCGGACGATCTCCCTGCTGTATCTTACGTAACTTCATTTCAGCAAGGGAGACCCGATCCGGGTCATCATATACCAGACCCAGGGCTGTAAAAAATCGATCTACTGACTGGAGAGCCGGGGAGCCCGGGGGGAGAGAGAACGCCCAGGATTGAGGGTCCCCTTGTAAGAGCGAGATGACAATTCCCACCCTCTGGTCTTCACTCCCCGAAGACCGAGGCCGTAGCCGAAAATATAATTTACATGCCTCCCGGAAGGTAAAAAATTTGTCCCGCCCACCAGTGAACCTGTCCGGGAGAGCCACTTTAGGTTCATATCTGGTTTGCTCCCGGGGTACAAAACCTTGGACTTAACGTCCGTCAGCTCCATGGACAAACTCTGCAACTGCTGAGCTAACTGGGCTACTGGATCCATGGTAGCTGGGAGAATCTTTTAGAGTGGCCGGTGAAAATGTCACGACGTATAACAGATATATTCTATGATAGTAACATATATCTAATGAGACAACATACTATATTTTATATTATAGAAAATATCAACTTGTATACGTAGAATCTGCCAGCAATGTCTTACCTGACATAATATCCAATGTATTGTGGGTCTATACTGTGCACGTGAAACGCTGTCTCAGGATAGAGGTGGACCGGGGTCTATGCTGACCCTGAACTGGGGTCCTGACTAGTCCCTCTACCTGGAGGTACTGTTAATGGTACAGAGGTCCAGGCCACCAGCGTAACCCTGTCTCCTGTAGATCCCTGACCACTGTAATCTAGTCCTGAGAAGGACCCTGATTACCACCACAGGGAATGGGCAGGTAACAGCTTACACACAGTCAAATACAAACGAGACAGACAGGGGGTAAAGAAAACACTGCCTTGCATACAAAACTTCCACTACAGAGGAACACAAAAGGTTAAGAAGATAAACAATAAGCGAGGAGAGGAAAAACCACAACAGGCACTCTTAGCTTAAGTCTTCTCAGAAACGATCCGCTCTGCTGGTCTGAATGAATGCTTTCACCGGCAACTTCCCCAGCAGACCAGCAGGTATATGAAGGAAGCTAATTAACAAAACATCAATCGCAGCTGGGCGAGGCTGGTCTGTCCAGCATCGAGAGAGAAAGAATTAACTCCCTCAGTGCTGAAAAACACCCAGCACCAGAAACTCAGCTGTGCGAAGTCAGGGTGTGCAATCGCGACGATCTCCGCCGCGACACACCCGTGACAGAGCCCTTGGAGAGTACGCAGGTATATAAGGGTGTGGAGAGAGAACAGCAGTAGCTCAGATGAGTCTGAGAGGGCAGATGAAAACTGTTCTAGGAAGATGAAATCTGATCTTGTCAGACAGATGGTGAGAGACGGACAAGCTAGTTACCTCAGACGAGCTGAGAGGGAAAGACTAGTTAGAGAAAGACTTATTTGAAAGCCTGAATACTTCAGCATACACTCAGCTTACATCGTGGAGTCCAGTAATAGTGGGACGGATTACCACTTAGTCTGGTCAAAGTTGAGTCTACTGAGATACCTTCAGTGGGCATTTCATTAAGTAAGCGTGCCGACGCTTGGAGAGCAGTGAAGACAAAGAAATCTGACATCTACTGCTGATTGTGCTTATGTTAAAGGTGTGAGTAGGACGACAGGCAAGTGGAAAAGGGAAAGAGAGAGCGACAGAGGTCGACAGCATGGATAGCTTACCTCAGCTCTGCACTACCGGACACCGGGTCCGAGCTTGCTAGCTTCTTCAGGACTAGTAAGAAAAACCGGAGACCCTGCTGGATTCCAAATCGCAGGGGCCCAACAGTGCTGATATGTAACCGGGGTCAGGAGAACTGAAGTCTAGCAGGACGCTGCACATAGAGACTTAGTTCTGTCCAAAAGAAGGCTCCATCACAAGGTCAGCCGGGAGTAGCTGAAAGGAACGGAGTTAAACTTTGTTTTATGCAAGTTAGAAACTCACACACATAAAGAAGTAAGGAGGCCCTACACCTACTCAGTGGTTTACTGGACATGCATCCTCCACCCTGACGGCTTCCCGGGTCGTGCCTGCAACTTCACCACCAGTAAAAGGTACAGAAAGAGACTGTCTTGTGTGTGTCTGGATTATTGCTCCTGCACCCTTACACCGCCATTCACCCTGAGGGATCAGTCTCGCCTGTGGGAGACTTAACACCTTGCTGCCCCAAACCCTCAGAGGATCTACACTGCAGCGCTGGTCACCCTGACCAGGAACCACAGGTGGCGTCACGAACATTTCTACAATCCCCTGTAAATATCCCCTTTTCAGTGAGTGCCCAGGGCCACGGACCGAGCTGCGCTACCCATGACATTCCCCAGTGAAGTGAACGGGCTCGGTGCCGAGTACCCCACAGCCCTGGCTATGTGCGACCCACTTTCCCCCTCTTCTTTCTCTCTCTCCTTTCTCTCTGTTTTCTTTTTTCTCTCTCTGTTCTTTCTTTTACTCAGTACCAGGGTGCCCACAGTACCAGTCACTGTGCCCTCAGTACCAGTCAGTGTGATCACCAGTGCTGAATGGGTGTGGTTGGGGCGTGGACATGGATGTGACTAGTTGGGAAATGGGTGTGGTCGGGGCGTGGCCTAAAATATGCCGCAGCTTGCTGCGCGCGCCGCAACCTTTGTCCCTCTTTCCCATCTTCAAAAGTTGGGAGGTATGCCCTAACTATCCCTACCTGTCCCTACCTATCCCTACTCTACCTAGCTTATCAAAACTAACTATCTAGCTGTCCCTAAACTGTCCCTCCCTGTCCCTATCTGTCCCTACTATTCTCTCCCTCAACACCCACACCACCTTATTTTACCCTACCAACAATCTCACACAGATCAGCTCTCCCTAAGGCAAGTTAACCCCTTAGTGACAGAGCTATTTTGCAGCTTAATGACCGGGCCAATTTTTACAATTCTGACCACTGTCACTTTATAAGGTTATAACTCTGGAACGCTTTAACGAATCCCACTGATTCTGAGAATGTTTTTTCGTGACATATTGTACTTCACGTTAGTGGTAAAATTTCTTTGATATGACTTGTGTTTATTTATGAAAAAAATTGAAATATGGCGAAAATTTTGAAAATTTAGCAATTTTCAAACTTTAAATTTTTATGGCCTTAAATCAGAGAGATATGTCACAAAAATGTCTTAATAAATAACATTTCCCACATGTCTACTTTACATCAGCACAATTTTCGTAACAAAATTTTTTTTTGTTACGAAGTTATAAGGGTTAAAAGTTGACCAGCGATTTCTCATTTTTACAACACCATTTTTTTTAGGGACCACATCACATTTGAAGTCACTTTGAGGGGTCTATATGATAGAAAATACCCAAAAGTGACACCATTCTAAAAACTTCACCCCTAAAGGTGCTCAAAACCACATTCAAGAAGTTTATTAACCCTTTACATGCTTCATAGGAACTGAAGCAATGTGGAAGGAAAAAATTTACATTTAACTTTTTTTGCAAAAACTTTACTTCGGAACCAATTTTTTTTATTTTGACAAGTGTTAAAAGAAAAAATGAACCACAAAATTTGTTGTGCAATTTCTCCTGAATACGCCGATACCCCATATGTGGGGGTAAACCACTTTTTGGGCGCACAGCAGAGGTCGCAAGGAAAGGAGCGCCGTTTGACTTTTTCAGCGCAGAATTGGCTGGACACCATGTCGCGTTTGTAGAGGCCCTGATGTGTCTAAACAATGGAAACCTCCCACAAGTGACCTAATTTTGGAAACTAGACCCCCTAAGGAACTTATCTAGATGTGTGGTGAGCACTTTGAACCTCCAAGTGCTTCACAGAAGTTTATAACATAGAACCGTGAAAATAAAAAATCATATTTTTTCCATAAAAACGATCTTTTCACCCCAATTTTTACTTTCCCACGGGTAACAAGACCCCAAAAGTTTTTGTGCAATTTGTCCTGAGCATGCTGATACCCCATATGTGGGGGTAAACCACTGTTTGGGTGCATGGCAGAGCTTGGAAGGGAAGGAGCGCCGTTTGACTTTTTCAACGCAGAATTTGCTGGACGCCATGTCGCATTTGTAGAGGCCCTGATGTGTCTAAACAGTGGAAACCCCCCACAAGTGACCCCATTTTGGAAACTAGACCCCCTAAGGAACTTATCTAGATGTTTGGTGAGCACTTTGCACCCCCAAGTGATTCACAGAAGTTTATAACGCCAGGGTGTGAAAATAAAAAATCATATTTTTTCCACAAACCTGATTGTTTAGTCCCCAATTTTTTATTTTCCCAAGGGTAACAGGAGAAATTAGACCACAAAAGTTGTTGCCCAATTTGTCCTGAGTACGCTGATACCCCATATGTGGGGGGGACCACTGTTTGGGCGCACGGCAGGGCTTGGAAGGGAAGGAGCGCCGTTTGACTTTTTCAAACCAAAATTGGCTGGAATTGAAATTGGACACCATGTCGCATTTGGAGAGCCCCTGATACGCTTAAACAGTGGAAACCCCCTACAAATGACACCATTTTGGAAACTAGACCCCTTAAGGAACTTATCTAGATGTGTGGTGAGCACTTTGAACCCCCAAGTGCTTCACAGAAGTTTATAACGTAGAGCCGTGAAAATAAAAAATCATTTTTTTCCTCAAAAGTGATTCTTTAGCCTGCTATTTTTTTATTTTCCCAAGGGTAACAGGAGAAATTGGACCCCAAAAGTTATTGTGCAATTTATCCTGAGTACGCTGATACCCCATATGTGGGGTGAAACCACTGTTTTGGCGCATGGGAGAGCTTGGAAGGGAAGGAGCGCCATTTTGTAATGCAGACTTTGATGGAATGTTCTGCGGGCGTCATGTTGTGTTTGCAGAGCCCTTGATGTGCCTAAACAGTAGAAACCCCCTGCAAGTGACACCATTTTGGAAACTAGACCCCCCAAGGAGCTTATCTAGATGTGTGGTGAGCACTTTGAACCCTCAAGTGCTTCACAGAAATTTATAAACGCAGAGCCGTGAAAATGAAAAATCATTTTTTTCCTCAAAAATGATTTTTTAGCCAGCTATTTTTTATTTTCCCAAGGGTAACAGGAGAAATTAGAACCCCAAAATTGGTGTGCAATTTGTCCTGAGTACGCTGATACCCCATATGTTGGGGTAAACCACTGTTTGGGCGCACGGCAGGGCTTGGAAGGGAGGAAGCTCCATTTGACTTTTTGAACGCCACGTCGTGTTTGGAGACCCCTTGATGTGTCTAAACATTGGAAACCCCCCACAAGTGACCCCATTTTGGAAACTAGACCCCTTAAGGAACTTATATAGATGTGTGGTGAGCACTTTGAACCCCCAAGTGTTTCACAGAAATTTATAAACGCAGAGCCGTGAAAATAAAAAATCATTTTTTTCCTCAAAAATGATTTTTTTAGCCAGCTATTTTTTATTTTCCCAAGGGTAACAGGAGAAATTAGAACCCCAAAATTGGTTTGTAATTTGTCCTGAGTGCGCTGATACCACATATGTTGGGGTAAACCACTGTTTGGGCGCACGGCAGGGCTCGGAAGGGAGGGAGCGCCATTTGACTTTTTGAACGCCACGCCGTGTTTGGAGACCCCCTGATGTGCCTAAATAGTGGAAACCCCTCGATTCTAGCTCCAACCCTAACCCAACAACACACCCTGATCCCAACCCTAACCCTAATCCTAACCTAAATCCCAACCCTAATTCCAACCCTAATTGTAACCCTAACCCTAATTGTAACCCTAACCCTAATTATAACCCTAATCCTAAGGCTAGGTTAATTTTGCGTTTTACCAGTACGTTCAACACATAGCGTTGACGGGCTGGTAACGGTATAGCATAACGCGATCGCGTTATGCTATACCCGCTAGCGCAGAGGAATCAGCAGATGATTCATCTGCGCTAGCGGTGACGGAGCCCAGACGCTGCAGGCTGCGTCCGAGGCTCTGTCACTGAATGATGGCACGTCGCGAACGCATGTTGCTTTACGGCATGCGTCGCGATGCGCCCTCAAATGGGGGTGAATGGCAGCGTTAACGGACTGCGTTACACCGCGTTATACCGCAGTGTAACGCAGTCCGTCTAACGGACTGCCATAACGCAGTATGAACCCAGCCTAACCCTAACCCTTATGCTAACCCTAACCCTTATTATAACCCTAACCCTAATTAGAACCCTAGCCCTAACCCTAACGGAAAAATGAAAATAAATATAATTTCTATATTTTATTATAAGTCCCTAACTAGGGGGATGATAAAGGGGGGGGGTTATGTACTGTTTTTTATTTTGATCACTGTGATAGTTTATCACAGTGATCAAAATGTACTTTCAGGACAATGAATGAAAAAAATTTTGAATCTGCCGCCACTGTGCATGCGCCCGCCATTTTTTTTACAGGAAGAAGAGGCCGGGAGCCTGGGACCTGCCGGAGGACGGGGGACACTGGGAGGTACAGGGGGAATCGGGGGTACTGGGGACCCTAATTCTCTCCCCTCTGATGTGCGATCACATCAGAGGGGAGAGAAATCTTTTTTTTTTTTTTGTACTGTTATAACGGCGATCGCAATCCCTGGCAGCCGAGACCCCGGAGAAAATTGCCCACCCCCCCCGGCAGATCGCGGCGGGTGAACTGAGCATGCGCCCGCCATTCAAGATGGAGGAGGCAGGTGGGCTCGGGGGCCACAAGGGGCAGATTGGGGGCCACAAGGGGGGGATCGGAGACCCTTTTTCTCTCTCCTCTGATGTCCGATGACATCAGAGGACAGAGAAATTAAATGGCACAACAGATTTTTTTTTTGTTGCGATCGCCGTTATAGGGTTAATAACGGCGATCGCAACATTGGGGTCGGTAAAAACCGACCCGATTCATGTTTTCTGGGGTCTCGGCTACCCCCGGTAGCCAAGACCCCGGAGAAAATGCGCCTCTTGGGGGCGCTATTCACTTTCTCCACAGCGCCGTTAATTAACGGCGCTGTGGTTTAAGTACCCTTAATGACCACCGTTAAAAGGCGTATCGGCGGTCGTTAAGGGGTTAAAGGAGAAACCCCTCAAAAGCCAAGAGGCCCTCCTCGCACCCAGCCTCTCGAACTCCAAAGAGCGCACCTTCCCCAGGTCACCCAAGATGTTTCTAACCACCTCATCCTGGGGGAGGATTTTCGGCTGCGTGGAAACTAAACTCCGTGCACTCCAAGTGTGGAATCTAATGACTACACTAACTAGGAATAAAGTGCTCCGTTTTTGGCCACCCAGGGATCTGAATGCCCCATAAGCCAACTCCGGATAAGAAAGGGACGCCAACCTAGGCCAGCGTACGGAAGCACCCACCCTGTTGTAGACCCTGTATTAAAGGAACACTGAAGGAGGAAGTGCTCCATGCTTTCCAACATGTCGCCACACTCCTCACGGGACAACCCCGATCATTGGAGCTCCTGCACTTCAGGTTGTCCCTTACATACAGCCTTCCATGGAAGCAGCGCCAGGCCAAGTCCCAAAACTTCAAGGGGATCCGCTTGGAATTTAATAACCCAAGCCCAACCTCCAGATCCCGGCCTGGGCAATCCTTGAGCACCAGGGGCTTCTGGAAATGGGTCAACAGAACCCTGCTGTCAAGGAATTTCCTCGACATGGTCCTGATTTCCCACATTCCCAGACCCCACCGGCGGATCACCTTCAGAACCGGGGTAGCATAAGCCGGGAGATGTCCGTGTGGTGTGCGCAGGTCCTTCACCTGCCCTCCTATCTCCCATTCCTGGAAGAAAGGCCGAAACCAACCCTTGCAGGAGAATACCCACGGAGGAGCCCTCTCTGAATAGAGGTTGGCAACATTGATCTTAAGAAAGGTGTTTATCAGAAACACCACCGGGTTGACCATACCCAACCCACCTAGTCTCCTCGTGCGGTACGTGACCTCTCTCTTAATTAGGTTAAGCCTGTTCCCCCATAACAGCTGGAAGAACAGGCTATAGACCCGTGTCCAGAGAGGTTCTGGCAAGATGCTGACACTGCCCAGGTATATTAACAAGGGAAGCAGAAAGCCTTTGGCCAAGTTGACCCTTTCCCTCAGGGTTAAAGACCAACCCTTCCACTGGTCCACCTTTTGGGCGGCGATCTTAAGTCTGCCCTCCCAATTTTGCTGGGGGTAGTCCCCGGGGCCAAATTCGATGCCTAGGATTTTGGCGGAGTTCTGGGCCCCTGGAAGGGTGTCCGGGAGATCAAAAGTAGGATCTCCCCCTCCCAGCCAGAGACTTTCGCACTTTCCCGGTTGATCATGGACCCGGACGCCTCCGAGTAGCGCTCGACCTCAGACATGACCCAATCCGCCTCTTCTCTCGAGGACACAAAGAGGTAGACGTCGTCAGCGTACGCTACCACCCTCAGAGTGGCCCCCGGCTCCGCCCGGTCCATCCCCACTCCCACCAACAGTCCACGATCTACCCTCCTCAAGAAGGGATCGATCGCGAACACATATAAAAGTGGGCTCAGAGCACAACCCTGGCGGACCCCGGAACTCACCTTAAAAGGGTGACCAACCCAACCGTTCACGAGTGGAAAAGTCTCAGCCCCCTGGTATAAGGTCTCTAAACAATTTACAAACCTCCCAGGCAGACCGTACCTCAAAAGGACAGACCAGAGGTACTCGTGATTCACCCGGTCAAAGGCCTTCGCTTGATCTAAGGACAATAAGTACCCCTTCCAGTGACCCGCCCTGCCCTGCTCCACTGCCTCTCGGACACCGAGCACAGCACTAAAAGTACTGCGGCCTGGAACAGAGCAGTGCTGAGCCCCCGAAAGGATCCGGGGTGCAAACTTCACCAGCTGATTAAACAGCACCTTTGCCAGAACCTTCTTGTCCACATTGAGAAGCTTTATGGGACGCCAATTCTCAATACGGGACGAGTCCTTACCCTTTGATAGGATAATCAGGGCTGACCTCCTCATTGAGCTGGGAAGAGCGCCCGAGGAAAGGCACTCATTAAACACCTCAGTCAAGAGGGGGACCAAGGAGTCCCTAAAGGTCTTGTAAAACTCGGATGTTAAGCCATCCGGACCTGGCGATTTTTTGGGCTGAAGCCCATCAATGGCCAGTCTCACTTCCTCTTCCCTGATTGCCTCTACCAAAACATCAAGAGATGGGTCATCTCCTGGCTCAGGAATGGTCTCAGCGAGGAAAGCCGACATCCCGTCTCGATCCAGATCCCTCTTTCCCAAGATGCATGAGTAAAAGTATCTGACCACCTCCAGGATCCCTGATTTGGATCAGTTCAGGGAACCCGTACTGTCGATCAGTCCTGTCACCATCTTACAATTCACTGACATCTTACAGTTTCTGTAAGGGTCGGGCGAGCGGTACCTCCCGAAATCCCTCTCAAAAACCAAAGATGTGTGCCTATCATACTGACACCTCTTGAGCAAAGACTTCACCCTGGAGATTTCCTCACAGTCACCCCCAGTCGAGACGAGCTGCTCGAGTTTCCTCCTCAAGGCCTGATACAAGCGGTGCTTGTTCAGACTCCTGAGGCTCAAGAGCTGACGGAAGAACCCCGCCACACTCTCTTTGAAGATCTCCCACCACTCAGACTTACTGCTACAGAGATCCAAAAGCGGTACCTGGCTCTGAAGAAATTCCTCAAAGGACTGTCTCACTTCCGCTTCTTCCAAGAGGGATGAATTCAGCTTCCACAGCCCTCTTCCCATCCGGGGTGTCTCTAACATTCAGAGAAAAGAAAATTAAACAGTGATCGGAGAATTCCACCTCAACGGCGGACACTGCAGAAAAGATGGCATCCTCCTTCAAAAAAAAACCTATCTATCCTAGACCTACAGCTACCTCTATGAAAGGTGAAACCCCCGTGACCTGGGGTGTGCCGGATGTGGACATCCACCAGACGAGCTTCGCTAGCTATAATACTTAATGCTGTACTATTATAAGCCAGGTGACCTCCGGGACCCCCCCTATCACGGGATCTCGTAATGGTGTTAAAATCCCCACCGAAGACCACCTGCCGGCTCGTAAAAAGAAAGGGCTTGATCTTCATGAAGAGACATTTACGGTCCCACCTGGATTGTGGACCATAGATGTTTATGAGCCGAAGCTCCTGTCCCCTCATGAAAACGTCTAAGACCAGGCACCTTCCCATTTCTATCTCAATAACCCATCGGCATTCCACCTCCGCGCTCTTAGAAAGGACCGCCACCCCGCTATACGGCTCGGCCGCAAGAGACCAGTATGAGGGCCCACACCTCCACTCCCTCCTGGCTTTATGGATGGCCCCTATGTCTGTTAGTCTGGTCTCTTGCAAAAACAAAATTTCAGCCTCAAATCGGGTGAAAAAATCAAAGGCCGCAAATCTGGCCGCATCTGACTTAATACTGGCGACATTAATGGATGCCAGAGTCAACGGGGTGAGTTCCGCTATCATGGGTGATTGGGTTAGATGGCATTCTTCTTCCCCACCCCGTCTTCCCCATTTTTTCCCTCCGAAGAGGGGCCTGTTCCCTTCCGTTTTAGGGAAGACGAGGTATCCATCCCCATGGTCTCCTTGCCTCCGGGCTCCAGGTCTGTCCCCCCAGAGGAAACCGCGTCCCCTGGGGGACGGACTCCGCCATCCCCTGAAGGCCCCCCAGATGCCGCCCCCAGCCCCTCGCACCCGACCTCCGTCTCAGCAGGGTTGTCGAGGGCTTGGTACCGGTTGGAGAGGGCGATCAGAGGGGAGCTGGTGAGCCCTTCCATTGGCATACTAACGGTCGGGGGAGGAGGTTTGGAAGGCTTAACCACCTTCTTCTTCCTCCTTCCGGTACGCTTTTTATCACCCCTCTCTACTGTAGGCTGATCCGTGACCTCCTCATCCACACTTTCATATTGGGAGGAGTTGTCAGAGTCAGTCAGGTTTTCCTCCCTCTCCATCCTCCTGATCTCCTCGCATACCTCTTCCTCCCCCGGGGCCTCAGAGACACCGGCCATCGGCCTAGAGGGGGGACAGGCATCACCCCAGTTGCCTGAGGCTCTCCCCGCCCCTCACCCTCGTGGCGCTTTTCCTGTCTCCTCTGGTAAGAGGGACCTCTGTTGTTCTTATCCTTCCTCACTGGCCCCTTAGCCCCTCTCCCGCCACCACCACCTGCCACAGCAGAGGTTGCGCCACCAGGGGTTGCCCCCTCACGGTCTCCCCCCACCGGGCCTGAAGCGGCATTGGTAAAGGAGCGAGGGCAGCGGCTATACGGGTGACCTAGGTCACCACAAAGGTGGCACCGAATGTCCTTGCAAGATGCGGCGAGATGACCTACCCCACCACACAAGGCACATTTCTGCACCTTGCAGCTTGCGCTGAAGTGGCGGGGATCACCACATTTGTGGCAGACCTTCGGCTGCCCCTGGTAGAAGACTAGGATCCTGTCCCTCCCTAGGAACGCCGAGGAAGGTATGTGGGTGACGGTACCCCCTGAAACCTTCAACTTCATCATGAAGGTCCAGCCCTCCGACCAGATACCGAACTCGTCCCGATTTTTTTTGGGGACGTCCGTGACTTCCCCATAATGGGAAAGCCACGTCATGATGTCAACACCGGAGAGTGACTCGTTACAAGTCACCACGGTCACTCTCTTAATGGCATTTTGGCGAGACACCGCCTGTACGGCGAAGTCTCGACATCCGGGCTCCCGCTTCACCAGCTCGTAATTCGACCAGAAGAGCTCTAGCCCCTCCGGCCGGACGAAACTGATGTAGAAGAATAGGGTGGCCGAGGGATGGATCAGGGCAAAGATGTCCTTTGCCCTGAAGCCAATCTTCATGAGGAGCTCCACCACCCTACTCCTGTGTGGCCAAGCTTCACTGCCCCTCCAACGAAGATGGACCACATTCCTCCTGGCCAGCCCTTGCCCGGCTATCGGGAGGGACCAAATGGTTTCCCCCTCCCTTCTATCTTGGAAGGCGGACAGGTCCACCTTTCTTCCCTCTACATTGACCGACCACTCTCCGGACGAAACTGATGTCGAAGAATAGGGTGTCCGAGGGATGGATCAGGGCAAAGATGTCCATTGCCCTGAAGCCCATCTTCATGAGGAGCTCCACCACCCTACTCCTGGGTGGGCAAGCTTCACCGCCCCTCCAACGAAGACGGACCACATTCCTCCTGGCCGGCCCTTGCCCGGCTGTCGGGAAGGACCAAATGATTTGCCCCTCCCTTCTATCTTGGAAGGCGGACAGGTCCACCTCTCTTCCCTCTACATTGACCGACCACTCTCCTTTTTTAAGGGCCTCCAGAAAACGACGGTGCAAAACGCTGTCCCCAGAGTCCGGAAGCAAGGAGATCCCCAGAGAACCCCTGGTGCCCCAGCCGTGACCCCGCAAAAATACGGGGTCTCACGGCTGGGGGGCCAGATGGGCCAGCCCCTTCCTCACCACCCATGCTCCCACTTAAACCAACACTCACTCCCTCCGCATTCACTCCCACATCCCTGTCACTCATGTCACTCACCTCAGCCAATTCTTCAAAAATATCAATGTTATTTACTTTGCAGTTTCTTTCTTTACCTGCTGGGGGCCCTGGCTGATCAGTGCTCTGCCACGCATTGCTTTTGCCCAGGAGTGCTGCCGCCCCTTTAAGAGCCGCAGAACATAGCCCACTCAGTAAGCTCTGCCTGGGCTCAGGAGCAGCAGCACTTCCCGGGCTCTCTGGCTCCATTTTTTTTTCTGTTGTCACATTTAGGGCAGGGCCGGGCTCTGCCTCTGCCCCCACTGGAGACCTGTGCTGGCCTCTCTTGAGGCACCGGAGCCCCCGCACCACCAGATGGAGGTAAGCGGAGGTAAGCCGCTTGCCAGCTTTCTCGGGCATGTTTTTTGTGGGTGGGACAGAAGGCAGCGGGCTCGCCGAGGCCACGCCCCCCGCTAGTCACAGCCATGGCGGGTAGAGCGAAGGCCCGAAAGGCCACGCCCCCCTGCCAGCAACGAGCACAGCGAGCGGAGCTGCAGCCACCGAGGCCACGCCCCCCGCCAGGCACAGTCATAGCGGATGAAGCAGTAACCCGCAAGGCTACGCCCCCCGCCAGATGCGACAGTAGCGGTTGGGACAGCGGCCGAGGAGGACACACCCCCCTCGCAGGCCACCACCGCCTTCTTGTACCCACCACTTGCTTTCGGCAAGGTCGGCCACTCCCCCTTGGCGTCCAGCGGCGGCGGGGCCCCAGGCGCGGACCCCTTATTGGATATACGCGCAGAGGACCCCAACCCTGCCCCAGACACCGCCAGGGGAGCGACCAACAACTTGCACTTTTTTACTTGCTGTCTTACGGCAGACTCCTCCCCCTTTCTAGTTCTCTGGACCCCCAAAAGTGATCCAGTCTTAGCGGATCCGCGTGTGGGGGGCCCATAGACCCCAGCTCTCGCCGCCGGAGATGCGGCCCGGTTGTACCGACTCCAGGTGCCGGGCCAGCCCCCCCTGCCACAGAGGACTGGGCCCGAGCACCACCACCATCAACAATACCGGCACCGACACTCTCCATATCGCTGCCCGAGTCCGAGCTGCCACCACTAGGCATGGCACCCAGACTCGGGCAGACTCTCTCTCTCCCGCTCCCTTGCTGCGGACCCACCACAGGGCCTGAGCCGGGGTGGGTAGCAAGTTCCACACAACAGGACAGGGGGGCCTGTTATGTTTAGGTAGCTGAGGAGAAATAGCAAAAACGGTAATACACCAGAGACGCTGGAACCTATTGGATTGCAGTAGCCTGAACTAACCACACAACTAGAGGTAGCAGTGGAGCGTTCCTATGTTGATCCTAGACGCCTCGTCACAGCCTGAGAGATAACTACACCTAAAGGCAGAAAGATGAAAGCTATCTGCCCCGGAGCAGATCCCCAAAGAAAATAGGAAACCCCCAAACATGTAATGGCGGTTAGACAAGAAGAAAGCACGGACACAGACAGAAAATAGAATGAGCAAACGCTGGGGCCCAATCTGTCTAGTACAGAAAAGAATTCTGACTGCAATCCAATAAAAAAACCTAAAAAAATACCAACACTTCTGATTGCCAAAAAACCTGAGATCACACAATCTCATCCACCTAAATCAGATCTCTGGTGTAACAAAACCAAGCCGCAGCCACTGAAAAAACAGGAAAAAGCAAATGAACAAATAACAGTGGCTACAGATAAACTGAGAGGAGCACAGGCCCCAGGAGGGGACCCGGCTGAACTCCAAAAGTGTAGAAAACTATGCAAAAAGCAAGCACAAAAAGAAAAGCAAAAATATCTTATCTGAAAGCAGCAGACGCAGGCAAGACTCCAGCAAACTTCCAAATGAACCAGGAACCACAATTGAGACAACAATTGATCACCGGCAACCATCATGGGAGGGAACCTCCCTTATATCAGTTCAGTTAGTGATCCCAGATTTCCATTCCTCGCTGGAAGGTTCAGTACTGTCTGTAACCACCAGAGGGAGCCTCTGCTCAGAAACCATCTCTAGCACATTCACAACAGGGGCCCCAGGAAGGGGAGCATAGACGAATTTGTCTATGGTGGTGACCTTGGCTTTTTTTTTCCTTTTCTTCCCCTCCCCGGTTGCCCCATCCTCGCAGATCTCATCCCCAAACAACAGCTCGCCAAACCGTGCTGGGGACTCGATCTGCCGCACTTGTTGCAGGATGAGGCAGCCCTCCTCACTGCTGCTACTACTCCCTCCATCCTCCCCCTCGCTCCCACTTTCCTCCGAATTACTGGAGTCCGGTGGGAGGGCCACTTGCTCGGGGGCTATCCTGCTGCATGATACCTGGGCGTTTACACTCACCAGGTCTTCAGGTGGGACTGGCGCAGATGCCTCACAGCCGCCATCTTCCTCCTTCTCCTCCTCCACCTGGCTGGGGCCTCCTGACCCCCCAGGAGACCCACCGGTCAGGGCCCTGAACCGGTCGTCGTTTTATAGCTTCTCCTCAAAGAGGCCGCTTCCCGCCAGGATCTCTACCCTCCATTGTTCCAGAGCTTTAATGGACCCCTTCAGCCTCTCCACTGTGGCGGAGACCTCAGCTCTCCTTGAGGCAGGGAGCTTGTTCTTTGCGATCACACGTGCTCCCTTCAACTCCTTCCGGAGCCTCCTCACCTGTTTGGCGGCCTCCTCGTATTCGCAGAGGTGCGCGTGGATGCGGGAGCCATAGGTGGTGACAGGCTCCCCCGCCGCCTTGGAGCCCTAGATGTTGGGGGGCTCCACCGCCGCTCCTCCGCTGGCCGCCTCTCCTCCTCCTCCGGGAGGAGGAACCACCACGGTCCCGGCCTCAGGGGTTTAGTCCCTGGGGTCTTGCGGCCCCCCGAGGGCTTTTTCCTCGCCATCCTCCCTGGGACTGGCTATATGGTATGGCCTCCTGATGGTATGTGAGGCCTCCCACCCCCAGCCGGCTTGCCAGGGGGGTGGGAGCCAGGGGCCCAGCCCCAGAGCTCAGTCCCAGGGAAAAGTCTCTCTCTCTGGGAAGGGGCAAGCAGGTAGTCCAGGAGAAAAAAAAAATCCTCCCTTTACAAGGAGCTCTTTCCAGGTAGCTTCAGACAGGAGCACACAAGCACATGGCTAGCTCCGCCTCTTCCTGTGTGCAGGACTCTGCTGTGCTGGTTGTCATGGTGCTGGATGAGGGGAAGTTTCTGTGTGGGGTCAGGAGGGGTATACAGGGCGTAGGGAGCGGAGCCGTGTGTGTTCGAGGTGTACAGAGTGGAGCCGTGTGTGTACGAGGTTTACGGAGCAGAGCCGCGTGTGTAAGAGGTGCCACCACCATGTTTCACTGTTGGGATTGTATTGGGCAGGTGATGAGCAGTGCCTGGTTTTCCCCACACACACCGCTTAGAATTATTACCAAAAAGTTCTATCTTCTTCTCAGTGGTTGATACCTTTTAATGGCTAACTGAAAAGATGGTAACAAATTGCAGCTTTTGAGACTACTCAGGGCTCTTCATCAGGCATTGACTAATACAAAATCTGAAGAAACACATATTTATGCACAACACAGCACAGAAAAAATGCAATAGATAAGACAAGTGACGTGAAGCAGAACTGTCATTATGGGAGATAGAGATGAACATCACACCACCTCCTCCATGCTTCACGGTGGGAACCAGGCATGTAGAGTCCATCCGTTCACCTTTTCTGCGTGCAAAGCAGTAATCAAAGCAAAAGGTGGCTACTTTGAAGAACCTAGAATATAAGACATATTTTTAGTTGTTTCACACTTTTTTGTAAAGTGTAATGTATAATTCCACATGTGATAATTCATAGTTTTGATGCCTTCAGTGTGATTCTACAATTTTCATAGTCATGAAAATACAGAAAAATCTTTGAATGAGAAGGTGTGTCCAAACTTTTGGTCTGTACTGTAGACAAGGTGATCAGAATTCTAGAAGACAACATAGTAACATAGTAACATGGTTATTAAGGTTGAAGGAAGACTTTAAGTCCATCTAGTTCAACCCATATCCTATCCTAACCTGCCCTAACATGTTGATCCAGAGGAAGGCAAAAAAAACCCAAGTGGCAAACAGTAAGCTTCACATTGGGGAAAAAAATTCCTTCCCGACTCCACATACGGCAATCAGACTAGCCCCCTGGATCAACGCAGTATCTAGGAAACTAGTGAATATAGCCTGTAATATTATATTTTTCAAGAAAGGCATCCAGTCCCTTCTTAAATTTTAGTATGGAATCACTCATTACAACATTAGACGGCAGAGAGTTCCATAGTCTCACTGCTCTTACAGTAAAGAATCTGCATCTGTGATTATGGCTAAACCTTCTTTCCTCCAGACGTAGAGGATGTCCCCTTGTCCCCGTCACAGGTCTAAGAGTAAAAAGATCATTAGAAAGGTCTTTGTACTGTCCCCTCATATATTTATACATTGTAATAAGATCACCCCAAGCCTTCGTTTTTCCAAACTAAATAACCCCAAGTGTAATAACCTGTCTTGGTATTGCAGACCCCCAGTTCTCTAATAACCTTGGTCGCTCTTCTCTGCACCCGCTCCAGTTCAGCTATGTCTTTCTTATACACCGGAGACCAGAACTGCACACAGTATTCTAAGTGTGGTCGCACCAGTGACTTGTATAGAGGTAAAATTATGTTCTCCTCATGAGCATCTATGCCTCTTTTAATGCATCCCATTATTTTATTTGCCTTGGCAGCAGCTGCCTGACATTAAGCAAGCATGGAAACACCACTGACTTGGGTAACGTATGCATATGCTTGTTCCGTCGGATTCATAGGTAGGACGAGATAGTGGCCCAGTATGTGAATGCTCTACAGGAAGTAACGGAACAATACACTAAGAAGACACATAAAGAGTATCGAGGGTAGGGACCTCTGGACGAGGTGCTGAGTGATCAACTAGTTGCGGGTTTGAGAGACCCCTACCTGAGATAGGCCCTGAAGCAATGTGTACGCTATAACCGTCATATAAATTAATTGGGATCGAGGTGGAGTCCAGGTTTAGAGAACGAGAGGACCCAGTCATGACAGATATGGTCTGAAGCCAAGAAGTAACAGAAACTGACTCGGGAAAACCAATGGAAAAGGTGGCCAACAAACTAACATGCCCCATGGTCGAGGAACACACTGTAGGGTTCTGCAGCCTCAGGAGGGGGGAACAAAGACTCCAAAGACATAATTACTAAAAGACCCACTACATGGACCAAGTTCAAAGGGCAAAGAATCCGTTGTTTAATGGACACCGAATCCCAGGTGACAACCATGCCAGAAAAATATTTCCTGGGTCACTTCCCGGTAGTTGCCCACTCTAGGGTGGAACCAACCATATGACTGGTGGCTGCTTACAAGCTGCCCGTTCCCATGGCAGGAGTAGTGTGGATGACCATACGATTGTGTACGAAGGATCTGGGAAAGTAAATGGCCCTGGTGGGGGAGGACAGATCGTGACTCTGGGGATGAATGTCTTAAGAGAAAAAGGTCAGTTTCTGGCCAACGAACAGCAAGACAGCATTTAAGCCCTTGTAACCCGACACCGTCCGAGTTAGAGAGTGTTCAAACAACTTGTTTGAGTTTTCCAGAATCAAAAGTTACCAACTGCATCTCAGAACCTCAGAAAGGTGGTGGTGCCCTCCGAAGCTACAATGACCCTGCCATCAGAGCAAACCATGCTCACAATGCCAGTCTGGGAGCATGTGCAATTGGAGGGTATAGAGGTATAAGTTAAACCCTCAGAAGGGGAAGAAGCAACTCCAGGGTTACTTGTCACCCACACCTTAGCGACCGTATGCCAAGGACGTGTACTAGTGCGATGCATTAACTTAAGTGGGGTAAATTTGCAAAAAAACTAGCGGCTCAAGCACACGTCGTGCTGGAAGATCTCATGAGGTACGATGCCATAGAACTGACTCCAGTGAAAGGGCACCCGTGGACCCTGTTGGTGTCCCTCAGTTCAAAGAAAAATAGGGATAAAGCCAGAGCTGAAATGAAGAAAACCTGTTCAGTTGAAGCTCCTGGAGCTTTTCTACTTGGATTGTCCCAGCAGCTCAGTGTTGGCCACTGCTCTCTGCTATTTATGCTCGCCTCTGGCACTTAGGGATTGCCAGTGTTCTTACTGCCTGTTTCTTGAGTTGGAGGTGTAGTTCATGGTTGGAGTGTTTGGAGATTGGTCTGGAGATTGTTGCTTGGAGTTTTGTCTGTGTTCACATCGTCATATTCTCCTTTCTGCTTTCTCATTCCTTCCCATGTGTCCCATTCTGTTGTTTGGTGTGTGTACTTTGTATGGTTGGTATTTTCATTTATCCCTGCCTGTCTTCCCTTGTTTGACTGGTTTGTGTGTTCCTATACACTTCAGCTTCCCACTACTCTGGGTGGGGAAGGGGACAGATCAGGATAAAGGAGAATAGCAAGGAATAAGAACCCGGCATCTTCACGAGTAATCCGGTGTACAGAGATAGAAAAGGGAGCCCCTAGTTTTAGGGACCTAGATTAGTGCCCAAAGTCCCAATACCATCTTGACATTAACACTGGCCTATACATTTTTGATCCATTATGGATCCAGTGGCTATTCCGGTAGGGCAATGGCAGCAACTCAGCCTAGAGGTGGCAGACTTACGCACTGTTTAAAGCCTGTAGTTCTCAGGAAACCCCTCGTGGAGCCCTAAATTGCTCTACCAGATAGGTTTTCTGGGGGTCAGGATAAGTTTGTTGTTTTCAGGTACCGAGGAGTAAGTGGTGGGAATCGTAATGTCTTTCCTCCAGGGTGACCTCCAAGCCTAGGCATTTTCTTTCCTGTTGGACTCCGTCGCTTTAGACATTTGAGGATTTTTTTTTCTGGCTCTGCATCATAGATATACGATGACCCCCAACTGCGTTTCTCTGGCTGAATCTACACTACGTCAGCTTCGGCAGGAAGACCGGCCAGAGGAGGAATATTGTTCTGAATTCTGTAGGTGGTCCACTCATACTAAGTGGAAAGACGCCGAGCTCCATAGTCAGTTCAGTCGAGAGCTTTCTCTGAGGGTAAAGGATGCCTTTGCTCTTTATGAGACCCAAAACAATGCAAACAAAGAAAGCCAGGTCAGCGTTTAGAAGGCAGGTGCTCGGATCCCGTCCTGATGAGACATGAAAACACATGGAAATTCAGAAAAAAAATACCTTCAATACCTTTTTTATTTCATGTAAATAAAAACATGAATGAGCTCCTCGGACATCACATAGCACTGGAGGACAAGCTTGGAAGATGGGATCTGAGCACCTTCCTTCTAAACGGTGAGCTGGCTTTCTTTGTTTGCATTGTTTTGAATCACCAGCTGATTGCCTGGCACCCGTTTTTGCTCCTAATTTTGGACTCACATTTAAGCACATACATGAGGCAAACACCTTCATTTTTCAATTGATTTACATAATTCTGAGATGTCTCTTTCATACAGTGATCGCATTAGGAAGGCTGCTCTAGTTTTTTCCAACACACCTGATGAGACTGGTGACATGTGATATTTCAGATATGTTTTCACAAATGGAGAAATTAATGATTCAAGAAACGAAAACCTGGTGGGATCTAACGACATTACAAAATTATGTTGCTAAAGAAATGATCCCCAGAGGTCTAAGAATCAAAAAGAAATCTACTACCAATTTTTGTGAACAGTTTTCAGAAGAATGGAACAATATTTTGAGTACCTGTTCTTTGAATTTGATGTGCCTTATTATTAAATATTAGGAATCTAAACTAAAAGACACACAGAAGAATATGGACGATATTAAAGAAATTTTGAAATCACGTAATATTTGCATTGACAAGGAAGAATTTTATAAAAAATCTTTAGAGATGATTGCTCAGTTGGAGAATGATATTATGTCTAGAAAGAAGCGAAAATATCAGAGAGACCTGGAAGATTCTACAGCCAAAAGAGTTTATGATTGGAACAATTGGGAATTTTTTCAAAATCACCTAGATCCATTTTAAAACGCACCGGCCCAAAAAAAATGCATGGTAGGCGTTTTGTGAGCTTCAGCTCACGTGAAGGTGATTCGTCTGATGACAATCCTTGCACCTCTGAATCCTCTTTTAATGAATCCGCCATTCATGATCAAGGGAAACATTTTAAGAAGACAAAGAACGCAAAAGGCGCTGCGGGCCCAAACATAGATCAGTCTGTTATTCAAACACGCCGCAAAAAATTCATGATGAAATAAAATTTGAAAATGTATTAAATCTTTCTTCTAGAGTTTTTTCAAATGACCAACTAGCAATATTACATTATGGTTTGAATTTTCTACAATATTGGATATTAATAAATTCATACGTAATTTGACCATAAAAAGCATTTTTGGAATGATCAGTCTATAATACAATGTGATATTACTGCAACAAAAGAGAAATGAATTTCAAGATTTGAATTTTCAGGAGCAGATTTCTCTTTTGACATTGCAACATTTACAGGACATTCAAGAGGAAATTAAGGAAAAGATCAACCAATCTGAAAGTTTTAACACCAAAAATCCTTTCTTTTATCCTTTGAATTCAAGGACAGAATGCATGTCTAGATTCCAAGAAGTAGTTGAGCGAGAACTAAAAGCATTCAAGTAAAATAGAGTAGAAATCGTACCAGGAATTTTTCCATAAAAAATGCTACAAGAATTAAAAGACATGTCTGACATCACCATAAAAATGTCCGATAAAGGAGGGGTAATTGTTATTATGAACTCTATTGATTATAAAGAAGGAATTATGAAATTGCTCATAGACTCTTCTGTGTATAGAAAACTATCTGGTGACAAGACATTAATCTTTAAAAATAAAATGGATAGAATAATTGGTGAAGGTTTGTCACTGGGAGTGTTATCTAAAAAACAGGCAGAATATCTAGAGGTGTCCCATCCTGTTATGCCAATATTGCACGGCTTACCTAAGATCCATAAAGATGAGGAATCTCCTCCCATGAGACCGATAGTTTCTGGAATAGGTTCTGTCAATGAACATATGAAAGAATGGTACCAGCCTCTGGTACGTAGAGTTCCGGGATACATCAAGGACACTAAAGATGTTTTAAAATTTCTATCAAAAAAAGTATGGTCTACCGATTTTTCCTGGCTAAGTTGCGACGTAACATCTTTATATACGTGTATACCCCATGATATCGCTATATTAGCACTTGAATTTCATCTGAATATTTACAGTAATTATTCTCAGGACCTTATAGGATTTATTTTACAGGTCAGTTTTCATTTACTGACACAATTTTTTTTCCTTTGATGGTGTTTTTTATTTGCAGTGTAGTGGGGTGGCCATGGGGCAAAATTTTCACCTTCTTTAGCTAATTTGGTAATGGTGTTTTGGGAGTGTCAATTTTTATTTTTTGTCAATAATGCATTTTCTTCTTTCATCGAATGGTATGGCAGATACATCGATGACACCTCGATCATTTGGAGGGGCGATGTATCTGCCATAACCGATTTCATCAGTTACATTAACAATAATAATTTGAACATTCACTTTACACATGTGTTTCATAATTATAAAATTTATTTTTTAGAATTGGAATTAACTGGGATTTGTAATGAATTGATCTCTACCAGAACCTATTCAAAACCCCTGTCGGGCAATACAATTTTGCATGCTCACAGTAGCCACCCCAAGCATACGGTAAAATCTATCCCTGTAGGAGAATTTACTCGTCTCAAAAGAAACTGTAACAATAATAATTTTTTACATGATGATTTCATTTTGTCTGGTAATAAATTAAAAAAGAGAGGATATCCTGATTGGATGTTGAAACAGGCTTTTAATATGGTATCTTCTAATAAGTCCAGCAATGCTGCATGTTTGTCAGTTTCTAATGAAAATATAAATGGGAAAAATAATTTTCACAATAAGCCATTTGTTTGTCTTCAATTCAGTCTGCAATTTTATGAAATTAAAAAAATAATGAATACATTTATACCAATTTTGCATGAGGATCCCACATTGGCTTCCATATTAAACCAGGGTTGTAATATAGTGGCAAGGAGAGCTCCCACTTTAGACAATATTATTTCTCCAAGTTTATTTAGTTCAAAACAACTGAATAAAACTTGGCTAGATTGCAAAGGTAGCTTCAAATGTGGTACACCTGCTTGCAAGACTTGCAAACAAATGGTTAATTGTAAGATCTTTAAGAATCATGACAATACGAACACATTTCTTATAAAATATTTTATTAATTGTAACAGTAAATATGTGGTCTATAAAATCGATTGCGATGTTTGTCAAAAATCCTATATAGGGTGCAAATCAAGGAAATTGAAAACACGTATTAATGAACACCTTTATGATATTTCTAATCTTTTAGGTGGTAATCGTAACGTTTCTTCAGCTGCCAGACACTTTATTGATACTCATTCACGCAGTATTGCAACTTTGAGAGTAACGGGTATAGAAAAAAATCAAAAAACAGCCACGAGGCGGTGAAATCAAGAGAACTCTGCTTACACGTGAAGCGTATTGGATCTTTAATCTTGGAACCAGATTTCCTGATGGACTCAACAAGAAAAATGAATTAATGCTTCATTATCAATCGAAGTATATGTGATGTATGTTTAAGTTTAGTCTTTTGTATATATAGATGTTTTGATGATTTTATTGATATTTCAGAGTTGTATGTATATGGTCTTGCAGGACCTTTGATCACATGACTGTATTGAGCCATTTGATTGGTCTTTGATATCTTTTCAGGATTGTCAGTGCATTTAGTATATGGTCTTGCAGGACCTTTGATCACATGATTGTATTGAGCCATTTGATTGGTGTTTGATACTTTTTAAGGATTGCCAGTGTATTCAGTAACTAGCTTTGATAAAGACCATGGTGGTGGTCAAAACGCGTAAAGCTTGTCCTCCAGTGCTATGTGATGTCCGAGGAGCTCATTCATGTTTTTATTTATATGAAATAAAGAAGATATTTTTCTACATTGAAGTGAGCCGGAACATTTTTTTTTTTCTGAATTTCTTTATGAGACCCCAGTTTCTCTGGACGCGGCCATGTCTCTGACTATTCGTGTGGACCACCACCTTCATCAGAGACATAAAGAGACTCTCCAACTTTCGGGGACCTTTAGTCGACAGAACCTAGAGCTGAGTCAACCAAGGAACCCATGCAGTTGGGGGGACAACTCACTTTACTGCTTCTCCTGTAGTTTGGCGTAAAGGGAGTGTGTTTTTCTGTGTTGGGAATCTTTATTTTGTAGGTACTTGTTCTTCCATACCTAACTGCAAACCATCACATAACTTAGGAGCCCGAGTTGCAGAAAGGTTAGCAACCTGGGTGTACATATTCCTCAGTGGGTAAGTTACAACTTTTTTAACTGACTGAAATCCATTCTGACAAAAGTAAGGTATTTTTTTCAGTCTTTCAGGACAGTATAGCGGGGTTTAATGTGACGCCAGGTTCATCCAGGACCAGGGTTTCCAGTCCTATACCCATAATCGCCATTGACTCAGCACTCTTGAGCCAGGGGTATTTTACTTAGGTTGTCCGAGGGATACATCTGCAGGTAGGAGCCATGCACTTGGATTTAATTGTTATGTGCTAGAGGTAGAGCGAGTACTGTAAAGAACACTGCTTGGGTACTCAGTTAGCCAGGGAGGATACCCAGTCTCTGCCGTAATACTTGTCTGAATTCCAGGATTTTTCAGAACAGGGGTGTCAAAAACTCCCTCATCATCATCCATTTGGTTGCGCCGTTAATCTTATTGCTGGGGCCAAGCTGCCTAAAAGCAGGTTATATAATATTTCTGGTCTGGAGAGGCAGGAAATGAAGGGCTATATGGCCTAAAGTCTGGCAAAGGGTCATAAAAGACCTTCCTCATCTTCTGTTGCAGAAAGACGATGAGTTACGCCCCTACCTGATTTCCACAAGCATAATCGGATCATGGTCGGGGATCCATATCCTCTCCCTCTCATTCCGTACCTCTTTAACCAGGTCATTGGGACATAATGGTTTTCTAAACTGGATCTCAGGGGTGAATATAATCTCATTCAAATTCAGTAGGGGGATGAGTGGAAGACAGCCTTTATACACCTGATGCCATATGAGTTGACTAATGCTCCCTCCGTCTTTGTAAACTACATCTTTAGTCACCTGGCAGGTACAAGTGCTTCTCACTAAATTAAAATATCATCAAAAAGTTAATTTATTTCAGTTCTTCAATACCAAAAGTGAAACTCATATATTATATAGAGTTATTACAAACAGAGTGATTTATTTCAAGTGTTTATTTCTGTTAATGTTGATAATTTTGGCTTACAGCCAGAGAAAATCTATCAGTGATAAGGATCAATGGCCACGGAACTGGCATCACCGCCATCAGCGAAACCAGAAAGTGGACCCAAGGACAAACCTCTGCATTAAGCACCCAAAGTTCCAAATGTCATAGAATCATAGAATGTTAGAGTTAGAAGGAACCTCAAAGGTCATTGTGTCCAACCCCCTGCTCAATAACGCGCAGGATTCACTAAACCATCTGTAGCGCCCGCATGTCTGTCTGCAGTCCCTCTCTCAATGCAGAGACATCAGCGTACTCAGCGCCAAGGCTCTCGTCCTGCTACTTCTGAGTCAACTCCTGTACCACGGGTGCATGCATTCTAGCAGGTCTCCAGACACTGTGCTAAGAGCACGCAAGCACATTTCCTCTTTCTTAATGGGGCTGCGCACGTTCTTATAAAGAGTCCCCAGCCAATAGCTGGAGATCTCTTACTAAATAATGGCCTCCTCCAACATAGAGGTGTCTGTGCAATGTTGTGAGTTTGTTTCTAACACACTTGTCAGTTCTCAGATCCCAGTACTTGCATCTCAGCCTGCTGCACCCGCCAGTGCTTCCTTCAACAGTAGCCGAGTCTGCTGCACCCGTCAGTGCCCACCTCAATGGCAGCCAAGCAAGCTGCACCTGCCAGTGCTCACCTCAGTGGCAGCCAAGCAAGCTGCACCCGGCAATGCTCACCTCAACAGCAGTCGAGCCAGCTGCACCTGCCAGTGCTCATCTCAATGGCAGCCAAGCAAGCTGCACCCGGCAATGCTCACCTCAACAGCAGTCGAGCCAGCTGCACCTGCCAGTGCTCATCTCTCCTTCAGACTGTCCTGTCAGCACCTGCGGTTCCTGTCATCTTCTCTGCTTGCCTGCATCTGATGAACATTACCCCGGGCAATTCCAGCTATCTGTTCCTAGGGGTCAGCCGCCATCCACCCAAAGTCAGCCCTGGAGTAGCACCTGGATCTGAGCTGCTGCGTGTCCATGGTCAGATTGGGTGAGGCTCCTAGTCACGCCCCTGCAGATCTTCCTTGGACTTTGGCAGTGTTTCCATAAACCAGGCCGTTTCACCATTGCAGACAGATGTCTGTCCAGCCTTTGTATGAAGACTTCCATTAAAAAAGAGCTTACCATCTCTTGTGGCAGCCTGTTCCACTCATTGATTACCCTCATTGTCAAAAAGTTTTTCTAATATCTAATCTGTATCTTCTCCCTTTCAGTTTCATTCCATTGCTTCTCATGCTTCCATGTGCAAATGAGAATAAGGATGATCCCTCTACACTGAAAGCCCTTCAGATATTTGTAGACCGGTATTAAGTGTCCTCTTAGGCTTTTTTTTTTTGCAAGCTAAACATTTCAAGATCCTTTAATTGTTCCTCGTAGGACATACTTTGCATTCCACTTGCCATCCTGCTAGCTCTTATCTTAATTTGCTCCAGTTTTTCAATGTCTTTTTTAAAATGTGGTGCCCGGAACTGGGCACATTATTTCAGATGAGGCCTGACCAAGGGGGAGTAGAGGGAAATCATAACTTCACATGATCTAGACCAGGGGTCTCAAACTCAGCAGAGTAAAGGGGCCGCACATAAAAATAAATTTAAGCTGGGGGGCTGCATTCCATTCAAACTTAATACAGTACAAAATTATTGTTAATTAAACAATTGTTTATTTGAACTACTATAACAATTCTCTCCCTCTGGACCTCCCCTCTCTCTGTGACCGTTCAAATAAGTTGTCAGCTGCGATGTACAGCTTACCGTATATACTCGTGTATAAGCAGACCCGAGTATAAGCCGACCCCCTAATTTTGCCACAAAAAAACTGGGAAAACTTATTGACTCGCGTATAAGCCTAAGGTGGAAAATGCAGCAGCTACCAAATTTTCAAAAATAAAGAGATACCAATAAAAGTAAAATTAATTGAGACATCAGTAGGTTAAATGTTTGAATATCCATATTGAATCAGGAGCCCCATATAATGCTCCATACAGTTCATGGTGGCCCCATAAGATGCTCCATACAAAATACGCCCCATATAATGCTGCACAAAGGTTAATAATGGCCCCATAAGATGTTCCATAGAATAATATGCCCCATATGCTGCTCCATAAAGGTTATGCCCCCATAAGATGCTCCATATATATTACGCCCCCATAAGATGCTCCATATATTTTATGCCCCATAAGATGCTCCATAGATTTTATGCCCCCATAAGATGCTCCATTTATTTTATGCCGCCATAAGATGCTCCATAGATTTTATGCCCCATAAGAAGCTCCATAGATTTTATGCCCACATAAGATGTTCCATTTATTTTATGCCCCCATAAGATGCTCCATAGATTTTATGCTCCCATAAGATGCTCCATAGATTTTATGCCCCATAAGAAGCTCCATAGATTTTATGCCCCATAAGATGCTCCATTTATTTTATGCCCCCATAAAATGCTCCATAGATTTTATGCCCCGTATGCTGCTGCTGCAAATTAAAAAAAAATGACATACTCACCTCTTGTCGCTGGGAGCCAGGTGCCTGTGTCCTGAGCAGACGGGGACACCGGCCCGCTATGGGGGACAGGTGGCGTTGTCACTGCTGGCTCAGGGCCCCGGCACCTGCGATATTCACCTGTCCCCGGTCCACCGCTGCGCGCTGCTCCATCATCCGGCTCCTCTGTCAGTGACTGTTCAGGCAGAGGGAGCAGCGCGCACTAACTATGTCATCGCGCCCTCTGACCTGAACATCACAGCCAGAGGATGCAGAGGAGACAGCGACGCGCAGCGGTGGACCTGGGACAGGTGAATATAGCATATACTCACCTCCTCCTGGCGCGTCTCTGCAGCCCCCCTGCTTCTCTCGCGGTCTCCGGCAGCTATTCTTCCTTCAGCGATCACGTGGTACCCCTCATTAAAGTCATGAATATGCGCATATTCATGACTTTAATGAGCGGTACCTCGTCACCGCTGAAGGAAGGAGCCGAGACCGTGGGAGAAGCGGGGGGGCAACAGAGACGCACCAGGGGAGGTGAGCATTATGACACCCCCGCGCCCCTCCCCACCGACCCCCTGACATCTGGTGCACCGCGGGCCGCAGATGCCTGCCTCAGGGGCCACATGCGGCCCGCGGGCCGCGTGTTTGAGACCCCTGATCTAGACTTTATGCTTCTCTTAATACATCCTAGAACTGTGTTTGTCTTTTTTGCTGCTGCATCACACTGTTGACTCATGTGTAGTCTGTGATCTATTAGTATACCCAAATCTTTATCATACTTGATGTTGCTTAGTTCTATTCCTCCCATTCAGTAGGTATAATTTGAATTTTTCTTGTCTAGATGTAGAATTTTGCATTTCTCCCTGTTAAATACCATTCTATTAGTTGCTGCCCATTGTTCAAGTTTATCTAAATCCTTCTGAATCCTTTCTGTATTCTCTAGTGTTAGCTATTCCTCCTAGCTTTGCATCATCTGTAAATTTGATTAGTTTACCTTCAGTTCCCTTATCTAGATCATATATAAAAATGTTGAACAACACTGGGGCCAGGACAGAGCCTTGTGGTTCCACACTTGAAAAGCTCTTTCAATTGGATGTGCAACCATTTATTACCACTCTTTAAGTGCGATCACTGAGCCAGTTATACTTTGTCATGTTTTCAATAAGGCTTTGCTGAAGTCGCGAAATACTATACCACATTTTCCTGATCCACCCAGTCATTGATTTCATCATAGAAGGAAATTACATTAGTCTGGCATGACTTGTTTTCCACAAACCCATTCTGGCTCTGGCTAATTACGGTATTCTTATCCAAGTACTTACATGCGGTTTAATAATTTCTTCAAAGATCTTTCCTGGTATAGAAGTAAGGCTCACTGGCCTGTAAGTACCTGGCTCCATCTTCTTTCCTTTTTTGAAGATAGGGACAACATTTACCCCTCTTGAATCTTCTGGGACTTCTCCTGTTCTCCAGGATTTTTCAAAAATTCTGGCTAGTGATTCTACAATTTCCTCTGCTAACTCTTTCAGTACCCTAGGATGTAATTCATCTAGTAACATAGTTGTTAAGGTTGAGGGAAGACTTTAAGTCCATCTACTTCAATCTGAACTAGAAGATTTAAATTCATTTAAATTAGCTAAGTGTTCCCTCACCATTTCTCTGTTTATAAATAGTGTGGATTATTTTATTCCTTCAAAGTTACCGTGAAGATCAGTTGATGTTACAATTGCTTTCTTAGAGAACATAGATACAAAATATGAATTTAAAAGTTTGTCCTTCTCAACATCATTTTTGACCACTTCACCTTTTTCATCCTGTAACAATTTTATAGCATCTTTGGCTTTTCTTTTGCTTTTGACATACTCCTTTTTTACTGCTTTTGGTCTCCCTTGCAAGCCTCACTTCATTACTGGCTTTAGCTCTTCTAACGCTTGGCCTACATTCCCTGCAAACAGCATTATATTTTTCTATAGGTATGCCACCCTATTTCCATTTAATATACATATCTTTTTTCCTTTTTAACAAGTGATTAAGTTCTGTGTTCATCCATCCTGGTCTCTTTAAATGCTTCCAATTCTTCCTTCTTTTCAGGATTGTGCAGTGAGAATTTTATTTAGCAAAATATCCCATCCTTCTTGGACATTTCTGTCCTTTAGAACATCCAGATATTGGATGTTTCCTACCCTCTTTCTGCATTCATTAAAATCTGCCTTTCTGAAGTTCAACTTTAATGTCTGAGTCCTCGCTGGTCTTCCTCCTCTTGTAATCCAAAATTCGAGGATAGCATGATTGCTGCCTTCTAAATTCCCAGTCACCTTTACTTCCTCAATCATTTTCTCCCTGTTTGTAAGAATTAGGTCCAAGATTGCATACCCTATTGTTCTCTCTTCTACCTTTTGAAAGAAGGAGGCAAACAGGAATGTTTAACCCCTGCTAGAACAGAGAAAAACCTAAACTGCTAATAAGAAGTTGAAGAAGTTCTAACCAGCACAGATGTACATGTACAGTAACCAGACATTGTGATCTTCTGTTGCGGCATCCCAGTGACAACTTACATATGCCAACCTTTTTGATGCTGCAAATTTTCTGCACTCATTAGGTTACATATTTTTATTGCATTTTTCTTTGTTTTTTGTCATGTTATAAATAAAGCTTTGTTTCTAATACTTCCATCTTTTTGGTTTTGACAGAAATATATTCTTATAGTCATTTGATAATTAAATGCATTTTTATTGCATTTTATGTGCATTTTTTATCCTGTGGATTTTACGCATCTAATGCAATTCTATGGGGAAAATCTGCACAGAAACAGGGATTCACTCAATGGGGGACACAGGACCATGGGTGTATGCTGCCACTAGGAGACTGACACAAAGTGAATACAAAAAAAGTTATCTCCTCCGCAGTATACACCTACCACTGGCTCCACCCCGAATCCAGTTCAGTGGCAAAGCAGTAGGAGATCATAACCATCAAATACAGGTACAACATGTCAAACTAATGAATAAACATAGCCATCAGGCCAACAGGGTGGGTGCTGTGTTCGGAGAAAAGGATTTTACGGTGAGTACACAGAAATCCCTGTTTCTCCTTCGCCTCATTGGGGGACACAGGACCATGGGATGTCATAAAGCAGTCCCTGGGTGGGAAAATCGACATAACAGATTAAACCCCATGAACCAATTGTCTGAAGATGCACTACCACTGCCTGCAGAATCCATCTGCCCAGGCTCGCAGCTGCTGAAGCCTTAGTGTAGACATTGTAGTGCTTTGAGAATGTGTGCAGGCTGGACCAGATTGCAGCTGTAACGAATGGAAGCGGAGGCAGAGGTGGTGAAGTTCACATTCGTTTTTATTTTTTAATGTGGAACCTCGAGACCGCGGTCCGGGGGGCTCCGAAGGGGGCGTAACTAGTGAGCCCCGGGTACCCGTAGTAAGGCCCCTCGAACAGGACCAGAATGGAATACCCGGAGGACACAGGTGCTACCTCCAGTTAGACCCCGGACACGTGGCAGCTGTCCCATAGGGACCAAAAGGGTAACAGGTATTTACAGAGTCCGTGGAGGGTTCTTGACGGAGAAGGGTAAGGTCCTGGTCCAGAACGGATGGTAGTAGGCTGGCTCCAGTGACCTTGGCACGGTCCACGGGTACGGATGGCTGATGGCGGAACGGGATGACACTTGCGCCAGTAATAGCCGAGATTGTCCAGGTTAGCCAGATGCGGGTTAGCAATGATCTGAGGAGACAAACAGTATCAGTGAAGCACAGAGACTGCAGACGCAGCGCAGACAGATCATGAACAGAACCGGATGTAGCAATGATAGAACACGTTGCTCCGGCACTCCCCTAATGGTGGAGTGACCAGATATAGTACTGAGTGCGCAGCCATTGGTTAATTAGCTATTTCAAAAAATGCACGCTGCCCCTTTAAGAGAGACGGTGGGCGCGGCCTCGCGTCCTAAGCAGACTATCTGGAGGCCTGCCAGCAGCGTGCCAGGAAGTGGAGGAGGACACAGGACGCCGAGGAGCAGATGGGACAGGAGACCCCAGCCCGCGCGCAGACTGCTGCAGAGGGACAGCTAGAGAAACAGGTGAGTGAGCAGAACGGAGTGCAGAGCCAGCGCTGGGACCGAGTGTAACAGTATCCCCCTCTTTACTCCCCCTCTTTTTCAAGCCTGCGTGAAATCTTTTAAGAAGAAGAGGAGCCTGGATGTTCTCTTTAGGCTCCCAAGATCTCTCCTCAGGACCAAAACCCCTCCAGTCCACCAGGTAATAGATCCTACCTCTTACTCTCTTAGAGGCCAAGATATGTTTTACCTCAAAAACATCATCCTCAGAGACCGGATCAGGAGTGGTACCCGGGTCCTTAAAGAAGGAGCTCAACACTACTGGTTTGAGGAGGGAAGCATGAAAGGAGTTAGGTACTCGTAGAGAATTAGGCAATTTCAGTTTATAAGAGACCGGGTTGATTTGTCTCAAGACTTCAAAGGGACCAATGAAACGGGGACCCAATTTGTACGATGGTAACTTCAGACGGATGTACTTGGAGGAGAGCTGTTATGTTACGGTAGCTGAGGAGTGCAGGCAAAAAAGGAAATACACCAGAGCAGTTGGAATCTATGAGATTGCAGTACCCTGACTAACCACCGCAACTAGAGGCAGCCGTGGAGCGTTCCTACGTTGGTCCTAGACGCCTCGTCACAGCCTGAGAAACTAACTACACCTAAAGATAGAAATAGGAAAGCTATCTGCCCCGTAGCAGAACCCCAAAGATAATAGAAAGCCCCCAAACATGTAATGGCGGTTAGACAAGAGGAAATACTGACACAGAAAGAAAATAGTATGAGCAAACGCTGGGGCCCAAACTATCTAAATAGAAAAGGACAGGAAGGGTACTTACTGCAATCCCAGAAAACCCTGAAAAACACCAACTCTACTAATTTCAAAAAATCACCTGAGATCACACGACCTCTACCACCTAAATTAGTTCTCTGGTGTAACAAAAACAGCAGCCACTGAAAAAACTGGAAAAAGCAAAAGTACAAAACACAGTGGCTGAACTAAACTGAGAGGGCAAAAGCCCCCGGAGAGGACCCAGAAGGCCCCCACAGAAGTGCAGGACCAAATGCAAAAATATAGCAAAAACACAAAATAAGAAATTGTCTTATCTGATAGCAGGAGATGCAGACACGACACAGCAGGCTACAAGGGAAACTGGAAAGAAGGATTCAGACCAGAACAATTGATCACCGGCAACCCTGATGGGAAAATGATTCCCTTAAATAAGACCAATCAGTAACACCTGATTCCCAGTCCTCACAATCCTCACTAGTACCGCTTGTAACCACCAGAGGGAGCCTCTGCTCAGAACTCATCTCAAACCCATTCACAACAGAGAGCCATACCTTGTCTCCTGGACGAAAGATGGGAGCCTCCAAACGTCTTTTGTCCGCATGCGTTTTCATACGTTGAGAAGCTTTCTCCAAAGCCGACCTGGTCTCTCTCCAAATGTCCGAGAAATTTTTAGACAAGGTATCGACTGCCGGAACATCAGACAATCCCAAGACAGGAAGAGGAATTCCGGGTTGCAGTCCAAACACAATCTGAAAGGGAGACTTTCCAGAAGATTCACTTACTTGGTTGTTGTAGGAGAATTCCGCCCAGGGCAGTAATTCTACCCAGTCATTATGATGAGCGTTGACGAAGTGACGCAGGTATCCAGCCAGGAATTGATTGATCCTCTCCACTTGCCCATTAGACTGGGGATGATATGCAGAAGAAAAATCTAGTTCAATTTTTACCATTTTACAGAGCCCTCTCCAGAACTTAGAGGTGAACTGGACGCCCCTGTCAGACACGATGTGGAGAGGAAATCCATGTAGACGGAAGATGTGCTGAATGAAGTGAGTGGCCAGTTCTGGAACAGACGGGAGGCCAGATAGCGGAACGAAGTGGGCCATTTTAGAGAAGCGGTCCACCACAACCCATACCACTGAGCAGCCAGAAGAAATGGGAAGATCCGTGATGAAATCCATCGCGATGTGCTGCCAGGGAGCGGACGGAATCGGAAGAGGCAGAAGCCTGCCGGCTGGTAGATGTTTAACAGTTTTGTTACGGGCACATGAAGGACAGGCTGCGACGAACTCCTGGATATCCTTGCCCATGGTAGGCCACCAGTAATAACGGGAGATGAGTTGCTGCGTCTTTCTTTGACCAGCATGGCCAGCCAACTTAGAAGAATGACCCCAGCGCAGAACACGACTACGATCAGAGGCGGACACGAAAGTCTTCCCAGGAGGAAGCCGGGCCAGATCAGTGGAGGCAACAGAGACTAACTTAGAAGGTTCAATAATGTGCTGAGGTTCCTCCTCCAGTTCAGGAGGCAAGAAGGCTCTAGAGAGTGCGTCTGCCTTGATGTTCTTGTCCGCTGGACGGAAATGAAGTACAAAATTGAAACGGGCAAAAAATAATGCCCAACGGGCCTGACGGGGATTCAGTCTTAAAGCAGATTGGAGATAGGCAAGGTTTTTATGGTCGGTGAATATGATTACCTGGTGATGAGCTCCTTCAAGAAGATGTCTCCATTCTTGCAGAGCCAATTTGATGGCCAACAGTTCGCGATCACCGACAGAGTAGTTCCTTTCTGCAGGAGAAAAAACCTTGGAAAAATAACCACACGAGATCATCCGCCCGGTAGACGACTTCTGGGTCAGAACTGCTCCTGCACCTATGGAAGAAGCGTCAACCTCAAGAAAAAATTGCTCACTTGAATTAGGACGATGGAAAACGGGTGCGGAAGCAAAGGCTTTTTTGAGAGAAACAAAGGCCTCTTCTGCCTCGGAGGACCATTCCTTAGAGTTTACACCTTTCCGGGTTAAGGCTGTGATTGGAGCCACTCGGGTGGAAAAGTGTGGAATAAATTGCCGGTAGTAATTGGCGAACCCGAGGAACCTTTGTATGGCTTTTAGCCCAGACGGACGAGGCCAGTTGAGAACTGCAGACAACTTCTCCGGATCCATCTTTAATCCTGTGGAAGATACAATGTACCCAAGGAAAGGCAAAGAAGATTGCTCAAAGAGGCATTTCTCATATTTGGCATATAGCCTGTTCTCTCTCAGTCTTTGTAAGACCAGGCGAACTTGCCTCTGGTGTGACGTCAAGTCAGCAGAAAAAAATCAAAATATCGTCCAGGTAAACCACGACACAAGTATAGAGCAAGTCCCTGAAAAGGTCATTAACAAATTCCTGAAAAACCGCAGGTGCATTGCTTAGGCCGAATGGCATTACCAGGTATTCATAGTGGCCGTCACGGGTGTTGAAGGCTGTTTTCCATTCGTCCCCCTCTCTGACTCGGATCAAGTTGTAGGCCCCTCTGAGGTCCAATTTGGTGAAGATCTTGGCCCCTCGGAGACGATCAAACAGCTCTGAAATAAGAGGTAATGGATACCTGTTTTTTACCGTGATTTGATTTAGACCCCGATAGTCAATGCAGGGCCGCAAGGATCCATCCTTTTTCTTCACAAAGAAGAATCCAGCTCCTGCCGGTGATGATGACTTTCGGATAAATCCTCTAGCCAGATTCTCTTGGATGTAGTCCGACATGGCCTGAGTCTCTGCCTGTGAAAGGGGATAAACTCTCCCGCGAGGAGGAGATGCTCCAGGAAGAAGCTCTATCTGACAGTCATACGACCTGTGTGGAGGTAGTCTCTCAGCCTCCTTTTTCCCAAAGACATCAGAGAAGGACCAATAGACGGAAGGGAACCCTGGCAGGGTATCAGGTTGGACTGGAGGCGAAACAGGTTGAATCCGGGTTAAGCAACGATTCATGCAGGTATCTCCCCAACGCAGAACTTCTCCAGTTTTCCAATTAAGGACTGGTTCATGCATCTGGAGCCAAGGTAAACCTAAAAGCATGGGATGGGATAAACCGGGATATACATAAAATCACATTCGTTCAGTATGCATTAGACCTACCCGGAGTTCCACCAACTCGGTTTGAAACTGGACGGGCTCGGTCAGCGGTTTGCCATCCACGGCGGATACCTGTAACGGATCAGGAAGACGCTGGACTGGTAAGCGGTAATGATCCACAACCGCCTGCTGGATGAAGTTCCCTGCAGCTCCAGAATCCAGTAGACAATGTTCGGAGAATTTTATTGCTCCATAGGACACGGAGACTGAGATGTGTAAAGAGGGAGAGGACTGTTCTCTACCTAGGTTGGCCCCTCCTACCGGTCCTAGGCACTGGAGTATCCCGACTTTTTAGGACAGAAATGGATCAAATGTTCAGAACTACCGCAGTAGTAACAACTTCCCTCCTTGCGACGTGCCTCCCGGCGGCGGGTGGCCAAACTTACATGGTCCACCTCCATGGCCTCGGAGGCGGAGGGCGAAGTACCTGTTTTATACAAACTAGAGTCCAGGTGATAGGACGTTTTGTCCCGCTTGATCTCCATGGAGCGCTCCTGAAAACGCAGGTCAATTCGGGTTGCCAAGGATATTAGCTCTTCCAAGAGGGTAGGTCTGTCCCGTCCCGCCAGCTCATCCTTGATTCTTCCGGATAGGCCTTCCCAGAAGTTAGCAACCAGGGCCTCATTGTTCCACGATAATTCAGACGAGAGGGTGCGGAATTTAACAGCATACTGAGCTACCGTGAGAGTACCGAGAGGCGGAGCAGAGCTGAGGCAGTCGAAGTGGTGCGACCAGGTTCATCGAAAGTCCTGCGAAAAGCCTCTAGGAAAGATTGAAGATCGTTAACCAGCGAATCCCCTCTCTCCCATAGCGGGTTTAGCCAGGCGAGGGCCTCTCCTCCCAGGTGTGACATGATGAAGCCCACCTTGGCTCGGTCAGAAGCAAACATATGCCCCAAGATTTCGAAGTGTAGAGTGCACTGATTGAGGAAACCCCGACACAGAGTAGGGTCACCCTGGAAACGGGTAGGAGCCGCCAGATGGGGACCTTGACTTGCCATGGGAACTGGTACCTGATTATTGATAGAAGAGTCAGGTGCAGACGAGGACCCTAAGGAATCCATGCGGGTAGACAAGCTGCGTAGATAAGTCGTGATCTTGTCCTGTTGAACTCCCAAACGGGTCACCTCCTGGCACAGATCCGTGGTCGTAGATCTCTGGGATCCAGCGGGTTCCATGGCCGGAGCAATCTGTAACGAATGGAAGCGGAGGCAGAGGTGGTGAAGTTCACATTCGTTTTTATTTTTTAATGTGGAACCTCGAGACCGCGGTCCGGGGGGCTCCGAAGGGGGCGTAACTAGTGAGCCCCGGTACCCGTAGTAAGGCCCCTCGAACAGGACCAGAATGGAATACCCGGAGGACACAGGTGCTACCTCCAGTTAGACCCCGGACACGTGGCAGCTGTCCCAGAGGGACCAAAAGGGTAACAGGTATTTACAGAGTCCGTGGAGGGTTCTTGACGGAGAAGGGTAAGGTCCTGGTCCAGAACGGATGGTAGTAGGCTGGCTCCAGTGACCTTGGCACGGTCCACGGGTACGGATGACTGATGGCGAAAAGGGATGACACTTGCGCCGGTAATAGCCGAGATTGTCCAGGTTAGCCAGATGCGGGTTAGCAATGATCTGAGGAGACAAACAGTATCAGCGAAGCACAGAGACTGCAGACGCAGCGCAGACAGATCATGAACAGAACCAGATGTAGCAATGATAGAACACGTTGCTCCGGCACTCCCGTAATGGTGGAGTGACCAGATATAGTTCTGAGTGCGCAGCCATTGGTTAATTAGCTATTTCAAAAAATGCACGCTGCCCCTTTAACCCCTTCAAGACCCAGCCTATTTTGACCTTAAACACCTTGCCATTTTTTGCAATTCTGACCAGTGTCCCTTTATGAGGTAATAACTCAGGAACGCTTCAACGGATCCTAGCGATTCTGAGATTGTTTTTTCGTGACATATTGGGCTTCATGTTAGTGGTAAATTTAGGTCGATAATTTTTGCGTTTATTTGTGAAAAAAATGGAAATTTGGCGAAAATTCTGAAAATTTTGTAATTTTCAAATTTTTAATTTTTATTCTGTTAAACCAGAGAGTTATGTGGCACAAAATAGTTAATAAATAACATTTCCCACATGTCTACTTTACATCAGCACAATTTTGGGAACAACATTTTTTTTTTGTTAGGAAGTTATAAGGGTTAAAAGTTGACCAGCGATTTCTCATTTTTACAGCAAAATTTACAAAACCATTTTTTTTAGGGACCACCTCACATTTGAAGTCACTTTGAGGGGTCTATATGGCAGAAAATACCCAAAAGTGACACCTTTATAAAAACTTCACCCCTCAAGCTACTCAAAACTACATTCAAGAAGATTATTAACCCTTCAGGTGCTTCACAGGAACTAAAGCAACGTGGAAGGAAAAAATGGACATTTTAATTTTTCCAACAAAAATTTTCTTTTAGCCTCAGTTTTTTCATTTTCACATGGGCAACAGTATAAATTGGATCCTAAAATTTGTTGGGAAATTTCTCCTGAATACACAGATACCTCATATGTGGTCATAAACCACTGTTTGGGCGCACTGCAGGGCTCAGAAGGGAAGGAGCGCCATTTGACTTTTTGAATGGAAAATATGCTGGAATATTTAGCGGTTGCCATGTCGCATTTGGAGAGTCCCTGTGTGCCTAAACATTGGAGCTCCCCCACAAGTGACCCCATTTTGGAAACTAGACCCCCTAAGGAACTTATCTAGATGCATAGTGAGCACTTTGAACCCCCAGGTGCTTCACAAATTGATCCGTAAAAAAAAGAAAGTACTTTTTTTTCACAAAAATTTTCTTTTAGCCTCAGTTTTTTTCATTTTCACATGGGCAACAGTATAAATTGGATCCTAAAATTTGTTGGGCAATTTCTCCTGAGTACACAGATACCTCATATGTGGTCATAAACCACTGTTTGGGCGCACGGCAGGGCTCAGAAGGGAAGGAGCGCCATTTGACTTTTTGAATAGAAAATATGCTGGAATATTTAGCGGTTGCCATGTCGCATTTGGAGAGTCCCTGTGTGCCTAAACATTGGAGCTCCCCCACAAGTGACCCCATTTTGGAAACTAGACCCCTAAGGAACTTATCTAGATGCATAGTGAGCACTTTGAACTCCCAGGTGCTTCACAAATTGATCCGTAAATAAAAGAAAGTACTTTTTTTTCACAAAAATTTTCTTTTAGCCTCAGTTATTTTCATTTTCACATGGGCAACAGTATAAATTGGATCCTAAAATTTGTTGGGCAATTTCTCCTGAGTACACAGATACCTCATATGTGGTCATAAACCACTGTTTGGGCGGACGGCAGGGCTCAGAAGGGAAGGAGCGCCATTTGACTTTTTGAATGGAAAATATGCTGGAATATTTAGCAGTTGCTATGTCGCATTTGGAGAGTCCCTGTGTGCCTAAACATTGGAGCTCCCCCACAAGTGACCCCATTTTGGAAACTAGACCCCCTAAGGAACTTATCTAGATGCATAGTGAGCACTTTGAACCCCCAGGTGCTTCACAAATTGATCTGTAAAAAAAAGAAAGTACTTTTTTTTCACAAAAATTTTCTTTTAGCCTTAGTTTTTTTCATTTTCACATGGGCAACAGTATAAATTGGATCCTAAAATTTGTTGGGCAATTTCTCCTGAGTACACAGATACCTCATATGTGGTCATAAACCACTGTTTGGGCGCACGGCAGGGCTCAGAAGGGAAGGAGCGCCATTTGACTTTTTGAATAGAAAATATGCTGGAATATTTAGCGATCCAAATATAATAATTATGCTTAGGGGGCACTTCCTAATCAAATATAAATCCGAAAAAAGAAAAAGGAACATATCATGCCATAAAAAATCTCTTTAATTTTTATTGTAGAAAAACATCTCATAGCAATAGTGCATCAGAAAATATGATATTTAAAAGTAGGGACAGCAATACAAAAAAACACAACCGCATTCAGATCAAAGTGAGTAATCAATCAGTACACAGATTGTTGTGATAAATGGAGACAAAGTGTTTCTCATGAAACAGAGACAAAAAGGTAAAAGTCTCAGAAGAAAATCAATATAAGCAAGTGCTCAATTCATTCTAATTGGTATATGCGCCCATATGGCTGCAAATGCATATAAATGAGTCTGCAACAGTTTTAAGTTCTAATGAACAATTCTCCAGACACAACATAAAGTGTTAAATCACATTTAAAGTATACCTGAAAAACGGCTGACACCCCGACGCGCGTTTCGCTTTATAGCTTCCTCCAAGGGGATGTGCGTCCCCTTGGAGGAAGCTATAAAGCGAAACGCGCGTCGGGGTGTCAGCCGTTTTTCAGGTATACTTTAAATGTGATTTAACACTTTATGTTGTGTCTGGAGAATTGTTCATTAGAACTTAAAACTGTTGCAGACTCATTTATATGCATTTGCAGCCATATGGGCGCATATACCAATTAGAATGAATTGAGCACTTGCTTATATTGATTTTCTTCTGAGACTTTTACCTTTTTGTCTCTGTTTCATGAGAAACACTTTGTCTCCATTTACCACAACAATCTGTGTACTGATTGATTACTCACTTTGATCTGAATGCGGTTGTGTTTTTTTGTATTGCTGTCCCTACTTTTAAATATCATATTTTCTGATGCACTATTGCTATGAGATGTTTTTCTACAATAAAAATTAAAGAGATTTTTTATGGCATGATATGTTCCTTTTTCTTTTTTCGGATTTATATGGAATATTTAGCGGTTGCCATGTCGCATTTGGAGAGTCCCTGTGTGCCTAAACATTGGAGCTCCCCCACAAGTGACCCCATTTTGGAAACTAGACCCCCTAAGGAACTTATCTAGATGCATAGTGAGCACTTTGAACTCCCAGGTGCTTCACAAATTGATCCGTAAATAAAAGAAAGTACTTTTTTTTCACAAAAATTTTCTTTTAGCCTCAGTTATTTTCATTTTCACATGGGCAACAGTATAAATTGGATCCTAAAATTTGTTGGGCAATTTCTTCTGAGTACACAGATACCTCATATGTGGTCATAAACCACTGTTTGGGCGCACGGCAGGGCTCAGAAGGGAAGGAGCGCCATTTGACTTTTTGAATGGAAAATATGCTGGAATATTTAGCGGTTGCCATGTCGCATTTGGAGAGTTCCTGTGTGCCTAAACATTGGAGCTCCCCCACAAGTGACCCCATTTTGGAAACTAGACGCCCTAAGGAACTTATCTAGATGCATAGTGAGCACTTTGAACCCCCAGGTGCTTCACAGAAGTTTATAACGCAGAGCCGCGAAAATAAAAAATCATTTTTTTTTCTCAAAAAATGATTTTTTAGCCCACTGTTTTTTATTTTCACAATGGTTACAGGAGAAATTTGACCCCAAAAGTTGTTGTCCAGTTTCTCCTGAGTACGCTAGTACCCCATATGTGGGGGGGAACCACTGTTTGGGCACACGTCAGGGCTCGGAAGGGATGTAGTGACGCTTTGAAATGCCGACTTGATGGAATGGTCTGCGGGCATCTTGTTACGTTTGCAGAGCCCCTGATGTGCCTAAACAGTAGAAACTCCCCACAAGTGACCCCATTTTGGAAACTAGACCCGGCAAAGAACTTATCTAGATGTGTGGTGAGCACTTTGAACCCCAAGGGCTACACAGAAGTTTATAACGGGGCATGAAAATAAAAAATCATATTTTTTCCACAATCAGGATCTTTTAGTCCCCAATTTTTTTATTTTCCCAAGGGTAACATGAGAAATTAGACCCCAAAAGTTGTTGTCCAATTTGTCCTGAGTATGCTGATATCCCATATGTGGGAGAAAACTACTGTATGGGCACACGTCGGGGCTCGGATGGGAAGTAGTGACGTTTTGAAATGCCCACTTGATGGAATGGTCTTCGGGCGTCATGTTACGTTTGCAGAGTCCCTGATGTGCCTAAACAGTAGAAACTCCCCACAAGTGACCCCATTTTGGAAACTAGATCCCCCAAGGAACTCCTATAGATGTATGATAAGCACTTTGAATCTCCAAGTCCTTCACAGAAGTTTATAACGCAGAGCCGTGAAAATATAAAATCATTTTTTTTCCACAAAAATAATTTTTAGTCCCCAATTTTTTTTCCCAATGTTAACAGGAGAAATTAGAACCCCCAAAGTTGTTGTGCAATTTTTCCCGAGTACGCTGATACCCCATATGTGGGGATAAAGCACTGTTTGGGCATACGTCGGGGCTTGGAATAAAGGGAGCACTGTTTGACTTTTTGAACGCAAAATTTGCAGGAATCAATGGTGGCGCCATGTCATGTATGGAGACCCCTGATGTGCCTAAATAGTGGAAACCCCTCAATTCTAACTCCAACCCTAACCCCAACACACCCCTAACCCCAACCCTAACCCCTACACACACCTAACCCTAATACAAACCCTAATCATAACCCTAACCCCAACACACTCCTAACCCTAATCCCAACTCTAACCATAAACCTAACTACAAGCCTAACCCTAATTCCAACCCTAACCCTAATTCCAACCCTAACCCTAATTCCAACCCTAACCCTAATTCCAACCCTAACCGTAATTCTAACCTTAACCCTAATGCTAACCCTAACCCTAGTTCTAACCCTAAGGCTGGGTTCATATTGCGTTTTACCAGCCCGTTCAACACGTAGCGGTGACCGGCTGGTAACGGTATAGCATAACGCGATCGCGTTATGCTATACCCGCTAGCGCAGATGAATCAGCAGATAATCAGCCGCGGATCCGCAGCAAAATCCGCCGCGGATCTGCAGCGAATCAGCAGCGAAATCCGCCGCGGATCAGCAGCGAAATCAGCCGCGGATCAGCAGCGAAATCAGCCGTGGATCAGCAGCGAAATCAGCCGCGGATCAGTAGCGAAATCAGCCGCGGATCAGCAGCGAAATCCGCTGCGGATCCGCAGCGAATCAGCAGCAAAATCAGTCGCGGATCAGCAGCAAAATCCGCCGCGGATCAGCAGCAAAATCAGCCGCGGATCCGCAGCGAATCAGCAGTGAAATCCGCCGCGGATCAGCAGCGAAATCAGCAGCGAAATCAGCCGCGGATCAGCAGCGAAATCAGCCGCGGATCAGCAGCGAAATCAGCCGCGGATCAGCAGCGAAATCCGCTGCGGATCCGCAGCGAATCAGCAGCAAAATCAGTCGTGGATCAGCAGCGAAATCCGCCGCGGATCCGCAGCGGAATCAGCCGCGGATCAGCAGCGAAATCAGCCGCGGATCAGCAGCGAAATCCGCTGCGGATCCGTAGCGGATCAGCAGCGAAATCAGCCGCGGATCAGCAGCGAAATCAGCCGCGGATCAGCAGCGAAATCAGCCGCGGATCAGCAGCGAAATCAGCCGCGGATCAGCAGCGAATCAGCAGCGAAATCCGCCGCGGATCAGCAGCGAAATCAGCCGCGGATCAGCAGCGAAATCAGCCGCGGATCAGCAGCGAAATCCGCAGCGGATCAGCAGCGAAATCCGCAGCGAATCAGCAGCGAAATCAGCCGCGGATCAGCAGCGAAATCAGCCGCGGATCAGCAGCGAAATCAGCCGCGGATCAGCAGCGAAATCCGCCGCGGATCAGCAGCGAAATCAGCCGCGGATCAGCAGCGAAATCCGCCGCGGATCAGCAGCGAAATCCGCCGCGGATCCGCAGCGAAATCAGTCGCGGATCCGCAGCGAAATCAGTCGCGGATCCGCAGCGAAATCAGTCGCGGATCAGCAGCGAAATCCGCCGCGGATCCGCAGCGAAATCAGTCGCGGATCAGCAGCGACATCCGCCGCGGATCCGCAGCGAAATCCGCGGCGGATCAGCAGCGAAATCAGCCGCGGATCAGCAGCGAAATCAGCCGCTGATCAGCAGCGAAATCCGCAGCGGATCTGCAGCGAAATCCGCCGCGGATCCGCAGCGAAATCCGCCACACGTTGCGGATTTTGTTGCGGATCCGCGGCGTATTTTGCTGCGGATCCGCGGCGGATTTCGCTGCTGATCTGCGGCGGATATCGCTGCGCATCCGCGGCTGATTTCGCTGCTGATCCGCCGCGGATCAGCAGCGAAATCTGCCGCGGATCCGCAGCAAAATATGCCGCGGATCCGCAGCAAAATCCGCAACGTGTGCACAGGGCCTAATTGGAAAAAAAAAAAAAAAAAATCTTTATTTTTTTTATTTGTCCCTACCTATGATAAAGGGGGGGTTCATTTACTTTTTTTTATTTTGATCACTGTGACAGTTTATCACAGTGATCAAAATAAATTTTTGGACACTGGGGGCACACTGCGCATGCGCCGGCCGGCGGGCGCACTGCGCATGCGCCCGCCATTTTCCAAGATGGCGGCGCCCATGAAGAGGCCCGGGCGGACGCCGGGACCGATCCAGGGACATCGGTGGATCGGGAGAGGTGAGTAGGGTGGTCGGAAGGTTAGGGGGGATCGGAAGGTGGGGCACCGGAGCAAAGGAGGAGGGGAGCTGTTAGTGACGGCGGTGACCGATCGCTGCCATCTTTCGGTGGCGGCGGCCGATCGCCGCCGTGACTACGTGTGGGGGGGTCAGGTCTCGGTGTCCAGCCATGGCAGATGCTATTGCAGCATCGGCCATGGCTGGATTGTAATATTTCACCAATTAAATTGGTGAAATATTACAGATTGCTCTGATTGGCTGTTTCACTTTTAACAGCCAATCAGAGCGATCGTGGCCACGGGGGGGTTAAGCCAACCCCCCTGTGGTGAAGCACAAAGGGTCCTGTAACTGCGGGTCGGGTGACCTTTGAGTGACCCCGGTCTCCCGGCCCGCAGGGACGCGATCCTTTCATGACGCAGGGTATGCGTCATAGGTCGGATTGGCACCGACTTTCATGACGCATACGCTGTGTCAAAGGTCGGGAAGGGGTTAAGAGAGACGGTGGGCACGGCCTCGCGTCCTAAGCAGACTATCTGGAGGCCTGCCAGCAGCGTGCCAGGAAGTGGAGGAGGACACAGGACGCCGAGGAGCAGATGGGACAGGAGACCCCAGCCCGCGCGCAGACTGCTGCAGAGGGACAGCTAGAGGAACAGGTGAGTGAGCAGAACGGAGTGCAGAGCCAGCGCTGGGACCGAGTGTAACAGCAGCTTTGTAAACCTGTTCCGCTGAGGCCTGGTGCCGAATGGCCCAAGAAGCACCCACCGACCGAGTGGAGTGTGCCTTGATCCCGCTGGGATACGCTTGCCTCTGACGCGGTAAGATTCTTGAATAGCCGAGCGAATCCACCTGGCTATTGTAGATTTTGAAGCGGCTAGTCCCTTTCTGTGGCCCTTGGGGAGCACGAACAGCGGGTCCGCCTGACGGAAATACGTCGTCCATGAGACATAAGTTCAGAGAGCTCTCACGAGATCCAGAGTGTGAAGAGCCTTCTCCACACGGTGTACTGGCATCAGTCAAAACAAGGGTAGTGCAACATCCTTGTTATGGTGAAAGGACAAAACTACTTTGGGCAAGAAGGGCGGGGACGGCTTGAGAACCACCTTTTTCCGGTGAAAAATCAGAAAAGGAGCCCAGCAGGACAGAGCAGCCATCTCCGAAACCCGCCTGATTAACGTTACCACGACAAGGAAGGCGACTTTCCATGAAAGGTGCGTTAGCGAGACATCCTGTAGCGGTTTGAAGGGAGACTCCTGTAGAACACCTAGGACCAAGTTAAGTTCCCAGACATCCAGAGGCGCTCTATAGGGAGGGACCATGTGGGAGACCCCCTGAATGAAAGTTCTCACCTGCAGCTTGGAAGCGATCCTGTGTGAAAACAAGACAGACAAGGCGGAGATCTGCCCCTTGAGGGAGCTCAGCGCTAGACCCGAGTCCAGATCGGTCTGAAGGAATTCCAAAATGGTGGGAATGGAAAAGGCCAGAGGAGGATGACCGCGGTCTCTGCACCAAGCAAAAAAGGCTTTCCTGGTGCGGTGATAGATGCTTCCGAGCGTTAATCATTGTACTCACCTCTTGAGAGAAACCAGCTTGGGTTAGGACCCAAGTTTCTATGGCCAGGCCATTAAACACAGGGCCCCTGAGTTCTGGTGGCAAATCGGGACCCTGGGAGAGCAAGTCCGGTTGATCCGGTAGTCGCCAGGGGACATCGGCGACAAGTTGCACTAACTCTGCATACCACGCCCGGCATGGCCAGTCCGGTGCGACCAGGATCACTGTGACCCCCTTCTGTTTTGATCTTTCTGATGACCCATGGAAGCAACGGAGGAAACATGTACGAAAGGCGAAACTGACTCCACGGGAGAACCACCTTGGCGTTTAACCTTGAAGCCATCAGGTCCACGTCTGGGGTCCTCCAGCGATGGCAGATCTGCTGTAAGACCTCCGGATGGAGAGACCACTCTCCCGAGGCAAGACCTTGACGGCTGAGGAAGTCTGCAGGACAGTTCTCCATGCCTGGGATGTGAACAGCAGAAATGACTCTCGGCCCAGCAGAGGATGTGTGCCACCTCGGGCATTACCGCCCTGCTGCGGGTGCCCCCCTGATGATTGATGTAAGCCACAGCCGTGGAGTTGTCCGATTGAATTCGGATGGGGCAACCCGCCAGGAGATAATGGAACCGCCACAGGGACAACCAAATTGCCTGAATCTCCAGGACATTGATCGGAAAGTGTGACTCCCAAGGTGACCAATGCCCCTGAGGAGTGTGGTGACAGAAGACCGCTCCCCAACCGAGAAGGCTGGCGTCGGTAGTGACCACCAGACAATGGACCGGGAGAAAGGATTTCCCCTGAAGGAGGGAAGACTGTAACGTCCACCACTTGAGCACCTGCTTGACCCATGGGGACAAATGACACAGACAGTCGAGGGAGAACGGGCTTCTGTCCGAGGCTGCCAAAAGCGCATGCTGCAGAGGACGGAGGTGTAACTGGGCGAAGGGAACAGCTTCCATTGCTGCGATCATTTTTCCCAGGACCCCCATGCCGAATCAGATGGAATGAGGAAATGCGTGACAAAATACTCGGGCTCCCTGTTGCAGGGCTAAGACCTTGTCTCGAGGGGGAATCATCAACCCTTGGGAGGTGTCCAGGGTCATCCCTAAAAAGGAAATCTGGTGAGCTGGGATAGGGGAAGACTTGTTCAAGTTTATTAGCCAGCCCAGGCGAGAAAGAGTATCCAACATGATGCAGATACACTCCGCGCTGGCCTGGAAGGACGGCCCATTGATCAGGAGGTCGTCTAGGTATGGCAAAACGACCATGCCCGAGAGTGCAGAATGGACATGACGGCACCATGACCTTTGTGAAGACCCTGGGGGCTGTGGCCAGGTCAAAGGGCAAGGCTGTGAACTGGACATTTTCCTCACGGACGGCGAAGAGCAGGAACTTTTGATGAGGGGGGAAAAAAATCGGGATATGAAGGTAAGCATCCCGGATGTCGATGGAAGCTAAGAACTCCCCCTTCTCCATCGAGGAGATGACAGAACGGAGGGACTCCATCCTGAAGTGCTGGACCTTGACAAATTTGTTTAGGAGCTTTAGGTCTAGGATGGGCCTTACTGTTCCATCAATCTTTGGAACCACAAACAGGTTTAAGTAGAACCCCTCATTTTCTGGAACTGGAGTAATAATCCCGTCTTGTCGGAGTGAATCAATGGCTTGGTAAAAAGACCGAGCCCACGTCTCCGCTTTGGGGGATGAGAGGAGACCAACCGTGTCGGGGACGTGAATCAAATTCTATTTTGTATCCGGAGGACACTAGGTCCCTAACCCATTCGTCATGAACGACGGAGAGCCAGACATGGCAAAACCGGTGTAGGCGACCGACTACTCTGCTGGAGTCGACCGGACAATGCCACGAGTCATATGGCCGAGAATCTCTGGGACCTGGATCACTTAGATCTGGTCTGCATGGGACAGCTCTTCCACGACTGGTTGGTTTTGTTCGAGACCTGAGGACCCCTGTCCACCTAAGTGGAGCGTCACGAACTGGACGAGTTGGCCATGGAGGACCAACTGAGATTGCTGCGTAAGGACCGGAAACGTGTCTGCTGCTGGCAGCAAAAAGGTCGCCTAACTTTCTGCTGGGGAACTTACTCTTCTCACCTGAGGCATCCGAGATAAGCTGATGCAGCTTCTCTCCAAACAAAAGAACCGCTCTGGAAAGGCAGGCCATACCACCCGTCTGATAGCTACAGCGTTTGATGCCGCAAGCGCAGTGCAGTTAGCCGCATCCAGGGATGTGTTTTCTAAATAGTCTCCGGAAAAGAGATCCGATTGGCCAGATCCGCTGCACGGGGGAAGATCACTACTCTGTATGGCCCTAATCAGAGAATCTGCCCAGGATACCATGGCTTTAGCTACCCATGTCGCAGCGAAGGAGGGAGAGAGTGCCAAGCCCGAAGCCTCAAAGACCGAACGGGCAAGACTGTCTATCAGGTGGTCCATGGGATCTTTGATTGAGGATCCGTCTGGCAAGGATAGGAGGGTTTTGGAGGCCAAGCGAGATACGGGTGGATCCACTGGAGGGGATTCCGCCTATTGCTTACGGAGATCAGAAGAAAAAGGGTATCTCACCTCAAGAGGCTTCTGACCTGTGAAGCGTTTGTCTGGCCACTCCCTATGCCACCGCACTATGTCCTGAAACTCAGGGTGATTGGCAAACATCCTATGAGGATGTTTGGTCCTTTTGAAGGGCACCGCGTGATTAGGGGCAGAAGTAGATTCCTCATTAACCTTCAGAGTCTGGTTGACGGCCTCTATGAGACTATCCACTGTCGCCTGATAACCCGCCGAATCCAGGTCGAGGGGCCCATCAGATTTATACTCAGAGTTCTGTTCGCTACCAACCCCTGTTGTGGGGGAGCAAGAAACAGAGCTCACGGATGCCAAGGTGCCAGAGGGCCCGGAAGACGTGTTATGGGTCCGTTTTCTAGATGCCTGTGTCTGCTTTGACCGAGATCGGCTCATGCAGGCCAACGGTTCCTGCGATGTAGAGGAACCCACTAAGACAAGCAGACTGATGCCCCTAACCCAGGAGGGATCATGGAGGCACTCACTTTAGCTAGCGAAACCATGGACTGCGACAGTGACGAAGCCCACTCAGGGGGACTAGGCACACTGGGATCTGTCACAGCGGAGGGCTCCTAAGCATGTTCGGGGTCACAGGCTTCACATAGTGGAGTATTCTGTCCCCGCGGTAATGCAGCCTGACAGGTCGTACATGAGGTGAACAACACTGTATGTGTTTTGTTACCCCTCTCAGATGCTTTAGGGAGAGAGATGCTGTATCCCTGCCCAATAAAGGACAAAAATGGCTAATGTCCAAATATATATTGCAGGGAGGGCTATGGGTATGTAGTAGCGCAGCTCTATAAGGCAGCACAGCTCTGCAGAACCAAACGGGACAGAGTATAAGGCAGCCTTGCTGTCAGGGAACTGCTTGGATCAGGCAGCGCTTGCGGTTGGGAGCCAGAGGTCCAGAGAGGCACGGTTAACACTTCTAATAGAGGGGGCCTGGAAGATGGCGCAACCCTGTCCCACTAAAGGTGGCCGCCGTGTTCCAGGAAGGCATTCTCACACTGAGTGAAAAGCGCCAAGCAGGTGGGCAGGGCCGCAGGCTACCAGCTTGCATCCTAGAACAGGCCAAAGCCGAGGACTACATTCCCGGCCGGGGACATACTCAGGAGCCGCGACGCTCGCTGTGGGAGCCCTCCCAGCCCCCCCAACCGACCCATATACTCACCTCTGCAAAAATAGCGCAGCGGAGGAAGAAAGACGCAGTTACTGCTCTTCCTGCAGGTCAGGGGCTGCAGAATGGACGGTGCAGGCACCGTCAATCCACCGTCCCTTTGTCAGCGAGGTGGAGAGGGACCGTCCGCCTCCTTCCATCACTGCTGTTCTATCAGCGGTGATGCAGTGGGGGCCACACGGATGCCAGCGGTGCCTCTGTACATCCTAGCGGTTAACTCCCCTAGGATGGGACAGGGCTGTTGTCCGGCTGTAGCCTGGCTTCAGAAGGGGGTACATGGAGGCGACACTCCATGTTCCCGCCTGTTGTTGGTTCGGAGAGATCGGACCCTTGAAAGGATCCATCGCCCCTGTCATCCTTGGAAAAGTGGTAAAAAGAAAAAAATAGAATAAAGAATAAAATAAAAAATTATGGTCTGAAGACCAGAGCCATGTGCTTCCTACGGACACTACACTGTGTTCCAAATTATTATGCAAAAATTGTTTAGGAGTGATAAGGTAAGAATTTTTTTGTTTGTCAGTTAAACTCATTGATGGTGATGTGTGTCAGGGCTCTTTATATCACTGTAAGCAATTGCAGACACCTGTGCTAATTAGTTTGGCAGGTGTGTACAATGAAAGGCAAGACTACTTAAGAAGGCTGTCCCACATTATTAAGCAGCCTACATTTTCTGCCAAAATGGGAAAGAAAAAGGATGTAATGTATGTAGTACAGTTCATATAGCGTCTTGTGCTTGGGTGCGATGAACATACATGAGACACAGGTTTGATATAGAAAAGTCCTGTATTACTTCATACAAGTTGGCAGAAATAGTCACACAGTTTGCAGACACAGAAACAGGAGACACAGCAGGCCAGAGTAATCCAAGCTCAGCAATCACTCTCCAATACAGATTCAGGATCTTCTTCTCTGTTACCGTAAGTCCATGCAAACGTGGGTCTTTCAAAGAGCAGGGTTCAGAGTCCACAAGTGCTTCAGAGTTCCTCAGTAGGAATAGCTGGAGTACAAGGTCCAAGGCTTACAGGAGTCAAGTCACAGGTTCACTGCAGGCTAGATTCTGAAGCACTGATTGCTCAGCTGTGGCTGCTTAAGAAGCAAAGGAGAGAATCAGGGCGGGAACATGCAAGCTGGAAACTCCATTTTGACTGAGGGCAAGATAGCTGCAGCAAGACAGAAAGTAAAATGGCTGACGAACAAACTGAGTTTCAGGAATATATACATAGAACCTTACATTACTCCCCCCTTAAGGACAACCTCCGGATGACCTCAGACCAGGCTTGTGTGGGTACCTCTGATGAAACTGACGGAGCAAGCGAGGAGCATTAACGTTATTGACCGGTTCCCATGAGTTGTCCTCCACTGGGTAGCCCTGCCATTTAATCAGATATTGTAACTGATTTCTATACAACCTGGAATCTAAAATCCTTTCCACCACAAATTCTTCCTGACCATCGACTAGCACTGGGTCAGGGCAAGGAGAGGAACGTCCAGGAAACGTATTGGGTGTCGCAGCCTTTAGTAGGGATACATGAAAGACAGGGTGGATTCTCATAGTTCTGGGCAGTTGAAGACGACAAGCAACGGCACTTATAATTTTACTGATTTTATAGGGTCCAATGTACTTATGTCCCAACTTAGACGATGGAATCCTTAACTTAAGATTTCTGGTTGACAGCCAGACCAAGTCTCCTACCTTGAAAGCTGGTGCAGATTTACGAAATGTATCTGCTGCTTTCTTGTACCTTTCTTGAGCCGATTCCAGATTTTCCTTTAGAAGATCCATATTCTTCTGTAAAGACGTGATTCTTTCAGCCACTGCTGGTAAAGGCGTTTCTATGGGAAATCGTGGTAGAATGTTAGGATGATAACCTAGATTAAAGTAAAAAGGAGACTGTTTAGTGGAGGCACTCTGAGAGTTGTTATACGAGAACTCAGCTAATGGAAGTAGATCCACCCAATCATCCTGTAGGTGGCAGATAAAGCAGCGGAGATACTGCTCCAGGGTTTGATTGGTTCGTTCGGTCTGTCCATTAGTCTGGGGATGAAAAGCAGAAGAAAGGTTTACTTTAATGTCCAATGCTGCACAGAAATTTTGCCAAAACCTAGAAGTGAATTGCACCCCTCGATCCGAAATAACCTCATCCGGTACTCCATGTAAGCGAAACACATCTTTAATCATCAAATCTGATGTCTGTTTTGCAGTGGGTAAGCCGACACAAGGGATAAAATGAGCTGCCTTTGTTAGACGGTCAACCACCACTAGAATGGTGTTCTTCCCCTGAGAGGTTGGTAACTCCACAATGAAGTCCATAGAAATGGATCCCCACGGGCGGGACGGGGTGGGAAGAGGCTGTAACAGACCAGTTGGTGAGGAGTGAGGTGTTTTGCATCTTGCACAGACCTCACATGAAGTGACATAATTCAAAACATCCTTCCTGCAAGTGGGCCACCAAAAGAAACGAGAAAGAAATTCCTGTGTCTTTAGAATTCCTCTATGCCCAGCTATCTTGGAATCGTGAATGAGTTGCAATATTCTCAATCTGACTGTTTCAGGAATATACAGGCGTTGTCCCTGAATCCACACACCATTCTTAAAGACAAGACTTACGTCCCTTGGGGGTTGTGCCAAAAAGGAATCCGCATGGTATGCTTCCTTGATGTCCTTAAGTAGGTCTTGATTATGAATTACTCCTAGGAATCTAGAGTCAGGAAGAATAGTCTTAGGAGGAGTAATTGGACGTGTCTCTGCTGAGTAAATCCTAGAGAGTGCATCAGCCTTTCCATTGCGCGATCCTGGTCTATAAGAAATGATAAAATTAAATTGGTTTAAGAAAAGATTCCAGCGAGCCTGGCGAGGAGTCAGGCACTTAGCCGACCTGATAAACTCAAGGTTACGATGGTCTGTCAGGACGACTATTTGCTGTGCAGCTCCCTGAAGAAGGTGTCTCCATTCTTTGAAGGCGGCAATAATGGCCAACAACTCTCTATTGCCCACATCGTAGTTCCTCTCAGCCGAAGACAACTGCTGGGAAAAGAAGGCACAGGGATGCAAGACATTCTTCTCACCTGTTCTCTGAGAGAGTATAGCTCCAACGGCACAGTCTGAAGCATCCACCTCTATTATGAAGGCAAGCTCGGGGTTGGGATGTACTAGGATAGGTGCAGTGGTAAATTTATCTTTTAGACGGGAAAATGCTTCCTGGGCTTGGGGAGTCCAGGAAAACCTAGACTCTTTCCGGGTAAGTTGAGTGATAGGTGACACTACCTCAGAGAAATTTCTAATGAAACGTCTATAGAAGTTGGCAAACCCGATGAAGCGCTGTACCTCCTTCACATTTCTAGGACTTGGCCAATCCTTGATGGCTTGGGTTTTGCTTCCATCCATACTAATTCCTTGTGTAGACAGTACATACCCCAGAAATTGAATTTCGGTCCTATGGAATTCACACTTTTCAAGTTTGATGTAAAGATGATTTTGTCTTAGACGTTCCAAGACCATTCTCACATGTCCATGATGTTCCTCTGTGGAGTTAGAAAAAATTAGAATATCATCCAAATAAATTACCACGAATGTATCTAGGAGATCCCTGAAGATGTCATTCACCAAGTATTGGAAAGTGGCTGGGGCGGTACTCAGACCAAAAGGCATAACTAGATATTCAAAGTGTCCATAGCGTGACCTGAATGCAGTCTTCCATTCATCCCCAGGTCTAATACGGACTAAGTTATAGGCCCCACGAAGATCTAGTTTAGAAAAAATTTTGGCATGTCGCACTCTCTCCAATAACTCAGGGATTAAAGGCAATGGATAACGGTTTCTAATAGTAACCTTATTGAGTTCCCTATAGTCTACGCATGGTCTCAGAGATCCATCTTTCTTCTTTACAAAGAAGATGGGTGCACCTGCAGGAGATGAAGAGGGGCGTATGAAGCCCTTGGCTAGATTTTCATCTATGTAATCCTTTAAAGCCTTTAGCTCGGGCCCCGCCAGGGGGTAGATCTTACCAAAAGGTATCTCTGCTCCAGGCAATAATTCAATTGGACAATCATATGGACGGTGAGGAGGAAGCTGGTCAGCGTTCTTCTTGTCACATAAATCCACATAGTCCTGGTATACAGCTGGTAGTTCAGGGACTGACATGATTCCTTTAGGAACAGAGCAAGCTGAAACTTTTGGACTCATCTGTTTCTCTGGAAAGTGTAATTCCTTGGTCTCCCAGTTAATGGTAGGATTCTGAGCCTGCAGCCATGGTAGCCCTAGAATAATGGGAAAGTGGGGAGAAGAGATAAGCATAAAGGACAGTTTCTCTTGATGATCTTTACCCATAAGAACCCTCAAAGGCTCTGTTTCCTGATCCACTGGTCAGCAGGGAGCCATCCACAGTTTCCATCTGTACTGGAGTAGCCTTCTTCACTGAGCGTATTCCCTGTTTCAGAGCAAAGGAGACATCCATAAAATTTCCACTTGCCCCTGAGTCGATCATAGCAGAGCTAGACACCCAAGCTGAGTCAACCCAGAGTTTGATGGAAAGAAAGCAATGAGAATTGTTTTTCTTACAACTCAGCTGGGACACCGCTGAGGAAACTTGGAAAATGGCAGCGTTTACACAGTCAACGTCCTCAGAGGTAACGGAGTTTAAGTCCGAGAAATCAAGATCTGTTGCTGCAGATCTCTCTGGAGCCTGAGGCTCGGACCTGACAGATCCCCTCTCGCAACACTCACAATGAATGAGTGCTGCAGTAGTCTTACGAGAACGGCTGGGGCAGTTTATAATGAAGTGCCCTGACTTACCACAATAGAAACATAGATTCTCCTTAAAACGATGTTCCTTGCGTGCATCACTAACCCGTCGTTGTAAAGAGTCTACCTGCATGGGTTCAGGTTCAGGTTCCCGTGTAATCCTACTCAAAGGTTCCTTAGCTGGAGAGGAAGGTAGGAAAAGGTTAGTGCGATTGCTTTCGAACCATCTCTCTTGCCTGCGTTCAGTCAGACGAGTATCAATACGGATGCAGTAGTTAATAAAGTCACCTAACGCAGTGGGAGGGTCGGCACGAGCAAGTTCATCCTTAATCAGTGGAGATAACCCCTTTCGAAAAATAGATTTTTTGGCGGAACTGTCCCAGGTGGTATCAAGGGCCCATCTCCTGAAATCCAAGGCATATTCAGCTACCGAGTGCTTACCTTGGCGCAAAGCTAACATGGCTGCTTCAGCTGTTGCACCTCGATTGGGGTCATCAAACACCTGCCCCATGGCTGAAATAAAATCATCAAGGTGATTCAAACAATCATCCTCAGTCTCAATCAGAGGGTTTGCCCACATTAAAGCCTTGTTGGTAAGCAACATAATTATAGTAAGCACCTTAGATCGTTCAGTGGGAAATTGTGAAGCATGTGCAGAAAAAAAAGATTGCATTGATTAATAAATCCCCTGAATTTCTCACGTTCACCGCCAAAACGAAAAGGGGGCAACTTGGGAATCCCAGCACTCGGGGCTACGGCAGGAGCCTGGACTCGCCCCTCTAGAACCTCAATCCTGGCTCGCAAATCCTGGGTAGTCTGTCCAACCACTTGCAAATTGTGATTATTGAGGTCCTGTAGATTTGTAAAACGGGTCTTTATATTCTGCAAATCTGCAAGGATATTATCAGTCACTCCGCAAAGTTCCTTTATACGGGCCTCCATTTTCCAGATCTTTTAAGACAGGATTACTGGAAGAAGAGGAGAGAAAAAAAACAATAGTGTTCACCTGTGGCAACACTGCAGAGAGAAAAAAAAAAAATTAAGGGAACTGCTCACCTGGAATGGTTGTGAGAAGTCACAACCACTATCATCACAGAAAGTTTCAACCAGACATCTGATATCCAGAGTTACAGCAGACAAAAAAGAGAAAAGAAAGGAAAAAAAAAAAAAAAAAACAATAGTGTTTACCTGTGGTAACACTGCAAAAAGAAAAAACTTAAGGGAATTGCTCACCTGGAATGGTTGTGAGAAGTCACAACCACTGTCATCACAGAAAGTACAACCGGACGTCTGATATCCACAGTACAGCAGACACAGCCTTCCAGACCCAGCAGACACTAACGTTTTGGCTTCAGAATCTTGTAATGTATGTAGTACAGTTCATATAGCGTCTTGTGCTTGGGTGCGATGAACATACATGAGACACAGGTTTGATATAGAAAAGTCCTGTATTACTTCATACAAGTTGGCAGAAATAGTCACACAGTTTGCAGACACAGAAGCAGGAGACACAGCAGGCCAGAGTAATCCAAGCTCAGCAATCACTCTCCAATACAGATTCAGGATCTTCTTCTCTGTTACCGTAAGTCCATGCAAACGTGGGTCTTTCAAAGAGCAGGGTTCAGAGTCCACAAGTGCTTCAGAGTTCCTCAGTAGGAATAGCTGGAGTACAAGGTCCAAGGCTTACAGGAGTCAAGTCACAGGTTCACTGCAGGCTAGATTCTGAAGCACTGATTGCTCAGCTGTGGCTGCTTAAGAAGCAAAGGAGAGAATCAGGGCGGGAACATGCAAGCTGGAAACTCCATTTTGACTGAGGGCAAGATAGCTGCAGCAAGACAGAAAGTAAAATGGCTGACGAACAAACTGAGTTTCAGGAATATATACATAGAACCTTACAAAGGATGTGTCGGCTGCTGAGAAGCAACAAATTGTGGAGTGTTTAGGTTAAGGCATGACTACAATCAACATTGCCAAGACACTTCATCGTGATCATCGCACAATCAAGAAGTATGTAGCTGATTTACAGTATACACGTGTGCGTGCTGATAAGGGAAAATTGAGGACTCTTTCCTACAGGCAATTACGTCAGGTTAAAAGAGCAGAGGCAAAAAAGCCTTGTCATAGCAGCAGACAAGTTTTTGAAGCTGCTGGTGCCTCCAACGTCCCCCGAACAACAAGATGCAGGGTCCTTCAGAGGTTTGCAGCTGTGCGTAAGCCATCCTGTCAACCTTCTCTATCCACTGCACCCAAGCAGAAATGGTTCCAGTGGGCCAGACAATACATGAATACTGACTTCAAAACTGTTTTGTTCACCGATGAGTGCCGTGCAACGCTCGATGGTCCAGATGGATGGAGTAGAGGATGGCTGGTTGATGGACACCCCATGCAAACACGGCTACGGTGCCAACAAGGAGGAGGTGGAGTAATGTTTTGGGCTGGAATCATGGGGAGAGAGATTGTCGGCCCCTTTAGGATCCCTGAAGGGGTAAAGATGAACTCCATAGTGTATGTTGAGGTTCTCAAACAGCACTTCCTGCCATGGTTCAAGAAGAACTGTGCATTCCGCAGCAAGATCATTTTCATGCATGATAATGCACCGTCTCATGCTGCACATAACACATCTGCATCTCTGGCTGCTATGGGCATAAAAGGGGACAAACTTATGGTGTGGCCCCCATGCTCCCCTGACCTCAACCCCATTGAGAACCTCTGGAGCATCATCAAAAGGAGTGTCTATGATGGCGGGAGGCAGTTCACATCTAAGCAACAGCTCTGGGAGGGTATTCTGTCCTCATGCAAAACAATTGAAGCAGAAACCATCCAAATCCTGACAAATTCAATGGACGAGAGAGTTCCGAAGCTCCTTTCCAACAAGGGGTCCTATGTGCAAATGTGACATCACCTAGAATAAAGTTTTGAGTTGAAAACTGATTTCAGTTTGTAATAACCTGCTAATGCTTATAATTTCAAAAATGATCATTTTTTTTGTTCTTTACTAAAATGAAAAGGTTGAAAACTCTGCTGTGCATAATAATTTGGAACATGCATTTTGAGTGCAGTTTGAGTGTTTTATTTTTTAAAAAATATACTGTTATCATAGGCAGTTTGTACAAAAACCTTTCAATTGTACTCTAATAGTTATTTGACTGGAAAATTACAATGACTGAAATTCATATAGGTAATTTTGGAAAATCTGAGAAAATATTATTTGCATAATAATTTGGAACACAGTGTAAGCATGAACTGGGTTCGGGCTGGAGCCAGTGGTAGGTGTATACTACAGAAGAGGAGCTAACTTTTTTGTATTCACTTAGTGTCAGCCTCCTAGTGGCAGCAGCATACAGTCATGGCCAAAAGTTTTGAGAATGACACAAATATTATATTTTCACATGATTTGCTGCCCTCTGGTTTTTATGTGTGTTTGACAGATGTTTTTATCACAGACAGAAATATAATTGCAAACATATGAGTAACAAAAGCTTATATTGACAGTTAGAATGAGTTAATGCAGCAAGTCAATATTTGCAGTGTTGACCCTTCTTCAGGACCTCTGCAATTCTCCCTGGCATGTTCTCAATCAACTTCTGGACCAAATCCTGACTGATAGCAGTCCATTCTTGCACAATCGATGCTTTCATTTTGTCAGAATTTTTAGGTTTTTGTTCGTCCACCCGTCTCTTGATGATTGACCACAAGTTCTCAATGGGATTAAGATCTGGGGAGTTTCCAGGCCATGGACCCAAAATCTCTATGTTTTGTTCCCTGAGCCATTTAGTTATCACCTTTGCTTTATGGCAAGGTGCTCCATCATGCTGGAAAAGGCATCGTTGATCGCCAAACTGCTCTTGGAGGGTTGGGAGAAGTTGCTCTTGGAGGACATTCTGGTACCATTCTTATTCATGGCTGTGTTTTTAGGCAAGACTGTGAGAGAGCCGATTCCCTTGGCTGAGAAGCAACCCCACACATGAATGGTTTCAGGATGCTTAACAGTTGGCATGAGACAAGACTGTTGGTAGCGCTCACCTTGTCTTCCCTGAATGAGGCGTTTTCCTGATGTCCCAAACAATCGAAAAGGGGATTCATCAGAGAAAATAACTTTACCCCAGTCCTCAGCAGTCCACTGCCTGTACCTTTTGCAGAATATCAGTCTGTCCATGATGTTTTTTCTAGAGAGAAGTGGCTTCTTTGCTGCCCTCCTTGAGACCAGGCCTTGCTCCAAGAGTCTCCGCCTCATAGTGCGTGCAGATGCACTCACACCTGCCTGCTGCCATTCCTGAGCAAGCTCTACACTGCTGGTAGCCCGATCCCGCAGCTGAAACACTTTTAAGAGACGGTCCTGGCGCTTGCTGGTCTTTCTTGGGCGCCCTGGAGCCTTTTTGGCAACAATGGAACCTCTCTCCTTGAAGTTCTTGATGATGCGATAGATTGTTGACTGAGGTGCAATCTTTCTAGCTGCGATACTCTTCCCTGTTAGGCCATTTTTGTGCATTGCAATGATGACTGCACGTGTTTCTTTAGAGATAACCATGGTTAACAGAAGAGAAACAATGATGCCAAGCACCAGCCTCCTTTTAAAGTGTCCAGTGGTGTCGTTCTTACTTAATAATGACAGATTGATCTCCAGCCATGTCCTCATCAACACCCACACCTGTGTTAATGGAGCAATCACTGAAAAGAGGTTAGCTGGTCCTTTTAAGGCAGGGCTGCAATGATGTTGAAATGTGTTTTGGGGATAAAGTTCATTTTCTAGCCAAATATTGACTTTGCAAGTAATTGCTGTTAAGCTGATCACTCTTTATAACATTCTGGAGTATATGCAAATTGCCATTAGAAAAAGTGAAGCAGTAGACTTTGTAAAAATTAATATTTGTGTCATTCTCAAAACTTTTGTCCATGACTGTACATCCATGGTTCTGCGTCCCCCAATGAGGCGAAGGAGAAAAATTAGCGTTCCAGAAAGATACATTTAGATGTTGCGGGTTTCAGAAATGCACTTCAGTTCATTTTACAGAGTGTACAAAAAAGCCCAGTATGCATGAGTATTCTATAAATCCCATCCACTTTGCTGGAATTTAAGACATTGTGTTTTTACAGACAAGGAGGTAAAGTGTTATGTGGTTGTCGACTACTGGACAATCCCATCCTATTTAAGGACTCCAGTAAAGGGTATGCCACACTAAACAATATCGCTAACGGGATCGCTAAAAAACGTCACTATTTAGCGATCCCGTTAGCGATGTTGTTGTGTGCGGCAGCTTCCAGCGACGAGCTTCCTGCTGTGATCTCGCTCGTCGCTGGAATCGTTCCGGACCCTATTTTCTCGTCGGCGCTCCCGCTGGGTAAGTATATATCGCTAGTGTGGCACCTTTTCTTAGCGATTTAGCGGTACTTTTGTACCGCTAAAGTCGTTAAGAAGATCGCTAGCGGCGATAGCGTCGTTAACTATATCGCTAAATGTGGCCGCATTTAGCGATATAGAAACAATCCCGCTAGCGATCTCATTAGTATGCGACGCTAACGAGATCGCTAGCGGGATAGCTTAGTGTGGCAGTACTTTAAAACCAGTGTGCACTCCTCTCTCAAAGCAGTGCCATTCCAGCTGTGAGCGCCATTATTCACAGAGTGACGTGACATTGTTGTGCTAGGTGCTGGCTGCAAGCACTGAGCAGCTGCTATTTGCCGGCAGCTCATCTGTATTCCATAAGGGCAGACATCCGCTTGGCTGGGATAGATATGTGCTGATCATTATTTTGAGATCACACTCTGGGACATGATAAATTAAAGAAAAAGATGAAAAAACACTTTAACTACTTAGATGCAGCAGTCAGTACAAACCAAGGCATTTTAGCAGTTTTCTTTTCATAAACACTAAATTGCTTGTACTATTAATTTATTCATAAGTGAAAAATACAAGCAAACATAAGAAACTTTGTAATAGATCTCATGAAATAAATCATTTTTTCCTCCTTGAAACTGATTATTTTCCCTCAATTTTCGCATTACTGAGGGAGGAGATGACACTGTTCGTATACGACTGTTGAGAGGAGAAAGAGATGGAGGCAGAAGACAGGCTGCTGTAAGTTCACTCGGAAGCCGAGAAAGATGCTCTGCTACAAGATGTCACCTCTGCTCGCCACTGTCAATCAAGGATCGTAGAGTGGTGCTTGTGGGGAGAAGGTAGGAACTGCCGAGGACTGTTGTGACCACCAATGCTTTTTGAGCCTAATTTGCATGTCCCACTGGTGGATTGTGGATCCACTGCACCACGGGTCGTGCTTACTCTGGGGGGGTGTGGCTAAGCAGCTACACTAAAGGCCCTGATGGTGGAGTTAGGCTTGAGCTGCAGGCAGCGACCAGGTACAGCTGCAGGGCAGTCCCAGCACTGCAACAAATGACCCCAAGTGTCAGGATCGCAAACATGGACTTGGAATCACTGACAGCTCAGAATTCGGAATCATAAGAGGAATGGATATCGGAGCCGGGTTAGACAGAACAGGATGTTCAGAAGGGAAGGAGTCGAGTTTAGATGAGACAGGTTCTGGAACAAAGGTAGAGGGCAGATTCAGGAACAGGGACCTGAGTACAGACTAGTGGGTACAAACACAAACTAGAAATTAAAGGTTGCTCAAGCACCTCCCTAAAATGGAGGTTGGCTTAAGTACCTGATGCTTCCCAGCTATAGGCTGGGGATATTTCCAGAGTGCAGGCACTGCTACTTTACGACGCGTGGAGCACACGCGCATAGAATATAATGCACCTACTTGGCTTTTCACCATATAAATGTGTATTTCAGAGAACTGACTTGGAACAGACACAACCACAGACTTAAACTAAAAATGTTACAAAGGGCTAAACATGGTGCAGGACTGGCACTTCCAAACCTGTGGCTCTATTACCTTGTAGCACAAAGTAAACTTCTAAAGGGAATCTGTCACCACTTTTGAGCTATGTAACCTATTAATATTGGCATAGAGGTATAGAATGCTGAAAAAAGTCCTACATGTATGCCTCATATCAGATGCCTTGTTGTTGAGAAATCCGCTTTTGTCACTTTATACAAGAGTTATTCCAGGCTGTGGAGAGGATGCTGGACAGAAGATAACTCTGCCTCCATACTTCATTATCATGTGAATTGCCTCCCACAGCGTCACTGTGTGCCTTTGATGTCGAGATTTCAGCCTCTAATCTCACGCCTGCGCAGTCTCAGTGATGTTGCTCCTCTTCAGCGTTCCGCCCTTCTCTGGGCATTGGCTTCACATTCCTACTGCGCAGGCACCGGCGAATCACTGGTACTCCCGCTCCCACCAGTCTCTGGAGCACAGAAACATTGATATGAGGCATACAGGTAGGACTTTTTTCAGCAGTCTATAACTTGTATGCTCATATTAATAGGTTACATAGCTAAAATGTGGTGACAGATTTCCTTTAAAGGGGTATTCCTGGGTGATGAAGTATTCCCCTGGAAAAACCTTCATAACCTATAGAGCGGATATTATGACAGTATCTGCTATTCACTGTGATGGTGAAGATGCTCTTTTGTGTTCCCCCTCCCTTCTGGAATGTTACAGTATATCACATATTAGGGGAGTTGCCTGCTCCTGGCTTCTAGTATCTGCCAGGCCCTTGATAACATCTCCTTCCATTTAGTCCAAGATCAGGAGATGCGGGCAGTCTCTGACCAGCTACACTTAATCATCTGTGCTCTGTCTTCTCTCTCCTTCCACTTTGGGAGGAGTGTAACCTCCCTCACGGATGTTTTATCAATATATTCTGGTCTGACACACCTTTGAGGCACAAAACAGGATTTTATGGAGTAAAGTTATTACAATTGTATAATCATGTGTAGAGTTGAGCGATACTTTCCGATATCCAAAAGTATCGGAATCGGAATGGTATCGCCGATACCCAAAAAATATCGGCGATACCCGATACCGATACCGGAAATACAATGTAAGTCTATGGAACAAAATATCGGAATTAAAAAAAACCCATTCTTGCCTTGTTGGTTAATTGTACATGAAGGAAAACAACAAAGAGTAATGTAGAATTTATTGGGGGAGGTTGAGGAGACATTAAAGGCATAGATGTTTAACACAATGCAATGGAATAGCATTAATATTTCTTTTTTTGAAATACGTTTGGATTGACGAAGAAATTGACAATGTTGTTAACCTTTTTTCTATTTTGTCAAATATGTCTGTTTCACAACTTCCATGCTCTTCACCTTTTTAACTTTTCACACACTTTCTCCTTCATAATCTTCAGCAGCATCATCTTTCTCATCAAATTATTCTTCATCTTCACCTTCTTAATCTTCTAAAACTTCTTGCTATTCATCTTTTTGTTAACATTACTTATATTGTTCTTATTAAACAGTTATTATTCTTCATATTCTACTTCTTCATCTTCTTCCTATTCATCCTTTTCATCATATTCTTATTTGTGACAGACATTCCTGTACTTGTAATCTGTAAAACTCTGAATTTTCATCCTTCCGTTCTTGCTGTCACGAAAGATTTTAATTACAACAGTATTTGTCCGCGTTCAGTTTAGCCTGCAGCAGCATCAGGCATTTTCCAGGGGCACCACGAGGAGGAACGGACTCACCCCCATACACTGCTTAGTCTTCTTCTGCTTAGAATTTAGAGCATATATTTTGCTCTTCATTTTGGTCTTATACTTAATGTTCTTCTGCTTTTTGATCTTCTGCTTATTGTTCTTCTGTCTCTTGTTCTGTATCTTGTAGTTTGTCTTAACCTTCTTTGTCCTGTTGGTGATGGTACAAAAGCCAATGGAAGTAACGAGGACCAGCTGACTGTGCTGGAACCCGGAGGGTCAGCAGAAGGAAAAGAGCCAATGGCACAACCGAGGACCAGCTGACGTTACTGGGACACGGTTACTAAGCAGGAGGTACCTGTGCTCCAAAGCACTACCAAGGACCACCAGACGTTGCTGGAACTCGGATACCGACATGGAGGCACCTAGGCCAAAGGCACTGCGGAGAACCAGCTGACGGTACTGGAACCCGGATGGGTAGCAGAAGGTACAAGAGCCAATGAAAGTAACGAGGACCAGCTGACTGTGCTGGAACCCGGAGGGTCAGCAGAAGGAAAAGAGCCAATGGCACAACCGAGGACCAGCTGACGTTACTGGGACACGGTTACTAAGCAGGAGGTACCTGTGCTCCAAAGCACTACCAAGGACCAGCAGACGTTGCTGGAACTCGGATACCGACATGGAGGCACCTAGGCCAAAGGCACTGCGGAGAACCAGCTGACGGTACTGGAACCCGGATGGGTAGCAGAAGGTACAAGAGCCAATGAAAGTAACGAGGACCAGCTGACTGTGCTGGAACCCGGAGGGTCAGCAGAAGGAAAAGAGCCAATGGCACAACCGAGGACCAGCTGACGTTACTGGGACATGGTTACTAAGCAGGAGGTACCTGTGCTCCAAAGCACTACCAAGGACCAGCAGACGTTGCTGGAACTCGGATACCGACATGGAGGCACCTAGGCCAAAGGCACTGCGGAGAACCAGCTGACGGTACTGGAACCCGGATGGGTAGCAGAAGGTACAAGAGCCAATGAAAGTAACGAGGACCAGCTGACTGTGCTGGAACCCGGAGGGTCAGCAGAAGGAAAAGAGCCAATGGCACAACCGAGGACCAGCTGACGTTACTGGGACAGGTTACTAAGCAGGAGGTACCTGTGCTCCAAAGCACTACCAAGGACCAGCAGACGTTGCTGGAACTCGGATACCGACATGGAGGCACCTAGGCCAAAGGCACTGCGGAGAACCAGCTGACGGTACTGGAACCCGGATGGGTAGCAGAAGGTACAAGAGCCAATGAAAGTAACGAGGACCAGCTGACTGTGCTGGAACCCGGAGGGTCAGCAGAAGGAAAAGAGCCAATGGCACAACCGAGGACCAGCTGACGTTACTGGGACACGGTTACTAAGCAGGAGGTACCTGTGCTCCAAAGCACTACCAAGGACCAGCAGACGTTGCTGGAACTCGGATACCGACATGGAGGCACCTAGGCCAAAGGCACTGCGGAGAACCAGCTGACGGTACTGGAACCCGGATGGGTAGCAGAAGGTACAAGAGCCATGAAAGTAACGAGGACCAGCTGACTGTGCTGGAACCCGGGAGGTCAGCAGAAGGAAAAGAGCCAATGGCACAACCGAGGACCAGCTGACGTTACTGGGACACGGTTACTAATCAGGAGGTACCTGTGCTCCAAAGCACTACCAAGGACCACCAGACGTTGCTGGAACTCGGATACCGACATGGAGGCACCTAGGCCAAAGGCACTGCGGAGAACCAGCTGACGGTACTGGAACCCGGATGGGTAGAAGGTACCCATGGAAATTAAAGTTGAGGCAGCAGGACTTTTTGCCGTTCACACAGCAGGGGAACAGCTGACATTACTGAACCCCAGTAACACGGGAGCAAGTGTTAACTGTGCTAACAGCACTTCCGAGAAACAACTGGCGGTGTTTGTAGCCCAGGGATGAGAAGAGAACATGGTGGAGGCAGCAGGACTTTTTGCCGTTCACACAGCAGGGGAACAGCTGACATTACTGAACCCCAAACCGGGAGCAAGTGTTAACTGTGCAACAGCACTTCCGAGAAACAATGGCGGTGTTTTAACCCAGGGATAGAAGGAAAGGGTGGAGGGCAGACTGTTTGCCGTTCACACAGCAGGGGAACACTGACATTACGAACCCCATAACCAGGACAAGTGTAGACTGTGCTAACGCACTTCCGAGAAACAACTGGCGGTGTGTAGCCCAGGGAGAGAAAGAAAACTGGTGGAGGCAGAGGACTTTTTGCCGTTCACACAGCGGGACCGCTGACATTAGAACCCCATAACACGGGACAAGTGTTAACGTGCTAACAGACTTCCAGAAACACTGGCGGTGTTTAGCCCGGGATGAGAAGAGAACTGGTGGAGGAGCCGGACTTTTTGCCGTTCCACAGCAGGGGAACAGTGACATTACTAAACCCCCCGTAACAAGGACAAGTGTAACTGGCAACGCACTTCCGAAAAAACAAAGGCGCGTTGAAGCCCAGGGTCAAGGGGGGTAGGAGAGGCCTATATGAGACATTTGAAGTAGAAGTTGTAGTTAGCAGCAGTAATTTTTCCAGACACCAGAGGGGAACGAAAGGCGTTACTGAACCCCACAAACACATCAGCATTGTTTTCATCTGTGATCTAACACTTCGAGAGGCAACTGGCGCTGTTAAGCCCAGGGTCAAGGAGGGTGTAGGCATAAAATATTGAGTTTATTGCCTTTTACGTGGCCATTGCAAATTATGTACTTCAACAAGAATAAATGAAGTTTTAACGACAATAAAAGAGAATTTCAATTACAAGAATAGAAAAATATTTAACTTACATCCTCTGTGGTTGATAACGTTTAATGGCTAAGAAAATATGGTAACAAATTCAAACTTTCGAGACTACTCATGTCTTCATCAGCTAAGAGAAAGCCAAAAATGAAAATCCTATTTCTACACACAACAGGACACAGGAAAGCAAGACAAGTGAGGGAGGGACAAGTGAGGGGAGCCGGCACAAAAAGGAGAACAAGGATAATTACAGCGCCACACATCACAGATAAATTAATGAATTTACTGTGGCAAAAGACTTTTGATCCCGGTCAAGCATGATGGATAGGAATTACGGTATTAAAATAAACTTCAAAAGAAAACGTACAAAGGTTTTCAGAATATAATTCCAGACCTTTGCACTGTTGGATGGGAAGAAAGACACAGGATTTATGTCATTAATACAATAAGGAATCTCGTCTATGCCCCAGGGCATAAAACCCAAAAAAAGACGCCAATGAGAGGGCAATCAAACTTTCTATCCATCAGGAACTGTTCCAATATTTATGTTACCCTGTGGATAATGACAGTTGATCACGTCATTACTTGTCTTACCTATTGCCTATTCCTTTTTGTTGTGTATAGAAATATGTTGGCTTAATTTTTTTTTTAGTCTTTGCCTGAGAAGAAGGAGAGCCTTGAAAGCTTGCAATTTGTTTTCCATCTTTTCATTATCCATTTAAAAGGTATCAACCATGCGACTCTGAATCTAAATATTTTTCTATCATGGCTAACACGGTACAAAGATACACTGGTTTTCTAATTTCAAGAAGGAAAAAAAAAAATACAAATATAAACGCTATATGCAAATGCCAAAAATAAATTGGAACAACACAACACCCAAAAAATTGGTAAAAAATATTGTTTAAATTTAAGAATAAAAGTCCATTTTTTTTTATGAATAATGCTTAAGGAACGCTATGTTAAAACCTAACTAGTGAAGACAATGGATTTTGTAAATCCCATCATCATCAACGCAAATTTATGTGACGTCCAGACATTTCAATTATTTAAGTTAAAAATCGTAAATTTCTATAGCATGTAGACAGTCCAGCAAGGACTCACAATGTTTGATGATGACACAATAAGTCGAAAAAAAATAACCATTTAAAAAACATTAGGCATTTGTTTGCACAATTTAAGTGTGTGCCTGCAAGTGTAGGTGAAACAAAGGCACGGTAGCAAAGTATATTCTATGTCTGACAGACAGTGGACCCCTGATGGGTAATGCCGATGTTATACTGTACGCAATAAAGTCTGCGGCTGAAATCATGCTTTTTTGCTTGTAAGTGTTTGAAGAGGGTAAAAGAATGTCTGGTTGCGCAAAGCTTTATCCTCAACACTACCTTTACTTCCGCTAGGTAGGTAGCGTGGGGGCAATTAGCGACTATAAAATGTGAGGTTAGGCTGCGTTATTGGCACAGGGCGCAAAAAAAATACAGCAGTAATAATTTAATGTTAATACTCCACCATGACAAACAAAAAAATTACTTCCCTCTTAAAAATGTCAAGACTAACAACCTAAGGTTGACGCTGACTTAATTGAGAACAGTATTACATCAAATTGTCCCATGAGAACTATCATGGATACCTATTACCATATTAATTTATATTCTTGTGGTTGTTTCAAAGCACTTGCAGTAAACTACCTTTGTCGTACATGATGCACTTTCAGATGTAATAATTTATTATTGGAATTATTACCATGTTTACTGCGCCTTTATATATGGTGTTTGAAGTTACGTTGGCATCAGATGTTATTTTTAAAAATGTCTGTCATAAATAAAACTCGTGATGAATGATAGGATTTAATGATTCGACACCATTGACCATTATTTCAGTACAGATAAAGTTCCTTAAAACATAAATTTCATAAGTTAAATGTACTTTATGATTAATTCAAAAGGAAGGTAGACTATGTTTTATTTTTGTTACCATTTCTAATAGACAGTGCAGAATGGCCTTATGACAAATTATTATTTTCCATATTTTCTAAAAATTTATCATTTAGGGCTGCAAAACTTCAAATTTATGTTTTCAGCATAAAAGCAGGGTGGGGTCTTCCCATTTGGAGCATGTTGGTCAGTGTTTTTCTGTCCATGTTCGGGAACAGGAACTTCGGGCGTTCCCCCAGCGGGGAACAGCTGGCGTTACGAACCCCCTAACAGTAAGTTTGTGGTTCTGTGGACCGACACTTCTGAGCAGAATGGCAGTGTTGGAGCCCAGGGAGTAGAGTTTAGGTGGTGAAAGATGAACATAACAGGAAATGGAAACTTCGAACCGTTATTTAA
>JARQOD010000003.1:30374592-30427299 GCA_033576555.1 Oophaga sylvatica | reverse complement strand
CTACCCCCTATACGGCTCGGCCGCAAGAGACCAGTTTGAGGGCCCACACCTCCACTCCCTCCTGGCTTTATGGATGGCCCCCATGTCTGTTAGTCTGGTCTCTTGCAAAAACAAAATTTCAGCCTCTAATCGGTGTGAAAAAATCAAAGGCCGCAAATCTGGCCGCATCTGACTTAATACTGGCGACATTAATGGACGCCAGAGTCAACGGGGTGAGTTCCGCCATCATGGGTGATGGGGTTAGATGGCCTTCTTCTTCCCCACCCCGTCTTCCCCATCTTTCCCCTCCGAAGAGTGGTCTGATTCCTTCCGTTTTAGGGAAGATGAGGTATCCATCCCCATGGTCTCCTTGCCTCCGGGCTCCAGGTCTGTCCCCCCCAAGAGGAAACGGCGTCCCCTGGGGGACGGACTCCGCCATCCCCGGATTGCCTCCGTCTCAGCAGGGTCGTTGAGGGCTTGGTACCGGTTGGAGAGGGCGATCAGAGGGGAGCCGGTGAGCCCTTCCGTTGGCATACTTACGGTCGGGGGAGGAGGTTTGGAAGGCTTGACCACCTTCTTTTTATCACCCCTCTTTACTGTAGGCTGATCTGTGACCTCCTCATCCACACTTTCATATTAGGAGGAGTTGTCAGAGTCAGTCAGGTTTTCCTCCCTCTCCATCCTCCTGATCTCCTCGCATACCTCTTCATCCCCCGGGGCCTCAGAGACACCGGCCTAGAGGGGGGGGCAGGCATCACCCCAGTTGCCTGAGGCTCTCCCCGCCCCTAACCCCGTGGCGCTTTTCCTGTCTCCTCTGGTAAGAAGGACCTCTATTTGCTTTGTCCTTCCTTACTGGCCCCTTAGCCCCTCTCCTGCCACCACCACCTGCCACAGCTGAGGTCGCGCCGCCAGGAGTTGCCCTCTCACGGTCTCCCCCCACTGGGCCTGAAGCGGCATTGGTAAAGGAGCGAGGGCAGCGGCTATACGGGTGACCTAGGTCACCACACAGGTGGCACCGAATGTCCTTGCAAGATGCGGCGAGATGACCTACCCCAACACAAGGCACATTTCTGCACCTTGCAGCTTGCGCTGAAGTGGCGGGGATCACCGCACTTGTGGCAGACCTTCAGCTGCCCCTGGTAGAAGAGCAGGATCCTGTCCCTCCCTAGGAAGGCCGAGGAAGGGATGTGGGTGACGGTACCCCTGAGACCTTCAACTTCATCATGATGGTCCAGCCCCCCGACCAGATACCGAACTCGTCCCGATTTTTTTTGGGGACGTCCGTGACTTCCCCATAACTGGAAAGCCACATCATGATGTCAACGCCGGAGAGTATTTTGGCGAGACAACGCCTGTACGGCGAAGTCTCGCCATCCGGGCTCCCCCTTCACCAGCTCGTAATTCGACCAGAAGAGCTCTAGCCCCTCCGGCCGGACAAAACTGATGTCGAAGAATAGGGTGGCCGAGGGATGGATCAGGGCAAAGATGTCCGTCGCCCTGATGCCCATCTTCAGGAGAAGCTCCACCACCCTACTCCTGGGTGGGCAAGCTTCACCGCCCCTCCAACGAAGACGGACCACATTCCTCCTTCCCGGCCCTTGCCCGGCTGTCGGGAGGGACCAAATGGTTTCCCCCTCCCTTCTATCTTGGAAGGCGGCAAGGCCATGTCTCTCTAACCAGAAAGACAGGTCCACCTCTCTTCCCTCTACATTGACCGACCGCTCTCCTTTTTAAGGGCCTCCAGAAAACGGCGGTGCAAAACGCCGTCCCCAGAGTCCGGAGGCAAGGAGACCCCCCGAGAACTCTCCGGAGCCCCAGCCGTGACCCCCGCAAAAGTACGGGGTCTCACGGCTGGAGGGCCAGATGGGCCCGCCCCCCCTCACCGCCCGTGCTTCCACTTACACCAACATTCACTCCCTCCGCATTCACTCCCACATCCCTGTCACTCACCTCACTCATAACATTCACCTCAGCCAATTCATCAAAAATATCAATATTTTTTTTTTGCAGCTTCTTTTTTTACCTGCTGTGGGCCCTGGCTGATCGGTGCTCTGCCCCGCATTGTTTTTGCCCAGGAGTGCCGCCACCCCTTTAAGAGCCGCAGAGTCCACTCAGTAAGCTCTGCCTGGGCTCAGGAGCGGCAGCACTTCCTGGGCTCTCTGGCTCCATTTTTTTTTTTTTTTTTTACATTTGGGGCTGGGCCGGGCTCTGCCTCTGCACCCTGCCCCCCACTGGATACCTGTGCTGGCCTCCCTTGGGGCACCGGAGCCCCCGCACCACCAGATGGAGGTAAGTGGGCTGGGGACCCCGGCAACCCTTGCCAGCTTTCTCGGACACGATTTTTTTGGGTGGGACAGAAGGCAGCGGGCCTGCCGAGGCCACGCCCCCCCACTGGTCACGGCTATAGCGGGTAGAGCGAAAGCCCGAAAGGCCACGCCCCCCCGCCAGCCAGAGCACAGCGAGGGGAGCTGCGGCCGACGAGGCCACGCCCCCCGCCAGCCGCAGTCATAGCGGGTGAAGCAGTAGCTTGCAAGGCTACGCCCCCCCGCCAGATGCGACAGTAGCGGGTGGGACAGCGGCCGAGGAGGACACACCCCCCTCGCGGGTCTCCACCGCCTTCTTGTACCCACCACTCGCTTTTGGCAAGGTCGGCCACTCCCCCTCAGCGTCCAGCGGCGGCGAGGCCCCCAGCATGGACTCCTTATTGGATCTACGCGCAGAGGACGCGGACACCGCCAGGGGAGCGACCAACTTGCATTTTTTCACTTGTTGCCTTACGGCAGACTCCGTACCCTTTCTAGGTCTCTGTACCCCAAAAGTGATCCAGTCTTAGCGGATCCGCATGTGGGGGGCCCAGAGACCCCAGCTCTCGCCGCCGGAGATGCGGCCCCGGCTGTACCGACTCCAGGTGCTGGGCCAGCCCCCGCTGCCACAGAGGACTGGGCCCGAGCACCACCACCATCAACCATACCGGCACCAACACTCTCCATATCGCTGCCTGAGTCCGAGCTGCCACCACTAGACATGGCACCCAGACCCGGGCAGACTCTCCTCTCCCCACTCCCTTGCTGCGGACCCACCACAGGGCCCGAGCCGGGCTGGGTAGCGGATTCCACACAACGGGACAGGGGGGCCCCAGGGAGGGGAGCATAGACAAATTTGTCTATGGTGGTGATCTTGGCTTTTTTTTTCTCTTTTCTTCCCTTTCCCGGTTGCCCCATCCTCGCAGATCTCGCTCGCCAAATCGTGCTGGGGACTCAATCTGCCGCACTTGTTGCAGGATGAGGCAGCCCCCCTCACTGCTGCTACCACTCCCTCCATCTTCCCCCTCGCTCCCACTTTCCTCCGAATTACTGGAGTCCGGTGGGAGGGCCATTTGCTCGGGGGCTATCCCGCTGCATGATACCTGGGCGTTTACACTCACCAGGTCTTCAGGTGGGACTGGCGCAGATGCCTCACAGCTGCCATCTTCCTGCTTCTCCTCCTCCACCTGGCTGGGGCCTCCTGACCCCCAGGAGACCCACCGGTCAGGGCCCTGAACAGGTCGTTGTTCCTTAGTTTCTCCTAGAAGGGGCCGCTTCCCACCAGGATCTTTGCCCTCCGTTGTTCCAGGGCTGTAATGGACCCCTTCAGCCTCTCCACCATGGCGGAGACCTCTGCTCTCCTTGAGGCAGGGAGCTTGTTCTTTGCGATCACGCGTGCTCCCTTCAACTCCTCCCGGAGTCTCCTCAGCTGTTTGGCGGCCTCCTCGTATTCGCAGAGGTGCGCGTGTATGCGGGAGCCATAGGTGGTGACAGGCTCCCCCGCCGCCTTGGAGCCCCAGATGTTGGTGGGCTCCACCACCGCACCTCCGCTGGCCACCTCTCCTCCTCCTCTGGGTGGAGGAACCGCCACGGTCCCAGCCTCGGGGGTCTTGGACCCTGGGGTCTTGCGGCCCCCGAGGGCTTTTTCCTTATCATCCTCCCTGGGACTGGCTAGATGGTATGGCCTCCTGCTGGTATGTGAGGCCTCCCACCCCCAGCCGCCTTGCTGGAGGGTGGGAGCCAGGGGCACAGCCCCGGAGCTCGGTCCCAAGGAAAAGTCTCTTTCTGGGAAGGGCAGGCAGGTGGACCAGGGAAAAAAACCTTCCTTTGCACAGAGCTCTATCCAGGTAGCTGCAGACAGAGCACACGGCAAGCTCCACCTCTTCCTGCAGGTGTACAGAGCGGAGCCGCGTGTGTACGAGGTGTACGGAGCGGAGCCGCGTGTGTATGAGGTGTACGGAGCGGAGCAGTGTGTGTACAAGGTGTACGGAGCGGAGCAGTGTGTCCGAGGTGTATGGAGTGGAGCCGTGTGTTTACGAGGTGCACGGAGAAGAGCAGTGTGTGTACGGAGAGGAGCAGTGTGTGTACGAGGTGTATGGAGTAGAGCATTGTGTGTACGTGGTGCACAGAGAGGAGCAGTGTGTGTACGGAGTGAAGCCGCATGTGTACGAGGTGTACGGAGCGGAGCCGTGTGTGTACGAGGTGTACGGAGTGGAGCCGTGTGTGTACGAGGTGCACGGAGAGGAGCCGTGTGTGTACAACCTGTATGGGGAGGTAACCGTGTGTGTGCGTTACCTTGAGTCATCAGGGCCATACAGCATCCTGGTCGTTTGACAACTCATCCTTGGAAACACGTCCATTCCTTTTTGATTGATTGTTCCACAGTCTGGTGATGTCAGTGCAGACTGTTGTGAGTGTTTTGGAGATGAATTCTGAGCGGAGGCTCCCTCTGGTGGTTACAAACAGTACTGAACCATTCAATGAGGATTGGCAATCAGGAGTCACAGACTGGCTTGATATAAGGGAGATTCCCTCCCATCATGGTTGCCGGTGATCAATTGTTCTTGTCTCAACTGTGGTTCATGGTTCACTTGGAAGCTTGCTGAGTCTTGCCTCTTCTTCTGCTTTCAGATAAGATATTTTCTGTTTTTGTTTTTGTGCTTACCATTTGCATATTTCTCTGCATTTCTGTGAGGTTAGCCAGGTTACCCCCAGGGGGCTTGGGCTCCTCTCAGTTCCGCTGGAGCCACTGTTATTTGTTCATTTGCCTTTTCCAGTTTTTTCAGTGGCTGCGGCTTAGTTTTGTTACACCAAAGAACTGATTTAGGTGGTAGAGGTCGTGTGATCTCAGGTGTTTTTGCAATCAGTATTTTTGGCATTTTTAGGGTTTTTTTTGGATGGCAGTATCCTTTCTATCCTTTTCTGTCTAGGCAGATTGGGCCCCAGCGTTTGCTCATACTATTTTCTGTCTGTGTCTGTATTTCCTCTTGTCTAACCGCCATTACATGTTTGGGGGCTTCCTATGTTCTTTGGGGATCTGCTCCGGGGCAGATAGCTTTCCTCTTTCTATCTTTAGGTGTAGTTAATCTCTCAGGCTGTGAAGAGGCGTCTAGGACCATCGTAGGAATGCTCCACGGCTGCCTTTAGTTGTGGTGGTTAGTCAGGGTACTGCAATCCAATAGATTCCAACCTCTCTGGTGTATTGCTGTTTTTGCCTGCTCTCCTCAGCTACCAAAACATAACAGTATCACCGGCCATAACTGAAAATTGTATGGTACTCACAGAAGGGAAAAATAGTGTGGAAAGAAAAGAGTTGTCAGAGATTTTTTTTTTTTCTGTTTCTTGCATTTTTTCCCTCTTATTCTCTGGGTGCTGAGGAGGATTTTTTTTCTCTCAATGGAGCTTGCACAGCTGTCTGGCCGTGTGGATCAGCTTGCCACTGAGGTTCGGAGTATTGCTGTCTATGTTGCTGGGTTGCCGGTTGTGGAACCTAGGATTCCCATGCCAGATTTGTTTTTGGGAGATTTGCCTTAAAACCTAAGTCCTCAGGGAACGCAGCACAGCAGGTTCAAATTGTCATCTCTCTCCTGCGCGGCGATCCTCAGGATTGGGCTTTTTCCCTGACACCTGGGGATCCTGTTTTGAGTGATGTTGATGCATTTTTTCTGGCTCTGGGGTTATTGTACGATGAGCCTAATGTCACTGATCAAGCTGAAAGAACCTTGTTGGCATTAAATCAGGGGCTTGAGGACGCTGAGTTGTACTGTCAGAAATTCCGAAAATGGGCAGTCCTAACCAAATGGAATGATGATGCTTTGGCAGCCCTTTTTCGGAAGGGTCTGTCAGAGAATGTGAAAGATGTTATGGTGGGTTTCCCTGCTCCCTCTGGTCTCAATGATTCTATGTCATTGGCGATTCAAATTGACAGACGTTTGCGTGAGCGTAGACGTATGCGTGGAATAGTGTTGCCTTGTGAGCCAGCTTCTGAACCCATGCAGTGTGATAGAGTGGCTTCTGGGGCACAGCGTCATGAGTTTTGAAAACGCAATGGGTTATGTTTCTATTGTGGTGACGCCTCTCATGCTATTTCTGTCTGTCCTAGGCGGGGAAGATGTTTTGCGCGCTCAGTTGTCTTGGGTAGTGTTCAGACTAAATTTCTGTTGACTGTTACCCTGATTTCATAGAATCATAGAATGGTAGAGTTGGAAGGGACCTCCTGGGCCATCTGGTCCAACCCCCTGCTCAAAGCAGGATTCTCTAAATCATCCCAGACAGATGTCTGTCCAGCCTTTGTTTGAAGACTTCCATTGAAGGAGAACTTACCACCTCTCGTGGCAGCCTGTTCCACTCCTTGATCACCCTAACTGTCAAAAAGTTTTTTCTAATATCTAATCTGTGTCTCCTCCCATTCAGTTTCATCCCATTGCTTCTAGTCTTTCCTTGTGCAAATGAGAATAAAGATGATCCTTCTACAATGTGACAGCCCTTGAGATATTTGTAGACAGCTATTAAGTCTCCTCTCAGTCTTCTTTTTTGCAAGCTAAACATTCCCAAATCCTGCAACCGTTCCTCATAGGACATGGTTTGCAGACCGGTCACCATTCTGGTGGCTCTCCTTTGAACTTGCTCCAGTTTGTTGATGTCTTTTTTAAAATGTGGTGCCCAAAACTGGACACAGTATTCCAGATGAGGTCTGGATTTGCTCCCTGTCCACATTTTCTGCTCAGGCTTTTGTTGATTCGGGAGCAGCTATTAACCTGATGGATTTTGATTTTGCCAAACATTGTGGGTTTCCCTTGATACCCCTGCGGAAGTCTATTCCCCTACCGGGGATTGATTCTACCCCTTTGGCTGAGAATAAACCCCAGTTTTCTACTCAGGTGATAATGAGGGTTGAAACTGATCATCAGGAGAGTTGCAAATTTTTGGTACTGTATAATCTGCATGACATTATTGTACTAGGTTTCCCTTGGTTACAGTCTCATAATCCTGTTTTGGATTGGAAATCTGTGTCTGTAACCAGTTGGGGCTGCCAATGTGTTAATGCCAACACTCCTGTTTTTTCTGCCTCTCCCAAGTCTCAGGATGTTCCTGACTTTTTGACTGATTTTTCTGATGTATTTAGCGAAAGTAAATCTGCATCCTTGCCCCCCCATAGGAGCTATGACTGCGCTATTGAATTAGTGCCTGGTAGAAAATTCCCTAAAGGTCGCCTTTTTAACTTGTCTGTACCTGAACATGACGCTATGCGGTCTTATATCAAGGATTCATTGGAGAAGTGTCATATCAGACCATCCTCTTCACCCTTGGGTGCCGGTTTTTTCTTTGTGGCCAAAAAGGATGGCTAATTAAGGCCGTGTATTATCGTCTCTTAAACAAGATCACTGTGAAATATCAATATCCGTTACCCTTGATTTCTGACCTGTTTTCCAGGGTGAAAAGTGCTACTTGGTTTACCAAGCTTGACCTCAGGGGGGCGTATAACCTTATTCGCATTAAGTACGGGGATGAATGGAAGACGGCGTTTAATACCCCAGAGGGGCATTTTGAGTACCTAGTGATGCCCTTTGGGCTCACTAATGCTCCTTCCGTCTTCCAGTCCTTCATGAATGACATTTTCAGGGATTTTGTGGATAAATTTCTGATTGTTTATTTGGATGATATCTTGATTTTTTCCAATGACTGGGACTCTCATGTGAAACATATTCGGACTGTGTTCCAGATTTTGAGAGAGAATGCTCTGTATGTGAAGGGATCAAAGTGTCTTTTTGGCGTACAGAGGATCTCATTTCTGGGATTCATTTTGTCTCCATCTGTTATTGAAATGGACCCGGTCAAGGTTCAGGCCATCTGTGATTGGGTCCAACCTACTTCATTAAAGGCTCTTCAGAGATTCTTGGGTTTTGCCAATTTTTATCGTAAATTTATTGGTAATTTCTCTGTTACTGTTAAACCATTGACTGATTTGACCAAAAAGGGTTCTGATGTGGTGAATTGGCCTCCTGAGGCAGTCTCTGCGTTTCAGGAACTTAAGCAGAGATTCACTTCTGCTCCTGTTCTACAGCAGCCTGATGTTTCTCTGCCATTTCAGGTGGAGGTTGATGCCTCTGAAATTGGGGCAGGTGCCGTTTTGTCCCAAAGAGATCCTGAGACCTCTAAAAGTAACCCTTGTGCCTTTTTCTCTCGAAAATTTTCTCCAACTGAACGTAATTATGACGTGGGTAATCGGGAGTTATTGGCCATTAAGTGGGCCTTTGAAGAGTGGAGACATTGGCTGGAAGGAGCCAAACATCAGGTGGTGGTCCTCACGGACCATAAGAATCTGGTTTATCTGGAATCAGCCAAGCGGCTTAATCCTAGACAGGCCAGGTGGGCCTTGTTTTTTACACGTTTTAATTTTGTGGTTTCCTTTCTTCCTGGCACTAAGAATGTTAAGGCGGATGCCCTCTCGAGGAGTTTCCTTGCGGACTCTCCTGAGTTATCTGATCCTGCTGTTATTTTGAAAGAGGGTGTAGTTCTTTCCGCCATCTCGCCCAATTTGAGACTGGCTCTGGAAGGGTGTCAGGAGGATAAACCAGAGCGCTGCCCTATTGAGAAATTGTTTGTCCCAGACCGGTGGAAAAAGAGTGTGATGTCTGAGATTCATTGTTCCGCGTTGGCCGGTCATCCCGGAATTTTTGGTACCAGAGACTTGGAGAGTCGATCCTTTTGGTGGCCTACCAAAAAACCTATCACAGATTACCCAGATAACGGTCATTCTCTGAGAAACAAGGAGGTCGGAAATAAAATCCATAGAGATATGGGTCCATGGTCTCTTGGGCACAGGCAATGGCATCAACAAACCACTAGAGCGAGAGCAAGGCTTGGAGGGAGAGCAAGTCCCACAGGACTGCACAAATTCCCTGACGTCACGAGACAAAGTAGGCCACCAAAAGGTATCTGGGTGATTTGTGATAGGTTTTCCAAGATGATACATCTTGTGCCATTACCTAAGTTGCCTTCCTCCTTCTAATTGGTGCCTTTGTTCCTTCAGCACGTGGTTCGGTTACACCGCATTCCTGAGAACATTGTGTCTGACAGAGAAGTCCAGTTTGTTTCCAGATTTTGGAGGACTTTTTGTTCTAAACTTGGTGTTCAATTGTCTTTCTCCTCTGCTTTTCATCCTCAGACCAATGGATAAACTGAGAGAACAAACCAGACATTGGAGACTTATCTGAGATGCTTTGTGTCTGCTGATCAAGATGACTGGGTCTCTTTTTTGCCTTTGGCTGAGTTTGCTCTTAATAATAGGGCTAGCTCTGCCACTTTGATGTCTCCATTTTTCTGCAATTTTGGGTTTCACCCTCGATTTTCTTCGGGACAGACGGAGGCTTCTGTCTGTCCGGTTGTTGACTCTGTTGTGGAGCGTATGCAGCAGATTTGGGACCAGGTAGTGGAGAGGTTGTCCCTCTCTCGGGAGAAGGCCCTGCGGTTTGCCAACCGGCATAGGACTGATGGTCCTCGGTTTAAAGTGGGGGACTTGGTCTGGTTGTCCTCAAGAAATATCCCTATGAGAGTTGCATCTCCTAAGTTTAAGCCTAGGTTCATTGGACCTTATAAGATCATGGAGATTCTTAATTCTGTTTCCTTTCGTTTACTTCTTCCAGGGACAATTAAGATCCATAATGTGTTCCACAAGTCCTTATTGAAAAGGTTTGTCGAGCCAGTGGTTCCTATGGCTGTGCCTCCTGACCCTGTTTTGGTTGAGGGCAATCTGGAGTATGTGGTTGAGAAAATATTGGATTCTCGTTTTTCTAGACGGAAACTCCAGTATTTGGTTAAGTGGAGAGGTTATGGTCAGGAGGACAATTCTTGGGTGTTTGCTTCGGACATCCATGCTAGGAGACTGATCCGTGCGTATCACCAAGCTCATCCTGACCGACCTGGTTGCACAAATTAGGGTTCGGTGACCCCTCCTCAAGGGGGGTACTGTTGTGAGTGTTTTGGAGATGAATTCTGAGCGGAGGCTCCCTCTGGTGGTTACAAACAGTACTGAACCATTCAATGAGGTTTGGCAATCAGGAGTCACAGACTGGCTTGATATAAGGGAGATTCCCTCCCTTCATGGTTGCCTGTGATCAATTGTTCTTGTCTCAACTGTGGTTCCTGGTTCACTTGGATGCTTGCTGAGTCTTGCCTCTTCTTCTGCTTTCATATAAGATATTTTCTGTTTTTGCTTTTGTGCTTACCATTTGCATATTTCTCTGCATTTCTGTGAGGTTAGACAGGTTCCCCCCCGGGGGGCTTGGGCTCCTCTCAGTTCCGCTGGAGTCACTGTTATTTGTTCATTTGCCTTTTCCAGTTTTTTCAGTGGCTGCGGCTTAGTTTTGTTACACCAGAGAACTGATTTAGGTGGTAGAGGTCGTGTGATCTCAGGTGTTTTTGCAATCAGTAGCGTTGGCATTTTTTAGGGTTTTTTTGGATTGCAGTGAGTATCCTTTCTTTTCTGTCTAGGCAGATTGGGCCCCAGCGTTTGCTCATACTATTTTCTGTCTGTGTCTATTTTCTCATGTCTAACCGCCATTACATGTTTGGGGGCTTCCTATATTCTTTGGGGATCTGCTCCGGGGCAGATAGCTTTTCTCTTTCTATCTTTAGGTGTAGTTAATCTCTCAGGCTGTGAAGAGGCGTTTAGGACCAACGTAGGAACGCTCCACGGCTGCCTTCAGTTGTGGTGGTTAGTCAGGGTACTGCAATCCAATAGATTCCAACCTCTCTGGTGTATTGCCGTTTTTGCCTGCTCTCCTCAGCTACCAAAACATAACAGCAGACGTCTTTAAGAATCTGTGAATGCCATGTCACAGCTGGGGGCAAAAGTGGCGCTCTGGACTGGTGCAGGCAAGAGTGTTGCCGATAACCTTGGTGAGGCTGGGGTGCACACACGTTGGCTCACTGCACATGTCTAAGGCTAGTTTCACATTTGCTGATGGAGGTGCTGTGGAGGGCTGCATATTTCCTCTGTGAAGCTCCACCCACCGCCGCACCTCCTCAGGTCTGCTCCGCCTATGTCTGCATGCGGCCTGCGTACCTATATTTAACATTAGGTACGCAGGCCATGCAGATGTATGCGTCGTTTTGACGGTGCGGCGACCGCAACAAAATGCAACATGTTGCGTTCGGCGCAGGTCGCAAACAATGCATGTGGCGGCATCAACATCAGCTGGTGAGAGGGCAATCAGATGCTCCACCTTATTAAGGAGAGAAATCTCCACAAACCATTCCTCCATAGTGGGTGTAGTGTTTTTCCAATGCCGCGGAATGACATTCTTATCCGCCTGTATTAGGTAACCAATTGACGTCCTTTTATACATGCATTTACTTATTGGTGACATTGATAAGAGGAGTGTTTCTGTCGTATTGAGGATGGTCAGACCAGTTATTTTCTCAATCAAGTGAACCACCTTTGCCGAAAATGTATTTATTATAGGGTACCTCCACCATGTGTGTGACATTGTCCCCTCCCCACACCTCCAACATCTGTCTGAGAACACTGGGTACCATCTAGAGATAATTTTGAAGGATGTTCCTGAGCTTTGGACCCTGTTGAAGTTTTTGTATTAGGAAGAAACACATATCCCATTGTAAGTCAGAGAAGGACTTCCCCAGTTCCCTTTCCCATGCACCACAGAATCCTGGCCTATTGTCAGCTATCTGGGCAATGAGGAGATTATAATTAGATGGAGTGTGTAGGGGTGAAGGCACAGTTTTTCTAACTTTGTGAGATCTTTATGAAGATGTGTGCGCTTCTTCATAGTTGAATAGAAGTGATGTAACTGACTATATTCAGAATTAACGTTCGGAGAATCAGCTCTTCCCTGTAGCAAATCATTGAGGGGGAGCAGCGAAGTGTTGGAGATGATATGAGAAAAGAATATCGGATGGGATTTGTTTGAACCGAGAAATCTATTTGCAGATAGTGCTGGTGGGAAATCTGGATTATCTGAAAATGGGGGCAAAGGGCCCTAGGAGTCGATCAAGGATAAGCTTTTTTTTTTGTGTATCTCAAAGCCAGAACTGTTATGTTTCGGTAGCTGAGGAGTGCAGGTAAAAAAGGCAATACACCAGAGCAGTTGGAATATATGAGATTGCAGTACCCTGACTAACCACCACAACTAGAGGCAGCCGTGGAGCGTTCCAACGTTGGTCCTAGACGCCTCGTCACAGCCTGAGAAACTAACTACACCTAAAGATAGAAAGAGGAAAGCTATCTGCCCCGGAGCAGATCCCCAAAGATAACAGAAAGCCCCCAAACATGTAATGGCGGTTAGACAAGAAGAAATACTGACACAGACAGAAAATAGTATGAGCAAACGTTGGGGCCCAAACTACCTAAATAGAAAAGGATAGGAAGGGAACTTACTGCAATCCCAAAAAACCCTGAAAAGCACCAACTCTACTAATTTCAAAAACACCTGAGATCACACGACCTCTACCACCTAAATTAGTTCTCTGGTGTAACAAAATCAAAACAGCAGCCACTGAAAAAACTGGAAAAAGCAAATGTACAAACATCAGTGGCTGAACTAAACTGAGAGGGCAAAAGCCCCCTGAGGGGACCCTGAAGGCCCCCACAGAAGTGCAGGACAAAAAGCAAAAATAAAGCACAAAAACAAAAAGAAGAAAATGTCTTATCTGTTAGCAGGAGATGCAGACACGACACAGCAGGCTACAAAGGAAACAGGAATCAAGGATTGAGACCAGAACAATTGATCACCGGCAACCCTGATGGGAAGGCGACTCCCTTATATAAGACCAGTCAGTAACACCTGATTCCCAATTCTCACAATCTTCACTGGACAGTCCAGTACCACTTGTAACCACCAGAGGGAGCCTCTGCTCAGAACTCATCTCAAGCCCATTCAGAACAGTACCCCCCCCTTGAGGAGGGGTCACCGAACCCTCATTTGAGCAACCAGGTCGGTCAGGATGAGTTCTATGATACGCACGGATGAGTCTCCTAGCATGGATGTCCAAAGCAAACACCCAAGAATTGTCTTCCTGACCATAACCTCTCCACTTAACCAAATACTGGAGTTTCCGTCTAGAAAAACGAGAATCCAATATTTTCTCAACCACATACTCCAGATTGCCCTCAATCAAAACAGGGTCAGGAGGCACAGCAGTAGGAACCACTGGCTCAACAAACCTCTTCAACAAGGACTTGTGGAACACGTTATGGATCTTAAATGTCCCTGGAAGAAGCAAACGAAAAGAAACAGGATTAAGAATCTCCATGATCTTATAAGGTCCAATGAACCTAGGCTTGTGTTGTGACCACGCACCACAATTGTGGGTTACCAGAGCAATGGGGTACTCAGAGCCGAGCCCATGGAAGTCTATGGGATTGTCACAGGTAGCGGTGGCTCGGTCTGTGGCCCTGGCGGTCAGGCGTATGTTGGGGGGTATATTTACAGGGGATAAGTGTATAACAGTTCGTGACGCCACCTGTAGTTCTCTGATCACTAAGACCAGCGCTGCTGTAGATCTCTGAGGGGATGGTGCGGCAGCTAGATGTCGGGTCCCCTACAGGTGGGACTGGTCCCTCAAAGTCTATGGGATTAATGATGTCGGGTGCAGATAAATAAATCAGTCTCACACCATCCAGCGTCTTTCCATACCTTTTACTTGTCAGATGATAAGGCAGGTCCCAGGGAGGCTGGTCGGGTGGAGGATGTGCTTTGAGGTAACAGCTGAACAGGTTGGGGGCCTCCTTTACTCTCCAAAATGATGAGTCCAACCAGCATAAAGCTAAGTTCACTCCGAATACTCCAGCTTCTTCAAAGCTGTACTGCCCGGTCAGTTTTGTGGTCGGAGCCTTCCTTTGAGAGAGCTGAGTTCCTACTGTTGTCCTGCATCGACTCAAGGTTCCCACTCTCCCTGACCCCAGTTACGTACCTACACTCCAAGGGCTGCTTTCTGTAACCTAAGGTCCAGTAAGCCTCTGGTTTTTCTATCCCTACGCCTGAAGCTGTAGTGACACTTCGGTCCCCAGTGACCGGTGATCAATGCCGGATAGTTCAATCCTTAAGGCACTTTTAGAATCCTTTCCACTGCGCCCTTCGCCCTGTTCGCGCTTGTAGCATAAGCACTCCACACTTCCAAAGGCTATGCAGGTTAATCCCTTCTTGCTTCTTCCCAGAGCTCGCTAACAGAGGCTCAGTAATCTTCTAGTTCAGGAGCACGTCGACTGAACTCCACTGTCCTTGGGACAGGCGACTGAAGGTTCTGTTGCTGACTCCTCTTTCTTCCTGCACAGACTGCACACTGACTAACTCCTCTGTCCGAAGACAGGAAACAGAACTCACTGTCCGAAGACAGGAAACAGACTGACTATCTGAGCTGTATATCACTAGCCTATATAACCTATGGGTGTGTCTAAGTGTGTGATGGAGTGAATGTTTATTGAGCATTAAACTGTTACCTCTCCGCACATCCTCCAGGGTACTGTGTGTGCCTTCACACCAGGGCTACACATTCCCCCATGGTAAAATACAGCACTCCCGGGCTGTGAAATACAAGAAGACATTTTGTTTTTCATTAACAATAAAAATTAAACTCTTCCCATCCGGGAGGTAAGAATTCTTAAACGTTGCATTATGTACAGTAGGAAAATACAAAAAGTATTAAAGCATCAAGGCATTCAATATATACACAGTATTCTTGTGAAGGACCCGCACCAAACCTTCAACGTGGGTCCTGGGTGGGCTGCAAGACATCTGGCTGCAGACCTCGCTCAGTGCCACACCACACGGGTTTTATATTCAGAGGTAGTTGAGGTGGTTTCATGTAAAACCAAGATAATGCACCTTAGTGCAACTATTTACAGGATACAGTTTTTGGGCTGGCTCAGTCCTCAGCCACGCAGTCCCTTATAAGACACATTTTCAAATAATTCACATTATATCAGATTCTATTTACTCAACTAGAGTATTCCCTATAAACTTGGTGCAAATATGCGACCACTTATCACATAAATACCATAAAGTGCAAAAACTCTCTTTATCTGCTTACCCAGCCGGGTATTCTATTTTTGGCAAAATATGTAAACATTATATACTCATATCAACGGTGCAAACTATTTTCACTTTTACAAACTTATATACATATTGAACGTGGCAAACCCTGTCTGGGTCCTACCAGTCTTTATTATTTACTAACTTCAGTGACGTCTTCCACACCGGGTGCTGGAACGACGCGATGATCCTTAGATCTCATGACGAACAAGTCGTGACTTGCTATCAACGTTTGTGTCGCCACAGTCCTTGTGTGAACCACTGGGGGCGCAACGGGTATGTCGTCATTACAAGATACTGATGGCATCTCTGCTGGTGCCGCCACGTCCGGCGGTATAACTTGCGACTTAAACGGGGTCGCGGTTTGCGATTTGGCGCGAGATACTGGCAGAGTAGAGTATGCAGGGGGCGCTTCCAACTGTGATATACTCTCCTGGGGCGATGCCGGGGCACGGCCTGATGCAGCGGTAGATTGAGACTGGGATGCGCTGGCAATGGTGACGTTACCTGCGTCAGGGACGGGGTCACGGACGATTGTGACATTAAGGGCATACCATCCCTTCATACCCCAGTGCCGTGTATAGGTTACTATGTCCCCATTGCTTAGGTCCCTCCCGGGATGGCCGATGGGCAGGTGGGATTCTACGTCCCTGCGACTGACAAAGACCCCTGGGTAGAGGCCCGGTTCTCTAATGAAGCCCCAGCCCTTCCGGAGCTGGAACTCTGTCACACACCTCTGCCGCCGCGGTTCCCTTAGAGTACCTTTTTCCCTGCGGACACTTTCCTTATCCGCAATCAGCTGCTCGTACTGCCGCTGCCGGTTCCGCTGCACTTCCCGCTCTTCCTCCTGCCGGCGTCGCTGTTCCTCTTCGCGACGCTGCCACTCACGTTCCCACTGGGTGGCGTAGGCGACGTCATCCAGGCGCGCCATCTCATCCCAGTCGACGTCTGGTAATGATGGACAGGACCCCTCCGGTGTCCCTACCGGGGATCGATCATCTGCTGCGGCCTCCTGGCCGGGCGGGCGTTCCGGAACTGGCGGTACCTCCTCAACCTCCTTCGCTTCCACCGCTCCATCGGTAGGTTCAGGGTCGGTCCTATTGGGGTAGCCTCCGGTTGCTCCTTAGCCTTGGGCAGCAGAAGTTTTGGTAATTCAAATCGTGGAAGGTCGTCGAGGGGAGAGAACACCGAGTCCCACAGCCGCCGCTGCATCTGGTTACGCCGGCGTCTCTCGATCTCCTCCATGCCAGGTTGTTGCAAAACCATCTTCTTCAATCTTGCATTTTCCTCTCCAATCTCCAGCAATGCTTGCTGCAGGTGCAGGACCACAGATGATTCCGGTTCTAGTGGCAGCTTGGCTGGGGAACGGGGCCTGCCTTCCTCCGTTCCCTGCTCGGCTGCACACATCCTGCCTCCATCATGTTCCAGAACACTCTCTCTTCTTCTACCAGAGCCGTCCGGTCTCTTCCGTGGAGGCGGGGTTTGCGTCTCCTCCTCTTCGCAGGAAGGTGAAGAGGAGGGGACCTCCTTTGCTGTAGGGCAGGATCGCATATTGTAATAGCACTTTGAGAGGGCAGGCATTCTCTTCACGCCACAGGGGGACACACGCCCACGAATCCACGCCCACCTTCTTCTCCAGCGCCTGAGGGCGCGAATTTGGCGGCAAAATGGCGGATTTTAGCGCCAAAAATAGCAAACAGTCCTTTTTCACAAAAACACCTCCACAGGCACACAGGGCTCGCAATTTTGCGAGTTTCGCATCCTGTTCGTGACGCCAAGTTTTGTGTTGTGACCACGCACCACAATTGTGGGTTACCAGAGCAATGGGGTACTCAGAGCCGAGCCCATGGAAGTCTATGGGATTGTCACAGGTAGCGGTGGCTCGGTCTGTGGCCCTGGCGGTCAGGCGTATGTTGGGGGTATATTTACAGGGGATAAGTGTATAACAGTTCGTGACGCCACCTGTAGTTCTCTGATCACTAAGACCAGCGCTGCTGTAGATCTCTGAGGGGATGGTGCGGCAGCTAGATGTCGGGTCCCCTACAGGTGGGACTGGTCCCTCAAAGTCTATGGGATTAATGATGTCGGGTGCAGATAAATAAATCAGTCTCACACCATCCAGCGTCTTTCCATACCTTTTACTTGTCAGATGATAAGGCAGGTCCCAGGGAGGCTGGTCGGGTGGAGGATGTGCTATGAGGTAACAGCTGAACAGGTTGGGGGCCTCCTTTACTTTCCAAAATGATGAGTCCAACCAGCATAAAGCTAAGTTCACTCCGAATACTCCAGCTTCTTCAAAGCTGTACTGCCCGGTCAGTTTTGTGGTCGGAGCCTTCCTTTGAGAGAGCTGAGTTCCTACTGTTGTCCTGCATCTACTCAAGGTTCCCACTCTCCCTGACCCCAGTTACGTACCGACACTCCAAGGGCTGCTTTCTGTAACCTAAGGTCCAGTAAGCCTCTGGTTTTTCTATCCCTACGCCTGAAGCTGTAGTGACACTTCGGTCCCCAGTGACCGGTGATCAATGCCGGATAGTTCAATCCTTAAGGCACTTTTAGAATCCTTTCCACTGCGCCCTTCGCCCTGTTCGCGCTTGTAGCATAAGCACTCCACACTTCCAAAGGCTATGCAGGTTAATCCCTTCTTGCTTCTTCCCAGAGCTCGCTAACAGAGGCTCAGTAATCTTCTAGTTCAGGAGCACGTCGACTGAACTCCACTGTCCTTGGGACAGGCGACTGAAGGTTCTGTTGCTGACTCCTCTTTCTTCCTGCACAGACTGCACACTGACTAACTCCTCTGTCCAAAGACAGGAAACAGAACTCACTGTCCGAAGACAGGAAACAGACTGACTATCTGAGCTGTATATCACTAGCCTATATAACCTATGGGTGTGTCTAAGTGTGTGATGGAGTGAATGTTTATTGAGCATTAAACTGTTACCTCTCCGCACATCCTCCAGGGTACTGTGTGTGCCTTCACACCAGGGCTACACACTTAAATTTAGGAGATGCCACTCTCATAGGAATATTTTTTGAGGACAACCAGACCATGTCCCCCACTTTAAACCGAAGACCATCAGTCCTATGCCGGTTAGCAAACCGCTGGGCCCTCTCCTGAGAGAGGGACAACCTCTCCACTACCTGGTCCCAAATCTGTTGCATACACTCCACAACAGAGTCAACACCTGGACAGACAGAAGCCTCCGTCTGTCCTGAAGAAAATCGAGGGTGAAACCCAGAATTACAGAAAAATGGAGACATCAAAGTGGCAGAGCTAGCCCTATTATTAAGAGCAAACTCAGCCAAAGGCAAAAAAGAGACCCAGTCATCTTGATCAGCAGACACAAAGCATCTCAGATAAGTCTCCAATGTCTGGTTTGTTCTCTCAGTTTATCCATTGGTCTGAGGATGAAAAGCAGAGGAGAAAGACAATTGAACACCAAGTTTAGAACAAAAAGTCCTCCAAAATCTGGAAACAAACTGGACTTCTCTGTCAGACACAATGTTCTCAGGAATGCGGTGTAACCGAACCACGTGCTGAAGGAACAACGGCACCAATTCAGAGGAGGAAGGCAACTTAGGTAATGGCACAAGATGTATCATCTTGGAAAACCTATCACAAATCACCCAGATGGCAGTCATTCTCTGAGAAACAGGGAGGTCAGAAATGAAATCCATAGAGATATGGGTCCATGGTCTCTTGGGCACAGGCAATGGCATCAACAAACCACTAGAGCGAGAGCAAGGCTTGGAGCGAGAGCAAGTCCCGCAGGACTGCACAAATTCCCTGACATCACGAGACAAGGTAGGCCACCAAAAGGACCGACTAACCAAGTCTCTGGTACCAAAAATTCTGGGATGACCAGCCAACGCGGAACAATGAATCTCAGACATCACACTCTTTTTCCACTGGTCCGGGACAAACAATTTTCCAACAGGGCAGCGCTCGGGCCTATCCTCCTGACACCCCTCCAGAGCAAGTCTCAAATTGGGTGAGATGGCTGAAAGAACTACACCCTCTTTCAAAATAACAGAAGGATCAGATAACTCAGGAGAGTCCGCAAGGAAACTCCTCGATAGGGCATCCGCCTTAACATTCTTAGTGCCAGGAAGAAAGGAAACCACAAAATTAAAACGTGTGAAAAACAAGGCCCACCTGGCCTGTCTAGGATTAAGTCGCTTGGCAGATTCCAGATAAACCAGATTCTTATGGTCCGTAAGGACCACCACCTGATGTTTGGCTCCCTCCAGCCAATGTCTCCACTCTTCAAAAGCCCACTTCATGGCCAATAACTCCCGATTACCCACGTCATAATTACGTTCAGTAGGAGAAAATTTTCGAGAGAAAAAGGCACAAGGGTTACTTTTAGAGGTCTCAGGATCTCTTTGGGACAAAACGGCACCTGCCCCAATTTCAGAGGCATCAACCTCCACCTGAAATGGCAGAGAGACATCAGGCTGCCGTAGAACAGGAGCAGAAGTGAATCTCTGCTTAAGTTCCTGAAATGCAGAGACTGCCTCAGGAGGCCAATTCACCACATCAGAACCCTTTCTGGTCAAATCAGTCAATGGTTTAACAATAATCGAGAAATTACCAATAAATTTACGATAAAAATTGGCAAACCCCAAGAATCTTTGAAGAGCCTTTAATGAAGTAGGTTGGACCCAATCACAGATGGCCTGAACCTTGACCGGGTCCATTTCAATAACAGATGGGGACAAAATGAATCCCAGAAATGAGATCCTCTGTACGCCAAAAAGACACTTTGATCCCTTCACATACAGAGCATTCTCTCTCAAAATCTGGAATACAGTTCGAACATGTTTCACATGAGAGTCCCAGTCATTGGAAAAAATCAAGATATCATCCAAATAAACAATCAGAAATTTATCCACAAAATCCCTGAAAATGTCATTCATGAAGGACTGGAAGACAGAAGGAGCATTAGTGAGCCCAAAGGGCATCACAAGGTACTCAAAATGCCCTTCAGGGGTATTGAATGCCGTCTTCCATTCATCCCCGTGCTTAATGCGAATAAGGTTATATGCCCCCCTGAGGTCAAGCTTGGTAAACCAAGTAGCATTTTTCACCCTGGAAAACAGGTCAGAAATCAAGGGTAACGGATATTGATATTTCACAGTAATATTGTTCAAAAGACGATAATCAATACACGGCCTCAATGAACCATCCTTTTTGGCCACAAAGAAAAAACCGGCACCTAAGGGTGAAGAAGATGGTCTGATATGACCCTTCTCCAATGACTCCTTGATATAGGACCGCATAGCGTCATGTTCAGGTACAGACAAGTTAAAAAGGCGACCTTTAGGGAATTTATGTCACGCTGTCTAGCAGATGTAAAAATATATAATGTCAGTAATCTATCAAGTGGGACAACATTCTATATAACATATAAATAGGTAACATTAACATGTATATATAGCATAGTATTACCTGACATAATATCCTGTGGGTCAATACTGAATCCTTTTCACGCTGTCTCTGGCTAGAGGTGGACCGGGGTCTATGCTGACCCTAAACTGGGGTCCTGACTAGTCCCTCTACCTGGAGGTACTGTTAATGGTACAGAGGTCCAGGCCACCAGCGTAAACCATGTCTCCTATAAATCCCTGACCACTGTAATCTAGTCCTTAGAAGGACCCTGATTACCACCATAGGGAATGGACAGGTAAAGGTTAAGAAACAGTATAGACAAACGAGACAGACAGGGGATAAAGTAAATACTGTCTTGCATACAACATTAAAACACAGAGGGAACACCAAAGGTCTAGGAGATAAACTATAAGCAAGGTGAGGAGAAACAACAAAAGAGCTCTTAGCTTAAGTCTTCTCAGAACCGATCCTATCTGCAGTCTGTATGAATGCTTTCACCGGCATCTAACACACAGACTGGCAGGAATATAAAGGAAGCTAATTAGAACATAATCAAAAGCAGCCGGGCGAGGCTGGACCTAGTCTTAGCAAAGAGCTAGGTAAAATTAACTCCCTCATTACCAAACACAAAGAAACAGCAACTCAGCTGCGAGAAGTCAGAATGTGCAATCGCGACGATCTTCGTGGCGATGCACCCATGACAGTACCCCCCTTCTACGAGGGGCCTCCGGACCCTCAGGGCCAGGTCTGTCCGGGTAAGTCGTGTGGAAGGTCCGAACCAATCGATCTGCGTTAATCTCAGACGCAGGGACCCACGTCCTCTCCTCAGGACCATATCCCTTCCAATGAACCAAATACTGAAGGGACCGGCGATTCAGACGTGAGTCAATGATTTTCAACACTTGAAATTCTAAGTTACCATTGACCACCACTGGAGGAGGAGGTAGAAGTGACGGTATAACTGGCGCCACGTACCTCTTAAGCAACGATTTGTGGAATACATTATGGATTTTAAACGTAAGAGGGAGGTCCAGACGAAATGCCACAGGATTAATTATAGAACTGATCCTGTATGGACCGATGAACCTGGGACCCAGTTTCCAGGAGGGAACCTTGAGTTTTATATTCTTGGTAGACAACCACACCAGATCGTTCACACCTAGGTCCGGACCAGACACTCTCCTCCTATCAGACCTCCGCTTGTAACGGTTCCCCATAGCACTCAGACCATTCAGCACTCCTCTCCAAACTGAAGCAAGTGACGACGAGAATCGTTCCTCCTCAGGAACCCCAGATGGACGGGTATGTGGGGTCTTAGAGCGAGCACAAACTCCACAGGACGCGACAAAAGTTATTACCTCTTTATTTAAGTTAGGCCACCAAAACCGGCGAGAAAGGAGATCCACAGTTGCTTTACTCCCTGGATGTCCTGCTAAAGCAGAACTATGATGTGCCTCGATAACTTTTTGTCTTAACTGATTAGGAACAAACAGTTTCCCTGGAGGTCCTACAGGGGCGTCCCCCTGAGCCTCCAACACCTCCTCCTCAAGCTCAGAGCACACAGCCGACACCACCACTCCCTCCTGCAGGATAGTAACCGAGCCATCCGTCTTTCCGGCCCCTGGGAAACTACGAGATAAGGCATCAGGAAGCAATTTTATTGAGCAGTCATACGTGCGATGAGGAGGTAACTCTTGACACCCCTCCTCTGAGAACATCTCCCCAAAGTCCTCCAGAAAAGGAGGCAAAGTCCTAGGCACGACCGCACCGATGACCGTGTTCATGCAGTTATTCTTGCAAAATTCACCCCACTGGCTTATCTTTCTGGATTGCCAATCAATCACTGGGTTATGTTTAGCCAACCAAGGAAGTCCCAACACAATAGGAGTAGGAAGACCCTCCAACACATAACAAGACAACTGTTCTTTATGTATTGCCCCTACTCGAAGGCCTATGTTATGAACAGCTTGTACAAAACTACCTTGACCGAGAGGTCTGGCGTCAATAGAAAGTATAGGGATCGGTTTGGCCAATACACTCAGTTGCATACCTTGCACCTGGGCAAACCGAGCGTCCACCATATTAGCCCCAGACCCACTATCAAGAAGAACAGAAATCCTCTCAACTCTCGCACCAACCACCACCTCCGCAGGCACGAGAAATTGATACGGACCTGGGGACGAAATACCTACTCCCAGGTTGTCGTCCACCACACAACCTGGGATTAACAGTTTTTCGGTGACTTTTTTGCTCAATGAGGCACGGGAGGGACACCCCCCAACAAAATGTCCCTCCCGCAGAAGAAACACCTTCTTGTCTTGCGGCGCACCGCCGATTCCCTCCTACCCAATGATATCCCTCCCAACTGCATAGGTTCCTCAGAACAGACCAAGGGAACCTCCATATAAGGGACTTTAGTAGTGGGTGGAGTCATAACAGGGGGCGGAGTTACCTCGCACCTCCCCCGAAGCCGTCTATCAATACGAATAGCAAGGGCCATAGCAGCCTCCAGTGACGGAGGAGAATCATACTGAGCCAAAACATCTTTTAATTTGTCAGATAACCCTTGACAAAACTGGCTCCTAAGAGCTGGGTCATTCCACTGAGTATCTGTGGCCCATCTACGGAACTCAGAAGAAAATTCCTCCGCCGGACGATCTCCCTGCTGTATCCTACGTAACTTCGTTTCAGCAAGGGAGACCCGATCCGGGTCATCATACACCAGCCCCAGGGCAGCAAAAAATCGATCTATTGACTGGAGGGCCGGGGAGCCTGGAGGAAGAGAGAACGCCCAGGATTGAGGGTCCCCTTGTAAGAGCGAGATGACAATTCCCACCCTCTGCTCCTCACTCCCCGATGACCGAGGCCGTAGCCGAAAGTACAATTTACATGCCTCCCGGAAGGTAAAAAATTTGTCCCGCCCACCAGTGAACCTGTCCGGGAGAGCAACCTTAGGTTCAGATCTGGTTTGCTCCGGGGGGGACAAAACCTTGGACTTAATGTCCGTAAGCTCCATGGACAACTTCTGCAACTGCAGGGCAAGCTGGGCCACTGGATCCATGGTAGCTGGGGAGAATCTTTAGTAGGGCCGGTGAAAATGTCACGCTGTCTAGCAGATGTAAAAATATATAATGTCAGTAATCTATCAAGTGGGACAACATTCTATATAACATATAAATAGGTAACATTAACATGTATATATAGCATAGTATTACCTGACATAATATCCTGTGGGTCAATACTGAATCCTTTTCACGCTGTCTCTGGCTAGAGGTGGACCGGGGTCTATGCTGACCCTAAACTGGGGTCCTGACTAGTCCCTCTAACTGGAGGTACTGTTAATGGTACAGAGGTCCAGGCCACCAGCGTAAACCCTGTCTCCTATAAATCCCTGACCACTGTAATCTAGTCCTTAGAAGGACCCTGATTACCACCATAGGGAATGGACAGGTAAAGGTTAACAAACAGTATAGACAAACGAGACAGACAGGGGATAAAGTAAATACTGTCTTGCATACAACATTAAAACACAGAGGGAACACCAAAGGTCTAGGAGATAAACTATAAGCAAGGTGAGGAGAAACAACAAAAGAGCTCTTAGCTTAAGTCTTCTCAGAACCGATCCTATCTGCAGTCTGTATGAATGCTTTCACCGGCATCTAACACACAGACTGGCAGGAATATAAAGGAAGCTAATTAGAACATAATCAAAAGCAGCCGGGCGAGGCTGGACCTAGTCTTAGCAAAGAGCTAGGTAAAATTAACTCCCTCATTACCAAACACAAAGAAACAGCAACTCAGCTGCGAGAAGTCAGAATGTGCAATCGCGACGATCTTCGTGGCGATGCACCCATGACAATTTACTACCAGGCACTAATTCAATAGCGCAGTCATAGCTCCTATGGGGAGGCAAGGATGCAGATTTACTTTTGCTAAACACATCAGAAAAATCAATCAAAAAGTCAGGAACATCCTGAGCCTGGGGGGAGGCAGAAAAAACAGGAGTGTTGGTATTAACACATTGGCAGCCCCAACTGGTTACAGACACAGATTTCCAATCCAAAACAGGATTATGAGATTGTAACCAAGGGAAACCCAGTACGATAATGTCATGCAGATTATACAGAACCAAAAATTTGCAGCTCTCCTGATGATCAGGTTCAACCCTCATTATCACCTGAGTAGAGAACTGAGGTTTATTCTCAGCCAAAGGGGTAGAATCGATCCCCAGAAGGGGAATAGACTTCCGTAGGGGTATCAAGGGAAACCCACAACGTTTAGCAAAATCAAAATCCATCAGGTTAATAGCTGCTCCTGAATCAACGAAAGCCTGAGCAGAAAATGAGGACAGAGAGCATATCAGGGTAACAGTTAATAAAAACTTAGTCTGAACACTACCCAAGACAACTGAGCGTGCAAAATTTTTTCCCGCTTAGGGCAGACTGAAATAGCATGAGAGGCATCACCACAGTAGAAACATAACCCATTGCGCTTCCGAAACTCATGACGCTGTGCCCCAGAAACCACTCTATCACACTGCATGGATTCAGAAACAGGTTCACAAGGCAACACTATTCCACGCATACTTCTCCGCTCACGCAAACGTCTGTCAATTTGAATTGCTAATGACATAGAATCATTGAGACCAGAGGGGACAGGGAATCCCACCATTACATCCTTTACATTATCTGACAGACCCTTCCGAAAAAGGGCTGCCAAAGCGTCGTCATTCCATTTGGTCAGGACTGCCCACCTACGGAATCTCTGACAGTATAACTCAGCGTCATCAAGCCCCTGATTTAATGCCAACAAGGCTTTTTCAGCTTGATCAGTGACATTAGGCTCATCGTACAATAACCCCAAAGCCTGAAAAAATGCATCAACATCACTCAAGACAGGATCCCCAGGTGTCAGGGAAAAAGCCCAATCCTGAGGATCGCCGCGCAGGAGAGAGATGACAATTTGAACCTGCTGCGCTGCGTTCCCCGAGGACTTAGATTTCAAGGCAAAAAACAATTTACAGTTATTTTTGAAATTCTGAAACTTAGCTCGATCCCCTAAAAACAAATCTGGCATGGGAATCCTAGGTTCCACAACAGGCAACCTAGCAAGATAGGCAGCAATACTCTGAACCTCAGTGGCAAGCTGATCCACCCGGCCAGACAGCTGTGCAAACTCCATTGAGAGAAAAAATCCTCCCCAGCACCCAGAGATACAGAGGGAAAAAAAAAAATGCAACAAACAGAAAAATATCTCTGACAAATCTGACAACCTTTTTTCTTTCACAATATTTTTCCCTTCTGTGAGTACCATACAATTTTAAATTTGGGCCGGTGATACTGTTATGTTTCGGTAGCTGAGGAGTGCAGGTAAAAAAGGCAATACACCAGAGCAGTTGGAATCTATGAGATTGCAGTACCCTGACTAACCACCACAACTAGAGGCAGCCGTGGAGCGTTCCAACGTTGGTCCTAGACGCCTCGTCACAGCCTGAGAAACTAACTACACCTAAAGATAGAAAGAGGAAAGCTATCTGCCCCGGAGCAGATCCCCAAAGATAACAGAAAGCCCCCAAACATGTAATGGCGGTTAGACAAGAAGAAATACTGACACAGACAGAAAATAGTATGAGCAAACGTTGGGGCCCAAACTACCTAAATAGAAAAGGATAGGAAGGGAACTTACTGCAATCCCAAAAAACCCTGAAAAGCACCAACTCTACTAATTTCAAAAACACCTGAGATCACACGACCTCTACCACCTAAATTAGTTCTCTGGTGTAACAAAATCAAAACAGCAGCCACTGAAAAAACTGGAAAAAGCAAATGTACAAACATCAGTGGCTGAACTAAACTGAGAGGGCAAAAGCCCCCGGAGGGGACCCTGAAGGCCCCCACAGAAGTGCAGGACAAAAAGCAAAAATAAAGCACAAAAACAAAAAGAAGAAAATGTCTTATCTGTTAGCAGGAGATGCAGACACGACACAGCAGGCTACAAAGGAAACAGGAATCAAGGATTGAGACCAGAACAATTGATCACCGGCAACCCTGATGGGAAGGCGACTCCCTTATATAAGACCAGTCAGTAACACCTGATTCCCAATCCTCACAATCTTCACTGGACAGTCCAGTACCGCTTGTAACCACCAGAGGGAGCCTCTGCTCAGAACTCATCTCAAGCCCATTCACAACACAGAACAGTTGCTGTAGATACTATATGACATGAGGCCAGGAGAGGGAACAGTTAAATGAGCGCACCATGGGAGAGTGGTAAGAGCTTTAGGACAAATGGATTGAGCTAGTTTGACCCATAATTTCCCCTCCAAATGATGGAAGAAGTCCAGAACTCTAGTATGTATTGATGCCATGTAATGCCTTCTACAATCCGGAAGGCTAAGGCCCCCTTTTGTTTGTGTTTGATCAGGACTTTTCCACGAATACGTCAACGCCCACTTACCCAAATAAATCTGCAAAAGCTAATGCGTAGTCTTTTCCAAAAATTGGAGGGATTTGCCATGGGGACTGTTTGAAAGAGGTATTAGAGGTAGGACGTTCATTTTTAGTATATTTAGGCCGGCGTCAGACCCAACGTATAACAATACAGACCGTATTGTATGGACATAATACACAGAAAAGTTCAGTGAGCAGTGATCCCATCCGTTGTAAAGGTGTGGCTGCGTATTTTGCGTATGTAAGCATCCGTATGTAATCCGTATGGCATCCGTATTGCGTTTTTTTCTCGCGACCTTGAAAAATGGACATATAATGGTTTTTAGGCCTGAAAATCATTTAAACCATCAGCAGCAACCCTATTTATTGGCTCAGCATCAGATGGCAACCCCCAATTTGGCCACTTTGGTGCTGTGCTTGTGTTGGAGTACTGCTGGTTGTTTGCCAAAATGTCTGACACTCCAGTTCACCCCAACTGACCCGCCGCTTTGGCCAGCCATACCCAGTGATAGTTGATCCGAGGAGGAGGAGATGAATGTGGGCAACGCCTCAATAAAGGCCATTTTCACCGGCTTTATGCATCTCTTCGGACACATCCCGACAAGTTTTTCCTATATTGTCGGATGAGCATTGCCACCTTTGATGTTTTGTTGGAGATAGTGCGCCCAAGGATCACCTACCAGGACACCAGGATGTGCCAATGTATCTCTGCAGAGGAGCGCCTTCTCCTTACGTTACGGTATGTATTCCTCTCCTACATACTGTATGTTGATGATGTGTTTTCCCTCAACTTTTCTTTGCAATTATCCCTTTTGCTTCATTTTCTTCTTTTATATATCCCAAATATCAGCTCTAAGTAACAATACTATGATGTTTATGTGAAATTAACATACACCTTTGCCTTGTGTATATGTAGTGTTTGGCTTGCTTGTTATTTACACACTGTTCTGGTGATCTCTATTTAATTTTTGAAACCTTTGGCCTGGTGTAATGTTTGATCTATGTACATTTGTTTAATTGTAGGATCCTCACAACTGGCATTTCATATGCCGCACTCCGTCTGGAGTTTTTGATAGGGAGATCTACCATATCTGGCATTGTTCATGATACATGTTCCCAACTCTGGGACAGACTTCATCAAGTGGTCATGGCTGAGCCCAAGATGGAAGACTGGATGAGGATTGCCAGGGATTTGAGAAGCAATGTCAGTTTCCAAATTGTATAGGAGCCCTGGATGGGAAGCACATCCGTGTGCGTAAGCCGCCGAACTCAGGGTCCCAATTCTATAATTATTAACAATATTTTTCTGTGGTGCTGTTACAGGTTTATAATTGTAGACATTGGGGATTATGGAAGACCTGGAGACTCTCGAGTCTTCAATTCTTCCATTGTGGGTCGGCGGCTGCGCAATAACGAGTTGAACCTACCAACACCACGTCAGCTTCCTGGCTCCAATATTGAACCTGTACCTTATGTTGTAATTGGGGATGAGGCCTTTCAATTGTCAAGGAATTTAATGAGGCCATATCCGCGACTAAACCTTGACCACTGGCTTAGGATTTTTAACTTGTGCCTATCACGGGCCCGGCGACTGGTGGAGTGTGCCTTGGCATTCTTTGTGCAAAATGGCAGGTCCTCCAGTCTGCCATTCAGCTGAGTGAAGCCAACATCAATGAGGTCATCAAAGCTTGTGTTGTCCTATATAACTTCACAAGAATGCATGATTGTGCACCATTTGATGTTGGTGAATGTGTGGTGAACAATGGGGATATGCCTAGGCCACATGTCATCCCTTTGCGTTGTCCACTCTCAGGACTCAAAGTCCGTGATATATTTGCCAGTATTTTGTGTCACCTCAAGGTACTACTACCTGGCAAGATGAGGCATTATCAATGCTGTAATGTTGTTATGTGTTTGTATATAAATATCTTTTTTTCCTTACATTGTCTTTGTGTCTTCTGTTAATGTTCATTACAGATGCGTAGGTGGTGTTCTATAAAGAATCAATGAAAAAAGTCCAAACTTGCCATTAAAATACTTTTTATATTGGCAAACTGTCACTTTAGGTAGTTTTTGGTAAAATTAGAAAATGACTGATGACGGAAATGACTGATGCCTTGGACGACTTCCGGGGCAAGGAAAGACTAGCGCATGCGCTGTACTCATTTTATGCTTTGCCCACTGTTGGGCAAAGCATACTGCGCATGCTCCAGGCCGGATTTTGAATTGCGCAATTGCGGGAACCTAACGCCGTCTGTGATATTCACAGACGTCGTAACGCAACAGATGACGAGGAGCGGGGGCGGGGGAGGACATGAAAAACGCTGCCCTCCTGACCTGACTGCAGTGATTGACACCTACAATCACCAACTTTACAAAGGTATTTTTATATGAAAACGGGGGTATCAGGATATATGATACCCACCGTTAGCTTAGTTATGGGATGCACTATTCAGCCATATCTTTATCTGATATGGCTATTTTGGGGTGACAGATTCCCTTTAATGAATTTTAAACGTATACACCACTAGGCGGCAGTCTTATCATTAGCATATGTGCTGAAGCCAATCAAATAGAGTATGATGGAAGAAAGTATCAGTAGAAAAACCAATAACCATATCGTGCAAATAAATTAGTACCCCATAAGAGTAGCACCACTAATGGATATGCAGGATAACAAAGTGTTAAATAATATATAATAATAAGGTAATTGCCAATATCAAAGCAATAAAGGACACAGATAGTTACAATGAATATAACTTAAGGTACTGCCACACTTAGCGATCTCGTTAGCGATCACGATAACGACGCAAGCTAACGAGATCGTTGGTGTGATCGCTTTTAGGTCGCTAGTAGCTGCCAAACAGGAGATCTCATAAACGACACATCAGCGGTCAGCGATCTCTTTAACGACTTTGGCGGTCGTTAGGATGTCATTAGCATGTACTGAGCGCTTCTGATTCATAGGAATTTCCAGCATCGCTCCTGCTCTCTGCATCCTGCTAGCCTGCTTTGCAACTTCTGCGATCCTCTCTGTGACGCAAAAGAGAACCTACAGATATTGCGATCCACTCCGTGACGCTAAAAACCCTAGTTCCGCCTGCGCCGCTGTCATATGCGTCACAAACGAGGTCGCTCGTCGTTCGCAAAAGGTGCCAAACACAGCGATATAGGCTCACCAGCGGGACGCCAACGATCAAGAAACGGTCCAGAACGCTAGTGAACGATCAGCGACATCACAGCAGGGGCCACATCGTTGCTACATGCCACACACAACGAGGTCGCTAACGAGATCGCTAAATAGTGATGCTTTAGCGATCTCGTTAGCGATCTTGTTTAGTGTGGCATACCCTTTAAACTGATGGTCGTATCATGCAGAGAGAAAATATTCCTAGAAGCATAACATCAATGGTAATATAAACTAGCTGTTTGTGCATAATTGCAAAGAAAAAACAACAATATCAAAGTGGTAGAGGTCATAGATTGTTACCTGATCTAATGAAGACTGTGCTGGGAAGCCTCTCACCCCGACGCGCGTTTCGCCCGGTCTGCTTCTTCGGGGGGGCGTGTCTAAAGCTCAGCTGTGTGCAGGTATAAATACTGACATCAGCCAATGAGCCGGACAGTGTCTGCATGACGTAATTCACATCATAGACGCTGCGCAAGCGCATAGGAGCGTGCCTCCTCTGAGCCACTCCAGAATAGACGCTTCAATAGTTCCGTCATTCTCCACTGCGTCTGCGCAACAACTTGGTGTCATTCTATCTACAAAATAGCGCTCAGTGTGGCCGTTTTATTGAAAACACCAATATTAGGAGTATATCTCTCAATCATCACATAAAATGTCCATCTGTGATATCCTTAAGAGCGGGCATTTATAAGTATGTAATAAAGAACAACTTATTTTTATCTTAACCCCTTAACGACCGCCGATACGCCTTTTAACGGCGGTCATTAAGGGTACTTCAACCACAGCGCCGTTAATTAACGGCGCAGTGGAAAAAGCCTGTAGTGCCCCTCACAGTTGGATTTTCTCCGGGGTCTCGGCTACTGGGGGTAGTCGAGACCCCAGAAAACATGAATCGGTTCAGTTTTCACAGGCCCCGATATTGCGATCGCCGTTATTAACCCTTTAACGGCAATCACAACAAAAAAATAATAATCTGATGTGCCTTTTAATTTCTCTCTCCTCTGATGTGATCGGACATCAGAGGAGAGAGAAATAGGGTCCACCATCCCCCCTTTGTGGCCCCTGGTGGTCTTAGGGCCCTCCGGTGTCCCCCGGTGCCGCCGCCATGCTCCTATGGCGAGAAAATGGCAGGTGCATGCTCAGTGTGCCCGTCGCGAGGTGCCAGGGGGGTTGGGCGATTTTCTCTGGGGTCTCGGCTGCCTGGGGTAGCCGAGACCCCAGAGAACATGATCCGGGTCGGTATTTACAGATCACGGTGTTGCAATCGCCGTTATAACACTATAACGGCGACCGCAAAAAAAAAAATTCTCTCCCCTCTGATGTGATCGCACATCAGAGGGGTGAGAATTAGGGTCTCTGATCCCCCCCCGATACCTGAGGTCCCCATGCCGATGTCCCCCGGTACCCCAGTCCTCTGGCCCCCCTCCTTCCTCTGGCAGAAAGAAAATGGCGGGCGCATGCGCAGTGCGCCCGCCAAGATCTGCCTGCCTGCACCTAGCAACCAAGGAGAATTTTCTCATTGGCTGCTGGGTTTTGATCACTGTGGTAGACCCTATCACAGTGATCAAAACCCCCAATATTTGTAAATATGGCAGCACTTGGGCTGCAGTTTCTCTCTTCTCTCCCTGTAGTTGTTCTGGGAGAGAAGAGAGATAGACTACAGTCCAAGGGCTGCCGCGACAGTGACAAAAAACACTCCAGCGTCCGCAATCGTCCTTTTTAGGACATTACCCGTGTCCGCAAGCGCCCTTGTTAGGACGTTGATCCATAATCCCCGTATCCCAATCCTCATTGTCAGGGGATTATAAAAAAAAATTTTTGAAGTTAGCGTTAGGGTTAGCGTTAGGGTTAGCTTTAGAGTTTCACGTGTTAAGGTTAGCGTTAGGGTTACACGTGTTAGGGTTAGCGTTAGCGTTACACGTGTTAGGGTTAGCGTTACACGCGTTAGGGTTAGCGCTAGCGTTACACGTGTTAGGGTTAGCGTTAGGGTTAGCTTTAGAGTTTCACGTGTTAGGGTTAGCGTTAGGGTTACACGTGTTAGGGTTAGCGTTAAGGTTACACGTGTTAGGGTTAGCGTTACACGTGTTAGGGTTAGCGTTACACGTGTTAGGGTTAGCGCTAGTGTTACACGCGTTAGGGTTAGTGTTACACGTGTTAGGGTTAGCGTTAGGAGGAAAAAAAATACTAGGTTAGGGTTAGTATATTAGGCAGGGAAATAAAAAAAAATGGCCCGCAGAACGTTCAGCGCGGAGCAAGCGTACAGCCTGCTTTGCTCCGGCAGCTCCGGCAACGAAACGGAATCTGCCTCTGAAGCTGAGCCGTTTTCAGATAGTGACGATGACTCTTCCTCCACGGGATCCCCCAGCCCTATGGTAGCGGAGTCGGTCGTCACTGCTGAAGGTTCAGAGGCAGGACCAAGTACCGCAGTCCCCCCATTGTTGTGGTATAATGACCCCTCATTTTCCCCTCAAATTCCCACCTTTTTCTGCTGTCCCAGGAATAAGATTAGATGTCGCCAATTTTACCCCCACTGATTTTTTCCAAATTTTTATTAGCCCCGAAGTCCTAGAATTAATCGTCCACCAAACTAATCTATATGCCCGACAATATATTTCCCAAAAACCCACTGCCTTTCATTCCCGTTCCTGGATGCCCACAAATGTCCCCGAAATAAAAAAATTCTTAGGCCTTACCCTGAATATGGGTATAGTAAAAAAAAACACACTCCGATCTTACTGGGCAACAAAAGCTGTCCACAGTACCCCTGTATTTGCAGCCGTCATGTCCCGAGTCCGCTACGAAGCCCTGATGAGATTTCTCCACTTCAGTGATAATTCCCAAGCCCCCCCAAGAACTGACCCCAACTATGATCGGCTAAATAACTTGAGACCCCTAATTTCCCTCCTACAAAATTCATTTCTTAATTCATATACCCCAGAGCAAAATGTGGCAGTCGACGAGTCCTTGATGAGCTACAAGGGCCGTCTGTCATTCCGCCAATTTATCCCCTCTGTAACGCTGGTATTGTCTGTACTTTGTTTTCCAGCGTTACTCTGCATGTTTTTTGCATTAACCCTTTTGCTCCTTTCCCCCTAACCAGCTGGGATACTGTTGTCTGTTACCTATATGGATGCTGCTCAGTTCCCGGCTCTGCTGCGTACCCGTACTTGCGTGAGTGGCTCCGCTGCTTTGCATGACCGCCCGCATGTGCGGTTCCTGACTTGCTGTGAAAGCTGTCCGTAGCTTGCAAAGTCCTCTGCAGTGGTGCATGACTTACTACGTGTTTGGCAGCAGCCACTGTCAGGCGTTCCTCTGTGATGAGTTGTCTGGCTCTGCATAGGGGGCGCGGCCCACACCTGTCCTGCTTTTATGTGGATTGGGTGTTTACTAGAATTACTGCTCCAGCCTATCGCTGTGAAGCAGCTCATATATAAAGTTCCCCAGCCCTAGTGGGCGTTGCCAGAGCTTCACTTTGAATCCACACTGAATCCCTGAACCTAGCCGTATGTGGTTGTGTGTTCAGCTCCTGCTCTGAATTTGATCAGCTCTTGAGAGCTGATTCCCTGTTCCTGTTGTGTCTTGTCCCCTGATCCTGGATCAAACCCGGTACCTGAATGTCTGAATTGTGTCTTGTGTTTCCGCCGTTCCTGGAGGCTGTATATCCAGGCCTGTTCCTGCTGTGTCTAATTACCTGAACCCCTGATCCTGGATCGCATCCTGTACCTGAATGTCTGAACTGTGTCTTGTGTTTCCGCCTATGCTGGGGGCTGATTACCCAGATCGCCGTTCCTGGAGGCTGTATATCCAGGCCTGTTCCTGCTGTGTCTAATTACCTGAACCCCTGATCTTGGATCGCATCCTGTACCTGACTGTCTGAACTGTGTCCTCTGTGTTATGTTCCTGAAATCCTGCTGTGTCCAGAACCCTGTGCCAGTGACTGTGAATCCTTGCTATATAACCTGAGTTCATCTTGGAAGGAGGAGTCCGGTTTGTGCTGAGTTTCTGTTACTCTGTGCTCAGCCTCTGTGCAATCCCCGGCCAGCTCCCGTTGAGCCTGGCGGGGCTTGCACCAGACCGCTGGGGTTCCTTTTCAGGTCGCTGCCAGATGTCCGGATCCTATGCCTGATGGCCATGGCCTGATGTCCGACGACCACTTCCAGATGTCCGGATCCTATCCTTCCGTCCTGATGTCCGGATCCTGCCGATCATTGCCAGATGTCCGGAGTCCGAGGCCTGTGTTCCAGTCCGTGTTCCTGTGATCCAATCCATGTTCCTGTCCGTGTTCCTGACTCCCTGAGACCCAATCCGTGTTCCTGACTCCCTGAGATCCAATCCATGTTCCTGTCTGTGTTCCTGACTCCCTGAGATCCAATCCGTGTCCCTGTTGTTCCTGTGCAGTCTAACTCTGTTTCAGCCATCAGCTCCTGATTCCAGTTACCTGCCTGTTACCTGTCGGCTTGCCTGTCTGCCATCCGACTGCAGCTCCATCCGGAAGTTCGGACATCATCTGCAGAGATCCCCGGCTCTTGCCTGCTCACCTGGGAGCGATCATCTGCCATCCGACTGCAGCTCCATCCGGAAGTTCGGACATCATCTGCAGAGATCCCCGGCTCTTGCCTGCTCACCTGGGAGCGATCATCTGCCATCCGACTGCAGCCTACCTGGAGGCTCCACCATATCAGGTCGTATATACCTGCCTGTCTAGAGACTGCCTGGTCACTAGCCGTGACAACCTGCCTGTCCCAGAGACTGCCTGGTCACTTGCCGTGACAACCTGCCTGTCCCAGAGACTGCCCTGGTCACTAGCCGTGACAACCTGCCTGTCCCAGAGACTGCCTGGTCACTTGCTGTGACAACCTGCCTGTCCCAGAGACTGCCCTGGTCACTAGCCGTGACAACCTGCCTGTCCCAGAGACTGCCTGGTCACTTGCCGTGACAACCTGCCTGTCCCAGAGACTGCCCTGGTCACTAGCCGTGACAACCTGCCTGTCCCAGAGACTGCCTGGTCACTTGCCGTGACAACCTGCCTGTCCCAGAGACTGCCCTGGTCACTAGCCGTGACAACCTGCCTGTCCCAGAGACTGCCCTGGTCACTAGCCGTGACAACCTGCCTGTCCCAGAGACTGCCTTGGTCACTTGCCGTGACAACCTGCCTGTCCTGCCGGTTCCTCCTTGGTCTACCCTGTGATGACATCTGTCCTGGGTCGGTGTCTGATGTTCTCCTGCTGAGCCTGTGCTACGCCTGAGGCCTGAGAGAGAGGCCGTCCTAGTATGCCCGTGCCAGATGACCCTGGACTTCATCAACCCGTGATGACCCCCCCATCGTCTGACGTTCGTCCTGGGCCGGTGACTGATGTTCTCCTGCTGAGCCTGTGCTACGCCCGAGGCCTGAGAGTGAGGCCATACTAGTATGCCCGTGCCAGATGATCCTGGACTTCATCAACCCGTGATGACCCCGCCATCGTCTGAAGTCTGTCTGAGGTCGGTGTCTGATGTTCTCCTGCTGAGCCTGTGCTACGCCTAAGGCCTGAGAGAGAGGCCGTCCAAGTATGCCTGTGCCAGATAACCCTGGACTGCATCTACCCGTGATGTCCTCCAGCACTCGTCTGTGATCCTGAGTTGTGTACCCTTCTCTGATGTGCGGAATCGGGAGCCGGTCTTACGTTCTGTTTATGTACTTTGTTTCTTTAAGTAAACTTTATGTTTCTTCTTACCTGAAGTTGTGCGGTGTTGTCTAGTCCTGCAGGTCGCCACCTTGCCCACATGCTCAGCTGCCACGGATCCCGGTCACTGCCCTTCCGTAGTCCGGGCAGGCCCGGGTCTCCCTCCGTGGTCCAGTGGGTCCACATTCTCTTACCATCTGGGACCCATGCCTCACGTCGTCGTGGACTGGCGGCGTGGGAGCATTGGCTAGCTAGGCAAGCTATGCCATGTCCCGACGCCCCACAGCCGTGGGAAGCGTCACACCCTCCAAACGTGCCAAATATGGTGTCAAACTGTATAAAACGTGTGAGAGCTCATCAGGGTACACATCCACCTTCATAATCTATGAAGGTAGGGACCGACAAATAAACCACCCAAACTGCCTCCAGACAATTGGCATCCCAGGGAAAATTGTCTGGGAGCTAATGACGCCCTTTCTCCATAAAGGGTACCACGTGTATACTGACAATTATTACACGAGCATCCCCCTATATAAATCCCTCCACGCTGCAAATACAGGGGCCTGTGGGACAGTCAGGAAAAACAGAGTAGGGTTTCCGTCACAGTTGATGTCCAGACGTTTGGAGAAGGGGGCGTCATTCTCACTCGCAAGTGACCAACTTCTTGCAGTGAAGTGGAATGACAGGAAGGATGTATACATGCTGACCACACTGCATGCGGACACCACTGTGACGGTCAGAGAGAGGGGTGCCACCAGGGACAAGCAAAAACCGTTCTGCGTCACACAATATAATAAATATATGGGTGGCGTTGATTTATCCGACCAGGTTCTGCAACCATACCTGGTCAAGCGGAAGACCAGGGCCTGGTACAAATAGGTGGCAATCTATCTCATCCAAACGGGCACCTACAACAGTTTTGTCCTGTACAAAAAGTCCCAAGGACCCCTCACTTTCCTCCAGTATCAGGAAACAATTATTGAGGGCCTCATGTTTGACTCAATGGCACCGGGGGATGCCTTTGAGTCTGAGGATTCCCGTCACTCCCACCCAAAGGTATCCTCAAAATCGATGCCGGGTTTGCAGGAAGCATGGAAAACGGAGTGATTCCCGTTACTATTGCCCCACATGCCCATCCCAACCAGGCCTTTGTATGTCCCCCTGCTTTGAGACCTACCACACCACCCACAATTATTAGGTTTTTTTAATATAATTTTTATTTTCTGCTTAGAGGCCCCAGTAGAGTAATTTGGAACACGTAATAGAAAATATTATCATTAGTAGATCCCATTTGACCCCATTCCACAATTAATTCCAACACTTGATCAATCCCATACCAAACTACTATTCCAACAAATTCTCGTCCACGTACCCACGTCTGTACACCCCAGAGTGTGGACCCCACAAATGTTCCTGAAAATGTCAGGTCATCTGAAAATTAATTCTAGGACTTGATCAATTACATACCAAACTACTATTCCAACAAATTCTCATCCACGTACCCACGTCTGTACACCCCAGAGTGTGGACCCCACAAATGTTCCTGAAAAGTCAGGTCATCTGAAAATTAATTCTAGGACTTGATCAATCACAAACATTTTTGACCATTTATCAACTTTGACTGTTTTTCCTACTGTCTTGCTACACAAAACTTTGGCTTCCATTTCTATTACTTATATTTATGTTGGTGATGCGGCATGATCATTTTATTGGAGGATTTCTAAAAATGAGGAAGTTTCATACTTATACACTATGGGCTTTACTGTGTGGTTCTTGCCGAACCTCTGTTTCCAAACAATACTTGACAGATTCTGTAGGGGATTGGTTGTTTTGTGCATATAGCGGTTTTGACCTTGGCGGGTGGGAGCTTGCTATGATGCACCACTTCTATTGGCACATTCGTCTCTCATATAGGGATTGATGGAGCTAATCGGATGTTGTACGACCAGTCTCTGAAAGTGTCTGCCATTCTAGCCCTGCTGGTGTTCTTTCATCTTTGGAACAAACTCAGCTTTGCCACATAGTTGGCTGCATTTTCCTCCACATTTTGCCCTTCCTTCCAGTACAGTTTATTCTTCCTGCTACAATATACGCAAATGCGGGACAACTGTTTTGTTAGCAAGACCAAATTTTATAATCATCCAATGTATTTTTAGGAGCATGCCTCCCTCTGAGTAATAATTCCTGGAAGGATTTTTAAATAAAGCCAAATTTGTCACATTGTCCCCCATTCTGTCTGAGCACTGCATTTTGTCCAAACAGAAATTTTTTATTGCATATGGGATATCGCCACGCTCATAAGAAATTGGGTAACAAACTGTAGGGTCCACTTTTTGGTGTAATCTCTGACAAAAGTGAGAAATTCAGGTCTAAAACAAGATTTTTGTGGAAAAAATCAACTTTTTCAATATGACGACCTAATGTTATCAAATTCTGTGTCGTACCTGTGGGTTAAAATTGCTCAATATACCCCTGGATAAAATCTTTGAGGGGGTCGTTTCCAAAATGGGGTCAGTTTTGGGGGTTTCTGCTGTTTAGGCACATGTCCAAACCCGACATGGCATCTGCTCTCACAATTTTGAGATTAAAAGTCAAACGGCGCTCCTTCCCTTCCGAGCTCTACCGTGCACCCAAACAGCGGTTTACCCCCACATATGGGGTATCAGCATACTCAGGACAAATTGCACAACAACTTTTGGGGTCCAATTCCTCTTGCTACCCTTGTTAAAATAAAAAATTGGGGGCAAAAAGATCACTTTTGTGAAAAAAAATATGCTTTTTTATTGTTACGGCTCTACATTATAAACTTGTGTGAAGCACTTGGGGTTCAAAGTGCTCACCACACATCTAGATAAGTTCCTTAAGGGGTCTAGTTTCCAAAATGGTGTCACTTGTGGGGTTTCCACTGTTTAGGCACATCAGGGCCTCTGCAAACGCAACATGGTGTCCAATCTCAATTCCAGCCAATTCTGCTTTGAAAAAGTCAAACGGATCTCCTTCTCTTCTGAGCTCTACCGTGCACCCAAACAGAGGTTTACCCTCACATATGGGGTATCAGCATACTCAGGACAAATTGCACAACAACTTTTGGGGTCCAATTCCTCTTGCTACCCTTGTTAAAATAAAAAATTGGGGGCAAAAGATCACTTTTGTGAAAAAAATATGCTTTTTTTATTTTTACGGCTCTACGTTATAAACTTGTGTGAAGCACTTGGGGGTTCAAATTGCTCACAACACATCTAGATAAGTTACTTAGGGGGTCTAGTTTCCAAAATGGTGTCACTTGTGGGGGGTTTCCACTGTTTAGGCACATCAGGGCCTCTGCAAACGTAACATGGTGTCCAATCTCAATTCCAGCCAATTCTGCGTTGAAAAAGTCAAACAGCGCTCCTTCTCTTCTGAGCTCTACCATGCACCCAAACAGAGGTTTACCCCCACATATTGGGTATCAGCGTACTCAGGACAAATTGCACAACAACTTTTGGGGTCCAATTCCTCTTGCTACCCTTGTTAAAATAAAAAATTGGGGGCAAAAAGATCACTTTTGTGAAAAAAATATGCTTTTTTATTTTTACGACTCTACGTTATAAACTTATGTGAAGCACTTGGGGGTTCAAAGTGCTCACACATCTAGATAAGTTCCTTAGGGGGTCTAGTTTCCAAAATGGTGTCACTTGTGGGGGGTTTCCACTGTTTAGGCACATCAGGGGCTCTGCAAACGCAACATGGTGTCCAATCTCAATTCCAGCCAATTCTTCATTGAAAAAGTCAAACGGCGCTCATTCCCTTCCTAGCTCTGCGGTGCGCCCAAAAAGTGGTTTACCCCCACATATGGGATATCTGCATATTCAGGAGAAATTGCACAACAAATTTTGTGGTTCATTTTCTATTTTAACACTTGTGAAAATAAAAAAAATGGTTCTGAAGTAAAATGTTGGTAAAAAAAAAAAAAAGTTAAATGTTAATTTTTTCCTTCCACATTGATTCAGCTCCTGTGAAGCACATAAAGGGTTAATAAACTTCTTCAATGTGATTTTGAGTACCTTGAGGGTCCAGTTTTTAGAATGGTGTCACTTTTGGGTATTTTCTGTCATGTACACCCCTCAAAGTGACTTTAAATATGATGTGGTCCCTAAAATAAATGGTTTTGTTAATTTTGTTGTAAAAATGATAAATCGCTGGTCAACTTTTAACCCTTATAACTTCGTAACAAAATAAAATGTTGCTTCCAAAATTGTGCTGATGTAAAGTAGACATGTGGGAAATGTTATTTATTAAGTAATTTGTGTGACATATCTCTCTGATTTAAGGGCATAAAAATTTAAAGTTTGAAAATTGCAAAATTTTTAAAATTTGCCATATTTCCGTTTTTTTCATAAATAAACACAAGTCATATCGAAGAAATGTTACCACTATCATGAAGTACAATATGTCACAAAAAAAACGATCTCAGAATCAGCGGATCCGTTAAAGCGTTCCAGAGTTATAACTTCATAAAGTGACAGTGGTCAGAATTGTAAAAATTGGCCCGGTCATTAAGCTGCAAAATGGCTCTGTCACTAAGGGTTAAATATACTTTGAACAGAGTATGAGAATCTCTGTATATATTTTTTAAGGATAATATAAAGAAAGCACAGTCCTCATTAGAGCAACCAAGGAATCCAACATATGGATGTATAAATTTGAACTATATCCAAATAGAAAGAAAAGAAAATTATATATCAATCTGTACCTATAAAATAAGAAGTAAAAAATAATAATAATAAATTAAAATGGTCAACATGTGTACCAGTGTTTAATTGGCGCATATCAAGGTAATGCAGCTCGTTCATGAAAAGGGTGCACAAGAAACAATCAAGCAAGGCACATAAATGCCATGCATATAGATCTGCTAAAAGTGCCACCGAACCACCGCATTAGTCCGACATGCGCTCAACACTGATACCATGGGATCATTAAAAGGGGCCCATCTGAGAGACATAATGTGGAAATAATAAAAATGAAAAAATAATTGTTTATTGTGTCACGACAAAATTGTGGAATAAGATAGAAATAGTTTCCCAGACCAACTTGCTAATATCAAGAGTGGTGGCCATATGGGTGTTTTCAATAAAACGGCCACACTGAGCGCTATTTTGTAGATAGAATGACACCAAGTTGTTGCGCAGACGCAGTGGAGAATGACGGAACTATTGAAGCGTCTATTCTGGAGTGGCTCAGAGGAGGCACGCTCCTATGCGCTTGCGCAGCGTCTTTGATGAGAATTACGTCATGCAGACACTCTCCGGCTCATTGGCTGATGTCAGTATTTATACCTGCACACAGCTGAGCTTTAGACACACCCCCGAAGAAGCAGACCGGGCGAAACGCGCGTCGGGGTGAGAGGCTTCCCAGCACAGTCTTTATTAGATCAGGTAACTATCTATGACCTCTACCACTTTCATAATGCTGTTTTTTCTTTGCAATTATGCACAAACAGCTAGTTTATATTACCATTGATGTTATGCTTCTAGGAATATTTTCTCTCTGCATGATACGACCATCAGTTTAAGTTATATTCATTGTAACTATCTGTGTCCTTCATTGTTTTGATATTGGCAATTACCTTATTATTATATATTATTTAACACTTTGTTATCCTGCATATCCATTAGTGGTGCTACTCTTATGAGGTACTAATTTATTTGCACAATATGGTTATTGGTTTTTCTACTGATACTTTCTTCCATCATACTCTATTTGATTGGCTTCAGCACATATGCTAATGATAAGACTGCCACCTAGTGGTGTATACGTTTAAAATTCATTAATGGCTTTCAAATAGGGATTTTGTACAGCGCACTTTACATATCTTTATTCTTTGTATAATAAATTAGTGATGATAAGATTGCCACAGTTTTTTTATTTTCAATAAAAAATTCTTTATATTTTTCTAATCCGTTTTCTAGTCACTTCAATCAGTTTTCGTACCCCCAATTTAATGGGAAAGTATGAAAACAATTGTATTTTATCTATAATGTTAAAGAAGGGTTAACCCTTGATAGGGTATATTATTACCATATAGGGATTTTTGTATATACCTAAACAGTGTATGTGTAATGTGGTGTGATGTATGTACTTATGGTCTGAGATCCAGAATAGGAGCCAAAAACCCAAGACGGTCAGAATATACATATTTGCGCTTGCTCGGTGCTGCAGCCCCACTCCTGGCCCTCTGCTGACGTTCCCGCCGGTACTGGTCGCGGAAGCTGTGCCAGCGTCTCATGACATCTTCCACTGCAATGTGACATATAATTTCATTATTACCTAGCTGCAAATTTGCTAATTTTTGGACAAACATTTCACATAGTCATGGGGGCCTAGTAGGGTGTCACTATAATAACACTTTAGCGCTTAAAAACAATAATAACAAAATACCCATAATCTGATTTCAGTGGATACTGTGGACAATTCTTAAGTTGTGGCCTTTAAGATGATTGGGGACAAAAATGAAGTAACTTACTCATGTGGTGCTGCTCCTCACGTGGGCTCTCACCAAACTGCGGAAACATCTGCCCACAGATGCGCCTCCATGCTGCCACTTTTCTGGCCCGGTCTGAATAGTGTGCATCCGGTTGGTCCCAAATTTCGGGCCTTTCCTGGATCAAAACGATGAGCATCTCCACATTTATGTGTGTAGACATGCTGCTGGACTCCGTGGAGACGTTCTTCCGGGATGTCAGGCGCTCTTTTTGAGCTAAATTTGCATGTGTAAGCTTCCTGATTCATGGCTTGCCCCATTTCCTGTGACCTGCAGAAGTCTTGCGTATTTCTCGCAAGTCACACGTGTGGTCCGTGTGTAATCCGTATTTTTCTCGCCCCCATAGACTTGCATGGGCGTGCTACGGGCGTAATATGCTGACAATCGCAGCATGCTGTGATTGTCTCGCACTGTAAAATACGGGCGAGAAATATACGGATGATCGGAGCTGCCCCATAGTGAAACATTGGTCCGAGTGTAATGCGTTGTTTATCGCCTCTCACTCGTCCGTATTCTTCTCTAGTGTGACGCCGGCCTAATACTGCCGAACCAGGAAAAATATTTCACAGTCCAAGAATTATGATCTGTATGGAGTTGTTCAATAAAGGGCCCAAAATTAAGATCAAATAGACGGGAGAGGTCTCTATGAATACAAATTCCTAAGAATTTAATGCCCTGTGAGGGCCAGACCAAGGGAAAATTGGACTGGATGGTATCCTGTGTGGATTTGGGGAGGAAAACTACTTGCGCATTTTTTTTATCCTGTGGATTTTCCACATCTAATAAAATTCTATGGGGAAAAAGGTGCATAAAAATCTCACTGTTCCAGCAAGATTTACACGTTGCGGCTTTCAAAAATTGCACCGCAGGTCATTTTACACGGTGTACAAAAAGCCCAGTGTGCATGAATATTCTAGAAATCCCATACACTTTGCTGAAATTGTAAGATGATGTTTTCTACAGACAAGGAGGTAAAGTGTTAAGAGAAATTTCACCTGCAGAATGTATTGGATGCGGTGAATCCGCACGGTTCAGTGAACACATGCGGATTCAACTGTGTTCAATAGACGGCAGCGCTTTTGATGCAGCGGACATTCATAACTTACAGCTCCTCTATATCATCTACATGATCACTGGCGAACTTCAAATATAAAGTTTTTTTGTGTTCTAAAGTTGTATTCCAATAAATAGAACATAAAATATATCTAAATAGATTGATTATTGTATCATAATGGTGAATAAAAGCCTGACCTTATAATTTTGCTACAGAAAATGTATCATTCAAACATGAGCCATGTATGAGGGAGTTGGGAAATGGAGGAGTCAGAGGTTTGGCTTACCGACTCCACAGTCCTGTTACTAACAGTAATGTTTGAGACTATGGTCCCAGATCTCTTCAGGTCACTGACCGGGTTCACCTGTGTAGTTCTGGGCTGAGTCCTGGCCTTTCTCAGAATCATCATTCCTTACCCCACAAGGCAAGATCAAGCATGGAGCCCCAGACTGAGCAAGATTGGCCATCATCTTGTGTTTCTTCCATTTTCTAATAATTTTGCCAACAGTTGTTGCCTTCTCACCAAGCTGCTTGCCTATTGTCCTGTAGCCTATCCCAGCCTTGTGCAGGTCCACAATTTTGTCCCTGGTGTCCTTACACAACTCTTTGGTCTTGGCCATGGTGGAGAGGTTGGAGTGATTAACTGATTTATCATGTGGACAGGTGTCTTTTATACAGGTAACCAGTTCAAACAGGTGCAATTATAATACAGGCAATGAGTGCAGTAGGAGGGCTTCTTAAAGAAAAACTAACAGGTCTTTGAAAGCCAGAATTCTTGCTGGTTGGTAGGTGATCAAATACTTCATGCAAATGCAAATTATGTAAAAATAATACAATGTGATTTTCTGGATTGATTTTTTTTTTTAAGATTCTGTCTCTCACTGTTGAACTGTACCTACCATAAAAATCAGTCTTCTCCATTCTTTGTAGATGGGGAAACTTGCAAAATCTGCAGTGTATCAAATACTTATTTTCTTCACTGTATATGTGTATTTTACAGATCTGATTTGGAAACTAGTTGTGCCAAACACAGTATGATACCCCTCAGCAAATTCCTCAACATGCACAGTTTGAAGACCCTACAGTACCACTCAGCAAAGTATTATACCTGTGCAGTTACCCCAACACAGTATAACAGCACCCACTCACAGTAGGATGGTCCCAACACAGTCTTCCCAATAGTATGAGGTCCCCCACATTCATCCATACAATAGCATGGACCCCACACAACCTTCCAAACAGTATGATGGCCCTTCATAAGGTATAAAGACCTCCACAGTTTGATGGACCCTCCACATAATGATAGCCCCCTCACAGCCCAACATGCAGTTTAATGGCCCCCACATTGCTCTCCAAACAGTATAATGGCCCCAACATAGTCCTCCAAACAGTATAATTGGCTCCCACGTAGCTCTCCAAACAATATATTTGGCCACCACCCAGCCTTGCAAGCAGTTTAATTGGCTCCAACATTGCCCTTCAAACAGTATATTTGACTCCCACTGGCATCCTGACTCACGAGCCCAATAGCAGCCGTGTGATCTGCCAGTACTAGTGTTACGCCACAAACTGCAGTCAGACATGATGCTTAGCACAATAGTGAATTCAGGGAGATGTTCTACATGATTTCTGGACTTTATAAAAGGCCACTATCTAAATATGGGGAAAATTATACTCTTGTTATATGGGTAACTGGGAAATGGACATTGAGCCGTTACTGATGACCAACGAAACAAGCATCCTTGAAGCATCTATATCCCTAGTGGAACATTGTAGACTGTCATAACTATAAATTATAGGGGATACATGACCTCTCTGTTTCTCCACAAGTTCAGCATTCGTACAGAGGCCAAAGGCCCAAAGTGCTTAGCGGAACCTGCTGATCTTATACATGCGCTGCGGGATTATAAATACTTTTTGGAGTAAAGCCATTACAATTTCAAAATCTGCAGGTTTAGTCAGACACCAAGATTTTTTTATTACAATACGTGAAAAACACTGGGCACACGTAGTAAACCTGCAGTAGGATGTTTATTGTTTCTTGCACAGTCATGGTCAAAAGTGTTGGCACCCTTGATATATTTAACATAATGAAGTATTTCTCCTTGAAATTTATTGCAATTATAGATGTTTTGTTATACACGTTTATTTCTTGTGCGTGAATTGGAACACCACAAAAAAAAAAAGGAGAAAAAAAAAGGTAAATTGACATAATTTCACACAAAATCCCCAAAATGAGCAAGACACAATTGTCACCGTTCCAAAATTGTGGGTAAACAACTTTGTTTCAGGCATGTGATGCTCGTTCAAACTCACCTGTGGCAAGTAACAGGTATGGGCAATATGAAAATAACACTTGAAACCAGATAAAAAGGGAAGAAGTCGACTCAATCTTTGCATTATATGTCTGTGTGTGTGTCTGAGGACTTGAGAACCAAAATTGTTAAAAAATAACAATCTCAAGATTGCGATTCGATCTTCAAAGATCTTGATGTTCCTTTGTCCACGGAGTGCACACAATCAAGAATTTTACAAGACATGGAACTTTGGCTAATTTCCCTAGACATGGACAGCAAAGAAAAACTGATGAAAGGATGCAACGCATGATAGTCTGGATGGTGGATAAGCAGCCCCAATCAAATTCCAAAGAAGAAATTCAGGTTGTCCTGCATGCTCAAGGTGCATCAGTGTCAGCTCGAACTATCCGTCAACATTTGAATGAAATTAAATGCTATGGCAGGAAACCCAGGAGGACCTCACTGCTGACACAGAGAAGTAAAAAGCTAGAATGAAATTTGCAAAAATGCATGTAAGCCAAAATCCTTCTGGGAAAGCATCTCGTGGACAGATGATACTAAAAGATAGAGCTTTTTGGTGAAGCACATCATTCTACTATTTACCATAAATGGAATGAGGCCCATAAAGAAAAGAATGCAGTACCCACAGTTAAATATTGTGGAGGTTCAAACATGTTTTGGAGTTGGTTTGCTACCTCTGGCACTGGGTGCTTTGTGTGCAAGGCATCATGAAATCTGAACATTTTTGTTCATGATGTGTCAGAAAGCTGGGTTTGTGTCCTAGGTCATGGGTCTTCCAGCAGGACAATTACCCCAAACATATTTCAAGAAACACCAAAAACTGGATGGAAACACAGAGGTGGAGAGTTCTGAAGTGGCCAGCAATGAGTCTGGATCCAAATCCCCTTGAACACCTATTGAGAGATCTTAAAATTGCTGCTGGGAGAAGGTATACTTCAAATATGAGAAACCTGGAGCAGTTTGCAAAAGAAGAGTGGTCCAAAATTTCAGGTGAGTTGTAAGAAGTGTGTTGATGGTTATAGGAAGTGATTAATTGCAGTTATTTATTTCAAAGGGTATGCACTCAGATGTTAAGTTGAGGTGCCAGCAATTTTGTCTGGTCCATTTTGGGGGTTTTGTGTTAAATTATGGCAAATTTTCCTATTTTTCTTGTGTTGTTCCAATACACATAAAGGAAATAAACGTGTTAACTTTCTGGAAAAAAACTTCATTTTCTAGAACAGCTTCAAGTGTGCCAACACTTTCGACCATGACTTTAAATTAATATAATTTAGATGGATTCAGACGAACCTTCCTACAAAACATGATAAAGTAATTGCTGCAGGATTGTATGAGAAAGTTATTTATTCTAAAAGAAACGCCAGAGCAAAAAAATGAGAGAATCCGGGCCCCATAGCTGGATACTCAGGGCCTGACCTCCAGCATGTTAGTACAAGACGAAGACTTTGGGAGCAGACACTAGGCCAAATGGGAGCGCCTAGTGATAATCCTGAACTGCAAAGCCATGGAACCCTTGGTGATATGCACAGATTGGGATGTGAAAGTAGGCGTCTTGGATGTCTACTGAACAGAGGAATTCCGTGGGCTCCATGGAGGCAATCACTGAGCTGAGGGATTCCATCCTGAAGCGGCGGAGCTGCACTCGCTTGTTCTGTAGTTCTAGTATAGGACGGACAGTACCATCCTTTTTTGGGATCACAAAAAGGTTTGAGCAGAAACCTGAGAAGCTTTCCTCGAAGGAACGATGACGCCTGACTGGAGGAAGGAGGAAATTGCCTGAAAAAAACTGGATAACAGTGAAAGGCTCCCTTGGGGGCGGGGACTCGAACAAGCGATAGAGGGGGAGAGATGAGAACTCTATTTTGTAACCGATGGAGACGAATTCTCTGACCCAGGCAGCGTTGACTGCTGAAAGCCACGCATCCTTGAATATTCAGGGCAGCTGTGATCTCTTGAATAGGAGAAGATGGCTGCCCCCCCCGGGAGAGTGCCCAGTTGGGTGTGCCTGGTTATGCAGAGAAAAATGTTTGACCAGGATCGGGAGGGTTTGCTTTGACGGCCACCAGGAGGTAACTGGCTTCAAGGAGGGTCTCATCTAATCCAGCTGTGCCGGGGAGCGTTCCCGGTGGTTAGAAGTCCCAGAGTAAGAAAATTGGTGAAAGAAGCTAAACTGCAGGGTGTGTTTCCTAGCTGTTGGAAGTTTTGGTCTCTGTTTGGGAACAGAGGCACTCTTCCCTCTGGTAGCATCCGAGATAATTTGGTCCAGTCTGGTTCCAAACAGCTAAGACCATGGAAGGGAAGACTTGATTGATTTTTTTGGAGGCCACGTCTGCATTCCAGGTCATGATGTTGCTGGAAGCTAGCGATGAGCAGCCCGCTGTGTCAACATATGCTGTGAGAAGGTATTTACCGGCATAGGCAATTAGATCAGCCAATTCTTCGGAAGGGGCCCCCCGGAAAGGATGCCATGACAAAGGAACTTAGCCCAGGTGGAGACTGACTTGGAGACCCAGGTGGAGGCAAAGGCAGGGAAAATGCCCCCACCCTCTTGAAGGCAGACTTTGATAGCGATTCGATGTATCTGTCTGAAAGGTCCTTGAGAGAAGTAGGGAAGTGATACAAGATATCCATTTGTCTCTTTCTCTGAAAGCACTTTTCTGGATGTTTCCCACTCCTGTGAAAAAATGTTATCAAACTCCTTATGGTTTGAGAAAACCCAAGATGGACGTTTTACATTGTTGAAAAAGAATGTTATGTGGGAAGGCGGTCCCAAGCCTTGTCGTTGACAGTCTGATTTATGGCAAGAATCAGACTGTCCATCATGTCCAGTGATTTGGATCTTTGCTCGGAATCAAGGTCTGAAATCTAATTAAGAGTGGAATTCAGATCCCGGAGCTGCATGGGGCCCAGGGAGGATGAGCGCGAGACAAAGGCCATCCTGGAGGATGTGGAGGGGGTCCCAGAGGAAGACTAATGAGACTGATCCCTCAACCTCGCATGCGATCTGCCATGAAGGAAAGAATATGGCGTGGATTTCAATCCATCTCAGAGAACGTTAGGAGTAGTAGGGTTTCCTGCTGACGCTCAAGAACCAAAACCAGGGTCTGGGAAGCCTTGGTTAGATCCGCGGCAGACTTAGATATTGCGCCATCCAATTCAAGGGTGAGAGAGTGCACGCTCTTACTGGGCAGTGGGTGGCTCCTGGGAGAGGTCTGCCTTCTGGGAAGGCTGCAGTCAAGGAAGAGGATCAATTGCTGACCTGAAGGCAATTTTTTCTTAGGCCGGGATCACACTTGCGACAAAGTCGTCCAACACTCGCATGTGAAATCCCAACTCTGGCGCCGGCACTCGGGAGTGGAGTGCACGGCTGCAAGTAGTTCTATGCAGCCGCTTGCTCCACTCCCGAGTGCCGGCACCAGAGCTGGGATTTCACATGCGAGTGTCGGACGACTTCGTCGCATGTGTGATCCCGGCCTTACAGGAGAATCTGGCAAAGTGAATAGTAATAGGGGGGAATAGGTAAGAGCGAGTTTCCCTAGGGATAGACATAGGGTGTACCAAGGGAGAGCTGCTGAGGAGTGCTGAGCCTGTGAGCCCAAAAGACAGAGAGTCTACCAGTTCCGAAAAGTGCTGTGACGAGGAGTGAGGTCCCGAGGCAATCCTGGAATGGCCGCAGGTGGAGAGCGATAGTTCTGCAGGTGTGAAATGGTCAGCGTCTGGCGGGAAATTAAGCAAAAGGCGAGGCCGGAGAGAGCGCACAATGAGGGAAAGGTAGAGAGTGTAGCTGTGAAAAAGTAGGCCTTGGGTAAGCGTTCGGCTGGGAGAAAGGAACCAAGGTCACGGGAGGCTGCTATCGCAAAGGAAAAGAGGCGAGTCCTGCGCTATGGAAGGAATCGGGACCCAGAGGCAAGGAGTTAGATTAAGCCAGGAGTGCCCCTTTTGCCCTTTTTTTTTCTTTTGCTGCGAAGACCTGGAGATCGAGAGGTACCTGTCCTATCGCAATCCCGACCCCTTCTTCGTAGTATGCCCTGGGTCTGTTACGGGACACTGGAAATGGTCCGCCTTGCCACCAGCACAATCTTGCTATGGTGGATGACTGGGCTGGAGTTAGTTGGCAAAGGAGAATCCTTATGGATGCCTCGAGACACTCTAGATGCATTGGGGGGTATGGTCCCGACAAGTAGAAACAAGAGGGTATAATGTGGATCAGACCACCCTGTTCTCTCAGTCTCCATTTGGGAAATCACAGTGAGCTATTACACTCTATGCTAGTAGTCAGAAACTGAGTCTGAAAGAAAAAGGGAGAAAATTAATAACACATAACAAGTCCCTAATGTAGAAACAGGTCTGATAGCAGACCAGTGTCTGCCTCCTGCTGATGAAGTTAAAACTGATTAGCTTTGAGCCAATTGGGTGTATCCTGCTAAGGAGGAGCTATTTTTTTCCTATTGTCAGCCTCCTAGTGGCAACAGCATACACCCGTTAGTGACGGGATCTCTTCCTTTATTTCAAATCCTCAGGTATTCTATATGTCTTAGTTACCCAAGCTATGAAGAAACAGCAAGACACACAAGCAATTGTCTGTCTGAATAGTCTTGTTTATTCTTGGATATGCTCATCTTTTATAGGAGTTAGATCAAAGAAAGTAGGGATGTGGCACAGTATATTGGCAGAAATATAAGTTATACAATAGCTTGTCAAACACATTCTGGAACACAAGATGTATTACATGAAGGAATCTGGGGGAATTTCCTATATAACCATACAGATCATGCAGCAGTTGAAGAAGCATATACATCAAGAATGTCAAACTAACAAAATAAAATGTAAAAATATTTTATTTCAACAAATATAAATTTACGCATACAAAAACAAAATGATATTAAAAGGGTTGCCTCAAACCATAGAACACAAATGGGGAGAACAGCTGCAGTAATAGGACACCATTATATAGATACCCATACCCTGTCTTGTGATTATAAACAGATCTTCTTACTTATATAATGAATGTAAAGAATGTAAGTCCGCAAGGACAGGGTCCTCTCCCCTCTGTACCAGTCTGTCATTGTAAATTTGTTTACTGTAAACGATATCTATAACTTTGTATGTAACCCCTTCTCATGGAATTAATGGCGCTATATAAATAAATAATAATATATAATCAATTTACACAGACACAAGACTAATGAATAAATAATATTTTTTGACTGTTTTAGAATCAAGGGAAAATCCCATATCTGTATGGATCTAAGCAAAATTCCAGACTTGACTTATACAGAAGGTGGGGTCACAAATTTGCATATCCCACAAAAACAATAAGCTCCTAGAAAAATGTATAGGAGTAAATTGGATTTCAGAAAAATACCCAGGTGTCTGGAAAAAAGTAGATCCACCAGATATGACTACAATACATATGTATAAAGTGCCTGTGCAGAGGAGCTCAAATCTCAATGGACAGATGGTGCATTTCCATGAGACATGTCATATCTCCATGCTCCATTTAAACTAGCAAGAAAAAAAATCCATAAATCCTACTGTCATGCCGCTCTCACCACATTACTTCAGCGCCAGGGCTCAGCGCCTGACGTCATCACTTCCAGGATCGGGGCAGGTCCGTGGGTTTCTTCGAGTGTGCATGTGCACCTTCCGCGCTTGACTGTGGCTGTTCACTCGACTCCAGGTCCTTGTCCAGCGCACATGCGCTTCCTCCTGAGCCTGACTATGGTCGCTCCCTCTCTGACGTCTCTATGGTCCTGGAGGACCTGACCCCGAAATTCCAGCACACTTGCCCTATATCAGGTTGCCTCTTCCTGTAGGCAGTGCCTGATTATTGTTGTACTTCCTAGCTAAACCTGCTTGGCTGCTCTCTGTGCTCAGGTCCCCTGCCTTGCGCTCTAATGTGCTTCCTAGCACACGCCCTGCCTTGCCTTATACCCAACCGTGCTTCCCAGCGCGCGCTCTGCCTTGCTTTGTACCCAGGCGTGCTTCCCCGCACGCTCCCTGTTTTGCCTCATACCCAAGCGTGCTCCTCGGTGCACGCTATATGCACTCCTGTCTCCTGCGTGCCCCCGTATATACACCCTGCACTATCCTGTACCCTGCGTGCCCTCGTGTACACGCCTTGCACTATCCTGTACGCTGCGTGTTCCCGTGTCCTCGCTTTGCATATGTCCGAATCCTGCATATGCCCGTCTTCTGTGAGCCGGCCACCTGGTTCCAGCAGTCGTGGTACTTTACCCCCCCTGGGTCTGCCCCTGATGCTTCCTGTATTGGGGGTGGTTCTTACTAGGTCAGCTCGCAAGGGGTGGGTTGGTATCGCGACCCAGAGGGTCCACTCCAGGAGTCGTCACACCTACCATCATTTGGCAAGCAAGGTAAGTATACATACAATTGACACTGCATATTAGGTTAAGGTAAGTTATGTACGTATTACCCGAGTCTGTACTGCCAAGAACGTGGACGCCAGTGTCGCGCTGTCTCCCCTACCCCCGACGCGCGTTTCGTTTGTACTTCTTCCCCAGTGCATCTAATGAATTTATTCATTAGTGTTGTGTCTATGTAAATTGATTATTTAAATAAAAAGATCTGTTTATAATCGCAAGACAGGGTATGGGTATCTATACAATGGTGTTCTATTACTGCAGCTGTTCTTCCCATTTGTGTTGTGGTGAGTTCTCCTTCAATGGAAGTCTTCAAACAGAGGCTGGATAGACATGTGTCTGGGACAGGGTGGATAAAAATCAATGATTTTTTTTTAAAAAAATAAAAAAAATCTGATTTTTTTTATTTA
>JARQOD010000003.1:30347439-30374492 GCA_033576555.1 Oophaga sylvatica | reverse complement strand
TGAGACCAGGATACAGTTCACCCAGCAGAGCTGATGTTGCAGGGAAACTGCTGGATCAAGTGTATGACAGAGAAATGGAGCAATGTGCAACAGCTCTGGAGGGTAAAATTGTTAACCTAAGTATTGATGGGTGGAGTAATGTCCACAATGATCCTATTGTATGTGCTTGTATAACAACAAAAGAAGGTAAAGTCTTCCTTGCACAAACAACTGATATGTCAGGAAATGCACACACAGCAGAATACTTACAAGAAGTGGCAGTAAAAGCTATAACAACATGTGAACAAAAATTCAAATGTCTAGTACGCAGTTTGGTCACTGACAATGCTCCAAACGTATCCAAGATGAGAAGAAATTTAGAAGAGCAGGAGGGAATACAAAGCTAATAACATGGTTGCAGTGCTCATTTGCTGCACCTCTTAGCCAAAGACTTAAGTGTTCCAGAAATAAAGGCTAATGTTGTTGAAATTGCTAAATACTTCCGTAATAATCATTTTGCTGCAGCAGCTCTGAAAAGGATGGGTGGAACCAAGCTAACGCTCCCACAAGATGTTAGATGGAACTCTGTGGTGGACTGTTTTGAGCAGTATATCAAAAACTGGCCTATTCTGATGACACTTTGTGAAGAAAATCGAGATAAAATAGATGGCACTGTCACGGCCAAAATCCTCAACATTGGGCTTAAGAGAAATGTTGAACATATGCTGAGCTTCCTGAAACCCACCTCTCAAGCTTTAAACAAAATACAGAAAAATAGCTGTTTTATTGCGAATGCTGTTGAAATTTGGAAGGAACTGAGTGAACACTTAAAAACAGAACTACACATGGACAGAATTAAATTACAAGCAGTAAACAAACGAATGGGACAAGCACTGACTCCAGCTCATTTTTTGGCAAATATTGTCAATATCCAATATCAGGGTCAAAACCTAAGTGCTGAGGAAGAGGAGTTAGCTATGACATGGGTATCCAGCAATCATCCATCTTTAATGCCAACTATAATAAACTTCAGAGCTAAGGGGGAACCATTCAAGAAATATATGTTTGCTGAAGATATTTTAAGGAAGGTCACACCAGTAAACTGGTGGAAGTCACTTAAGCGCTTGAATTTAGAGACTGTTCAAGTAATGATTTCACTTTTAACAGCAGTAGCTTCTTCTGCAGGCGTTGAAAGAATATTCTCTTCCTTTGGACTCATTCATTCTAAATTGAGAAATTGGTTGGGACCCAATAAAGCAGGAAAGCTTGTTTTTCTTTTCCAGATTATGAATAGGAACAAAGAAGATGATGATGAAGATGACGACGAGTGAGCTACAGAGGACAGCAGGGACAGTAGTATTTAAGTTTTTCATGTGTCGGCTGGGCTGACAGTCTAAGTTTCTTAAAATATATATATATTTTGTTTAGCCAAATTAGTTAACAAACTTGGATGTTTGTTTAAGCAAATAACTTATGCTGTAATGTTGTTATTGTTTCAGTTGAATAAATCTATTTAAATTGTTATTAAGGTCAGGATTATTTTTCTCCTTCCTAAGTACAACAGAACAGTGGTGTCCAAATATGAATGATTAACCCATTAAACTGGGAGAAAAAAGTAATATAAAAAGTGATTCTAAAAATCTTCATCTACTTGCATGTTAAAGTAGCAAGAACTAGTTTAGGTAGAAACTTTGATTTAAATCACCGATTTAAATCAAGCCTTACTGACTAGTGATTTAAATCGTGATTTAAATCAGTTTGATTTAAATCAAATCCACCCTGGTCTGGGATGATTTAGAGAATCCTGCTTTGAGCAGGGGTTGGACCAGATGGCCCAGGAGGTCCCTTCCAACTCTACTATTCTATGTTTTGAGGAACCCCTTTTAATATCATTTTGTTTTTCTATGCTTAAATTTATATTGGTTGAAATAAAATATTTTTTGCATTTTATTTTTTGTTTGTTTGACACTCTTGATCTATATGCTGCTTCACTTGCTGCATCACCTGTATGGTTATCTATGATATGGAGTGTTTCCCGTTTCTCGTCTGAAGAAAATTGGCTTTGGTAGTATGCTTACCATTGGAATTTCCTATATGTAGAGTTGACCCTGTACAATAGTTGAAATAAACAAGGAGGAATTTGGACTGACATCCTATAACATCCCATATCAAAAGATAACCACAGAATCATGATCCCTAAGTTTCTGGGAAATGGGAAAGGACATCGAGGACATTAGTTCACAAAAATATGCATGTAGGCACAGATGATAACCACATAGCCATAACCACATATGGGACAAAAGTTACTTTCTAAAAAGGTTATTTTCTCATATTTTAGGACAAAACAGATTTTAACTATTTCCACACCCATAGTCTCCTGTGTCCTTCAATAAAGCGTAAGACAAAAGGCTTCTACCCTGTATGGGTTCTCTGGTATATAACAAGATGTGATTTCTGGTTAAAATATTTCCCACATTCTGAACAGAAAAAAATCTTCTACTCTGTGTGAGTTCTCCGATGTCTAACAAAATTTGATTTCCTTGCAAAACATTTTCCACATTCTGAACATGAAAATGGTTTCTCTCCTGTGTGAGTTCTCCAATGTCTAACAAAATTTGATTTCCTTGCAAAACATTTTCCACATTCTGAACATGAAAAAGGCTTCTCCCCAGTGTGAGTTCTTTGATGTACATCAAGCGATGATTTCCGTACAAAACATTTTCCACATTCTGAACATAAAAAAGGCTTTTCCCCTTTGTGAGTTCTCTGGTGTGTAACATGATATGATTTATGTCCAAAACACTTTCCACATACTGAACATGAATATGGCTTCTCCCCTGTGTGAGTTCTTTGGTGACTAGCAAGAATCCATTTCCGGTTAAAACATTTTCCACATTCTGAACATGAATATGGCTTCTCCCCAGTGTGAATTCTTTCATGCCTAACAAGTTCTGCTTTCCGGTTAAAATGTCTCCCACATTTACAACAAGAAAATCTCTTCTCTGTGTGAATTTGTAGATGTTTAACAAAAGAGGTTTCGAGGGGAAAACTATTTCCATATTCTGAATGTGTAATTGCCTTCTTTGCTTTAAGAGCAGTTCTTTTTTTAATGCCTCTTTTCTGACTTTCATTTTTCTTAGTAGACTGTAATGAATCAGAAAATAGGATCGGTTTCAAAGGATCAGATGATAGATCTTTGCTGTGAAGGGATGATGGTATATCTGGAGTAATGGCATTCACTTCAATTCTATCCTGTGTGAGCTCAAGATCTGATTTCAAAACTGAAGATTTCAGTTGTCCCTCTGATTTCCTGGTACAGTCATCTGCCAACAAAAAAACCAATCATTATTTTTTAATTAAATATCCTTGAAATTTATATTTTTGAACATTGCTACTCAAATTGTCCATAGAAATGGGAAGTAATGTAGCAAAATTGAATTATTCACCAAGACAATGACAGTTCAGAGTCTAATAAAAGGCCTCAGCATGAACAAGTGGAGCATGATGTTCAACTGTTTGTTCATTCTGCCTCCCAAATTTTGCAAAAAAAACCACCAAAAAATGCCATGTAGACGAAAGTGATACTAATAAAAACTTTCACTCGTTCCGCAAAAACCAAGCCCCCATTCAGGTGTCAAAATAGTCACTACGCCTATAGATTAATTCACTGATGTTACAATTTACAAAATGGAGTCACTCTATGGAATTTTCTACTGCTCTAGTTTTCTGCCCCTGCCAACAGTTGCCACTGTCATTCATTCTGCACTCGCCACTAACAATAGGGTGGCGGGGTTCAGTACTACCATCCACTCTGGCAACATAGGTGTATGTGCAGTCCAGCCTAAATTATCAGCTCTCTGCCAATTGGAAAGCACCACACCCTAATACAGCTCGAAGCATATTGCTTGAAGCTGCCAGATATAGGTTTGTTCTCCTCTGGTTCAGTCCTCTGTGCTCAGCTCCCGGTTTGTGTATTTGATCTTGGCTCGTTTACAGAGTATTCGTGTCTTCAGATTTTCTAAAATCTAGATCCCTGAAAGTAATTTCAAAAGTGATTTGTTACCCAAAAAAGTAGGTTTTATAAATTTAACTGAACATAAAAAAAAAATTGTTGCTAAACTTGTAAATCTTTTATCATCTTAAAAATAAATAAAGGAATGTTGAAAAAATAAAATGGGATGTTCGGAAAAAGCTGCTGACCTAAAGTAGAAATGTGGTAAATGTTATTTACTAACTATTTTGTTTGGTATCACTATCTGATTAAACAGCATACTTATTGAAAATTAGGAATATTTGTAATTTGGCAATTTTCAGGCATGTTCAAAAATAAACTGTTATGCTTGTGCAGCAACTCACTCTGGAAAATATGTTATACACTAAAAAATGCAGCTGACCCTGCCAGTTCTTGTACAGACTACATATCATGATTCAGCAGTCCCTAGTGGTGCCTGCAGATGCAGAGATAGCAATAACCACAGACTAATGGCACCTCAGACCTCAACTGCCTAAACGGACATCGATTTGCTTCACGTTCCTCCTAAAGAACCGAAGGGTACAGCAGAGTATGAATTACCTACAAGAGGAAAGTGTGCTGAACAAAGGAGAGATTCTAAAGTGAGTTTGTTTGATCTATTTGTCATTGTCAAGGTTTTGAGACATCCCCAAATTAAAAAAACAAAAAGGCAGTTTTGAGTACACATACAGAACCTTACGCTAACCCACTCGAACTGTAAGCTGCATCCTATCATTACGGCACCCTGCACCAGGCTGTATTAAGGCACTTTGCGCAAGGCTGTATTATGGCACTCTGCGCAAGGCTGTATTACAGCACTCTGCGCAAGGCTCAGTGAGGGTACCAGGCTCAGAATACAATGGAGACTCAACCCATAATCCAGCGATTTATATAGGCCACGTCACGTGGTGCACCAATCAATGACAGCCATGACAATACTTTTCATGGTTGTGATGGTTCCGGAAGTGCTCACAACCTGAAAGTTTGTAGATTTTTGAAAGACTGTAGGGCAGCCAAACTTTATTAGGCATTCAAGCTTGAACGGTACCACAGACTTTCGGCAGAAGTTTGTGCTTGGAGTTCAGCACCAGACCATAGGAGTCCGGTATGAACCCCGGTATTTACAGTTCGGGTTTGCTCATCTCTAGTGATCAAGCGATTATGATATGGCCAGTTATGACAAAGAATAATCTGTGACTTCTCTACATTTAGTGGTTAGTTCTCACCTGAGCGGTTATTTGTAGGAATCTCTTCTTTACACTGCTCATCCTCCCTCACATATGTCTCTGTAGCATTAAAATGGGTCAGATCTTTACCCTGAAACAAATATTGTAAAAGTCACAGACAGATGGAGAAGTCACATCTATGATCATCTCTAATCCTGCCATCTCCACCGTTCTCATTACACAAGAATAAAACATATAACACTGGTGGATAAAATAAGACAGCACAAGACCTTCACAGCCGTCTACACATCATAGGGGAGATCTCATGACACCTTCTCTCCATCTACCTGATGATCCTGAGGAACATTGTGATTTTCTTGTTTAAAGTCCTGTGGAAGAAGAGGATGGGGACATCTCTCTGGTGTTGTACTCTTACTGGTTAGAACTGGAGGAAACACATACAGAGACTGAATTCATTATTTTCATACAGATAATTATAGCCTGTGTGTATTTAGTCCTATTACCTGGTGATGTGAGGGGCTGGGGAACCTCCATCATGACGTCCTTGTACAGTTCTGTGTGTCCTTCTAAATACTCCCACTCTTCCATGGAGAAATAGACGGTGACATCCTGACACCTTATAGGAACCTGACACATACAATGATACCGTCATCCCTCCTGATCCCTTCATTGCGTTACTGTGTAATGTCCCAGCATTCCCAGCAGTGTCACCTCTCCAGTCAGCAGCTCAATCATCTTGTAGGTGAGTTCTAAGATCTTCTGGTCATTGATGTCCTCATGTATCAGGGGGTTAGGTGGAGGCCCCGTGATTGGGCTCAGGGGTCTTCCCCATTCCTCAGACACAGGGTCCTGACAGCGCTCACTAGACGTCTTCTTCACTACTGTGTAATCCTGATTATGGAGAGACACATTAATAAATCTCACTACAGACATTTCCAGTGTCCTCACCTCTCCAGTTCTGTCCATCTGTTATTCCCATAGATAAGAATGATGTAATGTGACGTCATCAGAATCTCTCACCTCTCCAGTAAGGCGGAAGAGGATCTCTAGGGTGAGGTGTAATATCCTCTCCGTCATGTTGTCCTTGTCCCTATCCATCTTTGACGGCTCAGTCAGGAAAATTGTTATATAGAATATTTCCACTGAGAGGATTTGATAGTGGAGGGACCTGAATGGGGAGATGATGAGCTTATGTAACATTATAAAAAACTCCCATGTAATAATACAGTTACTGGAGATAATAAGGGAAAACCTATCAGGAGTTTGAACTTGTAGATGTTGTATTCTCTGTATTTTGTCTTTCGTGGACTGAAAAATAAATTGAATTGCTAAGACATCTTCTCAATACTCCCAAGCACTGGCTATATTAGCTATGACTTTGGCAACTGACTTGCTGTAGAAATCGTAAGTTCTTTGGGACAAAGCAGGGACCCAAGCAGTGGTGGTATTTTTATTATTTTACAACATTCTGTTTATGTAAACTCTTAAGGCTCCCATACACAGACTAGAGTAGGCTGGAACTGTAGGTGATGTCAGGTGAGAGAAGGATCTGGCATGCGGAATTTGATAAGCTGATATGTTTGTACTCATGGGAGATAAGTCTGCCTTAGGGCCCCATCTCACATAGTGACGCACCAGCGATCCCGACAACGATATGAACTTGTCAGGATCGCTGGTGTGTTGCTACATGATCACTGCTGAGCTGCCAAACAGGCAGCGATCAGGACAGCGACACTGCGGGTAACGTCGCTTAGTTACCCGCAGTGTATGCTGGATACCAGCCCGCTGATGCAGGGAGCTGGTAACCAAGGTACACATCGGGTTTCCAGGCGCTGCGCAGTGCCTGGAAACCCGATGTGTACCTTGGTTACCAGCTCCCCTGCAGCATCACGCTGGTATCCAACATACACATCGGGTTTCCAGGCACAGCCCCGCACCTGGAAACCCGATGTGTACCTTGGTTACCAGCTGATCGCTGGTCTCCTGCCTGCCACACGCAGCGATGCGTGCTGGCCAGCGGGAGACCAGCGATCAAAAAAAAGTCTAGGCATTTCTGACACGACCAGCGATTCACAGCAGGGGCCTGATCGCTGGTACGTGTCAGACATAGCGAGATCGCTGCTGAGATCGCTGTTGCGTCACAAAACTTGTGACTCGGCAGCGATCTCGCTATGTGAGACGGGGCCCTTAGAGGAGTCTGCCAACAACTATCTCTTAGAGACCATAGGTAATGCCAGCCGAGTAGAACGGTTGTGTGTGGGGGAGTCGGGAGAGAAAGCTGTCAGCATGTTCATTAGGCCGACAGCTATCTCATGTGTATGGGGCCATAAGGATTACACTGATAGGCAGGGATAATACCCCGCACTACAGTAGTACAGGGCATCACCGAAGCAATCAGAGGCTTGTATGTGGTATGATCGTACTAATGAGGGTCTAAAAAAGCTTTCAAGGTCAGTCTTTTGCTATTTATATATAGGATAGGCTCTCTGGCTGAGCGCCCCATCCATCAGTATGTGGCGATTTTAATTACAGTAGGATCCTACCTACCCATATAAATGGAGGATTCATGATACACATTAGGATATAGGTTCCCAGCAAAGAAGTTTGCCATGCCATGGCAGCTTGGCATGAATGAATTGGCCAAATTATGCGCCAAGTATCTTCATTTTTTCCTATTATCTGGAGCAGTAATGCAATTCAAATTTCATATATTTCATGTTTACATGCTATAGCACTACAGAGTTCTACTTTATTTGTTATGTATACAGATGGTTACTCCTAGTTTGCACCTGTACGCACCAGTTTTCTGTTTGGAAGTGCCAGTCAGTCTTTTCATTTGTTTTAGAAAGAGAGAAAGAACATTCTCAATTATTGGTGAGGACAGAGAGAAGACATCTTCTATATATCTGAGGTAACTGAGAGACGACATCCATTATTGTATCTGAGGCAGAAAGAATGGGAGAGAGATAGAGCCTCTCATACATGTATAGCACCTGCCGACCCTCCGAGATTCTAATTTTCAGCTTTGGGAATCTGATCCAGGAGGTCGGTGCTGTGTCCCGTGGTCATCTGTATCTGCATCAGGAATTGGGGAAAGGGAGGATTTATTTATGAGGAGATTGGTGGTGCCATATTGTGGGGGGCAACTTGTACTATCATAATGTGTGTGGGGCATGGTGGTACTGGGGGAACATTATACTGTGTGTAGGGGATGGTGGTACTGGGGAACATTATACTGTGTGAGGGATGGCGGTACTGTGGGAACATTATACTGTGTGTGGGGGATGGCGGTACTGTGGGAACATTATACTGTGTGTGGGGGATGGTGGTACTGTGGGAACATACTGTGTGGGGGGATGGTGGTACTGTGGGAACATTATACTGTGTGTGGGGGATGGTGGTACTGGGGAACATTATACTGTGTGAGGGATGGCGGTACTGTGGGAACATTATACTGTGTGTGGGGGATGGCGGTACTGTGGGAACATTATACTGTGTGTGGGGGATGGTGGTACTGTGGGAACATACTGTGTGGGGGGATGGTGGTACTGTGGGAACATTATACTGTGTGTGGGGGATGGCAGTACTGTGGGAACATTATACTGTATGTGGGGGATGGCGGTACTGTGGAAACATTATACAGTGTGTGGGGGGATGGCGGTACTGTGGGAACATTATACTGTGTGTGGGGGATGGCGGTACTGGGGGAACATTATACTGTGTGTGGGGGGATGGCAGTACTGGGGGGAACATTATACAGTGTGTGGGGGATGGCAGTACTGGGGGAACATTATACTGTGTGTGGGGGATGGCAGTACTGTGGGAACATTATACTGTATGTGGGGGATGGCAGTACTGTGGAAACATTATACAGTGTGTGGGGGGATGGCGGTACTGTGAGAACATTATACTGTGTGTGGGGGTGGCGGTACTGGGGGAACATTATACTGTGTGTGGGGGATGGAGGTACTGTGGGAACATTATACTGTGTGTGAGGGATGGCGGTACTGTGGGAACATTATACTGTGTGTGGGGGATGGCGGTACTGTGGGAACATTATACTGTGTGTGGGGGATGGCAGTACTGTGGGAACATTATACTGTATGTGGGGGATGGCGGTACTGTGGAAACATTATACAGTGTGTGGGGGATGGCGGTACTGTGGAAACATTATACTGTGTGTGGGGGATGGCAGTACTGTGGGAACATTATACTGTATGTGGGGGATGGCGGTACTGTGGAAACATTATACAGTGTGTGGGGGGATGGCAGTACTGTGGGAACATTATACTGTGTGTGGGGATGTGGTACTGTGGGAACATTATACTGTATGTGGGGGATGGCGGTACTGTGGAAACATTATACAGTGTGTGGGGGATGGCGGTACTGTGGAACATTATACAGTGTTGGGGGATGGCGGTACTGTGAGAACATTATACTGTGTGTGGGGGTGGTGGTACTGGGGGAACATTATACTGTGTGTGGGGGATGGCGGTACTGGGGAACATTATACTGTGTGTGGGGGATGGCGGTACTGTGGAAACATTATACTGTGTGTGAGGGGGATGGTGGTACTGTGGGAACATTATACTGTGTGGGGGATTGCGGTACTGGGGAACATTATACTGAGTGTGAGGATGGCGGTACTGTGGGAATATTATACTGTGTGTGGGGGATGGTGGTACTGGGGAACATTATACTGTGTGTGAGGGGATGGTGGTACTGTGGGAACATTATACTGTGTGGGGATGGCGGTACTGGGGGAACATTATACTGTGTGTGAGGGGGATGGTGGTACTGTGGGAACATTAACTGTGTGTGGGGATGGCGGTACTATGGGAGCATTATACTGTGTGTGAGGGATGGTGGTACTGTGGGAACATTATACAGTGTGTGGGGGATGGCGGTACTATGGGAGCATTATACTGTGTGTGAGGATGGCGGTACTGTGGGAACATTATACTGTATGTGGGGGATGGCGGTACTGTGGGAACATTATACTGTGTGTGGGGGATGGCGGTACTGGGGAACATTATACTGTGTGTGGGGGATGGCGGTACTGGGGAACATTATACTGTGTGTGGGGATGGCTGTACTGTGGGAACATTATACTGTGTGTGGGGGATGGCGGTACGGGGAACATTATACTGTGTGTGGGGGATGGCGGTACTGTGGGAACATTATACTGTGTGTGGGGGATGGCGGTACTGTGGAAACATTATACATTGTGTGAGGGGATGGCGGTACTGTGGGAACATTATACTGTGTGTGGGGGATGGCGGTAACTGTGGGAACATTATACTGTGTGTGGGGGATGGTGGTACTGGGGGAACATTATACTGTGTGTGGGGGGATGGCGGTACTGTGAGAACATTATACTGTGTGTGGGTGGACTGGCTTACTGTGTGGAGAACATTATACTGTGTGTGGGGGATGGTGGTACTGTGGGAACATTATACTGTGTGTGGGGGATGGGTACTGTGGGAACATTATACTGTGTGTGGGGGATGGCGGTACTGTGGGAACATTATACTGTGTGTGTGGGGATGGCTGGTACTGAGTGGGAACATTATACAGTGTGGGGATGCGATACTGTGAGAACATTATATTGTTGTGGGATGGCGGTACTGTGGGAATTTACAGTGAGGGAGCAAATATTTCATATTTCTGTCTTATATTTGGGTGTATCTATCAGAGGAAAGCAACAAATTAATAAATTCTTAGAAATGGTGAACTAGAAATCACCAGCATCAGAGTCCCCAGCACTGAAGGTGTTACTGCCCCCAGTAATGGGGAATCTCCAGCACCTACCTCCACCTGCAGAGCCGCACACCACATATATGGCTGTTCTGTGCCCAGTAATGGGGAATTTCCAGCACCTACCTCCACCTGCAGAGCCGCACACCACATATATGGCTGTTCTGTGCCCAGTAATGGGGAATCTCCAGCACCTACCTCCACCTGCAGAGCCGCACTCCACATATATGGCTGTTCTGTACCCAGTAATGGGGAATCTCCAGCACCTACCTCCACCTGCAGAGCCGCACACCACATATATGGCTGTTCTGTGCCCAGTAATGGGGAATCTCCAGCACCTACCTCCACCTGCAGAGCCGCACACCACATATATGGCTGTTCTGTGCCCAGTAATGGGGAATCTCCAGCACCTACCTCCACCTGCAGAGCCGCACTCCACATATATGGCTGTTCTGTGCCCAGTAATGGGGAATCTCCAGCACCTACCTCCACCTGCAGAGCCGCACTCCACATATATGGCTGTTCTGTGCCCAGTAATGTGGAATCTCCAGCACCTACCTCCACCTGCAGAGCCGCACTCCACATATATGGCTGTTCTGTGCCCAGTAATGGGGAATCTCCAGCACCTACCTTTACCTGCAGAGCCGCACACCACATATATGGCTGTTCTGTGCCCAGTAATGGGGAATCTCCAGCACCTACCTCCACCTGCAGAGCCGCACTCCACATATATGGCTGTTCTGTGCCCAGTAATGGGGAATCTCCAGCACCTACCTCCACCTGCAGAGCCGCACTCCACATATATGGCTGTTCTGTGCCCAGTAATGGGGAATCTCCAGCACCTACCTCCACCTGCAGAGCCGCACACCACATATATGGCTGTTCTGTGCCCAGTAATGGGGAATCTCCAGCACCTACCTCCACCTGCAGAGCCGCACTCCACATATATGGCTGCTCTGTGCCCAGTAATGGGGAATCTCCAGCACCTACCTCCACCTGCAGAGCCGCACACCACATGTATGGCTGTTCTGTGCTCAGTAATGGGGAATCTCCAGCACCTACCTCCACCTGCAGAGCCGCACTCCACATATATGGCTGCTCTGTGCCCAGTAATGGGGAATCTCCAGCACCTACCTCCACCTGCAGAGCCGCACACCACATGTATGGCTGTTCTGTGCCCAGTAATGGGGAATCTCCAGCACCTACCTCCACCTGCAGAGCCGCACACCACATATATGGCTGTTCTGCGCCCAGTAATGGGGAATCTCCAGCACCTACCTCCACCTGCAGAGCCGCACACCACATATATGGCTGTTCTGTGCACACAGGACCTGTGATGAGGTCACAGGAGGGGAGGAGTCAGGGATCACATGATCAGGGGCCTCAGGGTATTGTGGGACTCTGTGTACGGAGCGGAGCAGTGTGTATGAGGTGTAGGAAGTGTGCGGAGCCTCCAGTATACGAGGTGTACGGAACATTGCCGCGTGTGTACGAGGTGTACAGAGCAGAGCTGCGTGTGTATGGAACGGAGCCGTGTGTGTACGAGGTATACGGAGTGGAGCCATGTGTGTACAAGGTGTACGGATCGGAGCCGTGTGTGTATGGAGTGGAGTCGCGTGTGTACGAGGTGTACGCAGCAGAGCCACGTGTGTTCGGAGCGGAGCCGTGTGTGTACGGAGTGGAGCCATGTGTGTACAAGGTGTACGGAGCGGAACTATGTGTGTATGAGATGTAAGGAGCAGAGCCGTGTGTATGAGGTGTACGGAGCGGAGCCGTGTGTACGAGGTGTACGGAGCAGAGCCGCATGCGTACGGGGTGTAGGGAGCAGAGCTGCGTGCGTATGAGGTGTACGGAGCGGAGCTGCGTGCGTACGAAGTGTACGGAGCGGAGCCACGTGTGTACGAGGTGTGCGGAGCCTCATGTGTATGAGGAGTACGGAGTGGAGCCGCGTGTGTACGAGGTGTACGGAGCGGAGCCGCGTGTGTACGAGGTGTACGGAGCGGAGCCGCGTGTGTACGAGGTGTACGGAGCGGAGCCGCGTGTGTACGAGGTGTACGGAGCGGAGCCGCGTGTGTACGAGGTGTACGGAGCGGAGCCGTGTGTGTACGAGGTGTACGGAGCAGATCTATGTGTGTACGAGGTGTACGGAGCGGAGCCGTGTGTACAAGGTGCGTTTGGGGGTGTAGGGAGCAGAGCCGCGTGCGTTGGGGGTGTAGGGAGCAGAGCCGTGTGCGTTGGGGGTGTAGGGTGCAGAGCCGCGCGCGTACGAAGTGTACGGACCAGAGCCGCGTGCGTACGAGGTATTCGGAGCGGATCTATGTGTGTACGGAGCGGAGATGAGTGCGTACGGGGTGTATGGAGTGGAGTTGTGTGTACGACGTGTGCGGAGCGGAGTTCGAACATGGCCCTACCTACTTAATGCAAAGAACCTAAAAGACATTGACCACTGCCAGGTACGACCGAGACACATCTGAGACGGACGGCAACGAACTGGAAGTTGTAAACAACACTAGAAGGCAATAGGAGAATAGCTGTGGACAAGTCAACGATGGAGTCACTGGACAAGGTCTTCAAATGCACGCATCACACACCCGGCTTTGCACATTCCTTAAACCAATTTGTACATCTCTTGGAAAAAAAGACTATCGCTAAAGCTCAATTAACACTGATATTGATCAGGTGCCACCATTTTTTAAACTTACAAACGCCCTCTGCATCAGACCCAACACTGCCATTGCTGTCTAATATATAAATCATGAATGACGTAGAAAGGATCAGCCTAAGTCACACTAGTGTATAGCATCCGATGCGAGAGCCGAGTGTCATGCTCCTGTGCTCCGATCCTCTCGCTCAGCTGCAGAGAAGGTAATTTTTTCATCACTGCTGCCGGCGTCTATGTATATCGCACAGCAGATGATATCTGAGTGGTGTGCGTTTTGTCACTCGCACCCATAGACTTATATGGGTGCGAGTGAGCCGAGACTTGGCAGAGTCTCTGGGCCAATTGCAGCATGCTGTGATTGTTCTCGCATGCCGATCCGGCATGAGAAAATAATCGCAGATGTGAGCTGCCACATAGAGTAACACTCGGCCTAGTGATATGCGATGTTTTTTTTTGCAAAGCACTCGGCCGTATTGTACGGTAGTGTGACTTCGGTCTAACACACTCATTCACAGGTACATGCTTCTCTTTGAAAAGTCCTAAGTTCCTCACATCCCATAAACTCTCCATCACACAAGCCATAATTAACCATAATACTCTTATCTTTCACCGATTCCAAACATCGCGACACGCCAATCAATAAAACTCACACCCGCTAACTCTTTACACAAGTCCCCTACACTCTTCTACACACTGTATGCATAATCACAGTGCCACATCGTATGCCACACAGTCTCACATCCTTCTCTCGGGCACATGTCTGTTCTCCCCAGATTTCTTCTCATCTGAACCTGTCTGACAGTCAAAATATTGGGCAAGGACATCCATACAATATCACTTTGTCTATTAGACATCCCATGCGTTCCCAAACTCTTCTATGCAACCGAGACTTCATTCCCTCTCAAACCCACAATATTACACTCCACCTCATTCTTATGTATTCTTTCCATCACATTCTAAAATCATTCATCGGCACTCAGTAAATCATGCTTCCTCACAAACTTCTCAGTCACCTCATACCCGACCGGACACTTGAAAGCAACAAGCACTCTAGCATTCCTCTTTCTCCAACATAAGCCATACAGTATCCAGCCAGCTGAAAAACTTGCCATAAATGTTCCTTTATTATTTAAATTCAACAACATAACTACAGTTTTGATATACTGAAGCCCCCCCAAAATATCAGTGTTTGGAAAGGCCATGCCACCATGGTGACATGCCTTAAAAAGACTCTCGCTTAAGTTTGGCTATTTTAATGCTCCAGAAAAAGGTAAAAACTAACTTCTCCACTCTTGATTTTCCGATATGGTGGAGGAAAAACTGTAGCAATAAAAAGCAAAATCGTAAGAATCACCGCTTTTATGACCAAAATCTTACAAGTCAAGGTCAAGTCTCTCAGGCACCAAGAATTTAACTTACATTCTATGCGCAATCCACACTCCTCCCCCAGCTCTCATTACCTTCCAAGTCCTCATTAAATAATACTCCCAGCACTTTGAGAGCACCCTCCTCATACTTTATCCCCCCATTTTAACCCTGTTAGCTCAAAACATTTAAAACTACATTTATTCCAATTCACTCTAAAGCCAGACGCACCACAGAAAAAATCCAAAAGTAGTTTAACCCGACTATACTATAGACGCAACACTTTCACTCACAGCCATAACATCATCCCTAGATCCAAGAACTTTCACATGCTCTCCACCACTCCCAGGTACCAACAAACCTCGCACCACTTTATCATGTCTCACCAAGCACAACAAAGGTTCTATTACACATACAAATAAGACAGGGGACATGGGACACCACTGCCTTACACCAGACATAATATTCACTTTCTCACTCAGCCACCCATTAACAAGAAACTCACTTGACACACGACCATACAAAGAGAACAGCTCATTTTCAATTTTTTTAGGAAATCCCATTCTCTCCAGAGCTTTAAACAAAAAACATGCAAAACCCTATCAAAACACTTTCTCAAAATCAATTGCAAAAACCATACACTTCTATTTTCTCACCTTGCAGTCTCCAATCAAATCCCTTAATAACAACAAGATACAGTGGCTTGCGAAAGTATTCGGCCTCCTGGAACTTTTCAACCTTTTCCCACATATCATGCTTCAAACATAAAGATATCAAATGTAAATTTTTGGTGAAGAATTAAGTGGGACACAATTGTGAAGTTGAACTAACTTTATTAGTTATTTAAAAAATTTTTGGAAATACAAAAACTGAAAAATGGAGTGTGCAATATTATTCAGCCCCTTTAACTTAATACTTTGTTGCGCCACCTTTTGCTGCGATTACAGCTGCAAGTTGCTTGGGGTATGTCTCTATCAGTTTTGTACATCGAGAGACTGAAATTCTTGCCCATTCTTCCTTGACAAACTGCTCGAGCTCAGTGAGGTTGGATGGAGATCGTTTGTGAACAGCAGTTTTCAGCTCTTTCCACAGATTCTCAATTGGATTCAGGTCTGGACTTTGTGACTTGGCCATTCTAACAGCTGGATACGTTTATTTGTGAACCATTCCATTGTAGATTTTGCTTTATGTTTGGGATCATTGTCTTGTTGGAAGACAAATCTCCGTCCCAGTCTCAGGTCTTTTGCAGACTCCAACAGGTTTTCTTCAAGAATGGTCCTGTATTTGGCTCCATCCATCTTCTCATCAATTTTAACCATCTTCCCTGTCCCTTCTGAAGAAAAGCAGGCCAAAACCATGATGCTGCCACCACGTTTGAGAGTGGCGATGGTGTGTTCAGGGTGATGAGCTGTGTTGCCAAAAAGTTCAATTTTGTTTTCATCTGACCAGAGCACCTTCTTCCACATGTTTGGTGTGTCTCCCAGGTGGCTTGTTGCAAACTTTAAACACCACTTTTTATGGATATCTTTGAGAAATGGGTTTCTTCTTGCCACTCTTCCATAAAGGCCAGATTTGTGCAGTGTACGACTGATTGTTGTCCTATGGACAGACTGTCCCACCTCAGCTGTAGATCTCTGCAGTTCATCCAGAGTGATCATGGGCCTCTTGGCTGCATCTCTGATCAGTTTTCTCCTTGTTTGAGATGAAAGTTTAGAGGGATCGCCGGGTCTTGGTAGATTTGCAGTGGTATGATACTCCTTCCATTTCAATATGATCGCTTGCACAGTGCTCCTTGGGATGTTTAAAGTTTTGGAAATCATTTTGCATCCAAATCCGGCTTTAAACTTCTCCACAACAGTATTATGGACCTGCCTGTTGTGTTTCTTGGTCTTCATGATGCTCTCTGTGCTCAAACAGAACCTTGAGTGTTGTGAATGGACTTGAAATGAGTTCTGAGCAGAGGCTCCCTCTGGTGGTTACAAGCGGTACTGGACTGTCCAGTGAGGATTGGGAATCAGGTGTTACTGACTGGTCTTATTTAAGGGAGTCGCCTTCCCATCAGGGTTGCCGGTGATCAATTGTTCTGGTCTCAATCCTTGATTCCTGTTTCCCTTGTAGCCTGCTGTGTCGTGTCTGCTTCTCCTGCTAGCGGATAAGACATTTTCTTCTTTTTGTTTTTGTGCTTGATTTTTGCATTTTGTCCTGCACTTCTGTGGGGGCCTTCGGGGTCCCCTCCGGGGGCTTTTGCCCTCTCAGTTTAGTTCGGCCACTGTTGTTTTGTACATTTGCTTTTTCCAGTTTTTTCAGTGGCTGCTGTTTTGATTTTGTTACACCAGAGAACTAATTTAGGTGGTAGAGGTCGTGTGATCTCAGGTGTTTTTGAAATTAGTAGAGTTGGTGCTTTTCAGGGTTTTTTGGGATTGCAGTAAGTGCCCTTCCTATCCTTTTCTATTTAGATAGTTTGGGCCCCAACATTTGCTCTTACTATTTTCTGTCTGTGTCAGTATTTCTTCTTGTCTAACCGCCATTACATGTTTGGGGGCTTCCTATGTTCTTTGGGGATCTGCTCCGGGGCAGATAGCTTTCCTCTTTCTATCTTTAGGTATAGTTAGTTTCTCAGGCTGTGACGAGGCGTCTAGGACCAACGTAGGAACGCTCCACGGCTGCCTCTAGTTGTGGTGGTTAGTCAGGGTACTGCAATCTCATAGATTCCAACTGCTCTGGTGTATTGCCTTTTTACCTGCACTCCTCAGTTACCAAATCATAACACTTGAGACTATCACAGAGCAGGTGCATTTATATGTAGACTTGATTACACACAGGTGGATTATATTTATCATCAGTAGTCATTTAGGACAATATTTGATCATTCAGAGATCCACAATGAACTTCTGGAGTGAGTTTGCTGCACTGAAAGTAAAGGGGCCGAATAATATTGCACGACACACTTTTCAGTTTTTGTATTTCCACAAAAATTTAAAATACCCAACAAATTTTGTTCAACTTAACAATTGTGTCCCACTTGTTGATTCTTCACCAAAAATTTACATTTGGTATCTTTATGTTTTAAGCATGATATGTGGGAAAAGGTTGAAAAGTTCCAGGGGGCCGAATACTTTCGCAAGGCGCTGTATCACTCATACTCCTACACACTTGAACCTCATCTACAATACAACCCAACACCTCCCGCACGATTCGTCAACAATTTGATGTAGATTTTGTAATCTGAATTCAACAATGTTATAGATCTCCAATTCGCTAAACACTTTCTCTCACCTTATACACAAGCACAATTACACCCTCCTTCATAAATTCACACAACTTAACATTCTCCCACACATACATACATATCTCAGTCAAATCAGCACCCAGAACATCCCATGCTTTCACATACAATTCTACCGTAAATCCATCTTTACACGGAGTCTTATTCTTTTTAGTACTCTTCATCACGTTTTCCACTTTATCCATAATCACAGCCTCATTCAAAATATCACATTCACCACTATCCAACTTATTCTCCAACTCATTCAGCACTTCTGTAACAAGACCAGAATCAATCCATTTTTTACATATAACTTGCCATAGAAGCCATTCACCTCCTTTATCACATTCTCACCTGACACACATTATCTGTTCCTATCCAGGACTTTATTTATATCAACCTTCCTACTATTCATTTTCTTAAAAAAAGAACCTCGTGCACCTTTGATCTTTCTCAAGATGTTCTATTTTGGTGCGATAAATGATTTCTTTTCCTTTTTCATCCATAACACGCTTTAATACATTCTTCGTCTCAACCAGCAAATCAGACACATTCATCCCACTTTCTCCACACTTTCTTAACCAGCCTATACGCCTGTTTAAATCATTAAATCTGCTCCAATAAATAGCAGCTTTTTTTATAGCCCCATTTTTTGAAGAATTTTTTGCAACACACTTTATCCCAGTCCCACAATTCAAGCATACATGCAAAATTCCTCTGACATTTTCTCCACTCTTTATACTTTGTTTTCAATTTATTTATCACATCCTTATCTTCTAACAATCCTACATTCAACTTCAATACCCCACCCCAATACACACGGTCATCAATCGCACTAAACAAACCTCTCAACACTCATGATCCGAAAAAGGTACAACATTTTGTTCAAAATTCATACACAACATATTTGTGGAGCATAACATTTTATCTATTCTAGATACAATACCACCCCTATCAGCATGGTATGTCAGCAGTGGTGGGATGCCAAATTCAAGAACAGCATCACTAGTAGGGAGAAATCACAAATAAGATTGGATAACTTTTTACCAGTTATGTCACAATTCCCTTCTGTGATGCAATTAAAGCCCCCAACTAAAACTGAAAGCATTTTGCCTGGGAGAAACAAACTTAGTTTTTCCATTAGAGCCAGTAGCTCTTTTTTTGTCCTTCCCTGATGCACAGTACACATTAATAATTCTTACCCACCACCCACTATAGCTAACATGTGCAATTATATATCTACCAATATCTACCACTGTGTAGCCATCTAAACTAATCTCCCTGTTACTCATTAATATCCCTATCCCATTATTTCTATTAACACGAGTCGGACCAGACATTCTGTCCGTAAGGCCAGTCCTTATCACTTGGAGTGTCCATAATTCCGCATTCCTGAAGATTCAAGATATCAGCATTCATCGGTTTAATATAATCTAGGACGGTTGTCCTCCTGGATTTGGATCTAATTTGCCTTACATTCAGGAAAACAATGCCCCAACTAGCCTGGTGAGACATAACATGATGGTATTATACAGCTCTGGCAAAAATTAAGAGACCACTGCACAGGTTTATAAAAATCAGCTTCTCTACATGTCTGACAGCGATTCCATTCCACTGTCATTTGAATTCCAACCAGAGTACACCTCATTCTACTTAATGTGCTTCTGATTAGGTGATCACCTGAACCAAATCTTATTTAACGAAGGAAAGTATAAAAAACACTGCTGTGGTGTTCACATTCCTCTTGCCATAGGACAAGCTGAATGGCAAAACAAGTGCAAGTAATATCCCAAAAGTAATAGTAATGAAAAAATAACTTTTAACCATGCCAAAGGAGTTGAAAAGAAAAGTCTTGAGTAAAGAAAAGAAGCTCAATTCTGGATTTACTAGCAGAGGAATACAGTGAGCGTCATTTTGCCTCCATCCTTAAAATTTCTAAGATGGCAGTCCATTACAACAAGATCAAGCGGCAGACATTGGGGACAACAAAGCTACAGACCAGCAGAGGGCGAAAACTACTCTCCACTGACCGGGATGACCGTCATCTTATTCGAATGTCACTCAGCAACTGCGGGATGACATCAAGTGACCTACAAAAGGAATGGCAAATGGCAGCTGGGGTGAAGTGCACGGCAAGAACAGTTCATAAAAGGCTCCTAGAGGCAGGGCTCAAGTTATGTAAAGCTAGAAAAAAGCCTTTCATCAATGAGAAGAAAAGGACAGCCAGGCTGAAGTTTGCCAAAGACCATAAGGATTGGACCATAGAGGACTGGAGTAGGGTAATCTTCTCTGATGAGTCTAATTTTCAGCTTTGCCCAACACCTAGTCGTCTAATGGTTAGATGGAGACCTGGAGAGGCGTACAAGCCTCAGTGTACTGCACCCACTGTGAAATTTGGTGGAGGATCAGTGATGATCTGGGAATGCATAAGCAAGGCTGGAATTGGGCAAGTTAATCTTTGCGAAGGACGTATGAATCAAGCCGCATACAAGGTTATCCTGGAAAAACAGTTGATTCCTTCAGCTCAGGCAATGTTCCCCAACTCTGAGGACTGGTTTTTCTAGCAGGACAATGCACCATGCCACACAGCTAGGTCAATCAATACGTGAATTTCATGGCGATCCTAATCTCCAGATCTGAACCCCATTGAAATCCTCTGGAATGGAATCAAGAGGAAGATGGATAGTCACAAGCCATCAAACTGCTTAAATTTTTGTACCAAGAGTGGCATAAGGTCACCCAAAAGCAGTGTGAAAGACTGATGTAAAGCATGCCAAGACGCATAAAAGCTGTGATTAAAAATCATGGTTATTCCACAAAATATTGATTTATGAACTCTTCCCGAGTTTAAACATTAGTATTGTTGTTTCTAAATGATTATGAACTTGTTTTCTTAGCATTATTTGAGGTCTGCAAGCACTGCATTTTTTTGTTACTTTGACCATTTCTCATTTTCTGAAAATAAATCCAAAATTTATTGCTTGGAAATTCGGAGACATGTCAGTAGTTTATAGAATAAAAGAGCAATTTACATTTTACTCAAAAATATACCTATAAAGAGAAAAATCATACAAACTGAAAATTTTGCAGTGGTCTCTTAATTTTTGCCAGAGCTGTATATACGACGACAAACAGGCCACTTCCTCTTCAACCTTTTTAATCTTCCATCTAGAACTGCAACTCCTAGAACCTGTTTATATCTGTGGGAATGCTTCAAAAAGAATTGGTGTCAGGAGAGAGAGTAACTACATTCACTTGTTGGACTTGTACAATCTTCACAGGCGTCTGCCTAATCGATTCTGGGCTTCTTACAGGAAGTTCCAGGCTCCTCATCCTCAGAGGACCTCAACGAAGTGATTTCACTTTGACCTCCAAAACTGGCCAACTCCTCCTCAGTACCTATCCAAGATACATTGTGGGACTTACCAAGAGAACTGTCCAACTAGACATCAGTCTGATGAGGGAGCTCACACTCAACTTCAGCTAAGTTCCAAACTCAGGCAGCGAGTTTCTGTTTGGGGAAGGACCTCCTGATGTGCATCCATGAATTCCGGAGGCTCAGGTTCCTTACTAAGATCTGGGACTGTAACCTGTGGAATGTCATCAACAGCAGGGGGCACAGTCGCCCCACCTGAGACTTCATCATAAGACCTAAAACTGGTCCTGGCCTTACAGTCCCGATACTTATGGCCCTCCTCATCACAAGCATTTGCACATAACAGGCCATATGGCCAGAACCATTGCAATTCCTGCAAGTTGGCATCTCCCTGCAACTATCCTAGGTCTGCCTGAAATTCTTATAATTTCTGCAGTACATCGGGGCATCCTGGAAAAACAAAAAACACTATTCTTCTTAATTGAAAAAATTAAGAAGGGGTAGTGGATGCCTCCTAAGCTTTGGGAATCCATCCCAAACCTCACAAAAAAAATTGTACTTCCCGGTCCAGAGCCCTTCTCCATTCAGGACTGTAAGGTTCTGTGTACATGTTCCTGAAACTCAGTTTGTTCGTCAGCCATTTTACTTTCTGTCTTGCTGCAGCTATCTTGCCCTCAGTCAAAATGGAGTTTCCAGCTTGCATGTTCCCGCCCTGATTCTCTCCTTTTGCTTCTTAAGCAGCCACAGCTGAGCAATCAGTGCTTCAGAATCTAGCCTGCAGTGAACCTGTGACCTGACTCCTAAAGCCTTGGAACTTGTACTCCAGCTATTCCTACTGAGGAACTCTGAAGCACTTGTGGACTCTGAACCCTGCTCTTTGAAAGACCCACGTTTGCATGGACTTACGGTAACAGAGAAGAAGATCCTGAACCTGTTGTGGAGAGTGATTGCTGAGCTTAGATTACTCTGGCCTGCTGTGTCTCCTGCTTCTGTGTCTGCAAACTGTGTGACTATTTTTGCCAACTTGTATGAAGTAATACAAGACTTTCTATATCAAACCTGTGTCTCATGTATTTTCATCGCACCCAAGCACAAGACGCTATATGAACTGTACTACATACATTACAAGGACTCTGTGGGAGTCCTGAACATAAATACAATGTCTCTTTAAAAATAATGTCATTTTGTAGGGAAACAAAAGGGTTGTGCATAAAAACTGCAAATGTGAGATCCCCCTTAGCATAAAGCACAGTAAAGGAAAGAGCATAGGATTTGCAACATTGCTCCATTTTTCTGAGCAGTAAACAAATTCTGGCAAGCAGGCAAAGAAGATAGCACCAGCACATACGTGCATTCCCTCCGGCAGGCATATTATCTCAGACTTCCGAATCTTCAGAATGTCATAAAACACCATGTTGGCCAAATATCCCAGAGAAAAATTTTCTTCTTATCTTCAGCTATGTCAATCCTGAATCCATCTTTGTCCCGGGTATCACAGGTCCCAGAGAATTTAAGCTCGACTCCCATCGTCCACACCTTCCAGGATCTCCCTCCCGATTCCTCCTGGCTGTCTCCCAAAAGCAGCAACCGGCTTAAGCCATCAAAGGCCAGGAGACTTTGCACCTCATCAGTGCAAAGTATGAGAATTGATTTGGCTAGGTGAGAGGCTCTGAACTGAGGTCTAAAAGGTAACGTTTTCCTTGCGGAGAGTGACATACTAGCTCTGGTATGCCAAGGTAAGGAAGCTTATTCGCCATGCAATGCTCCACTGGGAAATTTAGTATTCAAATTGCCTCTTCAGAGAGGAAGAGGACTTCAACTCTATAGTGCCCCCTGTTGGAAGCAGCAATCCTACAAGTCACAATCAACCCTTTAACGGACTTTGAAATGTGACTTAGGATAAAAGCCAAATCAGAATCTCAATTTGCAAACACTGTATGTCACTCTCCGCAAGGAGAACGTTACCTTTTAGACCTCAGTCCAGAGACTCTCACCTAGCCAAGTCAGATCTCATACTTTGCACTGATGAGGGGCAAAACTCAGAAACATTGTGTCTGCAAGTTGAGATTCTGGTTTTCATTTATTGTAAGTCATAGTTCAAGGCTCAACAAGTGAATTGGCCTGTATAAAGGCTGGGTCACAAGTGCTGCCACCATTATGCTCTGATTAGTGTAGAGAGGATGTAGCTGGAGTGAGGGACAGTGTTAGGTAACGCAGTCATCCAGAAAGCCGCTGTGTCTACTCTGCACGTGTCTTAGTGGGAGAAATGTGCCAAAAAGCTGATGAAAGTACTCTCACCACCCAGCCTGTGGGAGTACTGTTCAAAAATGCTGCTGTATGTACTCTACACCCCTGCCTGTGAGAGTAAAGTGCCTTTAAGTCTCTGTGTGTGTACTCTGCTCCCCGCCTGTAGTACTGTGCCAAAAAGCCGCTGTGTGTACTCTGGACCGCTGTCTGTGGGAGTACTGTGCCTTTAACCCCTTCGCACCGCAGCTCTTTTTCGTTTTTGCGTTTCTAATTTTCACGCTTCTCAGAGCCATAACTTTTTTATTTTTTGGTTAATATGGCCATGTGAGGGCTTGATTTTTGCGGGACGAGTTGAACTTTTGAACAACACCATTGATTTTCCCACATCATGTACTCAAAAGACGGGTGAAAAAATTCCAAGTGTGGTGAAATTGCAAAAAAAAAGTGTAATTCTACAACTGATTTTTGAATTTTTTTTACCATGTTTACCAAATGCTAGAACTGACCTGCCATTATGATTCTCCAGGTCATTACGAGTTCATACACACCAAAGATGTCTAGGTTCTTTCTTATTTAAGGGGTAAACAAAAATCTAAGGTTTGTTAAAAAAAAAAAATGCGTCATTTTCCGAGACCCATAGCGCCTTCATTTTTCGTGATCTCGGGTTGGGTGAGGGTTTATTTTTTTGCACGCCAAGCTGACGTTTTTAATGATACCATATTGATGCAGATAAGATCTTTTGATCTCCCGTTATTGCATTTTAATGCAATGTTGCGGTGACCAAAATTCGTAATTCTGGGCGTTTTTAATTTTTTTTTTCTCGTTACGCCGTTTAGCGATCAGGTTAATTATTTTTTTTATTGATAGATTGGGCAATTCTGGATGCGGCAATACCAAATACGTGTATGTTTGATTTTTTTATTGTTTTATTTTGAATGGGGTGAAGAGGGGTGATTTGAACTTTTATATTTTATTTTTTTTTAATATTTTTAAAAACATTTGTTTTTTTTTATTTTGGTCATGCTTCAATAGTCTCCATGGAAGACTAGAAGCTGCCATAACCTGATCGGCTCTGCTACATACAGGCCATGATCAGATCGCCTGTATGCAGCAGAATTGCTAGAATTGCCTGGTGGTCGGCGCTCATAGCAATCCGGCATTGACAACCATGTTGGTTTTCAATAGACCTCTAGTCATGTCGACCCATTGGTGACACGCGGTCATGTGACGGGGTCATCGATGGGCAGATTTCCGGCGCCATTGCCGGAAGCATGCGTGAAATGCCGCTGTCAGAGCTTGACAGCGGCATTCAACGGGTTAACAGCCGCGGCGGATCGCGATTCCACCCGCTGCTGTTCTGGGCACGTCAGCTGTTCAAAACAGCTGACGTGCCAGAAAAGATGTGGGCTCAGCGCTGGAGCCCACGTCAAAAGGGGAGACACGACATGCGCTGTACTAGTACGCCGCATGTTGCGAAGGGGTTAAGCCACTGTGAGTACTCTACACCAGGGGTCCTCAACCACCGGTCCGCGGCCCAGGACCGGGCCGTTGCAGTCCTATTGCCGGTCCGCAGAGCCACGGCTCAGAATGCTGGACACAAGGGGAGCCGGCAGCTGTAGCACTGTAGTGACAGCTGCAACTGCCGGCATCCAGAACCAGAAGTCATTGATACTCACCCTCCGTCGCTGCATCCCTGTCCCAGCGCGGCAGCTTCATCCTGCGCTGAGCGGTCACATAGTACTGCTCATTAAGGTCATGATTATGGACGGGAACTCCACTCCCATAGGCGTGTCGTCCATATTCATGACCTTAATGAGCGGTACCACGTGACCGCACCGCACAGGAAGAAGCTGATGCACCAGGATACAGATGCAGGCAAGTTCAGCGACGGAGGGTAAGTATGATGGAGGAGGATGGGGGAGCCCAGCAGAGCCATGCATACAAGGATGGGAGGGTGGGAGCGGAGCCATACATACAAGGGTGGGAGCAGAGCCATGCATACAAGGATTGGAGGGGGGAGCGGAAACCATGCAACGGGATGGGAGAGGGAGCAAGCCAGATACGGGAAAGGGGAGGGTTGCGCAGCCATGCAAAAAGGGTTTGGAGGGGGGCTAACCTGCAACAGGATGGGAGGGGGGAGCGGAGCTAACAACAAGGGTGGGAGGGGACCATGATACAAGAGGGGGGGTGGAGCGAAGCCATGTAAAAAGATGAGAGGGGAGCCATGTATAAAAGAGGGAGGGGGGGACGAAACTTGTATACAGGAAGGGAGGGGGGGAGCGAAGCCATGCAAAAAGGGATGAGGGGGGGAGCGGACCATGTAACGGGAAGGGGAGGGGGGGGAGGGGAGCCTGAAACAAGGATGGGAGGGGGGGGGGAAACCAGATCCAGGATGGGAGGGAAAGCGGGCCATGCATACAAGGAGGGGACGGAGCCATTATACAAGGATGGGAGGGGGGGAGGGGGCCATGCAAAAAAGGGAAGGGGGAAAGGGAGTGGGGCCATTAACAGGGGGACAGGGGGCCATGTATACTGGGGAGGGGACGGGCCATTATAAAAAAATGGGGGGGGGAGCAGACCAAAAACGGGCTTAGCGATGTATACGGAGGGAAGTGGGACGGACCACGAAACGGGAGGGGACAGGGGGAGCCTCAACAGCAGGGGGACCACATCGGCTTACAGGATGGGGGGAAACCACACTAGGGGGATAGGAATGAGGGGACAATGCAACCCCTTAAACTCAATCAATAAGCTTACCCAGTTTTCCGTGGAAAAATTAGGGGGCCGGCTTTTTCTCGGGTCGGTTTTATACTTGATAATACGTGTATAATAACAACCGACTTTGGGGGCCACATACTTACGGGGGGGTTTTTTGTGTGGACCATCTTATATCATACTACAACTCCGTCCATAGCCCCCCCCATTTTTTGCCCCAAAACCCCCCCCCTGCCCTACTTCCCTCCCCGCCCTGCCGGGCCCTGGAAGAATGGTCTTCTTGAAGCCCGTCCCTGGGGGGAAAAAAGGTGGGGACCACTGCGTACACCGATATGTGTGGAAAAGACGCTGGTGAAACTACACCCAAATCTGTGGAGTACTGTATCAAAAAACTTCGTGTACCCCACCCACAACTGGGGAAAAAAGTGCCTTTAAGCCGGTGTTTCCTACTCTGCCCAAGAAGTACACAAATTTTTATAGATGGGGAA
>JARQOD010000003.1:30282756-30347339 GCA_033576555.1 Oophaga sylvatica | reverse complement strand
AGTCATGTCCAAAAGTTTTGAGAATGACAAAAATATTATATTTTCACATGATCTCTGCCCTCTGGTTTTTATGTGTGTTTGACTAGATTTTTTATCACATAAAGAAAATTAATAATTGCAAACATATGAGTAACAAAAAGTCTTATATTGACATTAGAATGATTAATGCAGCAAGTCATATTTGCAGTCTAGTTTGACTCCTTCTTCAGGACCACATCTGCGTTCTCCTACATGCTCTCAATCAAACTTTCTGGAACAAATCCTGACTGATAGCAGTCCATTCTTGCACAATCAATGCTTGCATTTGTCATAATTTTTCGTTTATGTTTGTCCACCCGTCTCTTGACTTGACCACAAGTTCTCAATGGGATTAAGATCTGGGGAGTTTCCAGGCCATGGACCCAAAATCTCTATGTTTTGTTCCCTGAGCCATTTAGTTATCACCTTTGCTTTATGGCAAGGTGCTCCATCATGCTGGAAAAGGCATTGTTGATCGCCAAACTGCTCTTGGAGGGTTGGGAGAAGTTGCTCTTGAAGGACATTCTGGTACCATTCTTTATTCATGGCTGTGTTTTTAGGCAAGACTGTGAGAGAGCCGATTCCCTTGGCTGAGAAGCAACCCCACACATGAATGGTTTCAGGATGCTTAACAGTTGGCATGAGACAAGACTGGTGGTAGCGCTCACCTTGTCTTCTCCGAATGAGGCGTTTTCCTGATGTCCCAAACAATCGAAAAGGGGATTCATCAGAGAAAATAACTTTACCCCAGTCCTCAGCAGTCCACTGCCTGTACCTTTTGCAGAATATCAGTCTGTCCATGATGTTTTTTCTGGAGAGAAGTGGCTTCTTTGCTGCCCTCCTTGAGACCAGGCCTTGCTCCAAGAGTCTCCACCTCACAGTGCGTGCAGATGCACTCACAACTGCCTGCTGCCATTCCTGAGCAAGCTCTGCACTGCTGGTAGCCCGATCCCGCAGCTGAAACACTTTTAAGAGACAGTCCTGGCGCCTGCTGGTCTTTCTTTGGCGCCCTGGAGCCTTTTTGGCAACAATGGAACCTCTCTCCTTGAAGTTCTTGATGATGCGATAGATTGTTGACTGAGGTGCAATCTTTCTAGCTGCGATACTCTTCCCTGTTAGGCCATTTTTGTGCATTGCAATGATGACTGCACGTGTTTCTTTAGAGATAACCATGGTTAACAGAAGAGAAACAATGATGCCAAGCACCAGCCTACTTTTAAAGTGTCCAGTGGTGTCATTCTTACTTAATCATGACAGATTGATCTCCAGCCATGTCCTCATCAACACCCACACCTGTGTTAATGGAGCAATCACTGAAAAGAGGTTAGCTGGTCCTTTTAAGGCAGGGCTGCAATGATGTTGAAATGTGTTTTGGGGGATAAAGTTCATTTTCTAGCCAAATATTGACTTTGCAAGTAATTGCTGTTAAGCTGTTCACTCTTTATAACATTCTGGAGTATATGCAAATTGCCATTAGAAAAAGTGAAGCAGTAGACTTTGTAAAAATTAATATTTGTGTCATTCTCAAAACTTTTGGCCATGACTGTACGATAAGTGCTATTTATTCAATATTTTGTGTGGTATTACTACTTGTTTCAATGGAATACAACATTAATGTTTGAACTTTCTAATTCTTCAAAATATTGGCAAATTTCAGATTCTTCCATAAATAAATTCAAAACAAATTAAGCTAAAATCACCACTAACAAAAAGCACAATGTGTCACGGAAACAAAACCCAACAATCTTAGAATCACTTGTATTAGGTTAAGCATTTTTAAGTTATTACTACTGTGGTAGATCGGCTCACTGGGCTGCACACTGAGTTAAACAAAGGAACACTGTCTCTTTAAGTCTCTCACTGGTTTATTGGGGGTACTGGTTAAGCCAGTGCAGAGGTAGCTAAAATAAACAAGACCTTTCTGGCCTAAGGAAAAATAAAACATAAAATACAGCACAGTCCATGGTGTCATGCTGACCAGCCCGTTCAGGAAAAAAAACATACACTGGTTAAGTATATATACAGTTTTGCTGAAAAGTTTACATACCCCAGCAGAATTTCTGCTTTCTTGGCCTTTTTTCAGAGAATATGAATGATAACACCAAAACTTTCTCTCCACTCATGGTTAGTGGTTGGGTGAAGCCATTTATTGTCAAATTACTGTGTTTTCTCTTTTTAAATCATGATGACAACCCAAAACATCCAAATGACTCTGATCAAAAGTTCACATACCCTGGTGATTTTGGCCTGATAACATGCACAGAAGTTGACACAAATGGGTTTGAATGGCTACCAAAGGTAACATCCTCACCTGTGACCTGTTTGCTTGTAATCAGTGTGTGCATAAAAGCTGAATGAGTTTCTGGGATCGAGACAGACTCTTGCATCTTTCATCCAGCCACTGATGTTTCTGGATTGTGAGTTATAGGGGAAGCAAAAGAATTGTCAACATATCTACAGGAAAAGGTAGTTGGAACTGTATAAAACAGGAAAGGGATACAAAAAGATATCCAAAGAATTGATAATGCCAGTCAGAAGCGTTCAAACTGTGATTAAGAAATGGAAAATCAAGGGCTCTGTAAAAACAAAACCACGGACAGGTAGACCAACAAAAATTTCATCCACAACTGGCAGGAAAATTGTTTGGGATGCAAATAAAAACCCACAAATAACATCAGCTGAAATACTGGACTCTTTGAAAACTAGCAGTGTGGCTGTTTTAAGATGCATAATAAGGAGGCACTTGAAGAAAAATGGGCTGCATGGTCGAGTCGCCAGAAGAAAGCCATTACTGCGCAAATGCCACAAAGTATTTCACCTACAATACACAAAACAGTAGAGACAAGTCTCAACATTTCTGGAACCTGGTAATTTGGAGTGATGAGACCAAAATTGAACTTTTTGGCCACAACCATAAACGTTACATTTGGGGACAGGTCAACAAGGCCTATGATGAAACGAACACCATTCCTACTGTAAAGCACGGAGGTGGATCGCTGATGTTTTGGGGATGTGTGAGCTACAAAGGCACAGGAGACTTGGTCAAAGTTAAAGGAAAGATGAATGCAGCACGTTATCAGCAAATACTGGAGGTTAATTTGCAATCATCAGCCCAGAAGCTGCGCATGGGACTTACTTGGACGTTCCAAAATGACAATGATCCAAAACACAATGCCAAGTTGACCTGTCATTGGCTACAGCAGAACAAAGTGAAGGCTCTGGAGTGGCCATCTCAGTCACCTGATCTCAATATCATAGAGCCACTCTGGGGAGATCTCAAGCTCGCAGTTCATGCTAGGCAGCCCAGGAATTTACAGGAACTGGAGGTTTTTGCCAAGAGTGGGCAGCTTTACCATCTGAGAAAATAAAGAACCTCATCCACAAATACCACAAAAGACTTCAAGTTGTCATTGATGTTAGAGGGGGCATTACACGGTATTAAGAAACGGGGTATGTAAACTTTTGATCAGAGTCATTTGGATGTTTTGGGTTGTCATTATGATTTAAAAAGAGAACACACAGTAGTTTGACAATAAATGGCTTCACCCAACTACGAACCATTAGTGGAGAAAAAGTTTTGGTGTTATCATTCATATTCTCTGAAAAAAGGCCAAGAAAGCAGAAATTCTGCTGGGGTATGTAAACTTTTGAGCACAACTGTATAGCAATGGAGATCCACTCTCCAGGTCTACCGAACACCTAATGACTCAAAAGGCTGGCTATTCATATCCCAAACCACACCCTGGGGTGAAGATATAGTGAACAATCTCCCACCCCCTCTATGGTTGGTCACAAAAACCCAGTCCTTAAAATGGCTGATTAACCCCTCTCAACACATTGTGTGCTGGAGAAAACTTCTAGGTTTCAAATCACTGAAGCTAATAACCTCAGTGAAACCTATCTCCCCTCCAGTACTTTGCTAGTGACTTTACGTGGTGTGACAAAGTGACACGTCAGATGTGAAATGTGGGGCCTGGTTAGGAACAAAACTGGCTGCAGAAGAAAACGCAACAGATTTAAATTAGAGGATCTTGTGCAATAATTACTGTAGACAAAAGCTGTGATATCTCTGGATAATTATATTATGTGACCTGGTAGCTCTGAACAAATCCACACTATCGTAGTGGACAATATTTTCTGTCAGATGAGTTTCTTTAAAAAATATTAGACATTTAGAGAGAATTTTTCAACATAGTGCAGTAAACTGGAGTTACACTCATTCATGATGGACCACTGGAGGAGCTCCTATAAGTCCTGACTAAAAAGGTAGAAAAAGTATGAACCTCTTTGAAGTTGACAGATCTTTTCTCACAGAAACTTAAAAGTCAGGATAAAAGGAAATTCTTCTGTTATTGTACAGAAATTCACATTTGGCTAACATGAAAAATTATTACATTAAATTTACTCTACTAAAAAATGGGGGATTTTTGTTTCTGACCTCGTAAATTCAACAATCGATGACTCCATGCAGTGGTCTAGTGACAGAATGGTGACCTTCAATTGTGATATGACCAGACAAGACCACTGATGAAGCAGTGTCAGCTAATGACTGAGGAGAATCTGTGACATCTCTATCTTTAGTGGTTACTCACCAGGGTAGTCGTATGTAGGAATCTCCTCCTTACATCGCTCATCACCCCTCACATATGTCTCTGTAGTATTAACATGGGTCAGCTCTTTACCCTGAAACAAATATTGTAAAAGTCAGACAGATGGGGAAGTCACATCTATGATCAGCTCTAATCCTGCCATCTCCACCGTTCTCATTACACAAGTATAAAACATATAACACTGGTGGATAAAACAAGACTGAGCACAAGACCTTCACAGTCGTCTACACATCATAGGGGAGATCTCATGACACATTCTCTCCATCTACCTGATGATCCTGAGGAACATTGGGATCTTCTTGTTTACAGTCCTGTGGAAGAAGAGGACGGGGACATCTCTCTGGTGTTGTCCTCTTACTGGATAGAACTGAAATAAACACATACAGGGAATTAATTAATTCTTTACATACAGATAATTATAGCCAGTGTATATTTAGTCCTGTCTATTACCTGGTGATGTGAGGGGCTGGGGAACCTCCATCATGACGTCCTTGTACAGATCTTTGTGTCCTTCTAAATACTCCCACTCCTCCATGGAGAAATATACTGTGACATCCTGACACCTTACTGGAACCTGACACATACAATGATACTGTCATCCCCTGGATCCCTTCATAGCATTACTGTATAATGTCCCAGCATTCCCAGCAGTGTCACCTCTGCAGTCAGCAGCTCAATCATCTTGTAGGTGAGCTCTAGGATCCTCTGGTCAATGATGTCCTCATGTATCAGGGGTGAGGTGGAGATCTTGTGATTGGGCTCGTGGTTCTTCCCCATCCCTCAAACACAGGGACCTGACAGTGCTCACTAGAGGTCTTCTTCACTACTGTGTAATCCTAGTTATGGAGAGACACATTAATAAATCTCACTACAGACATTTCCAGAGTCCTCACCTCTCTAGTTCTGTCCATCTGTTATTTTCATAGATAAAAACAATGTAATGTGACGTCATCAGAATCTCTCACCTCTCCAGTAAGCCAGGAGAGGATCTCTAGGGTGAGGTGTAATATCCTCTCTGTTATCCTGTCCCTGTCCATCCTTGATGAGTAAATCAGAAGAAAAGATCTCCACTGGGAGGATCCGATATTGTAGGAATCTGAGTGGGGAGAAGATGAGTGGTTGTAACATCATAAATAATCCAATATAATAAAACAATTACTGAAGACAAATCAGGGTAAATATATCAGGAGATAGGATGTGCAGATGTATTCTTTGTCTCACATGGACTGGAAAATAAGTTGAATTGCTGACTAGGACATCTCCTCCATGCTCCCAATCACTAGCTATATTGGCCAACTGATTGGCTGTAAGAATCGCACGTTTTTTGGGACTGAGCCGGAAGTAGATACCAGGCAGTGGTGGTATATTTTGTTATTTTACAATATTCTGTTTAACAAAACTTTTAAGGCTCCAATACATATTAGACTAAAGTCAGCTGGAATTGCAGATGCTGTCAGGTGAGAGAAGGATCTGGCATTTGAATTTCAGAAACTGATCCCTTTGTTTTCCCTGAAGACTTTTTAGAGTAGTCTGCCAAGGATTCTCTCAGACACCACAGGAAAGCCCAGCTGAGTGGAAAAGTTTTGTATATGGGGGAGTCAGAAGAGACAGCTGTCAGCATGATCGTTTGGCCAACAGTTATCTCATGTGAATGGAGCCATTAGTATTACACCGACTGGCAGGAATAGTAACTCTGCACTACTGTAGTGCAAAGTATCATCTGAGCAATCAAATCCTTATATGTTATATAAGCCTACTAATGACGGTTGTTGAAAAATGTCTAAGATTTTAAAGTGAAAAAAACCCACCATTTTAGAACGAGAGAAAGAGAACGTTCTCCTTATTGATGAAGACCTAGAAAAGGCATCTTCCATATATTTCAAGTAACTGAAAAAAAGCATTATTTTATTTGAGGCAGAAAGAAAGCGAAAGACCCTCATACATCCATGGTACCTGCCAACCCTCTGAGATCCTAATTTTCAGCTTTGGGAGGTCGCTGGTATGTGCAGGGTTCATATGTATCTGCATCAAGAATGTGGATAAAGGAGTATTTGTTTTTTAGCTGGTGGAGAGGGTTGTAACATATGGTGGGGGCAACTTGTATCATAAAAAGTGTTTAGTGTGTGACAGGGTCATTGGTGCCATAAATGAGGGGAGATATGGGTCGCAAAAGGTTGCTTTCCTGCACGATGTGAAAGCCATAAGTTTTTCCTCCAGCATGATATTTTCTGAGAGTATTCCAGTCGCTATATGGGTCTGGCTTTCATGGTGGGTAGGTCTAAGATGGGAAGGACGCTTACCCACCATATTTCCACCTCCAGGCTGTGGCTGGAGGGAGTTAAATGTCCAGCCAGTTTGTTTTTCTCTGTTTTGTGTGGAGGAACGAATCTTCCAGACTGAAGCTCCTGCGAGAGCTGCCATATGAAGGCGGAAGTCATACTGTGAAGGACTTTATATGATCTTTTTACTTTTATTTGAGCCAGAAAGGCTGTTTTCTGTTACCAGTTTGGGCTTATTGGTTTATGACGCAATAAACCACCCAAAGACTTTAACCAAACTTGTTCCTGTGTCTATTTCGGGGAGCAGCTAAGTGAGCAGACCTACGACAGGTGGGAAATGTCAGTACTGTGGGGACATAATACTGTTTGTGGGGGAATGGCAGTGTAATGTGGAGCAAGACTGTAGTTGTGGGCAAAGTACTCATCTCCCGTGCCCCAAAGTGTTATATGAACGTGACTGTCCTGGACTTGTGCTGTGAGGGTTTTACGCCCGTGCAGGCCGCATAAAACCGATGACGCTGGTTTGCCAGGACTAGATGTTTCACAGTTCAATGTGGGAGACCACCATTCAAAAATAAACTTTTATTGAACATTAACTTGGGGAAGGTTATATGCTACCTATCTTATCAAATGTTTAATTGATCATGCATAACATTTTCCTCACACAATTTCAATCCTTTTCCTCTTCTATTGGTTTACTTTTTCTCTGTCTTCACTACTTCACCACAAACCAGCTCAACACTACAGTTCAGCTTGCAAGAGTCCTTTCCTTGACCAGCGATACTGCGTCCTTTTTTTTTTTTTACTGTAGGAGAACTATGGTGCAAGTATGTCCGGTACTTATATTCTCTTCTACTGGTGCTCTGGAACTCCTGCCTGGGACACTATTTGTCTCATGTACTGTCCTGTCTAAGCCTGTTACATTGATAGCTGTCCTTATTCATCCGAGACCTGCAAAACACCAGCACACTCCTGCACATAACTCATATCACTAGATAAAGTTCCTTGAAACATAGTGCCGATCCTACTCGGTTAGGACCCTGGAACTTACGAACATCCGATTCCTTTTTGTTTACTCCTCACCTGGCATTTTGGTGTCTTTGAGCACGGGCCCTCAAGCCAAAAACACAGCAATTTCCTTTAAGGGCAGCCCTCTTCACCACGGGCACAGTTCGTTGTCCCTTATCAGTCCGAAGAATGGGGACACAATTCTTTCACTCCCCTCCTTCCCACAAGACAGATACACATATAGTCCCTAGGGACAACATTAATCCAGGATTCGTTTCAGTCCTTGACTGCGGATGTAGAACTCACAAAATTCATCCTCACCCACAATTACTTTGAATTTGACAACAAGATCTATTTACAGGAGACTGGCACAGCGATGGGAAGTAAAATGGCTCCACAGTATGCAAATCTTTTCATGGCCAAGCTTGAAAGCGACTTTCTGTCCTCATGTCCCATCAGGCCTCTGGCCTACTACCGCTACATTGATGACATTTTAATCATCTGGACGGAGTCTGAGCAACAGCTAAAGACGTTCCATGAACAGTTCAATCAATTTCATCCCACCATCAATTTAACACTCAACTACTCCAGCACTGAAATTAACTTTTTGGACACCATCATTAAGCTAAAGGACAATGAAATAGAGTCATCCCTGTATCAGAAGCCAATCGACCGTCCAACATACCTTAAATGGGACAGTTTCCATCCAAAACACATAAAAAACTCTATTGTCTACAGCCAAGCCATCAGATACAACCGTATATGTTCCAACCCCATGGATAGAGATGAACACCTTGGTCACCTTAGAAAGACCTTTTTAAATCAGGGCTACCATCCAAGAACAATTGAAAACCAAATTACAAGAGCCACCAGAATATCAAGGAATCGCCTGCTACATTACAAAACTAAAGAAGAAAATAACCGGGTGCCTCTAGTGGTCACCTACAATCCAAATCTGGAGGTGCTAAGGGGAGCTGCACGGAAACTACAACCTTTACTACAAAAAGATGCCCGATTACAATCCATATTTCCAGACCCCCCCTCTACTGTGTTTTAGGCAGCCCCCAAATCTAAGAAGCATCATTGTCAGAAGCTCCCTGTCCTCCCCAACAGCTGCAGGAGCCTTTCCTTGCAACCAGAAGAAATGCAAAACCTGTCCATTTATAATGACCACGGACAAGATAAAGATCCCCAACTCACATCATGACTACAAGATCCCAGGTACTTTCAGCTGCATCACATCTCATGTGGTGTACCTAATTATTTGTACAAAATGTCCAACTGGGGGTCTGTATGTGGGGGAGACAGGACAAAAACTAAGAACAAGGATGAATTCCCATCGCCACACAATAAGAGAAAAAAGAATGGATCTACCTGTGGCCAAACACTTCTGCATCCCCGGTCATAGCATGTTGGACATGAAATTACTTGTACTGAAAGGTGATTTCACATCTCAGAGACAGAGGAGAGTTTGCGAATACAAATTGATGGTGACCTTTGACACTCTCAATGCTGGAATGAACCTATCACATGGATTTATGGCCTATTACATCAATTAAGGAATTTGCTTCAAAGACCCTGTGAGAACATCACAAAACATTACCAGACCCCAATCAGAGGGCAATAAAACTTTCACACTCCTTATCTATGAACTAGTCCAATACTTATTGCCACAACTGTTCATCCCTCTCCCATAATGACAGTTCTGCTTCACGTCACTTGTCTCAACTATTGCATTTTTTCAGTGCTGTGTTGTGTATAAATATGTGATTCTTCAGATTTTGTATTAGTCTTTGCCTGATGAAGAGACCTGAGTAGTCTCGAAAGCTTGCAATTTGTTACCATCTTTTCAGTGAGCCATTAAAAGGTATCAACCACTGAGGACTCTCAACTCTAAATATTTTTCTATCTACTGGCTAACACGGTACAAAGATATATATCTTTACTGTATCGCATCTGGCAAAAGAAAGAAATCTTTTTAACCTTCACCCAGATTGGTATGCTGTTCTTCTCTCATCTCTGGTATGTATCTGTCCATTTGGGTCCGGTAGAATAGAACGTGCATCCGTATGCTGTAGTGCTGTCAGCCAACTTAATTTTTTGTGACTGCTGGATAGAGGCACTTAGGAACTCTAAGCTGTTCCAGCTATTGGATGAAGCTAGCACAACGCTGCCTCCTCCAACTTCATTTTCTTTCTCCTCACCAGTCCTCCTCCGACCTTGCTTAGACCCAGGTTTTCCTCCTTGATCTAGTCTCCAATCCATTCACAACCCACCAAACCACCCAGCCTTCCTTTGCCTTTAGGCCACAGGCTTCTATCTCCACGACGTAGCCCGAGACAGGAACTGGCACCTCATGGTATGGTGTTTTCTCACTCGGTACCGGCATTCCACCGGCTAGGGAAGTGATCACTCCCTCCATTAAGTCATCCTTCAGCCCCCGCCTCAAGGCCCATTAAATCTCTCAGCTGACCGCGGCCTCTTCCTCCATCGGACGATACACACAACACCAGGCCTTCTCTCGCCTTCATAACGGTCTACTCTGTCACCATGCTTATTACAACACAAAACCAATTTTGTATATAAATAAATGTCAAACACAAACATACATAAAACCTACAAAAAAATGTGCAATAATGACAGAATTCCAAAAAGTGCATATAAATTAATATATTTTATTAAACAAACGTAATAAAATTAGTAACAGCTGTATAAAAACTGGAGCACATATAGTAAAAGGTATAGCCAATCAAAATGAATAAATCATAAAGAGCACCATCAAAAATTCATATATAAATATAAGTAAATAAATATCTGTACGAATCCACGGTCAAAATCTATATATAAAAATACATAATTATATAAAGTGCAAAAAGTGCAACTAAGACAAAAAATGTGCTATTGAACCATTATATAAATATGAGCAAAATTATGCAATATATAACATTGTGCAAAAACGGGGAAAGTGCTATAGTGCAATTACATCCATAATTGAAAAATATCACATGCACAGTAAATTAGTAAAAGTGGCAGCACACTCTGTATAGGTAATTTATGCCTCTCTTATACTTTTATATCGCACTATAGCACCTTAGCACTTTGGCTAATACTCATTAATTCTATTCATATAATCCCTTCACGTCCACTATCTTTTTTTGTTCTTGATTTTGGTATTATCACTTTTAATAATGTAAAAGTACTGCAGTGCGCAGGCGCCGGGAAAGGTCAGAGAGGTCCGGCGCCTGCGCACTGCAGTACTCTGCTCTCAACAGGGCAGAGCAGTGCGCCTGCGCAGGAGCCGCGACGGAATGCAGAGAATAGGATGGCTTTGCTAGAAAATGGGAGGCGCCGAACCGGACCGCGACGCCCATCGGACCGGACGGCAGACCGCCCCTGGGTGAGTATAATATAACTCGTTTTTCTTCTCTTTTAGGTAACATCGGGGTCTTATCTACAGCACTACAGAATGCTGTAGATAAGCCCCTGATGGCGGTGGCCTCATCTCATACTCCAAAAATGGGGTGACAGATTCCCTTTAATTTATACCATAAAGAAAAATATATATATTATATATAATATTTATTATGTAAACTAGGGGGCAGGTCAGTGAGGGATCAGTGACCTGTCAGAAGCCATACTGATGAATACCTAATTAGAGGACCACATAAAGCCACCCACAGGCCGCCCCGGAGCACGAGCATATCATTAACTCAGAACTACAAATAAGCATTAAACAACAACCACAATATGGATTTCATCAACCCAGATATCAATGTAATGAATATAACGACGCCGACCTGACTCTATCGTAGGTTACTGTGCAAAATCTTACTGACAGGTTCCCTTTAACATTTATGCCTCACCTCAGGGTCTGACGACACAGCCACCTGCAAACCACCTGTCGCTTGTCTGTAGCACATTCCCTGAAAAAATGCCACTCCAGCTAGCTCTTTTCATCTGGCTTTGGTGTGCTCATTTCAGAGCCGCGGTGGGCAGTAGCAGCCAACGTACTGACTAGGGGTAACCTGTTGTGCCTTTAAAACCTGCTTCCTATTTTGCTGTGCTGCTGGGGCAGCATAACAATCTCCTCTTCCTTCAAACTGCGCACATCACTAGGATTGCCTCTGCTCCATGTGAGATCTAGGGCTTCATCATACCCCACCTCTGCCCTCCTTGCCAGTCTGCCCCCTGCAGAAAGTCGCTGTAGTTGGCAACTGAGTTTTGTCATCATCTGACAAGTCCTGCAGTGGTCTACTGACTGTGCACACTACCCCTCCCACGTACTCATCCTCCAACTTAACAAGTGGTTAGACATCAGTGCACTCAGTCTCCTCCACTTCCTCGGAACCACAGCCAGCAGAGTCATCAAAAAGCAGAAAACACTGCTGTATGACTTGGGACTTTGACTACTCAGCAGATTTGCAAGGGGGTGAGGTAGAAGCCGGATGACCATGGACCTCAGGTGTTAACTCTGTGCTTTCTGCAGGGGACCAGGTGGAAAATAATGCAAAGGAACTGGAGGCAAACTCAGCCATGCAATCTAACACCTTTTCAACACCTTGTGGCCTCACCATTCGTGCAGCGGTATTCGGGCCTACGAAAGGACTCAGAACATCCTGTCGCCTGTGTGCACCAGAGAAAGGTGTTGTATTTTGGCACATAGCGGGTACAAAGCGACCACGTCCTCTCCCTGCATCGGCTACACCAGCAGCACCACAGCTACGTGATGCTCTCATTTTTGGAAGTGGTTTCTCTAAACACTAATCTCAAAGAGATGGCGGAAGAGTAGACAGAAATCACACAGCGGTCCTGAAAAAATATTTTTTTGACCTATAAATGGCAACGAGATGGCTGATGCCAATTATTTATTTCTCAGACCACTAAAAAACACAGCGACTTAAAGGCACAGTCCTCCCACAGGCGGGAGGGGTGGAGAGTACACATAGAGGCTTATTTGCAGGGTGCGCAGAATCTGTCCCTACATTAATGAGAGCATAATGGCGGCGGTCCTCATGATCCGATCTTTATACAGGCCGGGTCACGTGCTGCGCCGGCCAATCACAGCCATGCCAATGCTTAGCATGGCTGTGATGGCTCCGTAAGTGCCCACAGCCTAATAGCAGGTTTGCCTTTCAACAAACTTTATTACACTGGCGAGCCGAATAGGAAAACAGAAGTACAGTAAAAAGTCAGTGTTCGGTGACGGACACTAAGAGTCCAGTGCATACGATGTACTTTACCGCTCAGGTTAGTTCATCCCTAGTAGCAACAAAAAAACACCAGAATAGTCTCAGCGCTGAAGGGGTTACTGCCCCGCCCAGTAATGGGGAATCTCCAGCACCTACCTCCACCTGCAGAGCCCCACACCACATATATGGCTGTTCTGTGCCCAGTAATGGGGAATCTCCAGCACCTACCTCCACCTGCAGAGCCGCACACCACATATATGGCTGTTCTGTGCCCAGTAATGGGGAATCTCCAGCACCTACCTCCACCTGCAGAGCCGCACTCCACATATATGGCTGTTCTGTGCCCAGTAATGGGGAATCTCCAGCACCTACCTCCACCTGCAGAGCCGCACTCCACATATATGGCTGTTCTGTGCCCAGTAATGGGGAATCTCCAGCACCTACCTCCACCTGCAGAGCCGCACACCACATATATGGCTGTTCTGTGCCCAGTAATGGGGAATCTCCAGCACCTACCTCCACCTGCAGAGCCGCACTCCACATATATGGCTGTTCTGTGCCCAGTAATGGGGAATCTCCAGCACCTACCTCCACCTGCAGAGCCGCACTCCACATATATGGCTGTTCTGTGCACAGTAATGGGGAATCTCCAGCACCTACCTCCACCTGCAGAGCCGCACACCACATATATGGCTGTTCTGTGCCCAGTAATGGGGAATCTCCAGCACCTACCTCCACCTGCAGAGCCGCACACCACATATATGGCTGTTCTGTGCCCAGTAATGGGGAATCTCCAGCACCTACCTCCACCTGCAGAGCCGCACACCACATATATGGCTGCTCTGTGCACACAGGACCTGTGATGAGGTCACAGGAGGGGAGGAGTCAGGGGTCACATGATCAGGGGCCTCAGTGGATGCAGGACTCTGCTGTGCTGGTTGTCATAGTGCTGGATGAGGGGAAGTTTATGTGTGGGGTCAGGAGGGGTTTACAGGATGGATGTAGCAGAGCCGTGTGTGTACGAGGTGTACAGAGCGGAGCCGCGTGTGTACGAGGTGTACGGAGCGGAGCCATGTGTGTACGAGGTGTACGGAGCGGAGCCGCGTGTGTACGAGGTGTGCGGAGCGGAGCCATGTGTGTACGGAGCGGTGCCGCGTGTGTACGAGGTGTACGGAGCGGAGCCGTGTGTGTACGAGGTGTGCGGAGCGGAGCCATGTGTGTACGGAGCAGTGCCGCGTGTGTACGAGGTGTACGGAGCAGAGCCGTGTGTGTACGAGGTGTACGGAGCAGAGCCGTGTGTGTACGAGGTGTACGGAGCAGAGCCGCGTGTGTACGAGGTGTACGGAGCAGAGCCGTGTGTGTACGGGGTGTATGGAGCGGAGCCATGTGTGTACGAGGTGTACGGAGCAGAGCCGTGTGTGTACGAGGTGTACGGAGCAGAGCCGCGTGTGTACGAGGTGTACGGAGCGGAGCCGCGTGTGTACGGGGTGTACGGAGCGGAGCCATGTGTGTACAAGGTGTACGGAGCAGAGGCGTGTGTACGGAGCGGAGCCGCATGTGTACAAGGTGTACGGAGTGGAGCCATATGTGCACGAGGTGTACGGAGCGGAGCCGTGTGTGTACGAGGTGTACGGAGCGGAGCCGCGTGTGTACGAGGTATACAGAGCGGAGCCGCGTGTGTACGAGGTGTATGGAGCAGAGCCGTGTGTGTACGAGGTGTATGGAGTGGAGCTGCGTATGTGTGGAGGGGAACAGCGTGTGTACGACGCATGCGGAGTGGTGCTGCGTGTGTTTGAAGTGGAGCAGCGTGTTTACAAGGTGAGCGGAGCAGAGCCACATATGTACAAGGTGCGTGGACGGAGCCGTGTATGTACGATGTGTGCGGGGAGTGGCATGTATGCAGACCATGGTGGCGTGTGTACGGAGCGGAGCCGTGTGTGTACGAGGTGAGCGGAGCCGAGTGTGTACAAGGTGAACAGAGCGGAGCCGCGTGTGTACGGAGCAGAGGCTTGTGTGTATGAGGTGTACGGAGCAGAGCTGCGTGTGTACGGAGCGGAGCCGTGTGTGTACGAGGTGTACGGAGCAGATCCGTGTGTGTACAAGGTGTACGGAGCAGAGCCGCGTGTGTACGGGATATATGGAGCGGAGCTTGCTTTAACCGAACAAACGTACATATTCTGTAACCAAGCAGAAACTTAATCTTTAAAAAAAAATTGCGTAATTTTCATAACCAGCAGAGGGAAAGCTGAGGGCTGATGTTAATATTCTGAGAAGGAGCCAATAGCCATAAAGGTTCCCAGGCTATTAATATCAGCTCACAGCTGTTTGCTTCGCCTTTACTGGCTAGTTTACAGGGGACCCCCATAAAAAATTGACATAGGGCCCCCCTATAAAATCTAACAAGCAAAGGCTAGGCAGACAGCTGCAGGCCTAATAATAGCCTAGGAAGGGGTCATGGATAGTGGCCCCCTCCCAGACTAAAAACATCAGCTCTAAGCCACACCAGAAAAGGCACATCTATAAGATATGCCAAATCTGGCATTTAGCCTCGGTCTTCCCACTTGCCCTGTAGCGGTAGCAAGTGAGGTTCATATTTGTGCGGTTGATGGTTGATGTCACCTTTGTACTGTCAGGTGACATCAAGCCCACAGGTTAGTAATGGAGAGGCATCTATAAGACACCTATCCATTAGTAACCCCATACTAATATTGTATAAAACACACATCCAGAATAAAGTCCTGTATTTGAAATAATGACACAGACTCCTTTAATGAATCTTATAGTGAGTACAGAAAGTATTCAGACCCCTTTAAATTTTTTACTCTGTTTCATTGCAGCCATTTGGTAAATTCAAAAAATTTTGCAAATGTATTAAAAAAGAAAAACTGAAATATCACATGGTCATAAGTATTCAGACCCTTTGCTCAGTATTGAGTAGAAGCACCCTTTTGAGCTAGTACAGCCATGAGTCTTGTTGGGAATGGTGCAACAAGATTTTCACACCTGGATTTGGGGATCCTCTGCCATTCTTCCTTGCAGATCCTCTCCCGTTCCATCAGGTTGGATGGTGAACATTGGTGGACAGCCATTTTCAGGTCTCTCCAGAGATGCTCAATTGGGTTTAGGTCAGGGCTCTGGCTGGGCCAGTCAAGAATGGTCACAGAGTTGTTCTGAAGCCACTCTTGTTATTTTAGCTGTGTGCTTAGGGTCATTGTCTTGTTGGAAGGTGAACCTTCGGCCAAGTCTGTGGTCCAGAGCACTCTGGAAGAGGTTTTCATTCAGGATATCTCTGTGCCTTGCCACAATTCTGTCTCTGAGCTCCTTGGCCAGTTCCTTTGACCTCATGATTCTCATTTGGTCTGACATGGACCGTGAGCTGTGAGGTCTTATATAGACAGGTGTGTGCCTTTACAAATCAAGTCCTATCAGTTTAATTACACACCACTGGACTCCAATGAAGGAACAGAACCATCTCAAGGAGGATCACAAGGAAATGGACAGAATGTGACTTAAATATGAGTGTCTGAGCAAAGGGTCTGAATACTTATGACCATGTGATATTTCAGTTTTTCTGTTTTAATACATTTTCAAAAATTTCTGTTTTTTTCAGTCAAGATAGGGTGCAGAGTGTACATTAATCAGAAAAAAATGAACTTTTTTGAATTTACCAAATGGCTGCAATGAAACAAAGAGTGAACAATTTAAAGGGGTCTGAACACTTTCCTTACCCACTGTAACTAAGCCATACTCACCAAACGCCTAATCCACTGAAGCCAACGTCTCTTGCAACAAAAATAAAATAATAAACCCCACTATTCCTCACCTGTCCTCCGAGAAGATAATTCCTGATCACTTTGAGAGCAGTCACTAATGTGACTGCTCTTAAAGACAGCCAGTGATACTCTGAGAGGAGGTAATCACTCCTCCAGTGTATCACTGAGCTGCCGTAAGAAAGTTCTCACGCACCAGTGATGCCGTGAGAGCACTGGAACTGATCAGCTGGAGCTGATCGCGGCAGCTCAGTGATACACTGCGGGAGAGATTACCTTCTGGTGTATCGCCGGCGGGTGGATAGAGCAGTCACATCTCCCGATGTCACTGTTCTGCACATGAGATTGCCTTGGAACACTCGGGATTAGGTGGACTATGGCGGACAGGTGAGTATACAGTGGTTTATTATTTTACATTTTTTCCAGGAGACAAAGGCATCTGGGATTTGGTGTTAGGTGAGTATAATGTTTTTTTTTATTTTTATTTGAATGTGTATGTAATTATTTTCCTTTTTTTTTAACTGTGAGCATAGGCATCGGCTGATGAGACGTCTCCCATCAGTGGCACCTGCTGTCACTGTTATCAGTGACAGCAGATGTAGCCCGATGGGAGCAGTAGTCTCATCAGCTCATGCCTACTTACCGCAGGTCACCGCTGCCTGTCAGTCACAGCTGCGTGGTCACGCTGACATCTGAGAGCATGATCCCGCAGTGCTCTGACCGACAGTCTTCCCAGCAGTAGTGTCACCGCTGAGAGTCACAGTCACAGCTACGGGGTCATGCTCAAGTGCAGGGGCCCTGAGCACCTCGACGTGGCCCCCCCCGCTTGCTCAGGGCCCCAGCAGCAGCCGGCACAATACTTACCTCTCCCCATGCCTCCGCAGCTCTGGGCTCCAGGGGGCACCTGCAGGGCGCCCGCGCTTCCTCTCACAGCAGCGCCGCTGGATGACGTCATCATTCAGCGGCCGGCTGTGGCAGAGAGTAAGTGCAGGCGCCGGTGATGCTGCGGCCTGGACTGCCTGCGGTGCGGACGCCGGACAGGTGAGATGTGGTGTGTGTGTGTTTGTGTGTGTATGTAGTGCGGTGCTTTGTGTATGTGAGAGAGTGCTGTGGTGCTGTCTGTGTGTGGTGCTGTATGTGTGATGGTGGTGGGGGAGGCAGTGATGGTGGTGACGAGGAAATGATGATGGGGAGAAAATGATGATGGGGAGACAATGATGATGATGGGGAGGCAATGATGATGATTGGGAGGCGATGATGATGGGGAGGCAATGATTATGATGATGGGGAGCAATGATGATGGGGTGGCAATGATGATGATGATGATGGGGAGGCAATGATGATGGGGAGGCAATGATGATAATGGGGAGGTGATGATGATGATGGGGAGGCAATGATGATAATGGGGAATCAATTATGATAATGGGGAGGCAATGATGATAATGGGGAGGCAATGATGATGATGATGGGGAGGCAATGATGATAATGGGGAGTCTTTCCACAGCGCCCTTTCCTGAGTCGTAGCAGTGCAGAACGCAGCACAGTGCAGAGGAGAGCTCCATATTTTCTATGGAGCATTATTTGGGGTCCAATATTCTTTATGGAGCATTATATTTGGCCCATAATACTCTATGGAGGACTATGTGGTGTCCATAATATTGTATGGAGGACTGTACTGTCCAGTCTGTACTGTGCACTGTGAGGATTTAGCGGTTTCTGAGCTATTGTAGAATTTACAATAGATATCACTCATGTAATGGAAGAAGTGAAGTGTTTGGCATTGTACTATAGCTATATTTCTCTGCTGTATCTGTGCATCAGGAATCGTGGTCTGTGTTAAAGGGGCCCACTGAGTCTCTTTCACCCGGGGCCCATAAAAACCTGGAGCCGGCCCTGGTCATGCTGACATCTGACAGCGTGACCCAGCAGCGCTCTGACTGACAGTCTTACCGGCGGTAGCGTTAGTGCTGATAGGAACCTCCGCGCCGGTGCATTTTTATGGACTTCCTATGGTTTTCCCATGCTGTCATCTGTGTGACAGCATGGGAAAACCATAGGAAGTCCATAAAAATGCAAAACAAAAACTCAATTGAAGTCAATGGGTGAAAAACGCTGCAGACACACAAAAAGTATTGACATGCTGCAGAAAAAAAAATGCACTGCAAATACTCAAAGAAAATTTACTGATCATGTGCACAACACTTCAGGATTGTCATTGAATTAGCTTGCATAAGGATTCCATAGCATTTTTGGCCCATTTCCATGTAGCAAAAATGGATTAAAAATGCACAGTGTGCACATGTGCTCACAATGAGGATTTGGTGAGTTTTTGATGCTACAGATTTTCTGCTCCCAGCAGGTTACGTATTTTTATTGCAGTTTTTACTTTGTTTTTTGTCATGTTATAAATAAAGCTTTATTTCTGACACTTTCCATGTATTTGTATATGACAGAACTATATTGTGATAGTCATTTGTCGATTACATGCATTTTTATTGTGCTGTTTCGTGTAAGTTATGCTCTCCAGTTTTCTATATGTATTTTCATGCTATGCATATTACCAATCTTACATTCTGCTCTGCTGCCCCCAACTGACCTTTTTCGATATGGCAGTTTGTAATTAATTAATTCTTATGGGTGTGCTTTTCACTTCCGGTTCAAAGGTCACCTTTTCCTCCTAGCAGCCATTTCATTTTTTAGTTTCACTTTCTGTGGGAGAGACACCCTTGAACTGAGCTTGGGAAGGCATCAGTTTTCGACCACACTCTTGCTGTTTCACTTTGTTGTTTACACCTGCATTCCTGGAGAAGTTACTGTATTACCGATCATACGCTGTATATCCAGATTTCCAAATAAACAAGTCCGGATTGCACAATGCCTTGAATGCATCATCTCTTCGGACGCTGAGCAGCATCGGTCCTGTCTGCTCTGCATTGAGGAAAAGGAGGTAGGAACTCTCCCAGCCCCTATTAATCAACCACATCTTCATTCACCTCATGAGGGGACAGAACAGTCTAAAACAGCCTTGATGCCCAGCCAGAATCACCCTTATATCCCTATCCACGTGCCCGTGCTCTTCCTGCTCACATACTGCAGCCCTGCTCTGCTAGAAATCTCCTGCAGCGGTACCTCAAACCGCATTGTCCATAGAGACGCTCTGTATAAAATACCACAAAATGGCCGATGAACATCCCGCGCAGCTCCTCGGCGTCAAAGTACAGCAAGCGCAGCCCGACCCCGAACATGATGAAGGAAACAGAGCGCGCTCCCACAACAGATCAAGATGCACGACCAGTATGCAACGCTAAAGGTTCTCGAGAACTACCATTCCACAAGGGACGAATTCAATGACAACCTGGACGACCTGTGGGAACGAGTTGCCTCCCTCATGTCAAGCATCCAACGCCACTTAGACAATGCAGTGAGTTTACAGGACGCTATAAGATGACTAGACATGGCACACGGAAGATAAAAGAGACTGTCCACAAGGTACGCCACCTTCCTAAAAGACTCCAATATTGACAAAGCCTTATCAGAGTTAAGTAAGGCCGATTCCACAGACAGAGAAAGGGACGCCGCCATGCAAGACACCAACGATAAAGTGGAGCTTCGTGTCGCTTATCTGAAAGAGGCTAGATCGCACAGGTCAGGCTCATCCAAACACTCTGCACGGTCATGCAAATCATCTTGGTCAAGAACTTCAGCCCTCAGAGACAGAAATCTAGAGGCCCTTTAAACACAGAGTGATCCAAACTAAGATATTCCTTCACAGAAAAGAAAGCAGAAGCAGAGGCAGAAGTCAGGAAAGCAGAGGCAGACGCAGAAGTAAAGAAAGCAGAAGCAGAGGCTCAGGCAAAGATTCTTCAAACAGAAATGGAGGAAGAAATCGAGCTAACAGAATTAAAAATACTCGAGCAAGCTTTGAAGCAAAACCTCTATGCGATTTGCCTACCACTACAGGAAGAAGACGACCCAGCTGTTCGCATCAACAACTACATGCAGAAACAGATAACTGCAGCGCATGCCTTCTCCAGTGACGTTCAACCCAAAATTGCGGAAACGTCCAAGTCAGCCCAACTTATGGTGCCAGTGTCACCCACAGCATCCGCAGAGACTCGAGACCAACGCCATGATATGTCCTTTCAAGAGCAGTCATCACCGCAAGATGACTACAAGGCGCACTCCAGCCTGCCTCCACAGTTCAAGCAGCAGTCACCAGAATCTCCAGAGGATAAACCACAGCTCAACCCTGCAGTGACATCATTTTACCTGGTAACAATTCACCCCTACACGCCACACAGCTTATACACCTGAGGGGCACCACAAGCTAATACAGTAGCAAGGAGTGAAAGATCAGACTTGTCCGAGTTTGCCAGGTTCATTGTGAGCAGAGAGCTAATCAACACCAGTCTCTTGAAATTCAATGACCGTGCAGAGAACTACAGAGCCTGGAAAGCAACCTTCAAGGCCGCCATTGTTGACCTCAACCTATCACCTATCCGCAGAGCAGGAGCTAGACCTCATCGTCAAATGGTTGGGTCCAGAATCCACAAACCACATCAATAGTCTTAGGACCATCTATGTGGGACAAGCTGAAGCAGGTCTCGCTGCTGCCTGGCAGAGACTCGAAAGAACCTATGGCTGCACTGAAGCCATAGAAAAGTCCCTATTCAAGAGACTGCAGAACATTCCAAGGTTCAACCTTAAGGAAGCCCACAAGCTTCTGGACTTAAGTGATCTGCTTATGGAGCTGGAACTTGCGAAAAGAGACCTTCGTCTGTCTAGTCTGTGCTACCTGGACACTGCTCATGGGGTGAACCCAATCATCTCAAAGCTGCCACACAGTCTGCAAGAGAAGTGGGCAGTGTGCGTCTCCAGGTACAAAAGGTCACATGATGTCACCTTTCTTCCGTTCATTCAGTTCTGCAAGTTCTTCGACGAACAGGCCCAAATGAGGAACGATCCTAGCCTTGACTTCCTGGAGTCTAACACTGCAACTCCAGCAACACCATCATCAAGGTATGAAAGCGTCACACATAGATGCAAGGACTTGAGAAACAGTGTAAGCGTCAGAAAGACTAACCTGCCACCACCTGCAGTACCTGCCGATAAACAGTACACTATTCCATTGAGGGATAAGTCTTTCAATCGTGAGTATCCTATTCACAAAAAAATACACTCATTGAACAAATGTAGAGGCTTCAGGTCCAAAACCATGCATGAGTGCAAGAAAATCCTCAGCGAACTTGGGGTATGTTTCAAGTGCTGCGCCTCATTAGAGTACATGGCCAAGAACTGTAAATCTGCCATTAAGTGTGAAGAGTTTCATAGCGACAGAGACCCCTCAGCCTTGCATCCAACCTCAGCCACCAGCTATTCAGCAGTAGCAGTTACCTCTAGTCCAGCTGCAAGCCTAGGCAGGGAGCTACAGAATCACGCCAAGTCCACCACGGCTGTTTCCTGCTCATGCTTAGAGGTATGTGGGGAGATCCAAAGTCCTAAGCGCTGTGCCAGGATATGGCTAATCAGAGCCTATCCAGAAGGGCAACCAGAGAAGGCAGTAAGAATGTATGCCATCATTGACGATCAGAGCACTCGATCCCTTACTGGACCTAAGTTCTTTGAAGCCTATGGAATCAAGGGACCAGCAGCGCCCTACACTCTGAATACTTGCTCGGGCTGCATAGAGACTAGCGGCAGAAGGGCACAAGGTTTTATTGCTTCTATCAATGGAGACGTAGAAATACCCCTACCTACGCTAATCGAATGCGATCAAACACCCAACCAAAGGGATGAGATCCCTACCCCGGAAGCTGTGTTCCACTAACCACACTTAAGACACCTAGCCAGTATTATCCCACCTATGGACACCGATGCTGAAATCCTACTCCTGCTCGGCACAGACAATTTAAGGATACCTTAGGTCCGCCAACAGTGTAATGGTCCTGACTACGCCCCCTATGCCCAGCGACATGACTTGAAGTGGGTAGTCATAGGAAATGTATGCTTGGCCCAAACAGGAGTCGATTCCTTTAAGATCTATGTACGCCGGGACGGACGCACTACTTTCTGCAAACCATGCCCTCATCACTATGGGGTGAAAGAGAAACCTCCAGATCCTGTACAACTGCCTGATGTAATCCCTTCTCCCTATTCAGACGACTTGGGAAGATTGGTGTTTCGTACCACTAGGGATGACAACAAAGTAGCCACGTCAATGGAAGACAAGGAGTTTGTCAAGATAATGGACAATGAGTCCCTTAAGGATGAGACTAATCACTGGGTTTTTCCCCTACCCTTCCGAGCTACCAGGGTAAGGCTCCCGAACAATCGTGAACAAGCCTTCTCCAGATTCAACTCTCTCCAGCGCATACTAATCAACAAACCGGAGATGAAAGAACACACACATGGTCACCTTTATGGGCAAAATATTCCATAACAACCATGCGGAGCCAGCGCCTTCCTTAAAGGAAAATGAGGAGTGCTGGTACCTACCCTTATTCGGAGTATCTCACCCACGAAAACCTAAGCAAATGAGTTGTCTTTGGTTCAAGCGCCAAATATCTTCACGGGTCCTAATCTGACAAACAACTTAGTAGGAGTGTTGATGAGGTTCAGGAAAGAGCCCATTGCCATCACTGCCGACATTAAACAGATGTTCCACTGCTTCATAGTCAGAGAGGACCAGTCAGAGAGGAATTTCCTCAGATTTTTGTGGCACAAGGACAACGACCCCAGCAAAGAGATGGTGGAGTGTCGCATGAGGGTGCATGTATTCGGGAACAGCCTTTCACCTGCCGTGGAAACCTATGGCCTGTGGAGAACCGCACTTGAATGAGGGTCTGAATATGGAACAGATGCCAGAGACCTTGTGGAGAAAAACTTCTACGTAGATGATGGAATAAAATCTCTACCCACAGAAGAAGCGGCGATCGACCTACTTAAAAGGACCCAAGGTATGCTGTACCGAGCTAAGCTTTGACTGCACAAAATTGTCTCAAACAGTCTGGCTGTCATGAAAGCCTTTGAGTCAAGTGACCATGCACCAGGAATCCAGGAGACAGTCCTGGGACCAGACTGTCCGCCTGTGCAGAGAAGCTTAGGCCTGAGATGGAACCTGTCAGCCGACACATTCGGTTTCCAAATCAACTGTGCAGACAAACCATTCACTAAACCTGGTGTCCTGTCAGTGGTGAATAGCTTATACGACCCACTGGGATTCGTAGCACCAATTACCATACAACCTAAATCCCTTCTGAGACAGCTTTCCGAAACTGTCAAGGACTGGGATGCCCCACTCCCTCCTGATAAGGAACCAAAATGGGAAACCAGGAAGCAGTCTTTATGTGCCTTGGATGAAATCCACATATCGAGATGCTACGCCCGAATCTCACAAGCTGCTAGCACTAGGACGGAACGCCATGTGTTCTCGGATGCATCCACGGAGGCCATTGCTCCAAAGCCTGACCACACCATTGCCAGACTTGAACTCTGTGGGACTGTGCTTGCAGTAGAACTCACAGACTTTATACAGCATGAGCTGGACATCAACATAGATGACATACAATATTACAGTGACAGTTAGGTTGTCTTAGGTTACATCTACAACCAAACAAGGCGCTTCTACGTGTACGTCAGTAACTGCATCAAGAGAGTAAGGTGGTCCTCCAAGCCTGAACAGTGGCACTATATACCATCTGAACTTAATCCAGCTGACCACGCCACTAGACCTACAGTTTAGACACACCTTCTCATTTAAAGATTTTTCTGTATTTTCATGACTATGAAAATTGTATATTCACACTGAAGGCATCAAAACTATGAGTTAACACATGTGGAATTATATACTTAACAGAAAAGTGTGTAACAACTGAAATTTTATCTTATATTCTAGGTTCTTCAAAGTAGCCACCTTTTGCTTTGATGACTGCTTTGCACACTCTTGGCATTCTCTTGATGAGCTTCAAGAGGTAGTCACCGGAAATGATTTTCACTTCACTGGTGTGCCCTGTCAGGTTTAATAAGTGTGATTTCTTGCCTTATAAATGGGGTTGGGACCATCAGTTGTGTTGTGCAGAAGTCTGGTGGATACACAGCTGATAGTCCTACTGAATAGACTGTTAGAATTTGTATTATGGTAAGAAAAAAACAGCTAATTAAAGAAAAACGAGTGGCCATCATTACTTTAAGAAATGAAGGTCAGTCAGTCTTAAAAATTGGAAAAACTTTGAAATTGTCCCCAAGTGCAGTTGCAAAAACCATCAAACGCTACAAAGAAACTGGCTCACATGAGGACCGCCCCAGGAAAGGAACACCAAGAGTCACCTCTGCTTCTGAGGATAAGTTTATCCGAGTCACCAGCCTCAGAAATCACAGGTTTACAACAGCTCAGATTAGAGACCAGGTCAATGCCACACAGAGTTCTAGCAGCAGACACATCTCTACAACAACTGTTAAGAGGAGACTTTGTGCAGCAGGCCTTCATGGTAAAATAGCTGCTAGGAAACCACTGCTAAGGACAGGCAAAAAGCAGAAGAGACTTGTTTGGGCTAAAGAACACAAGGAATGGACATTAGACCAGTGGAAATCTGTGCTTTGGTCTGATGAGTCCAAATTTGAGATCTTTGGTTCCAACCACCGTGTCTTTGTGCGACACAGAAAAGGTGAACGGATGGACTCTACATGCCTGGTTCCCACCGTGAAGCATGGAGGAGGAGGTGTGATGGTGTGGGGGTGTTTTGCTGGTGACACTGTTGGGGATTTATTCAAAATTGAAGGCATACTGAAACAGCATGGCTACCACAGCATCTTGCAGCGGCATGCTATTCCATCCAGTTTGCGTTTAGTTAGACAATCATTTATTTTTCAACAGGACAATGACCCCAAACACACCTCCAGGCTGTGTAAGGGCTATTTGACCAAGAAGGAGAGTGCTGGGGTGCTACGCCAGATGACCTGGCTTCCACAGTCACCAGACCTGAACCCAATCGAGATGGTTTGGGGTGAGCTGGACCGCAGATTGAAGGCAAAAGGGCCAACAAGTGCTAAGCATCTCTGGGAACTCCTTCAAGATTGTTGAAAGACCATTTCCGGTGACTACCTCTTGAAGCTCATCAAGAGAATTCCAAGAGTGTGCAAAGCAGTCATCAAAGCAAAAGGTGGCTACTTTGAAGAACCTAGAAAATAAGACATAATTTCAATTGTTACACACTTTTTTGTTAAGTATATAATTCCACATGTGTTAATTCATAGTTTTGATGCCTTCAGTGTGAATTTATAATTTTCATGGTCATGAAAATACAGAAAAATCTTTAAATGAGTTGTGTCCAAACTTTTGGCTTGTACTGTATGTCTGTAAGTTCTTTTGCTAACTCTTTTTGGCTTTCAGGTCCGAAGTTTCTGCTGGAACAGAAGGGGAGTGAACATGTCCAGGAAGCCTTCAGCATCCAGGATCCGGATGACGATCCAGAAGTCTGCTTCGAGGTCAGTGCTCTGGCCACGAACATTAAACCAACCTCCAGCCTCAGTTGCCAATGCTTCGAGCGCCTCTCCAATTGGATGAAACTCGTCAAGACTATCGCAAGGTTAGTCCACATTGCGAAATCTTATCACAACTCACATGAAAACAAAGACTGTCACGGTTGGCATATCTGCGAGGACATTTCTCACTGCAATAATATTTTACATCCAGCAGAGCGTATTCAATACTGAATGGGAATGTTTAAAACACAAGCAGCAGATCCCTCTGAAAAGCCCCATTGCCAATTTGAATCCAGTAATGGACAGCTTCGGGTTGCTGAGGGTCGGTATTTGATTAAATCAAGCCAAACTAGGAGCTTCAGAGCAACATCCTTGCATCATTCCCAGTAAACATCACATCACGATCTACTGATTCAACACTTTCATGAAAAGACCAAACACCAAGGCAGGCAGATCACAGAGAGCAAGTTAGTCTGCAGGACTTTGGATCATAGGTATGAAAAGACGTGTAGTGGGATCACTACATCGCTGTGTGCTATGTCGCAAAACCAGAGGAAAACAGGTGCATCAACAAATGGCTGAGCTGCCTTCTGAGTGCCGAACCGCCTTTCACTTATGTTGGCCTAAACGTCTTTGAGCCATGGATGGTATCTGCATGCTGAACTCGAGGCGGTCATACCAACAGGAAACGTTGGGCCATACTATTCACTTGCATGAGTGTCCGTGCCGTTCACATAGAGGTGATAGAATCTATCAACACATCCAGCCTGATCAATGCTCTTTGTGGTTTCTAGCAATCATAGGATCGGCGAAACAGCTGAGGCCTGACCATGGAAGCAACTTCATCGGTGCATATCGAGAGCTGAATATTGACATCAAGCCAATTCAAGATCAAATGGCAGAAAGAGGTTGCACCTGGATCTACAATCTTCTGCATAGTTCTCACATGGGAGGTTCCTAGGAAAGGATGATCGGGATCTTGCGCAACATCTTGAACTCTATGCTTATGGATGTAAACTCTTCAAGACTTATGCATGAGACTTTGGTTACTCTTCTGGCTGAAGTTTCTGCCATAATCAACTCAATATCCCTTATCCCAGTATCAATGGATCCCGAAATGCCGACCATTCTTACGCCAGCTACTCTTCTTACCCAAAAGATTGGGAACTCATTAACAGTCAGTGGAGAGTTTACTCACGCAAACACCTACCAGAAGCAGTGGAAACCTGTACAATACCTTGCTAATTACTTGTGGAACCGGTGGAGAAAGGAGTATCTTGTGGATCTGCAAGGAAGAAGGAAATGGAGACACAGTAAACCGAACTTAAAGAAGGAGACGTTGTGTTAATGAAGGAACAACAAGCTCAAAGGATCGATTGGCCTATTGGAATTGTTACAAAGACTTTCCCTGGTCAAGACGATAAGGTCCAGAATGTGGAGCTGAAGGTCCTTAGGAAACATGAGCCTAAGATATTTCAGAGGCCAGTCCACAAGCTCGTATTGATACTGCCGATTGAGGACATTACGGTAGGATGAATGATAGTTCAGGTCGGAGATAGTTTGGCCTAGTGCGGCTTATCTGATCCGAAGATGGGTATCTTTTGGATTGTATCAGGAACTAACTAAAGACATTCATCTATCTCATTTGAAGTTATTACTATTGCATGCATTTGTTGTTCATTTCTAGATTGTTGGACTTTGCTTCAAAAGCACTAGTATAGTGAAATCCCTTATGGAATTTCATATGGGGAGTGTGCTGTTCCATGCAACTTATGCTCTCCAGTTTTCTATATGTTGTATTTTCATGCTATGCATAGTACCATTTTTACATGCTGCTCTGCTGCACCTAATGACCTTTTTCTGTATGGCAGTTTGTAATGAATTAATTTTTAAGGGAGTGCTTTTCATTTCCGATTCAAGGGTCACCTTTTTCTCCTAGCAGCCATTTCATTTTTTAGTTTCACTTTCTATGGGAGAGACACCCTAATCTGAGCTGGAGAAGGCATCAGTTTTCGACCACACTTGCCGTTTCTCTTTGTTGTTTACAACTACATTCCTGGAGAAGTTACTGTATTACCGATAATACGCTGTATGCCCAGATTTCCAAATAAACAAGTCTGCATTGCACAATCCCCGGTATGCATCATCTCTATGGATGCTGAACAGCATCGGTCCTGTCTGCTCTGCATTGAGGAAAAGGAGGTAAGAACTCTCCCAACCCCTATTAATCAACTACATCTCCATTCGCCTCATGTGGGGACAGAACATTTATTGCATTTCCACAAAGCTCATACACTTGAATTACATGTGCATTTTTTGTCATGTGGATTCCAGCAAAATACCTTTACTTGTTGCAAGTTCCCCAGAAAGCGAAAAAAGAGGCTCTGCAACAAGATGTTACCTCTGCTCTCCAATGTCAAGCAGGAGCAGAGTGGTACCTGTGGGGAGAAGGCAAGAATTGCAGAGGACTGATGTGTCCACCATTGCCTTTTTTATGCGTAATTTGCATATGAATAAAATGTGAATTTCTGCGCCACGGGGCACCAGATAAATTGGTTTGGAAAGCTTTCCGAGCTGACAATGCACTGGCATAAGCCGATTCTATTCCAGTTGATCTTTTAGAACATCCTTCACTGATGTTTAGTGCTCACACCAAGTGCGAACCTCAATATTGATATATAGCAAATACAGGTCAGTACATTCCCATTAAATTTGAGGACTTGAACCTACAACGGTTGTTGCAAAATATAAAACAGTCAATCATTACATGGAAGAAATAATGTTTATCTGTTGTGGGAGGGCTGAACCTGATAAAAAATGCTGCTAATCCCACAGTTACTGCACATAGAACATAATGCGCCTGTTTGGCTCCCACTTAATCGTCTTCACCATATAAATATGTATTTCACAGATCTGACTTGGAACAGAAGTCACCAGAAACTAAAAGTAGAAGTGTTATAAAGGGCTAAGATGATGGAGGACAGGCACTTCCAAATCTGTGGCTCTATTACCTTGCAGCAAGAGCCAGCATTTAAAGGGGTATTCCAGAGAGATAAAGCATTCTCCTGAACAAATCTCCATAAAATGTAGAACTGATATCCATAGAGCTGTTTTTAATCCTGACCTTATATGCTATTCACAGTGATGTTGCAGCTGCTCTTTTGTGCTCCTCCTCCCTTCTGAGATGTTACTTGACAGATCAGGGAAATGGCCTGCTCCTCACTTCTAGTAATAGCTAGGCCCTTGATAACATCTCCTTTTTAGTTTGAGATCAGAGGGTGTGAACTCTGACCAGCTACAGTTGTTCGTCTGTTCTCTGGTTGCCCTCCCCTTCCACTTTGGGTGGAATTCAACCTCCCTCATTGATGTTTTTATCAATCAATTCAGGTCAGACACACCTTTAATGCAGAAAACAGGATTTTCTGGAGTAAAGTTATTATAATTTGTGGTAGATCAGCTCACTTGGCTGTATGGAGTTAGACACAGGTACAATGTCTCTTTAAATCTTCTGTTGGTTTATTATACATGTGGCATAAACCAATGTGAAGTGAAAATTAACACAGCCCTTTAGGTTTAGGCAAAACAAAATAGCATACAGTCTTTGCATCTACTGGGATCTGCCCATTCAGGATAACCACACACTGGTTCAGCTTTTCCTTCTCAGGACACAAAGCACTGGAGTTCCTCTCTGCAGCCCTACTGAACATTATATGCCTCTGGAGGCTAATTATTTAAACTCCAGACCACACCCTGGGGTGGAGAAAAGGTAGACAACCTCCTGCCCGCTCTATGGTTGTCCACAAAAACCCAACTATTAAAATGGCCTTTTAACCCTCTCTCGACACATGGTATGCTGGAGAAAACTACTGGGTTTCAAATCACTGAAGCTAAAAGCTTCAGTGAAACATATCTCCCCTCCAGCACTTTGCTAGTGACTTTTTCACAAATTGCATAATCATAATAAGCAGGTTTGGTCAGAGACGCCATGTTTTTTTAAATTTGCATGTGTAGAAGAATCGACACTGGACACACACGGTAAAACTGCAGTAGGACGTTTATTGTACATACATTGATAACATTTAGATGGATTCAGATGAACTCTCCTACAAAATGTGATTAACAAAGTCATTACTGCAGGACTGTAAAAGAAAGTGATTTGTTCTACAAGAAACGCCAGAGCCAAAAATGAGAGAATCCGGGCCCCGTGGCTGGATACTTCGGGACTGGCATCCAGCTTGTTAGTACGAGACAGGGTCTTTGTCACTCAAGCTTCTCTATTTGGTATAATGAGACTCACTGATCTTGTTCATATAAAGAGCATTTCAGAATAATAGAAACTGCCTAAATATGAGGACCTTGTCTGATCTATATGTCCTTGTATAAAGAACTACGGAGATAGCGCTATTCTTCTGTATAAAATATGTGATGTTGCTGTAGCCCTAATATTTCTGTACAGGGGTCTCTGTATAGATAATCTTACCCTAGTATTACAAATTGAGATAAGCGAGGTGGGGAGACGGCGACATATTTTAATTGTTATGGATTACATTAGACGTTCCAACAAAGAAGAAATAGATCATATATGCAAATAGGAGCAGAGTCGCCGCTGCAGGAAGCTGGCGGTGGCAGGAGTAAGCAGATGCTGCACGCTCTGGGTTGGGAGGAGTGCCCCAGAACTGCGAGGCAGAGGGGGAGTCCCCAGTGAGCAAATTGATCTCCCGATGGTCTTCAATAAAATGGCATCAGAGGCGGTGTATACACAGATTGAGTTTGTAACCTTCCCCCCAAAATTAGAGGAATTGGTGGGGGGAGTGAATCTTATAGCCTGAAAATATGGTACATTATTACACGTAATTATGATACGGTATATTAGTAACTACATATGTTATAATTCAAGTTTAAGTTCTAACTTCCTTTCTCGGTTACTGATTTGTCATTACTTTCACTCTCTGTTATGCGTTTTCTTGTACAGTTTGTCAAATATATGGTTTCTTCCTGTGAGTTGTCCTTTGTGGTCAACAAAATATGAGTATGAGTGACTTCTCTCTTTGCAAGATATTTGATGTTTAGTAAGACTCCTTTTGTTGGTAAAATATTTCCCATGTTCTGAACATGAAAATGAATTCTACGTTGTGTGTGTTCTCTGATGTCTAAGAAGATGTGATTTCCTTGCAAAATATTTCCCACATTCTAAACATGAAAATGGCTTCTCCCCTGTGTGAGTTCTCTGATGTGTAACAAGAATCGATTTATATGCAAAACATTTCTCACATTCTGGGCAAGAAAATGGCTTCTCCCCTGTGTGACTTTTCTGATGTTTAACAAGACGTGATTTATCTGCAAAACACTTCTCACATTCTGAACAAAAAAATGGCTTCTCCCCAGTGTGAAATCTCTGATGTGCAACATATTGTGATTTCTTGGCAAAACATTTACCACATTCTGAACATGAAAATGGCTTATTCCTTGTGTGAGTTTTCTGATGTGTAACAAGATATGATTTATCTGCAAAACATTTCCCACATTCTAAACATGAAAATGGCTTCTCCCCTGCGTGAGTTCTCTGATGTGCAACAAAACTTAATTTATATGCAAAACATTTACCACATTCTGAACATGAAAATGGCTTATTCCCTGTGTGAGTTTTCTGATGTGATACAAGACATGTTTTATATGCAAAACATTTCCCACATTCTGAACATGAAAATGGCTTCTTCCCTGTGTGCGTTCTCTGATGTACAACAAGATTTGATTTATTTGCAAAACATTTCTCACATTCTGAACATGAAAATGGCTTCTCTCCTGTGTGTGTTCTCTGATGTGTAACAAGACTTGACTTACTTGCTAACCAATTACCACATTCTGAACAAGAATATGCCTTCTCCCCTGTGTGAGTTTTCTGATGCGTAACTAAATGTGATTTATATGCAAAACATTTATCACATTCTGAACATGAATATGGCTTCTCCCCTGTGTGACTTTTCTGATGTGAAACAAGATTTGATCTATTTGAAAAACATTTCTCACATTCTGAACATGAAAATGGCTTCTCCCCTGTGTGCGTTCTCTGATGTGTAACAAGACTTGACTTACTTGCAAAACATTTCCCACATTCTGAACAAGAATATGGTTTCTCCCCTGTGTGAACTATTTTTTGTCTAACATGCACTAATTGCTGGTTAAAATATTCCCCACACTCTGAAGAAGGAAATCTTTTATCATCTGTGTAAAGTTTTGGATGTGTAACAAAAGACGTTTTGAGGGAAAAACTTTTTTCATACTCTAAATTTGAAAATTGCTTGTTTTCTGTCATAGCGCTTTGATATTTAACACCTCTTTTGTGAATTTTATTTTTCTTAGTAGTCTGTGATGAATCAGAAGATAGATCTTTGCTGTGAAAGGATGACAGTACATCTGGAATAGTAGAATAGATGTTAGTTATATCTTGATTGATATCAAGGTCATCTAATTTAAAAACTGAAGATGCCAATTGTCCCTCTGATCTCTTGGTGCAGTCATCTGCCAAGAAAAAAGATTTTTAAATAAATTATCATGAACTCTATTTTTATAACATTTCTAAAATATCCAAAGAAATTGCAAGTTATGTAGCAAAATTCATTTATTTACTAAGACAAAACAGTTAAAAATCTAACAGTAGAATTCCATAACCAATTCAGCAAAATCTGCATTTCCAAAGCCAAATGCCCTCTTTGCTCCTGAGCCTTACAGTGTGCCAAAAAACTGTTAGCGTCCACACATTTAGTATTGCAGTAAAGAGAAGAACCCACTTAAACATTTACAGTGTGCGTGCCCCCAGAAGCAATAGCTGGGCACTAAAACGGCATATTTGCAATTTTCATTCTCCAACATCCACTGTGCGCCAGTTTGCAGAGAATATCTGTGGAGTCAAAATAGTCACTACTCCTAAATATGAATTCACTGAGGGAATGCGAGTCAATTATATGTGGTTTTCTACTGTTTTTCTGCCGTTATGACACCTTAGGTAAAATGCAAATAATGCCCACAACTATTGAGGCAAAATCTGCATTCCCAAATGGCGTTCCTTTACTTCTGAGCCCTGCCATGTGCCAAAACAGTATGACATTATCCTATTTAGGAGAAGCTGCAAAATATATTCTGAGGTTCATTTTTTCCATTTCCCCTTGTAAAATTGAAAAAATTGGGGCTACATCAACATTTATTATGATACACCTGAAGGGTTAAAATTTCTGAATGTGGTTTTTGATACTATGAGGAGAGCAATTTTCTAAAATATAGGCCCCTTCATGTAACTCCAAATGTGATTTGGTCCTCAAAAAATAGGTTTTGTAAATTTCCTTGAACACATGATAATTGGTTGTTTAAAGTCCTAAAAAGGTAAAAGAATGTTTAAAAATTGCGGTTGATATAAATAGAAATATGATAAGTGCTGTTTATGAAATATTTTGTGTGGTATTACTATTTGTTTTAACGGCATACAAAATCAACGTTTGGACTTTCTAATTCTTCAAAATATTTGGCAAGTTTCAGATTTTTTCATAAATAAACTCCAAACAAATTAACCTAAAATTACAGCTAACGAAAAGTACAATGTGTCACGAACAAACCCCCAACAATCTCAGAAGCAGGTGATCAACTTATGCATTTTAAAGCGATTACTTTGTAAAGTGTCTAATTTGAAATATGGGGCCTGTTCAGGAACAAAACTGACTGCGGAAGAAAGCTATTAAATGAGTGGATCTTGTGCAATAACCACTGTAGAGCAAAACTGTGACATCTCTGTGTAATGATAGCATATGACATGGTAGCTCTCAAGAATCCAAACTATCGTAGGGGTCAATATTTTCTGTCACAAGAGTTTCTTTAAGAAAATACTAGTTACTTATCGGTAACAGCATTTTACAGAGCCCATGACAGCACCACCTGAGAGAGGGTCAGGACAGGAAACCTGCTGAATTAAAGGGTGGTACCTCTCCGCATCAGTTGGTTTTCAGAGCATGAGAGGGTCTCCAGAGTTTTTAATACAACCATCACCAATGAAACATATCTAACTATACACCTCATAATGTAGTGCACAGTGATAAAAGGAAAATACTGATCTGTCATGGGATTTGTGAAATTCCGTTACTGGTAAGTAACTAAGATTTTATCTGTTCTCTCATAACAGCACCACCTGAGAGATTTATATAGAACAGACATTTTAGAGAGGGATCACCGCATGTAACACCTTTCCTTCAAAGGATAGATCATCATAGGAAAACAGATTCGGTCGATAATTTTTATTGAAGGTGGAAAGAGAGGACCATTGTAGAGAAATGGGGTCAGTGGGTGCTCTTGTCCACTGGCCCGGCTGCCTTTAGCAAGACTGCATGGACCAGGGCTCATACCACTGAACGCCCGCTCTATCTCCCGGTAGGCAATACACTACACAGACAACACAGGGTTAGGGTAAAACAGTGTGCCAATACTTTATTGAACCATAACACCCAATAGCAAACAGAACAATCCCAGCAATTACCCCAAGATGGTGCACATTACAGGGTCTCACCCTTCCGCTGACTCGTCGGGATAATGGTAGATGTTATGTCTGAGCTCCCAGGGTCGCTACTCCACCTGTGATACGCACGCAGAGAGGAGGTAACAACAAGTGTAGGGAGATAACCAAGATCAGTCCTGTGTTTTTTCAGCTGGGATGAAGTACCCTGAGCTGAGCTGCTGAAGAGTGACATCAACCAGAAGAAAACAAGTCTCTTTTATACCCGAGGCATCTATTTTTAGATTTACCCAGTGTCCTTCAGTACACCCTCACAGCCTTTCCCTATCTACCTTCGAAGTCAACAAACTGGTTATAGAATACAACACACAATTAGCATATCAGCACACAATAAACAAAGATAAACACACACTTTCTACAAGTCACTATTACAGACTTAAGGTACTGTCACACTAAGCAATCGCACCAGCGATCACGACAACGACGCGACCTGGCGAGATCGTTGGTGTGATCACTATCTGGTCGCTAGTAGCTTCCAAACAGAAAGATCTCATAAACGACACATCAGCGATCTGTATAACGACCTCAGCGGTCGTTGGGACCTGTCACACAGCATGTATTGAGCGCAACCTTTTCCACGCCCCTCAGCACAAATTGGTGGTCACTGTATTGACATGACTATTTATGTCACAGCTCTTGCTTTGTGATTGGATGACCGCGTCATAAAAGACAACGTATTAGCGCTCCCTTCCATTGTTCTCGAGCGCAAGTGGTTCATACGAATTTCCAGCATCGTTCCATACTGCGTCCTGCTAGCCTTCTGCTTTGCAGCTACTGTGATCCAGTCTGTGCTGCTATTGCGTTTTCCCTGGATTTATTTTTTTCCGTTTTCATTTATTGCTGAGGTGATGTTGTGGCCAGCAATCGGAGCTGTGGGGCGTAACTAAAGAAAACCTAGTCCCTCCTGCACCGCAGACATATGAGTCGCCAACGAGGTCGCTCGACATTCAAAAAAGGTGTCAAACACAGCGATTCAGGCTCACCAGCGGGACGCCAACGATCAAAATACGGCCCAGACTGTTCGTGCACGATCAGCGACATCACAGCAGGGGCCATATCGCTGCTACATGTCACACACTGCGACGTCGCTAACGATGTCGCTGCGTCATAAAATCGGTGTCGCTTAAGCGATATCGCTAGCGATCTCGCTTAGTGTGACAGTACCTTTACACAGTATGTTAAATGGTATGCAAGTCTGTCTTCTTGACCCAACAGAAATAAACACTTAAATCCACAGGCCAATATACAGACAAAAAGTCAATTCTTCTTGGTTTGCAAAAACATAGTCGTCTGGGTAATTAAGATATACTCTGGTTTCTTCACATTGCTCCCCCATCTTAATTAGCCAGACGTGATAGGCTTCCGATCATCCAGTTTCCTTAGAGCATATTCCATGTCCTCCTTACGAAAATAAACTCCACAAGTAATTGAAGAGTAACAACTGGTATCCATTGGGTCCACGCATGGCTTCCTTCACATTCCATAGTTCCTGGTTTAAATCCTATTCAATCCATTGAAGCTGGAACATCTCCTGTAGTTTCCGTTTCTTGTTGCGGTCATATATCCACTCTGGTCTTCTTCCCAAGGCCGAGTTGGTGGGGTTGGACATGTTGGCAGCCGAAACCTATTGTGTATGCATCATCAATGGTCTGCTAAGTCTGTCTGAATGCCTCCCTGGTTGTGAAGCCCTGGACGGTGTCTAGGAACACAAGTTTCCTGCAGCTCCCCCGGGCTGAGTAGGGTCCCACTTACTGCCACCAATTGTAGAGAAATGGGGTCAGTGGGTGCTCTCGTCCACTGGCCCGGCTGCCTTTAGCAAGACTGCATGGACCAGGGCTCATACCATTGAACACCCGCTCAATCTCCCGGTGGGCAATACACTACACAGACAACACAGGGTTAGGGTAAAACAGTGTGCCAATACTTCATTGAACCACAACACCCAATAGCAAACAGAACAATCCCAGCAATTACCCCAAGATGGTGCATATTACAGGGTCTCACCCTTCCGCTGATTCGCCGGGATAATGGTAGATGTTATGTCCGAGCTCCAAGGGTCGACACTCCACCTGTGATACGCACGCAGAGAGGAGGTAACAACAAGCGCAGTGAGATAACCAAGAGAAGTCATGTGTTCTTTCAGCTGGGTCCGAAGTACTCTGAGCTGAGATCCTGAAGCGTGACACCAACCAGAAGAAAAGAAGTCTCTTTTATACCTGAGGCAGGTGATCTATTTTTAGATTTACCCAGTGTCCTTCAGTCCATCCTCAAAGCCTTTTCCTATCTACCTTAGAAGTCAACAAACTGGATAAAGCATACAATACACAATTAGCATATCAGCACACAATAAACAAAGATAAACACACACTATGTACAAGTCACTATTACAGACTTAAGGTACTGCCACACTAAACAATCCCGCTAGCGATCACGATAACGACGCATACTAATGCGATCGCTAGCGGGATTGTTTCTATATCGCTAAATGCTGCCACATTTAGCGATATAGTTAACGACGCTATCGCCGTTAGCGATCTTCTTAACGACTTTAGCGGTACAAAAGTACCGCTAAATCGCTAAGAAAAGGTGCCACACAGCGATAATACTTACCCAGCGGGAGCGCCGACGAGAAAATAGGGTCCGGAGCGATTCCAGCGACGAGCGAGATCACAGCAGGAAGCTCGTCGCTGGAAGCTGCCGCACTGAACAATATCGCTAACGGGATCGCTAAATAGTGACGTTTTTTAGCGATCCCGTTAGCGATATTGTTTAGTGTGGCATACCCTTTACACAGTATGTTAAATGGTATGCAAGTCTGTCTTGTTGACCCACCAGAAGTAAACACTTAAATCCACAAACCAACAGATAAAAAGTCAATTCTTCTTGGTTTGCAAATACATAGTCATCTAGGTAATTAAGATATACTCTGGTTTCTTCATAACCATGTTGCCACCTTACATATTCTGGCCCTGGTAGAATGAGTCTTCCAAGTTCTCGGGAACTGACCTATTATCTTTACATATAGTTATTTATAGTTACATAATTATACCTATTATAAATGACTAGTAACCTTATGTCCTCCCTGATCCATCTAGCTATGGTACCCCTTGTTACTTTGAGGTCTTTCCTAACCTCTGGGAGGAAACAAATAAGGCTTCACTCTTCCTCCTCTGTTTCGTCACAGCCAAGTACCAGAAACATCTAGAGTGTGAAGTCTTTGCTCCTCTGCATTTTTAGGATTATTAAAAATAATCCTCCCAGTGGCCATATTCCCGGAGTCCACCGCACAGGAAACATGGAAGAACTGCTGGAGGCTCTAGCCTTTCAGCACTGGGGACAGAGCGCAACACCACACCGCTACCTGAGACAGCGCAGCACCGCCACCGGAGACATAGCGCAGCACCGCCACCTGGGACACAGCGCAGCACCGCCACCGGGACACCAGCAGCGGCGCGCCGATAAGGTATATACGCATTATAAGACAATCCCCTATTTTCCCCCCAAATTTGTATAATCTGAAAAATATGATACTTATTTTAAGGAGACCTGAAGAGCTTTTGTCTCTTCTAAAAATAAGATGTTCATAAATCTTAATGAGGACTCAACAGGCTCTTAACCATGTAATTGGGGGTTTGAAATACGTCTTGGGGGTTGGATACTAATCGTTAAACCTCTAGGGACTATTATTTTTAATATAGTTTTCTAGCCCTTTTACTTCTCACTATGCTCTATTTTCATTGTTGTTGTGAATGAGCAGAGGCTCCCTCTGGTGGTTACAGACAGTACTGAACCTTCCAGCGAGGAATGGCAATCTGGGATCACTGACTGGACTGATACCTGAGTAGTCTCGAAAGCTTGCAATTTGTTACCATCTTTTCAGTTAGCCATTAAAAGGTATCAACCACTGAGGACTCTCAAGTCTAAATATTTTTCTATCTACTGGCTAAAACGGTACGAAGATACACATCTTTCCTATATCAAAATGGACTGATATAAGGGAGGTTCCCTCCCATGATGGTCGCCGGTGATAAATTGTTCTGGTTTCAATTGTGGTTCCTGGTTTATTTGGAAGTTTGCTGGTGTCTTGCCTGCTTCTGCTGCTTTCAGATAAGATATTTTCTGCTTTTCTTTTTGTGCTTGCTATTTGCATAGTTTTCTGCACATTTGTGGAGGACAGCCGGGTCTCCTCCTGGGGCCTGTGCTCCTCACAGTTTGTCTGTAGCCACTGTTGTTTTTTCATTTGCTTTTTCCTGCTTTTTCAGCGGCTGCGGCTTGGTTTTGTTCACACTGAGATCTGATTTAGTGGGTGGCGAGATCGTGTGATCTCAGTATTTTTGTAATCAGAATTGTTGGATTTTTGTAGGGTTTTCTGGGTTGCAGAAAGTAATCTCTCCTGTCCTATCCTATTTAGTCAGCTTGTGGCCCCAGCGTTTGCTCATTCTATTTTCTGTCTGTGTTCGTGCTTTCTTCTTGTCTAACCGCCATTACATGTTTGGGGGCTTCCTATTTTCTTTGGGGATCTGCTCCGGGGCAGATAGCTACACCTAAAGTCAGAAAGATGAAAGCTATCTCTCAGGCTGTGACGAGGCGTCTAGGATCAACGTAGGAACGCTCCACGGCTACCTCTAGTTGTGTGGTTAGTTTAGGAATCTGCAACCCATTAGTTACCAACATCTCAGGTGTTCGGCTGCCCGGCTGTTGTTCCTGTCCTCCTCAGCTACCTGACATAACACATTGTACTGGAAGTAGAGCTGCAGATCTCCTTAAAAACAGTTTTTATTGAGGTAGTGTTGGCACCTCCCAAAGGAGCACCACTGAAAGGGAACCTGTCAGCAAGATTGTGCACAGTAACCTACAGACGGTGTCAGATCGGCGCCGTTATACTGATTAAAATAATACTTGGGTTGAAATCCGTCTTGTGGTTATTGCTTAATCTTTATTTGCAACATGATCCCATATGTACAGTGTATAAAACAGTGGGAACGGAAAGTACTCAGACCCCTTTAAATTTTTCACTCTCTGCTTCATTGCAGCCATTTGGTAAATTCAAAAAAGTTCATTTTTGTTTTCATTAATGTACACTCTGCACCCCATCTTGACTCAAAAAAACAGAAATGTAGAAATTTTTGCAAATTTATTAAAAAAGAAAACTGAAATATCACATGGTCATAAGTATTCAGACCCTTTGCTCAGTATTGAGTAGAAGCACCCTTTTGAGCTTGTACAGCCATGAGTCTTCTTGGGAATGATGCAACAAGTTTTTCACACCTGGATTTGTGGATCCTCTGCCATTCTTCCCTGCAGATCCAGTTCCGTCAGGTTGGATGGTGAACGTTGGTGGAGAGCAATTTTCAGGTCTCTCCAGGGACCTCAATGCTCAATTGGGTTTAGGTCAGGGCTCTGGCTGGGCCAGTCAAGAATGGTCACAGAGTTATTCTGAAGCCACTCTTTTGTTATTTTAGCTGTGTGCTTGGGGTCCTTGTCTTGTTGAAAGGTGAACCTTCGACCAAGTCTGAGGTCCAGAGCACTCAGGAAGAGGTTTTCATCCAAGATATCTCTGTACTTGGCCGCATTCATGCTTACGTCAATTGCAATCAATCAGTCCTGTCGCTGCAGCTGAAAAAACCCCCCCATAGCATAATGCTGCCACCACGTTTCACTGTTGGGATTGTATTGGGCAGGTGATGAGCAGTGCCTGTTTTTCTCCACACATACCGCTTAGAATTATCACCAAAAAGTTCTATCTTCGTCTCATCAGATCAGAGAATTTTATTTCTCATAGTCTGGGAGTCCTTCATGTATTTTTTTTAGCAAACTCTATAAGGGCTTTCATATGTCTTGCACTGAGGAGAGGCTTCCGTCGGGCCACTCTGCCATAAAGGCCTGACTGGTGGAGTGCTGCAGTGATAGTTGACTTTTGTGAAACGTTCTCCCATCTCCCTACTGCATCTGTGGAGCTCAGCCACAGTGATCTTGGGGTTCTTCTTTACCTCTCTCACCAAGGCTCTTCTCCCACGATTCCTCAGATTGGCTGGATGGCCAGGTCTGGGAAGACTTCTGGTGGTCCCAAACTTCTTCCATTTAAGGATTATGGAGGTCACTGTGCTCTTAGCAACCTTGAGTACTGCAGAAATTCTTTTTTAACCTTGGCCAGATGTGTGTCTTGCCACAATTCTGTCTCTGAGCTCCCTGGCCAGTTCCTTTGACCTCATGATTCTCATTTGGTCTGACATGCACTGTGAGCTGTGAGGTCTTATATAGACAGGTGTGTGCCTTTACAAATCAAGTCCTATCAGTTTAATTTAACACCGCTGGACTCCAATGAAGGAGTAGAACCATCTCAAGGAGGATCACAAGGAAATGGACAGCATGTGACTTAAATAGGAGTGTCTGAGCAAAGGGTCTGAATACTTATGACCATGTGATATGTCAGTTTTTCTTTTCTAATAAATTTGCAAAAATTTCTACATTTCCGATTTTTATCAGTCAAGATGGAGTGCAGAGTGTACATTAATGAGAAAAAAAATGAACTTTTTTGCATTTACCAAATGGATCCAATGAAACAAAGAGTGAAAAATGTAAAGGGGTCTGAATACTTTCCGAACCCCACTGTGTATATATATACATATATATATATATACATATATATATATATATATATATACTGTATATACACAGTACAGACCAAAAGTCTTCAAAGTAGCCACCTTTTGCTTTGATGACTGCTTTGCACACTCTTGGCATTCTCTTGATGAGCTTCAAGAGCTAGTCACTGGAAATGGTCTTCCAACAATCTTGAAGGAGTTTCCAGAGATGCTTAGCACTTGTTGGCCCTTTTGCCTTCACTCTGTGGTCCAGCTCACCCCAAACCATTTCGATTGGGTTCAGGTCTGGTGACTGTGGAGGCCAGGTCATCTGGCGTAGCACCCCATCACTCTCCTTCTTGGTCAAATAGCCCTTACACAGCCTGGAGGTGTGTTTGGGGTCATTGTCCTGTTGAAAAATAAATGATGGTCCAACTAAACGCAAACCGGATGGAATAGCATGCCGCTGCAAGATGCTGTGGTTGCCATGCTGGTTCAGTATGCCTTCAATTTTGAATAAATCCCCAACAGTGTCACCAGCAAAGCACCCCCACACCATCACACCTCCTCCTCCATGCTTCACGGTGGGATCGAGGCATGTAGAGTACATCCGTTCACCTTTTCTGCGTCGCACAAAGGCACGGTGGTTGGAACCAAAGATCTCAAATTTGCACTCATCAGCCCAAGGCACAGATTTCCACTGGTCTAAAGTCCATTCCTTGTGTTCTTTAGGTCAAACAAGTCTCTTCTGCTTGTTGCCTGTCCTTTGCAGTGGTTTCCTAGCAGCTATTTTACCACGAAGGCCTGCTGCACAAAGTCTCCTCTTAACAGTTGTTGTAGAGATGTGTCTGCTGCTAGAACTCTGTGTGGCATTGACCTGATCTCTAATCTGAGCCGCTGTAAACCTGCGATTTCTGAGGATGGTGACTCAGATAAACTTATCCTCAGAAGCAGAGGTGACTCTTGGTTTTCCATACATGGGGCGGTCCTCATGTGAGCCAGTTTCTTTGTAGCGCTTGATGGTTTTTGCAACTGCACTTGGGGACACTTTCAAGGTTTTCCCAATTTTTCGGACTGACTGACCTTCATTTCTTAAAGTAATGATAGCCACTCGTTTTTCTTTACTTAGCTGCTTTTTTCTTGCCATAATACAAATTCTAACAGACTATTCAGTAGGACTATCAGCTGTGTATCCACCAGACTTCTGCGCAACACAACTGATGGTCCCAACCCTATTTATGAGGCCAGAAATCCCACTTATTAAACCTGACAGGGCACACCTATGAAGTGAAAACCATTTCCGGTGACTATCTCTTGAAGCTCATCAAGAGAATGCCAAGAGTATGCAAAGCACTCATCATAGCAAAAGGTGGCTACTTTGAAGAACCTAGCATATAAGACATTTTCAGTTGTTTCACACTTTTTTGTTAAGTATATAATTCCACATGTGTTAATTCATAGTTTTGATGCCTTCAGTGTGAATTTACAATTTTCATAGTCATGAAAATGCAGAAAAATTCTTAAATGAGAAGGTGTGTCCAAACTTTTGGTCTGTACTGCATATTGTGAGGCAGTGACCCCTGGTGCTGTGTGTGCTCTTTGAGAGAGGCATGGAGGCGTAATGGAGATGGTGAGACGGTGACTGGCTCCATTGTGAATGGCCGGTAAGTGTCGCAGAGGAGATCCTCTGCACTGTAAGCCTGGGATGTTCTCTGGGACTTGTAGTGAGCTGTTCCCTACGATGCAACCTGTAGTAGTTTGTCTTTAGTGCACATTAGCACTGATATGTCGTTTAGTGCACCTGGGTCCAGGTTCCGGGTAGCTATGAGAGATGGGAGGGTCTGGCTACCCATATTACCTCACCTCTTGGTGAGGGTGCTCACTGTACCCGTTTTCCTTCAGGACCTGCAGGGGTTTGAGGACCTGCAGTGAGGCCATGACCATGTGACCAGCCCACGTGATCCATTCCTCACCTGTGGGTGTGGTTACAAGCTATGTAATGGAGCACATTAAAGAGTGTGAAGGAATCTGTCAGATTGTGGACAGACTTCCATGTGTCCAGGCTGGACACTACAGAGTGGTCTCTGTGCAGTGATGGAGAAGTCTTCCTGCGTGTGTGGCTCCAGACCAAACCTGCTTGCTGGACATAGCACAGCCTGAGGAGTGCTAGCTAGTCTGAGCCAGACGAAGGAAGGCCTGTGAGATACCTCCGGAGTGGACGGTCCGAAAACCATGAGTGATACTGACCGGGGTCAGTGAGAGACTGTATTTGTGCTATGTTTGTGGGATACCTCTGAGGATAAGAGGTATCCGGGAACCTGTGTGGCCAACACCAACAGATAACGGACAGGAGTCTGTGCTATGCTGAAAGGGGTCAGTGAGAGACTGTGTTTTCCTATAGAGCTGAAGGGTTAACGGACATTGTACTGATGGCTGTATACTACTTGGTTCCTGAGGTGCGGTTTATGCTGTTACCAATAACCCGAATGGACTTTGTTTAACCCTGAGTGTCCCAGCGTATGCCTCAGCGACCAGCAAAGTGAGTGTCCCCCAACACACTCTTTCTCGGAAACAAATCCCTACAGCCCTCAATAAATGTATATATATATATATATATTGACTCAAGTATAAGCCGGGTTCACATTGTCCCCTCATCCCTGTCCTGCTCTGTGTGGCTCTCTCCCCTCCCAGTATGCATGGTTCGGCTCCCCGTCCCATCCTTCTATGTATGGCTCAGCTCCTTGTCCTCCCCAGTCCTCCTCAGTGCTCCCCCCGTCCTTCTCAGGGATCCGCCGTCCTGCTCCTCCATGCTCCCCCATCCTGCTCTGTGCTCCCCCATCCTGCTGTGCTCCCCAGTCCTCCTCTGTGTTCCCCCCGTCCTGCTCTGTGCTTCCCCGTCCTGCTCCGTGCTCCTCTGTGCTCCCCCATCCTGCTCTGTGCTCCCCCGTCCTGCTCCGAGCTTCCCCCGTCCTCCCCCGTCCTACTCCGCGCTCCCCCCGTCAAACTCACCCTCCTGTGCAATCGCTGAACGTCCCCTGCAATCCTCCGTTGTCCCGGTTTCCTGCAGCTCTCCTGTGCTGAGCGGTCACGTGGTACCGCTCATTAAAATCATGAAATATGGATGCAACTCCACTCCCATAGGTGTGGCGTCCATATTCGTGGCCTTAATGAGCGGTACCATGTGACCGCTCAGCACAGGAGAGCTGCAGAAAGCCGGGACAACAGAGGATTGCAGGGGACGTTCAGCGATTGCACAGGAGGGTGAGTATGACGGGGGGAGCACGGAGGAGGACGGGAGAAGCACGGAGCAGGAGGGGGGAGCATGGAGGAGGATGGGGGAAGCACAGAGGAGGATGGGGAGCACAGAGGAGGACGGGGGAAGCACGGAGCAGGACAGGGGGAGCATGGAGCAGGACGGGGGGTGCACAGAGCAGGTTGGGGGAGCACATGGTACCGCTCATTAACCCCTTATTGCCATCAGACGTACTATCCCGTCCATGGTACCTGGGCCCGTATGACCATGGACGGGATAGTACGTCTCGTGCGATCAGACGCGCTCCCGGGGGGAGCGCAGCCGATCGCGGCCGGGTGTCAGCTGATTATCACAGCTGACACCCGGCACTATGTGTCAGGAGCGGTCACGGACCGCTCCTGGCACATTAACCCGTGGCACACCGTGATCAAACATGATCGCGGTGTACTGGGGGCACAGGGGAGGATCGCGCAGGGAGAGGGCTCCCTGCGTGCTCCCCTGAGACCCTCAGAGCAGCGCGATGTGTTGCGCAATTCCAAGGGTCCGTCCTCCCTCCAGGTCCCCGGATCCAAGATGGCGCCGGGGTCCTGGAGGGAGGCGGCTTCCTCAGTGCCTGCTGAGAGCAGGCACTGAGAAGCCTGCAGCGATGCCAGAGCGATCGCTGGTGTGACAGAGTGCTGTGCACACTGTCACACCAGCGATCTGCTAAAATACAGTGATGTCCCACCCTGGGACAAAGTAAAAAAGTTAAAAAATAAAAATAAAAATTGTTTAAAAAAATCATAAAAAAAAAAAAAAAAAAAATATTCCCCAATAAATTCATTTTTTTCTTGTAAATAAAAAAAACAAAACAATAAAAGTACACACATTTGGTATCGCCACGTCCGTAACAACCCCCCATATAAAACTGTCCCACTAGTTAACCCCTTTAGTGAACCTCTTAAAGAAAAAAAAAAAACATCAAAGCAAAAAAATCAATGCTTTATCATCATACCGCCAAACAAAAAGTGGAATAACACGCGATCAAAAAGACGGATATAAATAATCATGGTACTGCTGAAAACGTCATCTTGTCCCGCAAAAAACGAGCCACCATACAGCATCATCAGCGAAAAAATAAAAAAGTTATAGCTCGCAGAATAAAGCGATGCAAAAAAATTTTTTTATATAAAATTGTTTTTATTGTATAAAAGAGCCAAAACATAAAAAAAATGATATAAATATCGCCGTAATCATACTAACCCGAAGAATAAAACTGCTTCATCAATTTTACCACACGCGGAACGATAAAAACGCCTCCCCAAAAGAAATTCATGAATTGCTGATTTTTGTTCATTCTAACCTCCCAAAAATCGAAATAAAAAGCGATAAAAAAAGTCACGTGCTCAAAAATGGTACCAATAAAAACGTCACCTCGTCCCGCAAAAAATAAGACCTCACATGACTCTGTGGGCCAAAATATACAAAAATTATAGCTCTCAAAATGTGGTGATGCAAAAACTATTTTTTGCAATAAAAAGCGTCTTTTAGCGTGACAGCTGCCAATCATAAAAACCCGCTAAAAATAGTAAATCAAACCTCCCTTTATCACCCCCTTAGTTAGGGAAAAATAATAAAATTAAAAAAAGTATTTATTTCCATTTTCCCATTAGGGTTAGGGTTGCGGCTAAAGTTAGGGTTAGGGTTGGCGCTAAAGTTAGGATTAGGGTTAGGGTTGGGATTAGGGTTATGGGTGTGTTAGGGTTAGGTTTGTGGTTAGGGTTGGGACTAGGGTTAGGGGTGTGTTGGGGTTAGGGTTGGAGTTAGAATTGGGGGGTTTCCGCTATTTAGGCACATCAGGGGCTCTCCAAATGTGACATGGCGTCTGATCTCAATTCCAGCCAATTCTGCATTGAAAAAGTCAAACGGTGCTCCTTCACTTCTGAGCTCTGCCATACGCCCAAACAGTAGTTTACCCCCGCATATGGGGTATCAGCGTACTCTGGACCCCAAGAGTTATTGTGCAATTTGTCCTATTTCTTCTGTTACCCTTGGGAAAATAAAAAACTGGGGGTAAAAATATCATTTTTTTTTAAAAAATGATTTTTTTGTTTTTACGACTGTACGTTATAAACTTCTGTGAAGAACTTGGGGCTTCATAGCGCTCACCAAACATCTAGATAAGTTCCTTGTGGGGTCTATTTTCCAAAATGGGGTCACTTGTAGGGGGTTTCCACTGTTTAGGCGCTTCAGGGGCTCTCCAAATGCGACATGACGCCCCCAGACCATTCCATCAAAGTCTGCAATCCAAAACGTCACTACTTCCCTTCCGAGCCCCAACGTGTACCCATACAGTAGTTTTCTCCCACATATTGGGTATCAGCGTACTCATGACAAATTGGACAACAACTTTTGGGGTCCAATTTCTCCTGTTACCCTTGTGAAAATAAAATATTGGGGGTGAAAAAATCATTTTTGTAAAAAAAAAAAGATTTTTTATTTTTACGGCTGTACGTTATAAACTTCTGTGAAGCACTTCAGGGTTCAAAGTGCTCACCACACATCTAGCTAAGTTCCTTGTGGGGTCTATTTTCCAAAATGGGGTCACTTGTGGGGGATTTCCACTGTTTAGGCGCATCGGGGCTCTCCAAATGTGACATGACGCCCCCAGACCATTCCATCAAAGTCTGCAATCCAAAACGTCACTACTTCCCTTCCGAGCCCCGACGTGCGCCCATACAGTAGTTTACTCCCACATATTGGGTATCAGCGTACTCAGGACAAATTGGACAACAACTTTTGGGGTCCAATTTCTCCTGTTACCCTTGTGAAAATAAAATATTGGGGACGAAAAAATCATTTTTGTAAAAAAAAAAAAAGATTTTTATTTTACAGCTGTATGTTATAAACTTCTGTGAAGCATTTCGGGGTTCAAAGTGCTCACCACACATCTAGATAAGTTCCTTGAGGGGTCTAGTTTCCAAAATGGTGTCATTTGTTGGGGGTTTCCACTGTTTAGGCAGATCAGGAGCTCTCCAAACACAACATGGCATCCAGCCAATTCTGTGTTGAAAAAGTCAAATGGCGCTCCTTCCTTTCCAAACTCTGCCATGCACCTAAACAGTGGTTTACCCCCACATATGGGGTATCAGCGTACTCAGGACAAATTGCACAATAACTTTTGGAGTCTTGTTACCCTTGGGAAAATAAAAATTGGGGTGAAAAGATCATTTTTGTGGAAAAAATATGATTTTTTAATTTTACGGCTCTACGTTATAAACTTGTGTGAAGCACTTTGGGGTTCAAATTGCTCACCAAAGATCTAGATAAGTTCCTTAGGGGTCTAGCTTCCCAAATGGGGTCACTTGTGGGGGTTTCCACTGTTTAGGCACATCAGAGGCTCTCCAAATGCAACATGGCGTCCAATCTCAATTCCAGCCAATTTTGTTTGGAAAAAGTCAAATGGTGCTCCTTCCTTTCCAAGCCCTGTCGTGCGCCCAAACAGTGGTTTTCCCTCACATATGGGGTATCAGCGTACTCAGGACAAATTGGACAACAACTTTTTGGGGTCCAATTTCCTTGGGAAAAATCAAAAATTTGGGACTAAAAAATCATTTTTGTGGAAATTTTTATTTTTTATTTTTCAGACCCAGGCATTATAAACTTTTGTGAAACACTTGGGGGTTCAAAGTGCTCACAACAGATCTAGATAAGTTCCTTAGGGGGTCTAGTTTCCAAAATGGTGTCACTTGTGGGGGTTTCCACTGTTTAGGCACCTCAGGGGCACTCCAAACACGACATGGCGTCCAATCTCAATTCCAGCCAATTTTAGTTTGAAAAAGTCAAACGGCGCTCCTTCCCTTACGAGCTCTGCCGTGTGCCCAAACAGTGGTTTTCCCTCACATATGGGGTATCGGGGCATGTCTAATAATGCTTTTTACTTCTGTACTATTGTTTCAGTATTAATGTTTTATAAAATGTTCAATAAAAACACTGAAAAACATATGGGTATCGGGTACTCAGGAGAAATTGCACAACAACTTTATCTGCCCATTTTCTCCTTTTACCCTTGTGAAAATAAAAAAAAAGTTTGTAATAGATCATTTTTGTGGCTAAAAAGTTAAATATTCATTTTTTCCTTCCACGTTGCTTCAGCTCCTGTGAAGCACCTGAAGGGTTAATAAACTTCTTGAATGTGGTTTTGAGTACCTTGAGGGGTGCAGTTTTTAGAATGGTGTCACTTTTGGGTATTTTCTGCTATATAGACCCCTCAAAGTGACTTCAAATATGAGGTGGTCCCTAAAAAAAATGGCTTTGTAAATTTTGTTGTAAAAATGAGAAATCGCTGGTCAACTTTTAACCCTTATAATTTCCTAAGAAAAAAAAAATTTTGTTCCAAAATTGTGCTGATGTAAAGTAGACATGTGGGAAATGTTATTTCTTAACTATTTTGTGTGACATATTTCTCTGTTTTAAGGGAATAAAAATTCAAAGTTTGAAAATTGCAAAATTTTCAAAATTTTCGCCATATTTGCGTTTTGTTCAAAAATAAACGCAAGGTATATCGAAGAAATTTTACCACTAACATGAAGTACAATATGTCACGAGAAAACAATCTCAGAATCGCGAAGATCCGTTGAAGCGTTCCAGAGTTATAACCTCATAAAGAGACAGTGGTCAGAATTGTAAAAATTGGCCCGGTCATTAACCCCTTCAAGACCCAGCCTATTTTGACCTTAAAGACCTTGCCATTTTTTGCAATTCTGACCAGTGTCCCTTTATGAGGTAATAACTCAGGAACGCTTCAACGGATCCTAGCGATTCTGAGATTGTTTTTTCGTGACATATTGGGCTTCATGTTAGTGGTAAATTTAGGTTGATAATTTTTGTGTTTATTTGTGAAAAAAATGGAAATTTGGCGAAAATATTGAAAATTTTGCAGTTTTCAAATTTTGAATTTTTATTCTGTTAAACCATAGAGTTATATGACACAAAATACTTAATAAATAACATTTCCCACATGTCTACTTTACATCAGCACAATTTTGGGAACAAAATTTTTTTTTGTTAGGAAGTTATAAGGGTTAAAAGTTGACCAGCGATTTCTCATTTTTACAGCAAAATTTACAAAACCATTTTTTTTAGGGACCACCTCACATTTGAAGTCACTTTGAGGGCTCTATATGGCAGAAAATACCCAAAAGTGACACCATTCTAAAAACTGCACCCCTCAAGCTACTCAAAACTACATTCAAGAAGATTATTAACCCTTCAGGTGCTTCACCAGAACTAAAGCAACGTGGAAGGAAAAAATGGACATTTTAATTTTTCCAACAAAAATTTTCTTTTAGCAAAAATTTATTCATTTTCACATGGCCAATAGGATAAATTGGATCCTAAAATTTGTTGGGCAATTTCTCCTGAGTACACAGATACCTCATATGTGGTCATAAACCACTGTTTGGGCGCACGGCAGGGCCCGGAAGGGAAGGAGCGCCATTTGACTTTTTGAAGGGAAATTTAACTCCAATCGTTAGCGGACACCATGTCGCATTTGGAGAGCCCCTGTGTGCCTAAACATTGGAGCACCCCCACAAGTGACCCCATTTTGGAAACTAGACCCCCCAAGGAACTTATCTAGATGCATAGTGAGCGCTTTCAACCCCCAGCTGCTTCACAAACTAATCCGTTAAAATGAAAAAGTACTTTTTTTTTTCATAAAAATTTTCTTTTGGCATCAATTTTTTCATTTTCACACGGGCAACAGGATAAAATGGATCCTAAAATTTGTTGGACAATTTCTCCTGAGTACACAGATACCTCATATGTGGTCATAAACCACTGTTTGGGCGCACGGCAGGGCCCGGAAGGGAAGGAGCGCCATTTGACTTTTTGAAGGGAAATTTAACTCCAATCGTTAGCGGACACCATGTCGCATTTGGAGAGCCCCTGTGTGCCTAAACATTGGAGCACCCCCACAAGTGACCCCATTTTGGAAACTAGACCCCCCAAGGAACTTATCTAGATGCATAGTGAGCACTTTCAACGCTTAGCTGCTTCACAAACTAATCCGTGAAAATGAAAAAGTACTTTTTTTTTCACAAAAATTTTCTTTTAGCATACATTTTTTCATTTTCACACAGGCAGCAGGATAAAATGGATCCTAAAATTTGTTGGGCAATTTCTCCTGAGTACACAGATACCTCATATGTGGTCATAAACCACTGTTTGGGCGCACGGCAGGGTCCGGAAGGGAAGGAGCGCCATTTGACTTTTTGAAGGGAAATTTAACTCCAATCGTTAGCGGACACCATGTCGCATTTGGAGAGCCCCTGTGTGCCTAAACATTGGAGCACCCCCACAAGTGACCCCATTTTGGAAACTAGACCCCCCAAGGAACTTATCTAGATGCATAGTGAGCGCTTTCAACCCCCAGCTGCTTCACAAACTAATCCGTGAAAATGAAAAAGTACTTTTTTTTTTCATAAAAATTTTCTTTTAGCATCAATTTTTTCATTTTCACACGGGCAACAGGATAAAATGGATCCTAAAATTTGTTGGACAATTTCTCCTGAGTACACCGATACCTCATATGTGGTCATAAACCACTGTTTGGGCGCACGGCAGGGTCCGGAAGGGAAGGAGCGCCATTTGACTTTTTGAAGGGAAATTTAACTCCAATCGTTAGCGGACACCATGTCGCATTTGGAGAGCCCCTGTGTGCCTAAACATTGGAGCACCCCCACAAGTGACCCCATTTTGGAAACTAGACCCCCCAAGGAACTTATCTAGATGCATAGTGAGCGCTTTCAACCCCCAGCTGCTTCACAAACTAATCCGTGAAAATGAAAAAGTACTTTTTTTTTCATAAAAATTTTCTTTTAGCATCAATTTTTTCATTTTCACACGGGCAACAGGATAAAATGGATCCTAAAATTTGTTGGACAATTTCTCCTGAGTACACCGATACCTCATATGTGGTCATAAACCACTGTTTGGGCGCACGGCAGGGCCCGGAAGGGAAGGAGCGCCATTTGACTTTTTGAAGGGAAATTTAACTCCAATCGTTAGCGGACACCATGTCGCATTTGGAGAGCCCCTGTGTGCCTAAACATTGGAGCACCCCCACAAGTGACCCCATTTTGGAAACTAGACCCCCCAAGGAACTTATCTAGATGCATAGTGAGCGCTTTCAACCCCCAGCTGCTTCACAAACTAATCCGTGAAAATGAAAAAGTACTTTTTTTTTCATAAAAATTTTCTTTTAGCATCAATTTTTTTCATTTTCACACGGGCAACAGGATAAAATGGATCCTAAAATTTGTTGGACAATTTCTCCTGAGTACACCGATACCTCATATGTGGTCATAAACCACTGTTTGGGCGCACGGCAGGGCCCGAAGGGAAGGAGCGCCATTTGACTTTTTGAAGGGAAAATTAGCTCTAATCGTTAGCAGGCACCATGTCGCTTATGGAAAGTATATAGTGTATGTCAGGTTGGTGTGTGGTGTAATATACACCACACACCAACAACCTGATGTACACTATATTACACCACACAACCTGACGTACACTACGCCACACACACCAACCTAACACTACGTCAGGTTGGTGTGTGTGGTGTAGTGTACGTCAGGTTGGTGTGTGAGTGATGTAGTATACACCACACATACACACCAACCCGACGTACAGTACGCCACACACACAAACCTGACACCACGTCAGGTTGGTTTGTGTGGTGTAGTGCATGTCAGGTTGGCGTGTGGTGTAGTGTACGTCAGGTTGGCGTGTGGTGTAGTGTACGTCAGGTTGGTGTGTGTGTGGTGTAGTATACACCACACACACACCAACCTGACGTACGCTACGCCACACACACAAACCTCATGTACACTACGCCACACCCACCAACCTGACACACTACGTCAGGTTGGCGTGTGTGGTGTAGTGCATGTCAGTTTGGCATGTGGTGTAGTGTAGTGTACGTCAGGTTGGTGTGTATGTGTGGTGTAGTATACACCACACACACACCAACCTGATGTAAGCTACGCCACACACACAAACCTCATGTACACTACGCCACACCCACCAACCTGACACACTACGTCAGGTTGGCGTGTGTGGTGTAGTGCATGTCAGTTTGGCATGTGGTGTAGTGTAGTGTACGTCAGGTTGGTGTGTATGTGTGGTGTAGTATACACCACACATACACACCAACCTGACGTACGCTACGCCACACACACAAACCTCATGTACACTACGCCACACCCACCAACCTGACACACTACGTCAGGTTGGCGTGTGTGGTGTAGTGCATGTCAGTTTGGCATGTGGTGTAGTGTAGTGTACGTCAGGTTGGTGTGTATGTGTGGTGTAGTATACACCACACATACACACCAACCTGACGTACGCTATGCCACACACACAAACCTCATGTACACTACGCCATACCCACCAACCTGACACAACTACGTCAGGTTAGTGTGTGTGGTGTAGTGCATGTCAGGTTGGCGTGTAGTGTAGTGTAGTGTAGTGTACGTCAGGTTGGTGTGTGTGTGGTGTAGTATACACCACACATACACACCAACCTGATGTACGCTACGCCACACACACAAACCTGATGTACACTACGCCACACACACACACCAACCTGACACACTACGTCAGGTTTTGTGTGTGTGGTGTAGTGCATGTCAGGTTGGCATGTAGTGTAGTGTAGGTCAGGTTGGTGTGTGTGGTGTAGTGCATGTCAGGTTGGCGTGTGGTGTAGTGTACATCAGGTTGGTGTGTGTGGTGTATACTACACCACACACACACACACACACACCAACCTGACGTACACTACGCCACACACACCAACCTGATGTACACTACGCCACACACACCAACCTGACACACTACGTCAGGTTGGTGTGTGTGGCGTAGTGTACGTCAGGTTGGTGTGTGTGTATGTCAGGCTTGTGTGGGTGAGTTCTGTAGGGGAATGTCAGTATGTGTTTAGTCCACGGACGTGTGATGAATTCTGAAGCATTCATTCACACACAGTCCAGGTTTGTCAGGACACGTTTCACAATGGAAACGAGTGGTTTTTCTTGTCCCCCTTTTATAGCACACCCGGCACCTTTTTCTTATCCCCTCACTGGGAAAATGTTGCCCTGGTACCATGCGGGAAACTTGAGTTCCAGGAGTGCTGGGGCGCCCTCCGTCCTCCTCTCCAAAAATCATGGCCTTTATCACCGACTCCTGGAACTGAAGGAAGGTGTTGTTGGTCTGGCCTGCACAGCGTGATAGCACGTATGCGTTATACAGTGCCATTTGCACGATGTGCACAGCCAGTTTTTTATACCACACCTTCGTCTTCCGCATGGCACTATAGGGCTGGAGGACTTGATCAGAAAGATCAACTCCCCCCATGTGTTTGTTGTACCCCAGGGCACAGTCCGGTTTGTGAACCTGTGCTGGGGTACCACGAACGGTGGTGGCCGTGGTGCCGGGACCATGAATTGTGGTCAAGAAAAAGACGTCTCTTTTGTCTTTGAACTTGACCACAAGCATGTTGCCGCTACATTGGGCTCGGCTCTCACCCTTTGGGAGAGGCTGCTCAATTAGCGGCAAAGGGAGACCCCTCTTGTTTCTGCGCACAGTACCGCAAGCTGCGGTAGCTCTGGCAGAGAGGGATTGAAATAGTGGGATGCTTGTATAAAAGTTATCAACAAACAGATGGTAACCTTTATCAAGCAGTGGGTGGACCAAATCCCACACTATATTCCCACTTACCCCCAGAGCAGGTGGACATTCTGGGGGCTGGATCTTGGTGTCCTTCCCTTCATAAACTCTAAAGCTGTGAGTGTACCCTGAGGTACTCTCACACAGCTTGTAGAGTTTTATCCCGTACCTCGCCCTCTTGCTGGCCAGGTACTGACGGAACTGAAGCCTCCCTTTGAAGTGGACGAGGGATTCATCCACACAAATTTCCCTTTCGGGAATGTACACTTCAGCAAATTTGGTGCTGAAGTGTTCGATGACCGGCCGAATTTTGAACAGTCTATCAAAATTCGGGTCATCGCGGGGAAGGCTGTCAGTGTTGTCCTGAAATGAAGAAATTTATGAATCGCTTCAAAACGTTTGCGAATCATAACAATACCAAATACTGGAGTTTGATATAAAATATCAGTACTCCAGTATTGGCGAAGTTCTGGTTTCTTCACAATCCCCATGTGAAGGACCAGTCCCCAATATTTCATCATTTCTACAGAGTCAACGGGACTCCAAGATAATGATGAATTTGGGTTTTGGGCAAAAAATTGCTGGGCGTATAAGTTTGTTTGTTCCACCATGAGACTGACGATTGACTCTGAGAAATAGACTTTGAAAAAGTCTATTTCCCTGAAGTTGGCAGTCTCGAACTGGATTCCTGATTGGGGAACGAAATCAGGAATCTGTGGAGCAAAATTTTCAGGGACGGGGGTACAGGAGGGGGCACTAGTGCTAGGTTGGGTGTGACTAGCACTAGGTTGGGGGTCACTCACGTTTTGCTGTTGGTCTTCTTCCCCGGCTTCCGACTCTTCTTCCCCAGGCTCTGGATGGCTTCTTGTACTGCGACATCTTGCTGTTGGTACATCTGTGTCACTGGAGGAGGAAGAGGGGGAGGAATAGAGAAAGGTGGGGTCCTCTCCCTCACTATCAGTTTCGGTGGCAATAAAGGCATATGCCTCCTCAACTGAGTAGACCCTCTGTGACTGGGATGACTGGGATGAGCGGGACATTGTGCGTGTGGTGTGTGTGCGTGTAAAAAATCTAACCTTTATTATAGTGTGTGTGTGCGTGTGTATGTGCGAGTGTTTGGTGTAACTTTATGCTGCAGAAGGAGGCTGTCAGGCGTGGGGGGGCTGTCAGGCGCAGGAGAAGGCTGTCAGGCGCAGGAGGAGGCTGTCAGGCGCAGGAGGAGGCTGTCAGGCGCAGGAGAAGGCTGTCAGGCGCAGGAGAAGGCTGTCAGGCGCAGGAGGAGGCTGTCAGGCGCGAGAGGAGCTGTCAGGCGCGAGGGGAGCTGTCAGGCGCGGGGGGCAGGAGGGGAGCAGAGGATAAGCTGTAGATGGAGCAGCAGCAGGTGATCAGTCGCCGGGCACGACGGGGTGATCAGTCGCCGGGCACGACGGGGTGATCAGTCGCCGGGCACGACGGGGAGATCAGTCGCCGGGCACGACGGGGAGATCAGTCGCCGGGCACGACGGGGTGATCAGTCGCCGGGCACGACGGGGAGATCAGTCGCCGGGCACGACGGGGAGATCAGTCGCCGGGCACGACGGGGAGATCAGTCGCCGGGCACGACGGGGTGATCAGTCGCCGGGCACGACGGGGTGATCAGTCGCCGGGCACGACGGGGTGATCAGTCGCCGGGCACGACGGGGAGATCAGTCGCCGGGCACGACGGGGTGATCAGTCGCCGGGCACGACGGGGTGATCAGTCGCCGGGCACGACGGGGTGATCAGTCGCCGGGCACGACGGGGTGATCAGTCGCCGGGCACGACGGGGTGATCAGTCGCCGGGCACGACGGGGAGATCAGTCGCCGGGCACGACGGGGTGATCAGTCGCCGGGCACGACGGGGTGATCAGTCGCCGGGCACGACGGGGAGATCAGTCGCCGGGCACGACGGGGTGATCAGTCGCCGGGCACGACGGGGTGATCAGTCGCCGGGCACGACGGGGTGATCAGTCGCCGGGCACGACGGGGTGATCAGTCGCCGGGCACGACGGGGTGATCAGTCGCCGGGCACGACGGGGTGATCAGTCGCCGGGCACGACGGGTGATCAGCAGAGGCACGGGTGAGATCAGTCACGGGGGAGGGCAGAAGGGGACAGATGTAGCAGGCAGCAGCACTGGATCAGGGGGGCAGGGGGTGATCAGGGGGTGATCAGGGGAGACAGGGGGGAGAGAGTGGAGATCGGGGGGAGTGGAGGACAGGAGGGGTCAGTACCTGTCCTCAGGAGCAGCAAATGGGGCAGTCAGAGGCTGTGGCGGCGACAGGCAGCAGCAGGCAGCAGCAGGCAGCGGCGGCGATCGCGGTCTCTGGGGGACGGATGAACGGTCAGGAACCTCGCTCCTCAGCTTCCACAGATGGGATGAAGCTGAGGAGCGAGGCAGCCATTATTTTACTCCGCCCCTCCACCTCTGATTGGAGCTAGCATCCATGTGACGCTAGCCATCCAATCAGAGCTGAAAGGGGTTAAATAAAGGGCAGCACGAGCGATCGTACACCCGGGGGGGCTAAGCCACCCCCCCTGGGGTCAAGTATAGGTCCCCCTGTACCGGCGGGTCAGGTGACCGGGGTCAGTGAACGGTCACCCGGCCCGCAGGAGGGCGATCATTCCATGACGCAGGGTATGCGTCATGGGTCGGAATGGCACCGACTTTCATGACGCATACGCTGTGTCAAAGGTCGGGAAGGGGTTAACGTGCAAACCACCCTTGGGGGTGAAGGGGTTAAGGCCATGAATATGGACGCAACAACTATGGGAGTGGAATTGCGTCCGTATTTCATGACCTTAATGAGCGGTACCATGTGACCGCTCAGCACGGGAGAGCTGCAGGAAGCCGGGACAACAGAGGATTGCAGGGGATGTTCAGCGATTGCACAGGAGGGTGAGTATGATGTCACAGCCGCCAGCTCCTGCCGCCCCACCCCCACCCCCGCTGGTTTCTGCACAATGACTCGTGTATAAGCCGAGGGGGCATTTTCAACACAAAAAAAATTGCTGAAAATCTCGGCTTATACACGAGTATATACAGTATATATATATATATATATATATATATATATATATATATATATATATATATATATATATATATATATATATTTTAATTAAACTGCTCAAAAAAATAAAGGGAACACTCAAATAACACATCCTAGATCTGAATGAATGAAATATTCTCATTGAATACTTTGTTCTGTACAAAATTGAATGTGCTGACAACAAAATCACACAAAAATCATCAATGGAAATCAAATTTATTAACCAATGGAGGACTGGATTTGGAGTCACCCACAAAATTAAAGTGGACTGTAATGTCCTTAAAACAAGTCAAAATGATGCTCAGTAGTATGAGTGGCCTCCACGTGCCTGTATGACCTCCCTGTGCCTGTATGACCTCCATACAACACCTGTGCATGCTCCTGATGAGGCGGCGGATGGTCTCCTGAGGTATCTCCTCCCAGACCTGGACTAAAGCATCTGCCAACTCCTGGACAGTCTGTGGTGTAACGTGACTTTGGCGGATGGAGTGAGACATGATGTTCCAGATGTACTCAATCGGATTCACGTCTGGGGAATGGGCGAGCCAGTCCATAGCTTCAATGCCTTCATCTTGCAGGAACTGCTGATACACTCCAGCCACATGAGGTCTGGCAGTGTGAACCTACTTTCATCTGTGAAGAGCACAGGGCGCTAGTGGCAAATTTGCCAATCCTGGTGTTCTGTGGCAAATGCCAAGCGTCCTGCACGGTGTTGGGCTGTGAGCACAACCCCCATCTGTGGATGTCGGGCACTCAGACCATCCTCATGGAGTCGGTTTCTAACCGTTTGTGCAGACACATGCACATTTGTGGCCTGCTGGAGGTCATGTTGTAGGGTTCTGGCAGTTCTCCTCCTGTTTCTCCTTGCAAAAAGGCAGAGGTAGCGGTCCTGCTGCTGGGTTGTTGCCCTCCTACGGCCCCCTCCACGTCTCCTGGTGTACTGGCCTGTCTCCTGGTAGAGCTTCCAGCCTCTGGACACTATGCTGACAGACACAGCAAACCTTCTTGCCACAGCTCGCATTGATGTACCATCCTGGATGAGCTGCACTACCTGAGCCACTTGTGTGGGTTGTAGAGTCCGTCTCATGCTACCATGAGTGTGAAAGCACAACCAACATTCAAAAGTGACCAAAACATCAGCCAGAAAGCATTGGTACTGAGATGTGGTCTGTGGTCCCCACCTGCAGAACCACTCCTTTATTGAGTTTGTCTTGATAATTGCCAATAATTTCCATCTTTTGTCTATTCCATTTGCACATCAGCATGTGAAATTGATTGTCAATCAGTGTAGCTTCCTAAGTGGACAGTATGATTTCACAGAAGTTTTATTTACTTGGAGTTATATTCTGTTGTTTAAGTGTTCCCTTTATTTTTTTGAGCAATGTATATACTCCCCATACGTTTACCGCTAACACCATGATAACCCCAGACTACTAGCGATACTAATGCCCATATACCTCAGCCCTGGGTAGGGGCATCGCCATACCTATGTGTGTTTCAGGACCTGTGGTGAGGTCATGACCATGTGACCTAACCATGTGATCCTGACCTCACCTGTGGGTGGGGTTACAGCTATGTAACAGAGTTGTGTTTGGCACATGGGAGTGTGTTGTGGGAGTCTGCCAGTGTGGACAGACGTCCATGTGTCCAGGCGGGACATTACAGAGAGGTCTCTGTGTCTGAAGTACGGGACATTGGTACTGTGTTGTGCCGGGTTGGTTTATGGAGCAATAAACCTGATGAACTTTTGATAGAAAACGTGCCTCCTGATTGCCTCCGTCGCAGCTGAGTGAGTCGAAACCTTACAATTGGTGGATGGAATGCTGGCAGCGGCCCAAGGAGCACATGTTGCAGTGCTGGGAATCAGGAGCCAGAGGAGGAACGGACGGTCTGAAAACCGTGAGTGTGACCGGGGGTCATTGAAAAGCAGTGATTATAGACTGTATATTCATGCTGATAGAATGCTTCTAAGGAGAGGAGGTGTCCGGAAATCTCTGTGGCCGAGAGTATAACAAACAGGAGTCTGTGTTGTGCTGACTGGTCAGTGAGAGACTGTTTTTTTTTCCTCTTCTAAAACACGTGTGATGTGTTTGCTGTGGTTCGGCGGGTCATGAAGGTGACAAGCGGCTGGCTGTGGATCAGCGGGTCCACGAAGACGGCGTAGAGGAAGCGTGCAGAGACTTGTGGTAGCGGGAGCTACAGTGACTGTTGCAGCAAGAGGTTCTGCAGCAGCAGGAGCTGCAGTAACAGCCCCAGCAGCTTATGAGCAGCATCTGGAGTTGCTGGTGGTTTGTGGCTGCAACGGAAGCAGTGGCAGTACCAGCAGGAGCTGATGTGATAAGAAGGACAGTGTGAACCGAGGCATACAAACTCTTAAAGGGCCAGTACACACCCGAAATAAAAAGACATTGTCTAAGGGTACTGTGTGAACTGGGGTCTGTGAGAGCCGTGGTGGGTACCCAGTGAGGGGAGGAGTCCCAAAAGGGGGGCGACGACCCAAAACAGGGATGGTTACCCAAAAGGGGGTGGTATCCCAAATTGGGGTGGTGGAAAAAAAAGAGGTGGTGATGAATAAGCTGAAGGATGCTTGCCAGGTTCAGTGTCCGAACAGCGCATGTCCAGGATGTTGTACTGACTTTCCATCTGACAAGGTGTCAGGGAGCTGTTCTGTAGAAGTCAATGGAGAGTGTGTGATTGGACTTCTGGACTCAGGGAGCCAGGTGACACTGGTGAGCGCCACACTCCCTGTCTATCTGATTCCCGGAAGGAAGATGGAAGCCCACTGCGGACATGGAGTCTCTAGGGATTATCCGGTGTCCAGGGTCATCATTGAGACGCCCACTATTATTTCCAGCCATGATGTCCCTGTAATCCCAGATTTACCATACCCTGTAGTAATTGGCCAGGACTTTGAACGGTTTTGGGATTTGTGGGAGGAAAGGGGAGTGTCTGATTGCTCAGAAGGGAGCAAGAATGACCCTAAGGGAGCCTCACCACAGCAGGCTGTTGTAGTGGTTCCTGATGGTGTGATGTGTGAAAAGGAGGTAGCACCACCTAAGATTGAGGGTCTAGAGTTCCTGGTGACCGAAAGAAAGTGTGAGTCTGACCAACTCGGGGATTCTGGGGTGACCAAACGTGAGAATTTGAGAAACAGGATAGCTCCAGAAAAGGCGTCCGACACCTGTCTAAGTGGGGACTTGCTGTTCCAGGATGACAGGGGAAGTAGGAGTGACTCCTATGCAGACTGACTCGACTGCAAGGGAAAGCGAGTGCAGTAAGGTGAAGCCAAGTAAAAATGGCAGATCTTCCTCTCGCCGCAGGGGCCGCAGAAAGGCAGGACAGGCACCAACCTCTAAGAAGAAAAATGATGAGGAAGAGTCAGGGTCAGGTACAGATCAGGTTACTGTCCTTGATAAGGAGGCCACTGTATATTGGACAAATCCCAGCACAGAGGTAGGGCCGGAGTTAGAACAGACCTGTAGTAGACCCTTATCTGCAATGCCTGGAAAGAGGGAAATGGCTCAGTGTGATGACGACTCCAGAGTACTCGATGCTGAAGAGCTGCTTAAAGAGACAGTCGAGCGAGAAAGGGTCCTAAGACGAGTGATTGAGCTCAGAGTGGAGAAGCTGGAGAAGGAAGTCTCTAAGCTCAGAGGTCATTTGTCAGCGTGTCAGACTATGAACAAGACCCTTTTGAAAGACACAGAGGTGCTCAGAGAAGCCCAAGAGAAGCATCAGCAGGAGCTTCTCCAGATAGAGGATGAGTGTCGCTGCTTGGCAGAGGAGCGAGATAAAGTTCTCCGAGAGCTCAAGATAGAGAAGGAGACTAATGACCAGCTCCAGAACTCCGAGGAGGAAGAAATCCAGCAAGGGAAGTGCCACGCAGATGGCCACACAAGAAATGTCGATGTCTTGGAAAACTGTGCTGATGCTCAGGATGAGGAGGTCCAACCGCATTTTCAGGAAGGGGAGACATCGCTTTTCAAGTGTATAATAGAGGTACCCGAAGACATGCGAGAAGCTTGTGCCAGTGAGGATGTGCATGAGGCCTTCAGAAAGGCAATAGAAGCATGTAGTGTGAACTGGGCACCAGAGACGAAGCAGTTGGTCATACTGTCGACTAGGGAAGTCACAATGAAGTGGGTGGCTATACTGAGGGACATGCACCTACAATGTCTCCAAACAAAGCAAATGATCCTGTTGAGAAATCAAGAAGCGGCTCGACGTCTGGAGCAAGCAAGAAAGGCTCAAAGTCGGCTTGGATTGGTGGAAGACATCACAAGTGCCCAGAGGTCCGGTGAAGAAAGTCATCGGAAGACTTGGGAAAGTGATGCAGGAGATGGTGAATAGGTCCGGTGTGACGAGAGTCAGGATTCCAGCTGATGACGAAGTCCAGGACGTGGATGAAGATGGGATGGTTCCGTTCCTCGTTGTCGGATCCAGGGAGAGTCTTGGGAATATCCGAATGCTCCTAGAGTATCGCATGGCGTACTTGGAAGAGGTAGAACAGCTAAGACTTGAGAGGGAGCAGGTCAACAGAAAGCTGCAGGAAATGGGAAGAAGACGGCCGCCACCTTCAACTCGCGGTATAGGGAGGCGAAAAGGTTCGCTTAAGACTGGAAGTCCTCAAGCTGGAGCTAATACAGGACATAGGTCGCCTGATGTGAGAGGTAGAAGTACTAATGCCTCAGTTAGCTCAGGGCTGAGTGACCTAAGCAGGAGACCCTGTAGTGGACGAAATGGAAAGGAGTCAGAACAGACAGGACGTATGGGTGCAAGGAAATTGCAATGCCGTACTGACCGCTGGGGATGCGGGTGGTCTGGCAAGGGGGCATTGCTGTCAAAGGACGTGACGGAGTCGGATGACGGACGCCTACAAAACAGTACAGTAGCAGGGACTGACTGTGACAGACGGTTTAACTGTTGGAGACGACCGAGAAGAGTCTCTGGTCAAGTAATGGAAGTTGCCAAGCCCACGGCTTTAGGCAGAGGGGGGAGGTATGTAGCGATACTAATGCCCATATACCTCAGCCCTGGGTAGGGGCATCACCATACCTATGTGTGTTTAAGGACCTGTGGTGAGGTCATGACCATGTGACCTAACCATGTGATCCTGACCTCACCTGTGGGTGGGGTTACAGCTATGTAACAGAGTTGTGTTTGGCACATGGGAGTGTGTTGTGGGAGTCTGCCAGTGTGGACAGACTTCCATGTGTCCAGGCGCGACATTACAGAGAGGTCTCTGTGTCTGAAGTACGGGACATTGGTACTGTGTTGTGCCGGGTTGGTTTATGGAGCAATAAACCTGACAAACTTTTGATAGAAAACGTGCCTCCTGATTGCCTCCGTCGCAGCTGAGCGAGTCGAAAACCTTACAATATATATATATATATATATATATATATATTGTGAGACAGTGAGAGTATGTGTATTGAATGGGGTGTATATTTCAGCTGGCTACTTTACTGACTGGTATATGGGAGGTGTGTGGCTTTGTAGACCTAGTGGTAGAGAAAGGTCACTACACCTTACATTCAGTACACACTTGCAGCTCAGACCTGAAATCACTCAGGTGTTAATTAGGAGACCAGAAGTAGGTGTGCTGGAACACAGTCAGGGGGCTGGCTTAGTCTGGACACAGGAAGGGGTCCAGGCACAAGAAGCAGTCTCCAGGAGTGGGAGCACGCTTAATCTGGACAAGGGGTCCAGGTACAGAAGGTGTCTCCAGGAGTTTGAGCTATCTCAGTCTGGGTGCAGGAAGTACCCCGGACACAGGAGTAGTCTCAGTGAGAATCCGTGCGAATAGCGGCTGAATAGGAGTGGATCTCTCTCAAGTCTGGACATTGAAGGTGCCTTCAGACACAAGGAGGAGTATCTGTGAAACTCCATACTGGTAACATATATCATATGTGTTGTTTTGGGTCAGGCTGGTAGAGCCGGGACCCGGATAGACAGGGCAATCTATCTATGTGTAATTAGTGGCTAGACAAGCCTAGGTTTTCTGTTTATGCTTTATTTTTATCTGTTTGCTGTGGACTTTAATAAAGCTGGTTGCGGCCAGTTTTCACCAGAACTGCTGTCTGAATGAACTGTTTTCGTGTCACTCTGTCTACCCAGACAGCGATCCTAGAGCTATATCCCCTGGAAATGTTACAATTGGTGGAGAATGCGGGCAACGCAGTGGCTGATACAGTTAGTGCTGGAGTGTGCATGCAGCACAGTGGCTTAGAGACAGCAATAAAGGTGAAGTCTGTTGAAATAGCAGCAGAGAAAAAAAAAAGTGTGTCAGCAGAAACGTCTGTGGAGCAGTCTTAAAGAGACAGTAGCCCTAATAGACTTTGCAAAGAAAAAAAAAAAAAAAAGTGTCTGCACAGCAGAGCTGAATTTTTCTATGGAAAAGACTGTAGAGTGTGTATGTCTTGAGTGAAGACTGCCGTTGTTCAGACAGAGAAGTCTGACAGCATGGATGACAGCATGGAGGCGCTGTTTGAACAAATGGCACAAGTTAATGTGCAACATAAAACTGCCGTGGTTGAGACAGATAAGTCCGGCAGTATGGAGGAGCTCATTGAGTACCTGGCCCAGGCCCAGCGAAGCATGCAGCAGAGCATGGAGCAGCAGCGCCTGCAGCACCAGCAGCGCATGCAGCAGGCCCAGCAGCAATTCCTGCAGCAGCAGCAGGAGAATAACCGGTTGTTTTTTGAGCAGGTTGCAGCACAACAAAAGACTTGTGGCGCATCGTCCCAAATTAATGTTGCAAAGTCACCTGCATTGTCCGCTGTAAAGAAGGCGGTAAGACGGTCCCTGAAAAAGATGACACCTCGTGATGATGTGGAGGTATATCTCACTAGGTTTGAGAGATTGGCAGAGAAGGAGAATCTGCCCCTATCTGAATGGGCCATGATGGTCGCACCCTATCTGATTGGAGAGCCCCAAAGGGCATATGCTGACCTGAGCGAGCAGGACAGCCAAGACTATGGCAAGCTGAAAGCGGAGATTCTTACCCGGCTGGGTGTTACGGTGACAGCCCGTGCCAGGGGAGTTAAGGACTGGGGATGCCGTTGGG
>JARQOD010000003.1:30036815-30282656 GCA_033576555.1 Oophaga sylvatica | reverse complement strand
CAACTAAAAAGATAGAAATAGGAAAGCTATCTGCCCGGAGCAAACCCCAAAGATAACAGCAAGCCCCAAACATGTAATGGCGGTTAGACAAGACGAAATACTGACACAGACAGAAAATAGTATGAGCAAACTTTTGGGGCCAAACTAACTAAATAGAAAAGGATAGGAAGGGTACTTACTGCAATCCCAAAAAAACCCTGAAAGCACCAAACTCTACTAATTCAAAAACACCTGAGATCACACGACCTCTACCACCTAAATTAGCTCTCTGGTGTAACAAAATCAAAACAGCAGCCACTGAAAAACTGGAAAAAGCAAAAGTACAAAACATCAGTGGCTGAACTAAACTGAGAGGGCAAAAGCCCCTGAGGGGACCCAGAAGGCCCCACAGAAGTGCAGGACAAAATGCAAATCAAGACAGAAACAAAAAGAAGAAATGTCTTATCTGTTAGAAGGAGATGCAGACACGACAAAGCAGGCTACAAGGGAAACTGGAATCAAGGATTCAGACCAGAACAATTGATCACCGGCAACCCTGATGGGAAGGTGACTCCCTTATATAAGACCAGTCAGTAACACCTGATTCCAGTCCTCACAATCTTCACTGAACAGACCAGTACCGCTTGTAACCACCAGAGGGAGCCTCTGCTCAGAACTCATCTCAAGCCATTCACAACACTAATGTCACTGATCAAGCTGAAAAAGCCTTGTTGGCATTAAATCAGGGGCTTGAGGACGCTGAGTTATACTGTCAGAGATTCCGAAGGAGGTCCTGACCAAATGGAATGACGATACTTTGGCAGCCCTTTTTCGGAAGGGTCTGTCAGAGAATGTAAAGGATGTTATGGTGGGATTCCCTGTCCCCTCTGGTCTCAATGATTCTATGTCATTAGCGATTCAAATTGACAGACGTTTGCGTGAGCGTTAGAGGTATGCGTGGAATAGTGTTGCCTTGTGAACCAGCTTCTGAACCCATGCAGTGTGATTAGAGTGGCTTCGGGGGCACAGCGTCATGAGTTTCGAAAACGCAAGGGGTTATGTTTCTACTGTGGTGATGCCTCTCATGCTATTTCAGTCTGCCCTAAGCGGGGAAGACGTTTTGCACGCTCAGTTGTCTTGGGTAGTGTTCAGACTAAATTTTTTGTTGACTGTTACCCTGATTTGCTCCCTGTCCACATTTTCTGCTCAGGCTTTCGTTGATTCGGGAGCAGCTATTAACCTGATGGATTTTGATTTTGCTAAACGTTGTGGGTTTCCCTTGATACCCCTACGGAAGTCTATTCCCCTACTGGGGATCGATTCTACCCCTTTGGCTGAGAATAAACCTCAGTTCTCTACTCAGGTGATAATGAGGGTTGAACCTGATCATCAGGAGAGTTGCACATTTTTGGTGCTGTATAATCTGCATGACATTATCGTACTGGGTTTCCCTTGGTTACAGTCTCATAATCCTGTTTTGGATTGGAAATCTGTGTCTGTAACCAGTTGGGGCTGCCAATGTGTTAATACCAACACTCCTGTTTTTTCTGCCTCCCCCCAGGCTCAGGATGTTCCTGACTTTTTGACTGATTTTTCTGATGTGTTTAGCGAAAGTAAATCTGCATCCTTGCCCCCCCCATAGGAGCTATGACTGCGCTATTGAATTAGTGCCTGGTAGTAAATTCCCTAAAGGTCGCCTTTTTAACTTGTCTGTACCTGAACATGACGCTATGCGGTCTTATATCAAGGAGTCATTGGAGAAGGGTCATATCAGACCATCCTCTTCACCCTTGGGTGCCGGTTTTTTCTTTCTGGCCAAAAAGGATGGTTCATTAAGGCCGTGTATTGATTATCGTCTCTTGAACAATATCACTGTGAAATATCAATATCCGTTACCCTTGATTTCTGACCTGTTTTCCAGGGTGAAAAGTGCTACTTGGTTTACCAAGCTAGACCTCAGGGGGGCATATAACCTTATTCGCATTAAGCACGGGGATGAATGGAAGACGGCATTTAATACCCCAGAGGGGCATTTTGAGTACCTAGTGATGCCCTTTGGGCTCACTAATGCTCCTTCTGTCTTCCAGTCCTTCATGAATGACATTTTCAGGGATTTTGTGGATAAATTTCTTATTGTTTATTTGGATGATATCTTGATTTTTTCCAATGACTGGGACTCTCATGTGAAACATGTTCGGACTGTGTTCCAGATTTTGAGAGAGAATGCTCTGTATGTGAAGGAATCAAAGTGTCTTTTTGGCGTACAGAGGATCTCATTTCTGGGATTCATTTTGTCCCCATCTGTTATTGAAATGGACCCGTTCAAGGTTCAGGCCATCTGTGATTGGGTCCAACCTACTTCATTAAAGGCTCTTCAAAGATTCTTGGGTTTTGCCAATTTTTATCGTAAATTTATTGGTAATTTCTCTGTTATTGTTAAACCATTGACTGATTTGACCAAAAAGGATTCTGATGTGGTGAATTGGCCTCCTGAGGCAGTCTCTGCATTTCAGGAACTTAAGCAGAGATTCACTTCTGCTCCTGTTCTACGGCAGCCTGATGTTTCTCTGCCATTTCAGGTGGAGGTTGATGCCTCTGAAATTGGGGCAGGTGCCGTTTTGTCCCAAAGAGATCCAGAGACCTCTAAAAGTAACCCTTGTGCCTTTTTCTCTCGAAAATTTTCTCCAACTGAACGTAATTATGACGTGGGTAATCGGGAGTTATTGGCCATGAAGTGGGCTTTTGAAGAGTGGAGACATTGGCTGGAGGGAGCCAAACATCAGGTGGTGGTCCTCACGGACCATAAGAATCTGGTTTATCTGGAATCAGCCAAGCGACTTAATCCTAGACAGGCCAGGTGGGCCTTGTTTTTCAAACGTTTTAATTTTGTGGTTTCCTTTCTTCCTGGCACTAAGAATGTTAAGGCGGATGCCCTCTCGAGGAGTTTCCTTGTGGACTCTCCTGAGTTATCTGATCCTGCTGTTATTTGAAAGGGGGTGTGGTTCTTTCCGCCATCTCGCCCAATTTGAGACTGGCTCTGGAAGGGTGTCAGGAGGATAAACCCGAGCGCTGCCCTATTGGGAAATTGTTTGTCCCAGACCGATGGAAAAAGAGTGTGATGTCTGAGATTCATTGTTCCGCGTTGGCTGATCATCCCGGAATTTTTGGTACCAGAGACTTGGTTAGTCGGTCCTTTTGGTGGCCTACTTTGTCTCGTGACGTCAGGGAATTTGTGCAGTCCTGCGGGACTTGCTCTCGCTCCAAGCCATGCTCTCGCTCTAGTGGTTTGTTGATGCCATTGCCTGTGCCCAAGAGACCATGGACCCATATCTCTATGGATTTCATTTCCGACCTCCCTGTTTCTCAGAGAATGACCGCCATCTGGGTGATTTGTGATAGGTTTTCCAAAATGATACATCTTGTGCCATTACCTAGGTTGCCTTCCTCCTCTGAATTGGTGCCTTTGTTCCTTCAGCACGTGGTTCGGTTACACTGCATTCCTGAGAACATTGTGTCTGACAGAGGAGTCCAGTTTGTTTCCAGATTTTGGAGGACTTTTTGTTCTAAACTTGGTGTTCAATTGTCTTTCTCCTCGGCTTTTCATCCTCAGACCAATGGACAAACTGAGAGAACAATCCAGACATTGGAGACTTATCTGAGCTGCTTTGTGTCTGCTGATCAGGATGACTGGGTCTCTTTTGTGCCTTTGGCTGAGTTTGCTCTTAATAATAGGGCTAGCTCTGCCACTTTGATGTCTCCATTTTTCTGCAATTTTGGGTTTCACCCTCAATTTTCTTCAGGACAGACGGAGGCTTCTGTCTTGTCAGGTGTTGACTCTGTTGTGGAGCGTATGCAGCAGATTTGGGACCAGGTAGTGGAGAGGTTGTCCCTCTCTCAGGAGAGGGCCCAGCGGTTTGCCAACCGGCATAGGACTGATAGTCCTCGGTTTGAAGTGGGGGACTTGGTCTGGTTGTCCTCAAGAAATATCCCTATGAGAGTTGCATCTCCTAAGTTTAAGCCTAGGTTCATTGGACCTTATAAGATCATGGAGATTCTTAATCCTGTTTCCTTTCGTTTGCTTCTTCCAGGGACATTTAAGATCCATAACGTGTTCCACAAGTCCTTACTGAAGAGGTTTGTCGAGCCAGTGGTTCCTATGGCTGTGCCTCCTGACCCTGTTTTGGTTGAGGGCAATCTGGAGTATGTGGTTGAGAAAATATTGGATTCTCTTTTTTCTAGACGGAAACTCCAGTATTTGGTTAAGTGGAGAGGTTATGGTCAGGAGGACAATTCTTGGGTGTTTGCTTCGGACATCCATGCTAGGAGACTCATCCGTGCGTATCATAGAACTCATCCTGACCGACCTGGTTGCTCAAATGAGGGTTCGGTGACCCCTCCTCAAGGGGGGGTACTGTTGTGAATGTGCTAGAAATGAATTCTGAGCAGAAGCTCCCTCTGGTGGTTACAAACAGTACTGAACTATCCAATGAAGATTGTGAAGATTGGCGATCAGGTGTTACTGACTGGTCTTATATAAGGAAGGTTCCCTCCCATCAGGGTTGCCGGTGATCAATTGTTCTGGTCTCATCTTTGATTCCTGTTCACTTTGTAGCTTGCTGTTTCGTGCCTGCATCTTCTGCTAACAGATAAGACATTTTCTTCTTTTAGTTTTTTGTGCTTGCTTTTTGCATTTTGTCCTGCACTTCTGTGGGGGTCTGCCGGGTCCCCTCTGGGGGCTTGTGCTCCTCTCAGTTTAGTTCAGCCACTGTTGTTTGTTCATTTGCTTTTTCCAGTTTTTTCAGTGGCTGCTGTTTAGTTTTTGTTTCACCAGAGAACTAATTTAGGTGGTAGAGGTCGTGTGATCTCAGGTGTTTTTTGTAATTAGTAGAGTTGGTACTTTTCAGGGTTTTTTGGGATTGCAGTGTCCTTCCTATCCTTTTCTATTTAGGAAGTTTGGGCCCCAACGTTTGCTCATACTATTTTCTGTCTGTGTCTGTATCTCCTCTTGTCTAACCGCCATTACATGTTTGGGGGCTTTCTATGTTCTTTGGGGATCTGCTCCGGGGCAGATAATTTTCCTCTTTCTGTCTTTAGGTGTAGTTAGCTTCTTAGGCTGTGACGAGGCGTCTAGGACCAACGTAGGTACGCTCCACGGCTGCCTTTAGTTGTGGTGGTTAGTCAGGGTACTGCAATCCCATAGATTCCAACCTCTCTGGTGTATTTCCTTTTTTGCTTGCTCTCCTCAGCTACCAAATCATAACACCCCAGTATGGGAGTGCGTTGGCACCTGGTTTTCTTAATGACTTCTCGGACACCTGGTACCTTTTTACTAGGCCATACAGGTTGTCCACATTTCGAGGGTCTCCCTGGCTAACCCAGGTCTGCACCAATCTAGGAATGAGGTGAATAAATTTATCCATAACACCTTTGTGCTGTAAGGCGAGGTAATAATAAGCTTTTTGGGGTTTGCCAGATAGGTAGGGCTCCAGCACCTCCGCCCACTGCTCCAGCAGCAGCTTCTCCTGCTCTGGAACCCTTTTGAACACAGCCAAAAATGCCTCAACATCGCCCCCCGGGGTCATCTTTTGCACAGCACGTCTTACCGTCTTCCGGACGTGTGAGTCATCACCTGAACTTTGGGATGGGGTGGTTGCCCTGCCACGGACTGCATCTGTGAGGAGTTCCAACTGTTGTTTACGCATCTCCTATTGCTCTGCTGCTGCTGCACCAACAGTTTATTCGCTTCCAGTTTTGCTAGCTGTTTCTGAACTTGCAGTTGCTGGACTTGGACCAGGTGCTTGATCAGCTTCTCCATTTTGTCCTATCGCTCTTCGATCCTAATAGCTGCCTTCACCCAGGACATGCAGTTTGTCCACAGCTGTCACACTTGTTTCCTGGGAATCTTGCCCATATCCTCCAGCAACCGGCTCACTTGGCTGCTTAACAAGGTAGTTAGAGGAATGCTGTTAATTTAAATCTTCACCTGGTTTATTAAAAACATGCTTCATAAACCAGTCCAAAACAGAAAATAGACATATTCAGTCTTGTTGACAGAAACGAACAGCACTCATTTCAGTCCTTATAACTGATAAAATTATTTTTTAGCCCCCTATTTTTTATTTTCACAATGGTTACAGGAGAAATTGGACCCCAAAAGTTGTTGTCCAGTTTGTCCTGAGTACGCTGGTACCCCATATGTGGGGGGGGAACCACTGTTTGGGCACACGTTAGGGCTCGGAAGGGATGTAGTGACACTTTGAAATGCCGACTTCATGGAATGGTCTGCGGGCAGTTTGTTACATTTGCAGAGCCCCTGATGTGCCTAAACAGTAGAAACCCCCCACAACTGACCTCATTTTGGAAACTAGACCCCCCAAGAAACTTATCCAGATGTGTGGTGAGCACCTTGAACCCCCACGTGCCTCACAGAAGTTTATAATGCAGAGCTGTGAAAATAAAAAATCAATTTTTTCCTCAAAAACTGATTTTTAACCCGCAATTTTTTTCACAAGTAAACGCAAAAATTATCTACCTAAATTTACCACTAACATGAAGCCCAATATGTCACGAAAAAACAATCTCAGAATCGCTAGGATCCGTTGAAGCATTCCTGAGTTATTACCTCATAAAGGGACACTGGTCAGAATTGCAAAAAATGGCTAGGTCTTTAAGGTCAAAATAGGCTGGGTCATGAAGGGGTTAAAGGGTGTTAAGAAAGATGTATTTGGTGACGGTTATGTTACTAACTGTCTGGAGGTCCTCTCGTGCTCTGAAACCAAACTGATGTGGAGGAGAGGTACCGCCTTTCTATTCAGTAGGTTTCCTGTCCCGGTGGGCAGATACCCTCTCTCAGTGGTGCTGTCATGGGCTCTGTAAAATCCTGTAACTGGTAAGCAACTAAGATTTTTTGACTCCATAGGTATTCTTTGGAAACTAGCACACAGTGACTGTTGGAGAATGACAATTGCAAATATGCCATTTTAGTACCCAATAAGTGGTGCCCAGCTTATGCTTCTGGAGGCACACAAACTGTAAATATTTAACTTGGTTCTTCCCATCACTGCAATGCCAAACATGTGGACGCTAACAGTTTTTGGTCACACTGTAAGGTTCAGAAGCGAGGGGGACATTTGGCTTTGATTTTGCTGGATTGTGTTATGGAGGCCATGTTGCTTTTCAAGGTCTACTGTTAGATTTTTAACTGTTTTGTCTTAGTAAATAAATTTTGCTATATAACTTGCAATTTATTTGGGTATTTTAGAAATGTTATATAAATATAATTCATTCATTTTTTAAATAAAATATCTTTATTTTTGGCAGATGACTGCACAATGAGATCAGAGGGACAATTGGCATCTTCAGTTTCTGAATTAGATGACCTTGATATCAATCAAGATATAACTGATGTCTATACAACTATTCCAGATATATCCTCATCCTTTCACAGCAAAGATCTATTATCTCATCCTTTTAAACAAGTCCCATCTTCTGACTCATCACAGACTAATAAGAAAAATAAAAGTCGCAAAAGATATGTTAAATATCATAGTGCTCTTACAGCAAACAAGACATTTTCAAGTTTAGAATATGATAAAAGTTTTTCCCTCAAAACATCTTTTGTTATACATCCAAATACTCACATAGAGGAGAAAAGATTTTCTTCAGAGTGTGGAAAATCTTTTAACCAGAAATTAGAGCATGTTAGACAAAAAAGAGTTAATGCAGGAGAGAAGCCATATTCATGTTCAGAATGTGGGAAATGTTTTGCAAAGAAATCACGTTTGGTTAGTCATCTGAGAACTCACATGGCGGAGAAGCCATATTCATGTTCAGAATGTGGGAAATGTTTTACAGATAAATCATCTCTTGTCCAACATCAGAGAAGTCACTCAGGGGAGAAGCCATTTGCATGTTCAAAATGTGAGAAATGTTTTACATATAAATCAAATTTTCTTCAACATCAGAGAATTCACAAAGGGGAGAAGCCATTTTCATGTTCAGAATGCGGGAAATGTTTTGCAAAGAAATCACATTTTGTTAGACATCAGAGAAATCACACAGGGGAGAAGCCATTTGCATGTTCAGAATGTGACAAATGTTTTGCAGATAAATCAACTCTTGTTTATCATCAGAGAACTCACACAGGGGAGAAGCCATATTTATGTTCAGAATGCGGGAAATGTTTTATAGATAAATCATATCTTGGTAGACATCAGAGAAGTCACACAGGGGAGAAGCCATTTTCATGTTCAGAATGTGAGAAATGTTTTGCAGAAAATTCACGACTTGTTATACATCAAAGAACTCACAAAGGGGAGAAGCCATTTTCATGTTCAGAATGCGGGAAATGTTTTGCAAAGAAATCACATTTTGTTAGACATCAGAGAATTCACACTGGGGAGAAGCCATTTGCATGTTCAGAATGTGGGAAATGTTTTGCAGATAATTCACGACTTGTTATACATCAGAGAACTCACACAGGGGAGAAGCCATTTTCATGTTCAGAATGCGGGAAATGTTTTGCAAAGAAATCACATTTGTTAGACATCAGAGAATTCACACTGGGGAGAAGCCATTTGCATGTTCAGAATGTGGGAAATGTTTTGCAGATAAAATATATCTTGTTAAACATCAAAGAACTCACGCAGGGGAGAAGCCATTTGAATGTTCAGAATGTGAGAAATGTTTTGCAGATAAATCAACTCTTGTTAGACATCAGATAAGTCACACAGGGGAGAAGCCATTTTCATGTTCAGAATGTGAGAAATGTTTTGCAGATAATTCACGACTTGTTATACATCAGAGAATTCACACAGGGGAGAAGCCATTTGAATGTTCAGAATGTGAGAAATGTTTTGCAGATAAATCAAGTCTTGTTTTACATCAGAAAACTCACACAGGTGAGAAGCCATTTTCATGTTCAGAATGTGAAAAATGTTTTGCAGCTAAATCAAACCTTGTTACACATCAGAAAACTCATACAGGCGAGTAGCCATTTTCATGTTCAAAATGTGGGAAATATTTTACTAGTAAAGGGAACCTTACCAGACATCAAATATTGCACAAAGGGAGAAGTCATTCTCATACTTAGAAGGTGGGAAATATTTTACTTGATAATCACATTTTGTTGACCACAACAGAAAATTCACACAGGAAGAAATCATATATTTTTGACAAACTATACAAGAAAACACATAACAGAGAGTCAAAGTAATGTCAAATAAGCGAGAAAACAAGTTAGAACTCGCATTAAAATTAAAACATGAGCAGTTACTAATATACATCTGTTATATAAAAAGCAAATTAAATGCAATATTCCATGTTCATTGAATATTTCTCAGTTATAAATTTATATATTCACTATGTGGACAAGAGTATTTCTACACCTCCCCATAAACCTCCCAAAATGTAACCAACATTTCCTACTAACTCTTCTTCCTAACTCTCAATCTCAGCAATCTGCCATTCATCAATCCACAATCTCCGTGTGGGAACAAACATCTTTAACTTTTCTATATCACAATAATAAACAAGTTCACATTTCAAATTACTACTTACATATATGGTCCGTCACCTTACTGCTGCCATCGTCGGCTTCATGCAGTGGCGGCCCTGCTCCTATTTGCATATATGATCCTTTCCTTCTTTGTTGGAACGTCTGGTGTGATCCATTCCAATTATAATAAAATGTCTCCCTCTCTCCATGTTCTTTATCTCAATTTGCAATGCTGGGGTAAGATTATCTACTCAGAGACTGCCCGTACAGAAGTATTAGGGCTACAGCAACATCACATATTTTATACAGATGTATAGCGCTATCTCCATAGTTCTCTGTGCAATGACATACAGACCAGACAAGGTCCTCATATTCAGGCAGTTTCTATTCTCTATCGCTTTATATATGAACGAGATCAGTGAGTCTCATTATATCGAGTAGAGAAGCTGAAGGGTCAAAGACCCCGTCTGGTACTAACAGGCTGGAGGCCAGGTCTGGAGTATCCAGCCTCAGGGCCCAGATTCTCTCATTTTTGGCCCTAGCGTTTATTATAGAATAAATCACTTTCTCATGCAGTCCTGTAGTAATGACTTTGTTAATCACATTTTGTAGGCGGGTTCATCTGTCTACAAATGCCTGAAGGGCGGTCACAGTATTGAAGGATCATCCTTATTCTCATTTGGACATGGAAACACAAGAAGCAATGGAATTGAAAGGGAGAATATACGGATTAGATATTAGAAAAAAAAAATTTGACAGTGAGAATTATCAATGAGTGGAACAGGCTGCCACGAGAGGTGGGGCGTTTACCTTCAATGGAAGTCTTCAATCATAGGCTGGACAGACATCTGTCTGATATGGTTTCGTGACTCCTGCATTGAGCAGGCGGTTGGACATGATGACCCTGGAGGTCCCTTACAACGCTAACATTCTATGAATGCATCTAAACGTTATCAATGTATGTAAAAGACACAATAAACATCCGACCGCAGGTTTACCATGACAGTTCTTCTACATACCTTAGTAAAAACGATGGAGTCTCCAACCAAACCTGCTGATTACGATTTTACAATTGTTATAACCTTACTCCATAGAATCCTGTTTTGTATATCAAAGGTGTGGCAGACTTGAATACAGTGGCTTGTGAAAGTATTCCCCACCCCCTTGACATTTTTCATGGTTTGCTACCTCACAATCCGGAATTTCACTGTTTTTTGACGGTTAGCATCAGTTCATGTAAAGACCATGCCTACATCTGTGAAAATTTGTTTTTCTTTTTATTGTGAAACAAATAGGACAAAATAACTGTAAACTTCAGTATGCATAACTGTTCAACCCCCCAAAGTAAGAACTTTGTACAGCCTCTTTTTGCGGCAATTACAGCTGCAAGTCGCTTTGATAAGTTTGAGCTTTCCACATCTTGCCACTGGGATTTTTGCCCATTTCTCAAGGCAAAACTGCTGAAAGCTCCTTCAAAATAGATGGTTTCCTCTGGTGAACAGCAATATTCAAGTCTGACCACAAATTCTCAATTGGAGCAATGTTTGGGTTTGAATTGAGCCATTCACACACATGAATATGGTTTTACCTAAACCATCCATTGCAGCAGATCAAAGATGCTGGTTGTCTGTTATTTAAAGCCACTATTAAGATGTTTTAGAGAATACATTTTAAGGTCCTTTTTCTTGCCTTTTATCTAAGGTATATCCATCTCCTCTGTTTCTTTTCTAAGGCTGGTTTCATATTAGCATTTTTGTGCGCAGCGCATCTGCGCATGCGTTCATGCGCCCCTATATTTAACATGGGGGCGCATGGTCTTTTGAGTTTGTATGCGTTTTCGTGCGCATGCGTTTTTTCGAGGTATGCGTCTAGTCGCGCCCGACGCAATATGTTGCATTTTTGGGTTCGTCGAAAGGCGTCAAAAAAACATGTCACGACGGCTGGTTTCACATTAGCGTTTTTGTGTGCAGCGCATCTGCGCAAACCCTCATGAGCCCCTATGTTTAACATGGGGGAGCATGGTCTTGCTTTTTTTCATGCGTTTCCACTTGCGCACGATGCGCAGTGCAAAAGATGCTAATGTGATACCAGCCTTAGCCGTACTTCTCCCTCACTTTAATTGTATAGTACTTATTGTCATTTTTATTAATGTAATAAAACTTTGTTATTTTTCATTAGCCTTATGCTCAGTTTTTTTTTACCTTCCCCCACCCATGAGCTTGATGCATTTAATTTTGGTTATAATTTTATGACTGCTAAAGCATGTTTACACAGGTAACGTACAAACCAATGCGACAAATACCTGTACCTGACAGTTCACTGATCATAATAAGTTAAGCTCTTCTCTGCCCCTGGTCTGTCCCTGCCTGACCGTGGAGGTTGGCACCTTAAGATAATGCAATGGCGCCGCCACTCGACTCGGATTACCCTTAATGTCCTTAGCAGCTTCTAGGATAAATAGTGTAGCAGTTCCCAAAGGAATAAAAGAATTGCACACAAAACAACTGCAATCAACACAAACTGCAGCCAACTCAATAAATCTAACAAAGTCTATCGCAAGGAGTAAACATCAGTAGGGGATGTTATTTAAAGCAGCATCCAAAACCGACAGAAACAAAGAACAGGACTTAACACCCAAAGAATATGTGTAGTTGTTGGGGATCAGTGTAAAGAGATACCGACCACAGAACACATAATGAAGGATTCGAATCCAGAAGCATGACATGTGGGCGGCCAATCACAGTAATGAGCATTACCGTGTATGGCAGGCAATCCTCGCATGTTTAGTGGCAGTCTAACAGGCGTGAAACATGCGGGGTGGGGACACAAGCATGGCAGTCGAGCACCTGCAATAATTGATTATCGAGTGTACCCGAGCACCCCGATGCTTGATCAAGTATCAAGCAATTGCGAGCATGCTCGCTCATTACTACTACTCATCTCCCTATTTCTGATACAGATAACCCCAGGGCACAGCACCCACCTCCTAGATCAGTTTCCCAGGTCTGGAGATGTGGCCCCGAGTCGGTGCTATAAATGTATGAGGGGCTGTTATCTGCGATATGAGCTGTACATTGTAATTGAGACATTCTGAGGACAGATTATTCCAGAAGTAGAATTTTTTATCTTTTAGACAATGCAACTGTATTTTTGTTTATATTGTTTTATATAATTTTAATGACACCATTCTAGGATACCAGTGTTAGGTGTCGGTTGTCATGGCAATATATTGGGATGTGTCAATGGGAACAAATATAGTAAACTGCTGACGGGGCATTTGGAGTGCGGCTCTTACCGCCATGGCCGACCGCTCTACCACCGCACCTCAGGCCTCCTGTGCTGGCAGTGTAGGGTTGCGCCGAGTGTCCCAGGGCTTGTGTGCCTCCCAAGGCGTCCGCGACTGCGCCTTGTGACTCCTTAGACTGCAGGTGCGTGCTTGCTGGATTTATTCAGTTTCCAGATGTCCTGACCCGGAAGTGCCCTCCTCTGTGTCTGGCGTCAGTATTTCTGGCGCTCTCTCCCTCACATCGGTGCCTGGTGACTCACTCTGTACTTGTGTGTCTTAGGTCCCAGCGCTCTCCCCAGAGTGCATACTCTGTCTCACCTCTGATCTCATATTTTACCCTGTGCGCGCACTGCTCTGCCTGGGTATCCCTTATTTTACCCAGTGCGTGCCCTGCTCTGCTTGGGTCTCCCGTATATTATCCTGTGCGTACTCTGCTCTGCCCAGGTCACCCGTACATTACCCTGTGCGTGTTTTGCTCTGTCCTGGTCTCCCGTCCATTACCCAGTACGCGCTCTGCTCTGCCCTGACCTCCGGTATATTACCCAGTGCGTGCTCTGCTCTGGGCCCCTGTGCATTTCCCAGTGCGCAATCTGCTCCTTCTTGGTCTCTCTGTCTCCTACGAGCCTGTCCCTGGTACTAGCTATTGCGGATATACCCTCCCCCCGGGCCTGCTTCTAACGCTACCATTGTAGGGGTCGGTTTCACCTGGTCAGCTTGCCCGGGATCGGTCGGTCCCGCGATCCAGTGGGTCCACTCTTGGAACCGTGACAGCGGCAATTTGTTACCATCTTTTCAGTTGGCCATTAAAGGCATCAACTACTGAAAACTCCATTTTCATGAATTTTCTATTTACAGGACAACATGATACAAATATATATTTTTCTATCAGATAATATGGAGGAGGTTCTATATTTCTTACTGCCTGAAAATAATGGATCCTGTCTTTCAGTTACCTCCGATATAGAAGATGTCTTCTCTCTGTCTTCATCAGGAATGGGGAATGTTCTCTTTCTGTTTTGCTAAAACTGTGATTTTTTTTAAACTTTTTTTTTAAACTTCCTCCTAGGACATTTATTAGTGCAATCATACAACATACAAGCCTCTGATTGCTCCAGTGATGCATTGTGATACTGTAGTGCTGTGTATTATCCCTATGTGTCAGTGTAATACTAATGGCACCATACACATGAGATAGCTTTCGGCCAAATGATCATTATTCCAACAGCTGTCGCGACTCCCCCACAAAACAAACATTCATACAAGCTGCTAGTGGTGATATAGTCCATTGTTGTGAACGTGTTGGAGAGGACTTTGGAGCTGAGGCTCCCTCCGGTGGTTGCTGAGGGTATTGAATCAATTGCTGAATGATTGTCTGGTGGGGCTGACTGGACTGATATAAGTGAGCTGACCTCCCATGAGCCTCGCCGGTAATCAATTGTTACTTCCAGATCTTGGTTGGAATTCAGTTGCTTTCCTGCTATCATTCAGATAAGTGACTCTGTTTTTTTTTCTCTGGTTAGATTTTCCTTGCTTTTTGCTGCCTAGCATTGGACTTCAGCCGGGTCCCCTTTGGGGGCTTGCGCTGCCCTCTGTTCTCATTTAGTATTTGCACTTGTGCTCTATTCCTGTGATATTTTTTATTGCTGAGTAGATTTGTGTCACACCGGGGATCTGATATAGGTGGTCGGGATCGTGTGATCTCAGGTTTTTTATATTCAGAAGTGTTGGTATTTTTTCTAGGGTGTTTTGGGTTGCAGACAGAATTTCTCTCCTGTACTTTACTATCTAGACAGATTTGGGCCCCAGCATTTGCTCATTCTATTTTCTGTCTGTGTTCGTATATTCCTCTTGTCTAACCGCCATTACATGTTTGGGGGCTTCCTGTTATGTACGGTAGCTGAGGAGGACAGGAACAACAGCAGGACAGCCGAATACCTGAGATGTTAGTAACTAATGGGTTGCAGAGTCCGTCATCTCAGGATGTCAGTTTCGGCACCATGACGGACTGTGAACATCATGCCTTTGAACTACCACTGCGTGTGAACACGCAGTGGTAGTTCAGTGCCGACAGCTGACTATGACAGCTGACAGGCAAGAGGTGCGGGGACCCTTGCAGTAGGTCCCCGCACCCACAGCTGTTGTGTTTCTGTAGCTGAGGAGGACAGGAACAACAGCAGGGCAGCAGAACACCTGAGATGTTGGTAACTGATGGGTTGCAGATTCCTAAACTAACGACACAACTAGAGGTAGCCATGGAGCGTTCCTACGTTGATCCTAGATGCTTCGTCACAGCCTGAGAGCTAGCTATACCTAAAGATAGAAACAGGAAAGCTAACTGCCCCGGAGTAGAGCCCCAAAGGAATAGGCAGCCCCCAAACATATAATGGCGGTTAGACAAGATGAAATCACAAACGCAGGCAGAAAACAGATTGAGCAAACGCTGGGGCCAAAAGCTGACTAAATAGGAAAGGACAGGAGAGATTACTTTCTGCAACCCAGAAAACCCTACAAAATCCAACAATTCTGATTACAAAAATACTGAGATCACAGGATCTCGCCACCCCCTAAATCAGATCTCAGTGTGAACAAAACCAAGCTGCAGCCACTGAAAAAGCAAATGAAAATACAACAGAGGCTACAGACAAACAGTGAGGAGCTCAGGCCCCAGGAGGGGACTCGGCTGTTCTCCACAAATGTGCAGAAAACAATGCAAATAGCAAGCACAAAAAAAAAAGAAAATATCTTATCTGATAGCAGAAGATGCAGGCAAGACTCAGCAAACTTCCAAATGAACCAGGAACCACAATTGAGACAAGAACAATTGATCACCGGCAACCATCATGGGAGGGAACCTCCCTTATATCAGACCAGTCCGTGATCCCAGATTGCCATTCCTCGCTGAAAGGTTAATTTCTGTCTGTAACCACCAGAGGGAGCCTCTGCTCAGAAACCATCTCTAGCACATTCATAACAGTACCCCCCTTGAGGAGGGGGTCACCGAACCCTCACTTCTGCAACCAGGTCGATTAGGATGAGCTCGGTGATAGGCACGAATCAGTCTCCTAGCATGGATGTACGAAGCAAACACCCAAGAATTGTCCTCCTGAGCATAACCTCTCCACTTAACCAAATACTGGAGTTTCTGTCTAGAAAAACGAGAATCCAATATTTTCTCAACCACGTACTCCAGATTGCCCTCAACCAAAACAGGGTCGGGAGGCGCAGCCATAGGAACCACTGGCTCGACAAACCTCTTCAATAAGGACTTGTGGAACACGTTATGGATCTTAAATGTCCCTGCAAGAAGCAAACGGAAGGAAACAGTTTTAAGAATCTCCATGATCTTATGAGGTCCAATGAACCTGGGCTTAAACTTTGGAGATGCAACCCTCTGTCAGTATTCCGGGTTTTCTAGGTAACTTTGTCAATGATTTTGCCCTTTGTTAAAATGGAGTTTGCTGTTTTGTGTGCCCTACTTCCTGTTCGTTTGTTTAAAGCCTGGCTCAGGTGTTGGTTTCACTGCTGGAATATTCTGCTTCCGTTTCCCTGCAACCCAGCTGCTTTGTTCCTCACAGATCTTTTGTGTATTTACCAGGAAAGTGCATAGCCTTATCTTCAGGTGTTTCTCAGCCACAGCAGTTTCTACCCATGACTCTGGACATTCTATGCATACGTAAGTTGCACAAAGTACTGTGTTATCACTAAACTGTTGACTTGGGAATTTAACCCTTGGTTCACTCCATCTGATAAGAACTGTGTTTCTGAACTGTTGCTGTTTAACCCTTTGTGCATTACCTCTGGTGAGAGCTGTTGGAACTGTTACTGGAACCTTACTGACATATGAACTTGTTGTTGGACTTCACTGAATTAAGCCACAACTGAGATTAACTTGTTCCTGGACCTCCCTGTGTTTTCTTCATACCTGGATCTGACTCTTCACACACCAGCAGTGTGTAAATCCAGCCACGTTATCTGTGCATCAGACTTACCTTGTGGTCACATTTGTGTGAGGACTCCGTCGTAAGAACTTTACCACCCTCGCTATAGAGGTTCAAAGACTTATATATCCGGATTCATATAACTGGACTTGTGTATATATATATGGACTCATTGCATGTCACTACGGGTTGTTTGAATATTGTTTTTGGGTGTTTTGCTGTTTCACAAATACATTATTTGCATTCAAAGAAACCCGTCTCTGATTGTTCATTGCCCCACGCTATCAGAATCCTCGAGTTCCTACAATAGTATTAGAGGATATTCCAGCCTAAAAAAGAGGATTCTGCTGGGGCAATGACGGAGACACGGGCAGACAAATTGTTCACCATAGTTAACTCCTTGCAGCAGGAGGTGGCGGCTGCACTCAATCAGATTAGAGACTTGGAGTCTCGGGTTAACCACAATGCACAGGGGTTTGGTCAGGCTCTCCAAGATCTACGTTCTAGGTTAGGAGTCCTGGAGGCCTTACCTACTGAGCCTACCTCATCCACCAGTATGCCCAAATTGCCTCCATTCCGTTTTAATGGTGACCGAAGTCAATTCCGTGGGTTTGTTAATCAATGTATATTATTTTTTGATGTACATGCCTCCTACTACCGGTCTGATAGATCTAAGGTTCTATGTATTATTATGTTGTTGACATCACGTGCACTGGCTTGGGCAAATCCTATGGTTGAAAGTCATGATACCCGTCTAAATAATTTGGACAATTTTCTGGCAGCCATGGCGCAAATGTTCGACGATCCCAACCGCCGTGCTACCGCTGAATCTGCCTTGCTTTCCTTACGCCAGGGGAAACGGTCAGTCATAGAATATGTTACTGAATTTAAAAGGTTAGTGGTGGACACCCAGTGGGAAAACAATGCTTTATTACCAATCTTTAGAAAAGGTTTGTCAAATGCAATCAAGGATGAGCTAGCTCGTTCAGAGTCTCCACAGGAGTTTGAATTGTTTATACAGCACTGTGTACGTATTGATATCCGTTTAACTGAACGCAGACAAGAAAAATGGGCCGCTGTAAATCGCATTACTAATTACTCTCTTCCGTCCAGGGAAACCACAGGCAAAAAACCCGCGAGAGGCTGAGGAGGTGCCTATGCAGGTGGACTCACTGCAGAGACGTGAGAATAATGAACGCCGCGAACACCGTCTCCGTGAGCGCTTATGTTTCTATTGTGGTCAATCGGACCATTTCCTCATCAATTGTCCTAAATGTCCTAGGCGACCAAACAAGGTGTTGGCGGTAGTAGGGGATTATGATAACACAGACGCTGAGTCTGAAGTTTCGGAAACCAGTCTACATCTAGATGCGGTTTTTCCCCCAATACTGATGCCGACTTCCCCTAAAGATCAAGGGGAGAAATATTCACATTGTTCTCTTCCTATACAGATTCAGTGGGAGGAACAGTGGATATCAAGTTCTGCCATGATAGACTCTGGAGCAGGTGGGAATTTCATGGATTCTTCTTTTGCAAAGGAACATGGTATAAAGACACAACTAAGAGCTTCACCAATCACTATGGAAACGGTGGATGGTTCCCCATTAGTTTCTGGACCAGTAGATCGGGAGACAGTGCCTCTGGAGTGTAAGATGGAACCAGACCATCAAGAAACACTTTCATTCATGTTAATATCTTCTCCTCATTTTCCTGTAATTTTAGGAATTCCCTGGTTACGGTCACAAAATCCAATCATCAATTGGGAAACCAAGGAGATAACCTTTCTCCGAAGTGCAGTTCTACCATCAGTCCAACTGTAGCGGCTCCAGTTACCCAGAACTTGGAAGAGGTGATACAGGTACCTACTCTCCCTCTGATATATCAGGAATTCTCAGACATTTGTGATAAAAGGAAGGCAGATCAACTTCCCCCACATAGACCGTATGACTGCCCCATAGAATTGCTTCCTGGAGCAGCGATTCCTTTCGGCCATGTTTACCGTTGGCGGCTCCGGAATTAAAATCTTTACGAGAGTATATAGATGAGAATTTAGCCAAGGGGTTTATCCGACCATCTTCTTCACCAGCGGGAGCTCCAATATTCTTTGTAAAGAAGAAGGATGGTACTCTAAGACCCTGCATTGACTACCGGGAGTTAAATAAGGTAACCATTCGTAACAGGTACCCGTTGCCCCTAATTCCAGAATTGTTGGAAAGAGTTCGCCAGGCCAAAGTATTTACCAAATTAGATCTTCGTGGGGCATATAATTTACTCCGTATACGGCCCGGAGACGAATGGAAGACAGCTTTTAGATGCCGGTATGGACATTTTGAATATTTGGTGATGCCATTCGGACTCTGTAACGCTCCTGCTGCTTTTCAACATTTAGCCAACGACATTTTCAGGGATTTATTGGACCAATATGTGGTAATTTACCTTGATGACATCTTAATCTTTTCTGACTCCTTACAGGAACATCAGGAACATGTCAAGACCGTACTTAGACGTTTGAGAGATAATCATTTGTACATCAAACTCGAAAAGTGTGAGTTCCATTGTTCTGAAATTCAATTTTTAGGCTATGTTATCTCGCCTCAGGGATTGAATATGGAGTCCAGCAAGATCCAGGCAATCTTGGACTGGCCGGTACCAGGAAACATTAAGGAGGTACAACGATTCATTGGCTTTGCTAACTTTTCTAGACGGTTTATCCGAAATTTTTCAGAAATTGTTCGTCCCATCACTCTCCTCACCAAGAAGGGGAAGAAGTTTGAATGGTCTTCGCAAGCTCAGGAAGCCTTTGATCGCCTGAAGGGTTGTTTTACCACGGCTCCAATATTGATGCATCCGGATCCTGCACAGCCTTTTATCGTGGAGGTGGACGCGTCTGACTGTGCATTGGGAGCTATCCTCTCACAACGTACCGGAGACAAAGGTTTGCTGCACCCGTGTGCCTTCTTCTCTCGTAGGTTATCTTCTGCAGAACTTAACTATGATGTGGCAGATAAGGAACTTTTGGCAATTATTTCTGCCTTTAAGGAATGGAGACACCATTTGCAGGGGGCAACTCAGCAGGTAGTAGTACTCACGGATCATCGCAATTTGGAATTCCTTAAGTCTGCCAGGTGTCTTTCTCCTCGACAAGCTAGGTGGAGTTTGTTCTTGAACCAGTTTAATTTTATTATTTCGTACCGCCCAGGTTCACGTAATGGGAAAGCTGACGCATTATCCCGAATCCATACCGTGGATTCCGTGCCTGGGACCCCGTCGAAGACCATCTTGTCGGAGGCCAATTTCGTTGGAGTGCTCCGGAACCGGGACTTGTGGCAGGAGATCAAGCTGGCCTATGACGGTGACGTATTTCTTGCAGCTCCACCTGACAATGTGAATCTTGTCCTTCGGAATGGTGTGTGGCTTAGAGATCGATGTATTTATGTCCCAGAGGCTGTAAGACTTCGAGTTCTCAAATTGGTCCACGACTCTAAATTGGCTGGTCATAGGGGGGTACAGAAGACGCAGGAATTGTTAACTCGTTTTTTTTGGTGGCCTACCTGCTTGAAGGATGTGAATGACTATGTCCGCTCTTGTGAAGTTTGTGCCCGGTACAAGGTTCCTCGCGTTTCACCTACTGGTCTTCTTAAACCGCTACCTGTACCGTCTCGCCCTTGGGGGTCTATTTCGATGGACTTTATTGTGGAGTTACCCACCTCTGGTGGTAAAAATACTATTTTGGTGGTAGTAGATCGTTTAACGAAAGCTGCTCATTTCATTCCGTGTGCTGGTCTTCCCTCAGCTACAGAGACAGTAGATCTAGTTATCCAGAACATTTTCCGGCTGCATGGGGTACCAGATGACATCATTTCTGACCGGGGAATACAATTTACCTCTAGATTTTGGAAAGGATTTTGTTCTGCGCTCCACATTAATGTTTGCTTGTCTTCTGCATACCATCCTCAGACCAACGGGCAGACCGAACGGACAAATCAAACCTTGGAGCAATATCTACGCTGTTACGTCAGTCATTTGCAGGACGATTGGCTGAAGCTACTTCCTCTAGCGGAATTTTCGTACAACAACTCCCAAAGCAGTTCCACGAAGGTAACGCCTTTTTTTGCCAACCTGGGTTATCATCCAAGTATTTTGCCTAGGTCTCCGGTTACGATTTCGGTACCAGCGGTTGAAGACAGAGTGACGGCGTTGCAACGTAATCTTGAAGTTTTGAAGGACTCCCTGACCACAGCACAGGAGCGTTACAAGAAGTCGGCCGATAGATTCCGGAAACCAGCACCTATGTATAAGGTAGGAGACTCAGTTTGGTTGTCCACCAAGAATCTAAAATTGGGTGTTCCTTCGCAGAAACTGGGACAGAAATTCATCGGTCCATTCAAGATCACTGGGATTGTGAGCTCTGTTGCCTGTCGGTTGAAGCTACCACGGACTTTAAAGGTACACCCAGTATTTCATGTTTCCTTATTAAAACCAGTCTCTCCTAACACGTTTCAGGGACGTATCGTACCTCCCCCTCCACCAGTGTTGGTTGATGGCGAAGAACAATTCGTGGTACAGGATATTGTTAATTCGAGACTTCATAGAAACCGGCTTCAGTATCTAGTTAGATGGCAAGGTTACTCTCCTGAAAATGATTCTTGGGAACCAGTAAGTAACATCAATGCGCCTCTGAAGATTGCTCAGTTTCATCGGAGATACCCGGACAGGCCTGGTCCAGGACCGTCCGGAGGCCGTCTTTAGGGGGGGAGTAATGTCAGTATTCCGGGTTTTCTAGGTAACTTTGTCAATGATTTTGCCCTTTGTTAAAATGGAGTTTGCTGTTTTGTGTGCCCTACTTCCTGTTCGTTTGTTTAAAGCCTGGCTCAGGTGTTGGTTTCACTGCTGGAATATTCTGCTTCCGTTTCCCTGCAACCCAGCTGCTTTGTTCCTCACAGATCTTTTGTGTATTTACCAGGAAAGTGCATAGCCTTATCTTCAGGTGTTTCTCAGCCACAGCAGTTTCTACCCATGACTCTGGACATTCTATGCATACGTAAGTTGCACAAAGTACTGTGTTATCACTAAACTGTTGACTTGGGAATTTAACCCTTGGTTCACTCCATCTGATAAGAACTGTGTTTCTGAACTGTTGCTGTTTAACCCTTTGTGCATTACCTCTGGTGAGAGCTGTTGGAACTGTTACTGGAACCTTACTGACATATGAACTTGTTGTTGGACTTCACTGAATTAAGCCACAACTGAGATTAACTTGTTCCTGGACCTCCCTGTGTTTTCTTCATACCTGGATCTGACTCTTCACACACCAGCAGTGTGTAAATCCAGCCACGTTTATCTGTGCATCAGACTTACCTTGTGGTCACATTTGTGTGAGGACTCCATCGTAAGAACTTTACCACCCTCGCTATAGAGGTTCAAAGACTTATATATCCGGATTCATATAACTGGACTTGTGTATATATATATGGACTCATTGCATGTCACTACGGGTTGTTTGAATATTGTTTTTGGGTGTTTTGCTGTTTCACAAATACATTATTTGCATTCAAAGAAACCCGTCTCTGATTGTTCATTGCCCCACGCTATCAGAATCCTCGAGTTCCTACAACAGTATTACACCCTCATAGGGATATTTCTTGAGGACAACCAAACCAAGTCCCCCACTTTAAACCGAGGACCATCAGTCCTATGCCGGTTGGCAAACCGTTGGGCCTTCTCCTGAGAGAGAGACAACCTCTCCACTACCTGGTCCCAAATCTGCTGCATTCGCTCCACAACACCCGGACAAACAGAAGCCTCCGCCTGTCCCGAAGAAAATCAAGGGTGAAACCCAAAATTGCAGAAAAATGTAGACATCAAGGTGGCAGAGCTAGCCCTATTATTAAGAGCAAACTCAGCAAAGGCAAAAAAGAGACCCAGTCATCTTGATCAGCAGACACAAAACATCTCAAATAAGTCTCCAAGGTCTGGTTTGTTCTCTCAGTTTGACCATTGGTCTGAGGATGAAAAGCAGAGGAGAAAGATAATTGAACACCAAGTTTAGAACAAAATATACTCCAAAATCTGGAAACAAACTGGACTCCTCTGTCAGACACAATGTTCTCGGGAATGCCATGTAACCGAACCACGTGCTGAAGGAGCAAAGGCACCAATTCAGAGGAGGAAGGTAACTTAGATAATGGCACAAGATGTATCATCTTGGAAAACCTGTCACAGATTACCCAGATAATGGTCATTCTCTGAGAAACAGGGAGATCGGAAAAAAAATCCATAGAGATATGGGTCCATGGCCTCTTGGGCACAGGTAATGGCATTAACAAACCACTAGAGCGAGAGCAAGGCTTGGAGCAAGAGCAAGTCCCACAGGACTGCACAAATTCCCTGACGTCACTAGACAATGTGGGCCACCAAAAGGACCGACTCACCAAGTCTCTGGTACCAAAAATCCCGGGATGACCAGCCAACGCGGAACAATGAATCTCAGACATCACACTCTTCTTCCACTGGTCTGGGACAAACAATTTCCCAATAGGGCAGCACTCAGGTTTATCCTCCTGACACCCTTCCAGAGCCAGTCTCAAATTGGGCGAAATGGCGGAAAGAACTACACCCTCTTTCAAAATAACAGTAGGATCAGATAACTCAGGAGAGTCCGCAAATAAACTCCTCGAGAGGGTATCCGCCTTAACATTCTTAGTGCCAGGAAGAAAAGAAACCACAAAATTAAAACGTATGAAAAACAAGGCCCACCTGGCCTGCCTAGGATTAAGTCGCTTGGTTGATTCGAGATAAACCAGATTCTTATGGTCCATGAGGACCACCACCTGATGTTTGGCTCCCTCCAGCCAATGTCTCCACTCTTCAAAAGCCCACTTCATGGCCAATAACTCCCGATTACCCACGTCATAATTACGTTCAGTTGGAGAAAATTTTCGAGAGATAAAGGCACAAGTGTTACTCTTAGAGGTCTGTTGTGAATGAGTTTGAGATGAGTTCTGAGCAGAGGCTCCCTCTGGTGGTTACAAGCGGTACTAGTGAGGATTGGGAATCAGGTGTTACTGATTGGTCTTATTTAAGGGAATCATTTTCCCATCAGGGTTGCCGGTGATCAATTGTTCTGGTCTGAATCCTTCTTTCCAGTTTCCCTTGTAGCCTGCTGTGACGTGTCTGCATCTCCTGCTATCAGATAAGACAATTTCTTATTTTGTGTTTTTGCTATATTTTTGCATTTTGTCCTGCACTTCTGTGGGGGCCTTCTGGGTCCCCTCCGGGGGCTTTTGCCCTCTCAGTTTAGTCCAGCCACTGTGTTTTGTACTTTTGCTTTTTGCAGTTTTTTCAGTGGCTGCTGTTTTTGTTACACCAGAGAACTAATTTAGGTGGTAGAGGTCGTGTGATCTCAGGTATTTTTTTGAAATTAGTAAAGTTGGTGCTTTTCAGGGTTTTCTGGGATTGCAGTAAGTACCCTTCCTGTCCTTTTCTATTTAGATAGTTTGGGCCCCAGCGTTTGCTCATACTATTTTCTTTCTGTGTCAGTATTTCCTCTTGTCTAACCGCCATTACATGTTTGGGGGCTTTCTATTATCTTTGGGGTTCTGCTCCGGGGCAGATAGCTTTCCTATTTCTATCTTTAGGTGTAGTTAGTTTCTCAGGCTGTGACGAGGCGTCTAGGACCAACGTAGGAACGCTCCACGGCTGCCTCTAGTTGTGGTGGTTAGTCAGGGTACTGCAATCTCATAGATTCCAACTGCTCTGGTGTATTTCCTTTTTTACCTGCACTCCTCAGCTACCGTAACATAACAGTATCACCGGCCATAAAAATTGTATGGTACTCACAGAAGGGAAAAAATATTTTGAAGGAAGAAAAGTTGTCAGAGATATTTTTCTGTTTGTTGCATTTTTTTTTTTTTTTTTCCCTCTGTATCTCTGGGTGCTGGGGAGGATCTTTTCTCCCAATGGAGTTTGCACAGTTGTCTGGCCGTGTGGATCAGCTTGCCACTGAGGTTCAGAGTATTGCTGCATATCTTGCTAGGTTGCCTGTTGTGGAACCTAGGATCCCCATGCCAGATTTGTTTTCAGGGGATCGAGCTAAGTTTCAGAATTTCAAAAATAATTGTAAATTGTTTCTTGCCTTAAAATCTAAGTCCTCAGGAAACGCAGCGCAGCAGGTTCAAATTATCATCTCTCTCCTGCGCGGCGATCCTCAGGATTGGGCTTTTTCCCTGATACCTGGGGATCCTGTTTTGAGTGATGTTGATGCATTTTTTCAGGCTTTGGGGTTATTGTACGATGAGCCTAATGTCACTGATCAAGCTGAAAAAGCCTTGTTGGCATTAAATCAGGGGCTTGATGACGCTGAGTTATACTGTCAGAGATTCCGTAGGTGGGCAGTCCTGACCAAGTGGAATGACGACGCTTTGGCGGCCCTTTTCCGGAAGGGTCTGTCGGATAATGTTAAGGATGTTATGGTGGGATTCCCTGTCCCCTCTGGTCTCAATGATTCTATGTCATTAGCGATTCAAATTGACAGACGTTTGCGTGAGCGGAGAAGTATGCGTGGAGTGGTGTTGCCTTGTGAGCCAGCTGCTGAGCCCATGCAGTGTGATGGAGTGGTGTCTGGGGCACAGCGTCATGAGTTTCGAAAGCGCAATGGGTTATGTTTCTACTGTGGTGATGCCTCTCATGCTATTTCAGTCTGCCCTAAGCGGGGAAGACGTTTTGCACGCTCAGTTGTCTTGGGTAGTGTTCAGACTAAGTTTTTATTAACTGTCACTCTGATATGCTCTCTGTCCTCATTTTCTGCTCAGGCTTTCGTTGATTCTGGAGCAGCTATTAACCTGATGGATTATGATTTTGCTAAACGTTGTGGATTTCCCTTGATACCCCTACAGAAGTCTATTCCCCTACTGGGGATCGATTCTACCCCTTTGGCTGAGAATAAACCCCAGTTTTCTACTCAGGTGATAATGAGGGTTGAACCTGATCACCAGGAGTGCTGCAAATTTTTGGTTCTATATAATCTGCATGACATTATCGTGCTGGGTTTCCCTTGGTTACAGTCTCATAATCCTGTTTTGGATTGGAAATCTGTGTCTGTAACCAGTTGGGGCTGCCAATGTGTTAATACCAACACTCCTGTTTTTTCTGCCTCCTCCCAGGCTGAGGATGTTCCTGACTTTTTGTTTGATTTTTCTGATGTGTTTAGCGAAAGTAAATCTGCATCCTTACCTCCCCATAGGAGCTATGACTGCGCTATTGAATTAGTGCCAGGTAGTAAATTCCCTAAGGGTCGCCTTTTTAACTTGTCTGTACCTGAACATGACGCTATGCGGTCTTATATCAAGGAATCATTGGACAAGGGTCATATCAGACCATCCTCTTCACCCTTAGGTGCCGGTTTTTTCTTTGTGGCCAAAAAAGATGGTTCATTAAGGCCGTGTATTGATTATCGTCTCTTGAACAATATTACTGTGAAATATCAATACCCGTTACCCTTGATTTCTGACCTGTTTTCCAGGGTGAAAAACGCTACTTGGTTTACCAAGCTTGACCTCAGGGGGGCGTATAACCTTATTCGCATTAAGCACGGGGATGAATGGAAGACGGCATTTAACACCCCTGAAGGGCATTTTGAGTACCTTGTGATGCCCTTTGGGCTCACTAATGCTCCTTCCGTCTTCCAGTCCTTCATGAATGACATTTTCAGGGATTTTGTGGACAAGTTTCTGATTGTTTATTTGGATGATATCTTGATTTTTTCTAATGACTGGGACTCTCATGTGAAACATGTTCGAACTGTATTCCAGATTTTGAGAGAGAATGCTCTGTATGTGAAGGGATCAAAGTGTCTTTTTGGCGTACAGAAGATCTCATTTCTGGGATTCATTTTGTCCCCATCTGTTATTGAAATGGACCCGGTCAAGGTTCAGGCCATCTGTGATTGGGTCCAACCTACTTCATTAAAGGCTCTTCAGAGATTTTTGGTTTTGCCAATTTTTATCGTAAATTTATTGGTAATTTCTCTGTTATTGTTAAACCATTAACTGATTTGACCAGAAAGGGTTCTGATGTGGTGAATTGGCCTCCTGAGGCAGTCTCTGCGTTTCAGGAACTTAAGCAGAGATTCACTTCTGCTCCTGTTCTACGGCAGCCTGATGTTTCTCTGCCATTTCAGGTGGAGGTTGATGCCTCTGAAATTGGGGCAGGTGCCGTTTTGTCCAAAAAGATCCAGAGACCTCTAAAAGTAACCCTTGTGCCTTTTTCTCTCGAAAATTTTCTCCTACTGAACGTAATTATGACGTGGGTAATCGGGAGTTATTGGCCATGAAGTGGGCTTTTGAAGAGTGGAGACATTGGCTGGAGGGAGCCAAACATCAGGTGGTGGTCCTTACGGACCATAAGAATCTGGTCTATCTGGAATCTGCCAAGCGACTCAATCCTAGACAGGCCAGGTGGGCCTTGTTTTTCACACGTTTTAATTTTGTGGTTTCCTTTCTTCCTGGCACTAAGAATGTTAAGGCGGATGCCCTCTCGAGGAGTTTCCTTGCGGACTCTCCTGAGCTATCTGATCCCTCTGTTATTTTGAAGGAGGGTGTAGTTCTTTCCGCCATCTCGCCTAATTTGAGACTTGCTCTGGAGGGGTGTCAGGAGGATAGGCCCGAGCGCTGCCCTGTTGGAAAATTGTTTGTCCCGGACCAATGGAAAAAGAGTGTGATGTCTGAGATTCATTGTTCCGCATTGGCTGGGCATCCCGGAATTTTTGGTACCAGAGACTTGGTTAGTCGGTCCTTTTGGTGGCCTACCTTGTCTCGCGATGTCAGGGAATTTGTGCAGTCCTGCGGGACTTGCTCTCGCTCCAAGCCTTGCTCTCGCTCTAGTGGTTTGTTGATGCCATTGCCTGTGCCCAAGAGACCATGGACCCATATCTCTATGGATTTCATTTCCGATCTTCCTGTTTCTCAGAGAATGACCACCATCTGGGTAATTTGTGATAGGTTTTCCAAAATGATACATCTTGTGCCATTACCTAAGTTGCCTTCCTCCTCTGAATTGGTGCCGTTGTTCCTTCAGCACGTGGTTCGTTTACACGGCATTCCTGAGAACATTGTGTCTGACAGAGGAGTCCAGTTTGTTTCCAGATTTTGGAGGACTTTTTGTTCTAAACTGGGTGTTCAATTGTCTTTCTCCTCGGCATTTCATCCTCAGACCAATGGTCAAACTGAGAGAACAAACCAGACATTGGAGACTTATCTAAGATGCTTTGTGTCTGCTGATCAGGATGACTGGGTCTCTTTTTTGCCTTTGGCTGAGTTTGCTCTTAATAATAGGGCTAGCTCTGCCACTTTGATGTCTCCGTTTTTCTGTAATTCTGGGTTTCACCCTCGATTTTCTTCAGGACAGACGGAGGCTTCTGTCTGTCCAGGTGTTGACTCTGTTGTTGAGCGTATGCAGCAGATTTGGGACCAGGTAGTGGAGAGGTTGTCCCTCTCTCAGGAGAAGGCCCAGCGGTTTGCTAACCGGCATAGGACTGATGGTCCTCGGTTTAAAGTGGGGGACTTGGTCTGGTTGTCCTCAAAGAATATTCCTATGAGAGTAGCATCTCCTAAATTTAAGCCTAGGTTCATTGGACCTTATAAGATCATGGAGATTATTAATCCTGTTTCTTTTCGTTTGCTTCTTCCAGGGACATTTAAGATCCATAACGTGTTCCACAAGTCCTTGTTGAAGAGGTTTGTTGAGCCAGTGGTTCCTGCTGCTGTGCCTCCTGACCCTGTTTTGGTTGAGGGCAATCTGGAGTATGTGGTTGAGAAAATATTGGATTCTCGTTTTTCTAGACGAAGACTCCAGTATTTGGTTAAATGGAGAGGTTATGGTCAGGAAGATAATTCTTGGGTGTTTGCTTCGGACATCCATGCTAGGAGACTTATCCGTGCGTATCATAGAACTCATCCTGACCGACCTGGTTGCTCAAATGAGGGTTCGGTGACCCCTCCTCAAGGGGGGGGTACTGTTGTGAATGGGTTTGAGATGAGTTCTGAGCAGAGGCTCCCTCTGGTGGTTACAAGCGGTACTAGTGAGGATTGGGAATCAGGTGTTACTGATTGGTCTTATTTAAGGGAATCATTTTCCCATCAGGGTTGCCGGTGATCAATTGTTCTGGTCTGAATCCTTCTTTCCAGTTTCCCTTGTAGCCTGCTGTGACGTGTCTGCATCTCCTGCTATCAGATAAGACAATTTCTTATTTTGTGTTTTTGCTATATTTTTGCATTTTGTCCTGCACTTCTGTGGGGGCCTTCTGGGTCCCCTCCGGGGGCTTTTGCCCTCTCAGTTTAGTCCAGCCACTGTGTTTTGTACTTTTGCTTTTTGCAGTTTTTTCAGTGGCTGCTGTTTTTGTTACACCAGAGAACTAATTTAGGTGGTAGAGGTCGTGTGATCTCAGGTATTTTTTGAAATTAGTAAAGTTGGTGCTTTTCAGGGTTTTCTGGGATTGCAGTAAGTACCCTTCCTGTCCTTTTCTATTTAGATAGTTTGGGCCCCAGCGTTTGCTCATACTATTTTCTTTCTGTGTCAGTATTTCCTCTTGTCTAACCGCCATTACATGTTTGGGGGCTTTCTATTATCTTTGGGGTTCTGCTCCGGGGCAGATAGCTTTCCTATTTCTATCTTTAGGTGTAGTTAGTTTCTCAGGCTGTGACGAGGCGTCTAGGACCAACGTAGGAACGCTCCACGGCTGCCTCTAGTTGTGGTGGTTAGTCAGGGTACTGCAATCTCATAGATTCCAACTGCTCTGGTGTATTTCCTTTTTTACCTGCACTCCTCAGCTACCGTAACATAACAGAGGTCTCTGGATCTCTTTGGTACAAAACAGCACCTACCCCAATTTCAGAGGCATCAACCTCCACCTGAAACGGTAGAGAAACATCAGGCTGCCGTAGAACTGGAGCAGAAGTTAATCTCTGCTTAAGTTCCTGAAACGCAGAGACTGCCTCAGGAGGCCAATTCACCACATCAGAACCCTTTTTGGTCAAATCAGTCAATGGTTTAACAATACCGGAGAAATTACCAATAAATTTACGATAAAAATTGGCAAAACCCAAAAATCTCTGAAGAGCTTTTAATGAAGTAGGTTGGACCCAATCACAGATGGCCTGAACCTTGAACGGGTCCATTTCAATAACAGACGGAGACAAAATGAATCCCAGAAATGAGACCTTCTGTACGCCAAAAAGACACTTTGATCCCTTCACATACAGTGCATTCTCTCTCAAAATCTGGAACACAGTCCGAACATGTTTCACATGAGAGTCCCAGTCATTGGAAAAAATCAAGATATCATCCAAATAAACAATCAGAAATTTATCCACAAAATCCCTGAAAATATCATTCATGAAGGATTGGAAGATGGAAGGAGCATTAGTGAGCCCAAAGGGCATCACTAGGTACTCAAAATGCCCCTCTGGGGTATTAAACGCCGTCTTCCATTCATCCCCGTGCTTAATGCGAATAAGGTTATACGCCCCCTTGAGGTCAAGCTTGGTAAACCAACTAGCACTTTTCACCCTGGAAAACAGGTCAGAAATCAAGGGTAACGGATATTTATACTTCACAGTGATCTTATTCAAGAGATGATAATCAATACACAGCCTCAATGAACCATCCTTTTTGGCCACAAAGAAAAAAACGGCACCAAAGGGTGAAGAGGATGGTTTGATATGACCCTTCTCCAATGACTCCTTGATATAAGATCGCATAGCATCGTGTTCAGGTACAGACAAGTTAAAAAGGCGACCTTTAGGAAATTTACCACCAGGCACTGTAACGCTGGTATTGTCTGTACTTTGTTTTCCAGCGTTACTCTGCATGTCTTTTGCATTAACCCTTTTGCTCCTTTCCCCCTAACCAGCTGGGATACTGTTGTCTGTTACCTGTATGGATGCTGCTCAGTTCCCAGCTCTGCTGCGTGGCCGTACTTGCGTGAGTGTCTCCGCTGCGTTGCATGTGCGGTCCCTGACCTGCTGCAGAAGCCATCCGTAGGTTCCAAAGTCCTCTGCAATGGTGCATGATTTGCTACGTGTGTGGCAGCAGCTTCTGTCAGGCGCCTGGCCTGCTGTGAAGACCATCCGTAGGTTGCAAATTCCTCTGCAATGGTGCATGATTTACTACGTGTGTGGCAGCAGCCACTGTCAGTTGTTCCTCTGTAATGAGTTGTCTGGCTCTGCATAGGGGGCGCGGCCCACACCTGTCCTGCTTTTATGAGGATTGGGTGTGTACTAGAATTACTGCTCCAGCCTATCGCTGTGAAGCAGTTCATATATAAAGTTCCCCAGCCCTGAGGGCGTTGCCAGAGCTTCGCATTGAATCCACATTGAATTCCTGAACCTAGCCGTTTGTGGTTGTGTGTTCTGCTCCTGCTCTGAGTTCGATCAGCTCTGGAGAGCTGATTCCCTGTTCCTGCTGTGTCTTGTTCCCTGATCCTGGATCTAACCCAGTACCTGAATGTCTGAACTGTGTTCTGTATTTCCGCCTATGCTGGAGGCTGATTACCCAGATCGCCGTTCCTGGAGGCTGTATATCCAGGCCTGTTCCTGTTGTATCTTGTTTCCTGAATCCCTGATCCTGGATCTAACCCGGTACCTGAATGTCTGAACTGTGTCTTGTGTTTCCGCCTATGCTGGGGCTGATTACCCAGATCGCCGTTCCTGGAGGCTGTATATCCAGGCCTGTTCCTGCTGTGTCTAATTACCTGAGCCCTGATCCTGGATCGCATCCTGTACCTGACTGTCTGAACTGTGTCCTCTGTGTTATGTTCCTGAAATCATGCTGTGTCCTGAACCCTGTGCCAGTGACTGTGAATCCTTGCTATATAACCTGAGTTCATCTTGGAAGGAGGAGTCCGGTGTGTGCTGAGTTTCCGTTACTCTGTGCTCAGCTTCTGTGCAATTCCCGGCCAGCTCCCGTTGAGCCTGGCGGGGCTTGCACCAGACCGCTGGGGTTCCTTTTCAGATCGATACTAGATGTCCGGAGTCCGAGGACCGTGTCCTCCCTGATGACCACTGCCTGATATCCGATGTCCGATGACCACTTCCAGATGTCCGGATCCTATCCATCTCTGCCTGATGTCCGGAGCCTGCCGATCGGTGCCAGATGTCCGGAGTCCGATGCCTGTGTTCCAGTCCGTGTTCCTGACTCCCTGAGATCCAATCCGTGTTCCTGTCTGTGTTCCTGACTCCCTGAGATCCAATCCGTGTTACTGTCTGTGTTCCTGACTCCCTGAGATCCAATCGTCGGTGTTTCTGTCTGTGTTCCTGAGATCCAATCCGTGTTCCTGATGTTCCTGTCCGTGTTCCTGAGATCCAATCGTGTTCCTGATGTCCTGTCCGTGTTCCTGTGTCCCTGAGATCCAATCCGTGTTCCTGATGTTCCGATGTCCTGCCGGTTCCTCCTTGGTCTACCCTGTGATGACGTCTGTCCTGGGTCGGTGTCTGATGTTCTCCTGCTGAGCCTGTGCTACGCCTGAGGCCTGAGAGAGAGGCCGCCCAAGTATGCCCGTGCCAGATAACCCTGGACTGCATCTACCCGTGATGTCCTCCTGCACTCATCTGTGATCCTGAGTCGTGTACCCTTCTCTGATGTGCGGAATCGGGAGCCCGGTCTTATGTTCTGTTTATGTACTGTGTTTCTTTAAGTAAACTTTATGTTTCTTCTTACCTGAAGTTGTGCGGTGTTGTCTAGTCCTGCAGGTCGCCATCTTGCCCACATGCTCAGCTGCCACGGATCCCGGCCGCTGACCTTCCCTAGTCCGGGCAGGCCTGGGTCTCCCTCCGTGGTCCAGTGGGTCCACATTCTCTTACCATCTGGGACTCATGCCTCACGTCGTCGTGGACTGGCGACGTGGGAGCATTGGCTAGTTAGGCAAGCTATGCCATGTCCCAACGCCCCGCAGCCGAGGGAAGCGTCACAGGCACTAATTCAATAGCGCAATCATAGCTCCTGTGAGGGGGCAAGGATGCAGATTTACTTTCACTAAATACATCCGAAAAATTAGTCAAAAAGTCAGGAACATCCTGAGACTGGGGAGAGGCAGAAAAAACAGGAGTGTCGGCATTAACACATTGGCAGCCCCAACTTGTCACAGACACAGATTTCCAATCCAAAACAGGATTATGAGACTGTAACCAAGGGAAACCTAGTACAATAATGTCATGCAGATTAAACAGCACCAGAAATTTGCAACTCTCCTGATGATCTTGTTCAACCCTCATTATCACCTGAGTAGAAAACTGGGGTTTATTCTCCGCCAAAGGGGTAGAATCAATGCCCAGTAGGGGAATAGACTTCCGCAGGGGTATCATGGGAAACCCACAACGTTTGGCAAAGTCAAAATCCATCAGGTTAATAGCTGCTCCTGAATCAACAAAAGCCTGAGCCGAAAATGTGGACATGGAGCAAATGAGGGTAATAGTTAACAGAAATTTAGTCTGAATACTACCCAAGACAACTGAGTGCGCAAAACGTCTTCCCCGCTTAGAGCTGACGGAACTAGCATGGGACGCGTCACCACAGTAGAAACATAACCCATTGCGCCTACGAAACTCATGACGCTGAGCCCCAGAAGTCACTCCATCACACTGCATGGGCTCAGGAGCTGGCTCACAAGGCAACACTATCTCACGCATACCTCTGCGCTCACGCAAACGTCTGTCAATTTGAATGGCCAAAGACATAGAATCCTTGAGACCAGAGGGAACAGGGAATCCCACCATAACGTCCTTTACTTTTTCTGGCAGACCCTTTCGAAAAAGGGCTGCCAAAGCATGATCATTCCATTTGGTCAGAACTGCCTACTTTCGAAATTTCTGACAGTACAACTCAGTGTCTGATTTAATGCCAACAGGATCTTTTCAGCTTGATCAGTGACATTAGGTTCATCGTACAATAACCCCAGAGCCTGTAAAAATACATCAATATCATTCAAAACAGGATCCCCAGGTGTCAGGGAAAAAGCCCAATCCTGAGGGTCGCCGCGCAGCAGGGAGATGACAATTTGAACCTGCTGTGCAGCGTTCCCCGAGGACTTAGGCCTTAAGGCAAAAAACAACTTACAGTTATTTTTGAAATTCAGAAATTTAGATCGATCCCCCAAAAACAAATCTGGCATTGGAATCCTAGGTTCCACAACCGACAACCCAGCAAGATAGGTGACAAATTTACTCCGAACCTCAGTGGCAAGCTGATCCACACGGCCAGACAACTGTGCAAACTCCATTGAGAGAGAAAAAAAAATCCTCAGCACCCAGAGAAAAAGGGAAAAAATGCAACAAACAGAAAAAAAAAATCTCTGACAACTCTGACAACTTTTTTTTTTCCACACTATTTTTCCCTTCTGTGAAAACCATAATTTTCAGCTTGGCCGGTGATAGGACAAACAACAGCAGGGTAGCTGAACACCTGAGATGTTGGTAACTAATGGTTTGCAGAAACCTGAACTAACCACACAACTAGAGGTAACCGTGGAACGTTCCTACGTTGATCCTAGACGCCTCGTCACAGCCTGAGAGCTAGCTATACCTAAAGAAAGAAACAGGAATGCTAACTGCCCCGGAGTAGAGCCCCAAAGGAATAGGCAGCCCCCAAACATATAATGGCGGTTAGACAAGATGAAAACACAAATGCATGCAGAAAACAGATTGAGCAAACGCTGGGGCCAAAAGCTGACTAAATAGGAAAGGACAGGAGAGATTACTTTCTGCAACCCAGAAAACCCTACAAAAATCCAACAATTCTGATTACAAAAATACTGAGATCACACGATCTCGCCACCCACTAAATCAGATCTCAGTGTGAACAAAACCAAGCTGCAGCCGCTGAAAAAGCAGGAAAAAGCAAATGAAAAAAACACAGAGGCTACAGACAAACTGTGAGGAGCTCAGGCCCCAGGAGGGGACCCGGCTGTCCTCCACAAATGTGCAGAAAACAATGCAAATAGCAAGCACAAAAATAAAAGCAAAAATATCTTATCTGATAGCAGAAGATGCAGGCAAGACTCAGCAAACTTCTAAATGAACCAGGAACCACAATTGAGACAAGAACAATTGATCACCGGCAACCATCATGGGAGGGAACCTCCCTTATATCAGACCAGTCTGTGATCCCAGATTGCCATTCCTCGCTGAAAGGTTCAGTACTGTCTGTAACCACCAGATGGAGCCTCTGCTCAAAAACCATCTCTAGCACATTCATAACAGCTTCCTTTTTCTTTGGGGTTCTGCTCCGGGGCAGTTAGCTTTCATCTTTCTGTCTTTAGGTGTAGCTAACTCTCCGGCTGTGCTGAGGCATCTAGGATCACCGTAGGTACGCTCCACGGCTACTTCTAGTTGCGCGGTTAGTTTAGGGATCTGCAACCCAGTAGATTCCAGCCTCTCTGGTGTCTGGCTGCTTTGGCGGTTTTTGCTCCTGTCCTCCTCAGCTACCTAAACATAACAGTATTACCGGCCAAACTGAAGATTCTATGGTACTCAACAGAAGGGAAGGATAGTGAGCATAAAGGAAAAAAAAGGGAGTTGTCAGAAATTTATTTTTTTTTCCTGCTTGTTACATTTTTTCCCTCTTTCTCTCTTGGTGCTGAGGAGGAATTTTTCTTTGTCCTCAATGGAGATTATGCAGTTATCAGGTCGTGTTGAGCGGCTCGCCGCTGAGGTTCAGAATATTGCTGCCTATCTCGCTAGGTTGCCGGTTGTGGAACCTAGGATCCCCATGCCAGATTTATTTTTGGGGGATCGGTCTAAATTTCTGAATTTTGAAAATAACTAAGTTGTTTTTTGCCTTGAAGCCTAAGTCCTCAGGAAGCTCGGCTCAGCAGGTTCAAATTGTCATCTCCCTGTTGCGCGGCGACCCTCAGGATTGGGCTTTTTCCCTGACACCTGGGGATCCTGTTTTGAATGATGTTGATGTGCTTTTTCAGGCTCTGGGGTTATTGTATGATGAACCTAATGTCACTGATCAAGCGGAGAAAACCTTGTTGGCATTGAATCAGGGTCGTGAAGCCACTGAGCTGTACTGTCAGAAATTCCAAAAATGGGCAGTCCTTACTAAATGGAATGATGATGCTTTGGCAGCCCTTTTTCGGAAGGGTCTGGCAGAGACTGTAATGGACGTTATGGTGGGATTCCCTGTTCCCTCTGGTCTCAATGACTCTATGTCATTAGCTATTCAAATTGACAGACGTTTGCGCGAGCGCACAGGTATGCGTGAGATTGTGTTGCCTTGCGAGCCAGCTCCTGAGCCCATGCAGTGTGATGGAGTGACTTCTGGGGCACAGCGTCATGAGTTTGGAAAGCGTAATAGGTTATGTTTCTACTGTAGTGACACTTCTCATGCTATTTCCGTCTGCCCTAAGCGGGGAAGACGTTTTGCGCGCTCAGTTGTCTTGGGTAGTGTTCAGACTAAATTTCTGTTGACTGTTACCTTGATTTGCTCCATGTCCACATTTTCGGCTTAAGGTTTTGTTGATTCAGGAGCAGCTATTAACCTGATGGATTTGACTTTGCCAAACGTTGTGGGTTTCCCATGATACCCCTGCGGAAGTCTATTCCCCTACTGGGCATTGATTCTACCCCTTTGGCGGAGAATAAACCCCAGTTTTCTACTCAGGTGATAATGAGGGTTGAACCAGATCATCAGGAGAGTTGCAAATTTCTGGTGCTGCATAAACTGCATGACATTATTGTACTAGGATTCCCTTGGTTACAGTCTCATAATCCTGTTTTGGATTGGAAATCTGTGTCTGTGACCAGTTGGGGCTGCCAATGTGTTAATACTGACACTCCTGTTTTTCCTGCCTCTCCCCAGTCTCAGGATGTCCCTGACTTTTTGACTGATTTTTCTGATGTGTTTAGTGAAAGTAAATCTGCATCCGTGCCCCCTCACAGGAGCTATGATTGCGCTATTGAATTAGTGCCTGGTGGTAAATTTCCTAAAGGTCGCCTTTTTAATTTATCTGTACCTGAACACGATGCTATGCGATCTTATATCAAGGAGTCATTGGAGAAGGGTCATATCAGACCATCCTCTTCACCCTTGGGCACCGTTTTTTTCTTTGTGGCCAAAAAGGATGCTTCATTGAGGCCGTGTATTGATTATCACGTCCTGAATAAGATCACTGTTAAATATCAATATCCGTTACCTTTGATTTCTGACCTATTTTCCAGAGTGAAAAGTGCTAGTTGGTTTACCAAGCTTGACCTCAGGGGGGCGTATAACCTTATTCGCATTAAGCACGGGGATGAATGGAAGACGGCGTTTAATACCCCAGAGGGGCATTTTGAGTACCTAGTGATGCCTTTTGGGCTTACTAATGCCCCTTCCGTCTTCCAATCCTTCATGAATGATATTTTCAGGGATTTTGTGGATACATTTCTGATTGTTTATTTGGATGATATCTTGATTTTTTCCAGTGACTGGGACTCTCATGTGAAACATGTTCGGACTGTGTTCCAGATTTTGAGAGAGAATGCACTGTATGTGAAGGGATCAAAGTGTCATTTCTGGGATTCATTTTGTCTCCGTCTGTTATTGAAATGGACCCTGTCAAGGTTCAGACCATCTGTGATTGGGTTCAACCTACTTCATTGAAGACTCTTCAGAGATTTTGGGTTTTGCCAATTTTTATCATAAATTTATTGGTAATTTCTCTGGTATTGTTAAAGTATTGACTGATTTGACCAAAAAGGGTTCCGATGTGGTGAATTGGCCTCCTGAGGCAGTTTCTGCGTTTCAGGAACTTAAGCAGAGATTCATTTCTGCTCCTGTTCTACGGCAGCCTGATGTTTCTCTGCCGTTTCTGGTGGAGGTTGATGCCTCTGAAATTGGGGCAGGTGCCGTTTTGTCCCAAAGTGATCCAGAGACCTCTAAGAGTAACCCTTGTGCCTTTTTCTCTCGAAAATTTTCTCCAACTGAACGTAATTATGACGTGGGTAATCGGGAGTTATTGGCCATGAAGTGGGCCTTTGAAGAGTGGAGACATTGGCTGGAAGGAGCCAAACATCAGGTGGTGGTCCTCACGGACCATAAGAACCTGATTTATCTCGAATCAGCCAAGCGACTTAATCCTAGACAGGCTAGGTGGGCCTTGTTTTTCACACGTTTTAATTTTGTGGTTTGTTTTCTTCCTGGCACTAAGAATGTCAAGGCGGATGCCCTCTCGAGGAGTTTCTTTACTGATTCTCCTGAGTTATCTGATCCTGCTGTTATTTTGAGAGGGTGTGGTTGTTTCCGCCATTTCGCCCAATTTGATACAGGCCCTGGAAGGGTGTCAGGAGGATAAATCTGAGCGCTGCCCTATTGGGAAGTTGTTTGTTCCAAAACAGTGGAAAAAGAGTGTGATGTCTGAGATTCATTGTTCTGCGTTGGCTGGTCATCCCTGGATTTTTGGTACCAGAGACTTGGTGAGTCGCTCCTTTTGGTGGCCTACTTTGTCTCGTGACGTCAGGGACTTTGTGTAGTCCTGTGGGACTTGCTCTCATTCCAAGCCTTACTCTCGTTCTAGTGGTTTGTTGATGGCATTACCTGTACCCAAGAGGCCATGGACCCATATTTCTATGGATTTTATTTCTGACCTTCCTGTCTCTCAGAGAATGACTTTCAGCATGTGGTTCGGTTACATGGCATTCCGGAGAACATTGTGTCTGACAGAAGAGTCCAATTTGTTTCCAGATTTTGGAGGACATTTTGTTCTAAACTTGGTGTTCAGTTGTCTTTCTCCTCTGCATTTCACCCTCAGACCAATGGACAAACCGAGAGAACAAACCAGACCTTGGAGACTTATTTGAGATGTTTTGTGTCTGCTGATCAAGATGACTGGGTCTCTTTTTTGCCTTTGGCTGAGTTTGCTCTTAATAATAGAGCTAGCTCTGCCACCTTGATGTCTCCATTTTTCTGCAATTCCGGGTTTCACCCTCGATTTTCTTCAGGACAGGCGGAGGCTTCTGTCTGTCCGGGGGTTGACTCTATTGTGCAGCGTATGCAGCAGATTTGGGACCAGGTGGTGGAGAGGTTGTCTCTCTCTCAGGAGAAGGCCCAGCGGTTTGCTAACCGGCATAGGACTGATGGTCCTCGTTTTAAAGTGGGAGACTTGGTTTGGTTGTCCTCAAGGAATATCCCTATGAAGGTTGCATCTCCAAAATTTAAGCCAAAGTTCATTGGACCTTATAAGATCATGGAAATTATTAATCCGGTTTCCTTCCGTTTGCTTCTTGCAGGGACATTTAAGATCCATAATGTGTTCCACAAGTCCTTATTGAAGAGGTTTGTTGAACCAGTGGTTCCTATGGCTGCACCTCCCGACCCTGTTTTGGTTGAGGGCAATTTGGAGTATGTGGTTGAGAATATATTGGATTCTCGTTTTGCTACACGGAAACTCCAGTATTTGGTTAAGTGGAGAGGTTATGGTCAGGAGGACAATTCTTGGGTGTTTGCTTCGGACATTCATGCTGGGAGACTTATCCGTGGCTATCATTGAGCCCATCCTGATCGGCCTGGTTGCGCAGGTGAGGGTTCGGTGACACCTCAAGGGGGGGTACTGTTGTGGATATGCTGGGGGCGGCTTCTGAGCTGGGGCTCCCTCCGGTGGTTGCTGAGGATAGTGAACTGATTACTGAATGGCCTTCAGCTGGTGCTGAATGGTAGGATATAAGTGGCCTTAGTTTCCAGCAGCCTTGCCGGTTATCAATTGTTCCTTCTGGTCTTGCTTGAAGCTCTGCTAGTTTCCTTGTCTCCTTCAGATAAGTGTTTGCTGTTTTTTTTCCTCTGTTTGATTTTCATTGCTGGTTTGCTGCTTGCAGTGGACTGCAGCCTGACCTGTTGTGAATGGGCTTGAAACGAGTTCTGAGCAGAGGCTCCCTCTGGTGGTTACAAGCGGTACTGGACTGTCCAGTGAAGATTGTGAGGATTGGGAATCAGGTGTTACTGACTGGTCTTATATAAGGGAGTCGCCTTCCCATCAGGGTTGCCGGTGATCAATTGTTCTGGTCTCAATCCTTGATTCCTGTTTCCTTTGTAGCCTGCTGTGTCGTTTATGCATCTCCTGCTAACAGATAAGACATTTTCTTTTTGTTTTTGTGCTTGATTTTTGCATTTTGTCCTTCACTTCTGTGGGGGCCTTCAGGGTCCACTCCGGGGGCTTTTGCCCTCTCAGTTTAGTTCAGCCACTGATGTTTGTACATTTGCTTTTTCCAGTTTTTTCAGTGGCTGCTGTTTTGATTTTGTTACACCAGAGAACTAATTTAGGTGGTAGAGGTCGTGTGATCTCAGGTGTTTTTGAAATTAGTAGAGTTGGTGCTTTTCAGGGTTTTTTGGGATTGCAGTAAGTGCCCTTCCTATCCTTTTCTATTTAGGTAGTTTGGGCCCCAGCGTTTGCTCATACTATTTTCTGTCTGTGTCAGTATTTCTTCTTGTCTAACCGCCATTACATGTTTGGGAGCTTTCTATGTTCTTTGGGGATCTGCTCCGGGGCAGATAGCTTTTCTCTTTCTATTTTTAGGTGTAGTTAGTTTCTCAGGCTGTGACGAGGCGTCTAGGACCAACGTAGGAACGCTCCACGGCTGCCTCTAGTTGTGGTGGTTAGTCAGGGTACTGCAATCTCATAGATTCCAACTGCTCTGGTGTATTGCCTTTTTTACCTGTACTCCTCAGCTACCGAAACATAACAGTATCACCGGCCTAAAAATTGAAAATTGTATGGTACTCACAGAAGGGAAAAATATTGTGAAAGAAAAAAGGTTGTCAGAGTTGTCAGATATTTTTCTGTTCGTTGCATTTTTTTTTCCCTCTGTATCTCTGGGTGCTGGGGAGGATTTTTTCTCTCAATGGAGTTTGCACAGTTGTCTGGCCGTGTGGATCAGCTTGCCACTGAGGTTCGGAGTATTGCTGCCTATCTTGCTGGGTTGCCTGTTGTGGAACCTAGGATTTCCATGCCAGATTTGTTTTTAGGGGATCGAGCTAAGTTTCTGAATTTCAAAAATAACTGTAAATTGTTTTTTGCCTTAAAATCTAAGTCCTCAGGGAACGCAGCGCAGCAGGTTCAAATTGTCATCTCTCTCCTGCGCTGCGATCCTCAGGATTGGGCTTTTTCCCTGACACCTGGGATCCTGTTTTGAGTGATGTTGATGCATTTTTTCAGGCTTTGGGGTTATTGTACGATGAGCCTAATGTCACTGATCAAGCTGAAAAAGCCTTGTTGGCATTAAATCAGGGTCTTGATGACGCTGAGTTATACTGTCAGAGATTCCGTAGGTGGGCAGTCCTGACCAAATGGAATGACGACGCTTTGGCAGCCCTTTTTCGGAAGGGTCTGTCAGATAATGTAAAGGATGTTATGGTGGGATTCCCTGTCCCCTCTGGTCTCAATGATTCTATGTCATTAGCGATTCAAATTGACAGACGTTTGCGTGAGCGGAGAAGTATGCGTGGAATAGTGTTGCCTTGTGAATCTGCTTCTGAATCCATGCAGTGTGATAGAGTGGTTTCTGGGGCACAGCGTCATGAGTTTCGAAAGCGCAATGGGTTATGTTTCTACTGTGGTGATGCCTCTCATGCTATTTCAGTCTGCCCTAAGCGGGGAAGACGTTTTGCACGCTCAGTTGTCTTGGGTAGTGTTCAGACTAAGTTTTTATTAACTGTTACCCTGATATGCTCTCTGTCCTCATTTTCTGCTCAGGCTTTCGTTGATTCGGGAGCAGCTATTAACCTGATGGATTTTGATTTTGCTAAACATTGTGGGTTTCCCTTGATACCCCTACGGAAGTCTATTCCCCTACTGGGGATCGATTCTACCCCTTTGGCTGAGAATAAACCTCAGTTCTCTACTCAGGTGATAATGAGGGTTGAACCTGATCATCAGGAGAGCTGCAAATTTTTGGTTCTGTATAATCTGCATGACATTATCGTACTGGGTTTCCCTTGGTTACAGTCTCATAATCCTGTTTTGGATTGGAAATCTGTGTCTGTAACCAGTTGGGGCTGCCAATGTGTTAATACCAACACTCCTGTTTTTTCTGCCTCCCCCCAGGCTCAGGATGTTCCTGACTTTTTGATTGATTTTTCTGATGTGTTTAGCGAAAGTAAATCTGCATCCTTGCCTCCCCATAGGAGCTATGACTGCGCTATTGAATTAGTGCCTGGTAGTAAATTCCCTAAAGGTCGCCTTTTTAACTTGTCTGTACCTGAACATGACGCTATGCGGTCTTATATCAAGGAGTCATTGGAGAAGGGTCATATCAGACCATCCTCTTCACCCTTAGGTGCCGGATTTTTCTTTGTGGCCAAAAAGGATGGTTCATTAAGGCCGTGTATTGATTATCGTCTTTTGAACAATATTACTGTGAAATATCAATATCCGTTACCCTTGATTTCTGACCTGTTTTCCAGGGTGAAAAACGCTACTTGGTTTACCAAGCTTGACCTCAGGGGGGCATATAACCTTATTCGCATTAAGCACGGGGATGAATGGAAGACGGCATTTAATACCCCTGAGGGGCATTTTGAGTACCTTGTGATGCCCTTTGGGCTCACTAATGCTCCTTCTGTCTTCCAGTCCTTCATGAATGACATTTTCAGGGATTTTGTGGATAAATTTCTGATTGTTTATTTGGATGATATCTTGATTTTTTCCAATGACTGGGACTCTCATGTGAAACATGTTCGAACTGTATTCCAGATTTTGAGAGAGAATGCTCTGTATGTGAAGGGATCAAAGTGTCTTTTTGGCGTACAGAGGATCTCATTTCTGGGATTCATTTTGTCCCCATCTGTTATTGAAATGGACCCGGTCAAGGTTCAGGCCATCTGTGATTGGGTCCAACCTACTTCATTAAAGGCTCTTCAAAGATTTTTGGGTTTTGCCAATTTTTATCGTAAATTTATTGGTAATTTCTCGGTTATTGTTAAACCATTAACTGATTTGACCAAAAAGGGTTCTGATGTGGTGAATTGGCCTCCTGAGGCAGTCTCTGCATTTCAGGAACTTAAGCAGAGATTCACTTCTGCTCCTGTCCTACGGCAGCCTGATGTTTCTCTGCCATTTCAGGTGGAGGTTGATGCCTCTGAAATTGGGGCAGGTGCCGTTTTGTCCCAAAGAGATCCAGAGACCTCTAAAAGTAACCCTTGTGCCTTTTTCTCTCAAAAATTTTCTCCTACTGAACGTAATTATGACGTGGGTAATCGGGAGTTATTGGCCATGAAATGGGCTTTTGAAGAGTGGAGACATTGGCTGGAGGGAGCCAAACACCAGGTGGTGGTCCTTACGGACCATAAGAATCTGGTTTATCTGGAATCTGCCAAGCGACTTAATCCTAGACAGGCCAGGTGGGCCTTGTTTTTCACACGTTTTAATTTTGTGGTTTCCTTTCTTCCTGGCACTAAGAATGTTAAGGCGGATGCCCTCTCGAGGAGTTTCCTTGCGGACTCTCCTGAGTTATCTGATCCTTCTGTTATTTTGAAAGAGGGTGTAGTTCTTTCCGCCATCTCGCCCAATTTGAGACTGGCTCTGAAGGGGTGTCAGGAGGATAGGCCCGAGCGCTGCCCTGTTGGGAAATTGTTTGTCCCGGACCAGTGGAAAAAGAGTGTGATGTCTGAGATTCATTGTTCCGCGTTGGCCGGTCATCCCGGAATTTTTGGTACCAGAGACTTGGTTAGTCGGTCCTTTTGGTGGCCTACCTTGTCTCGTGATGTCAGGGAATTTGTGCAGTCCTGCGGGACTTGCTCTCGCTCCAAGCCTTGCTCTCGCTCTAGTGGTTTGTTGATGCCATTGCCTGTGCCCAAGAGACCATGGACCCATATCTCTATGGATTTCATTTCCGACCTCCCTGTTTCTCAGAGAATGACCGTCATCTGGGTGATTTGTGATAGGTTTTCCAAGATGATACATCTTGTGCCATTACCTAAGTTGCCTTCCTCCTCTGAATTGGTGCCTTTGTTCCTTCAGCACGTGGTTCGTTTACACGGCATTCCTGAGAACATTGTGTCTGACAGAGGAGTCCAGTTTGTTTCCAGATTTTGGAGGACCTTTTGTTCTAAACTTGGTGTTCAATTGTCTTTCTCCTCGGCGTTTCATCCTCAGACCAATGGTCAAACTGAGAGAACAAACCAGACATTGGAGACTTATCTAAGATGCTTTGTGTCTGCTGATCAGGATGACTGGGTCTCTTTTTTGCCTTTGGCTGAGTTTGCTCTTAATAATAGGGCTAGCTCTGCCACTTTGATGTCTCCATTTTTCTGTAATTCTGGGTTTCACCCTCGATTTTCTTCAGGACAGACGGAGGCTTCTGTCTGTCCAGGTGTTGACTCTGTTGTGGAGCGTATGCAACAGATTTGGGACCAGGTAGTGGAGAGGTTGTCCCTCTCTCAGGAGAGGGCCCAGCGGTTTGCTAACCGGCATAGGACTGATGGTCCTCGGTTTAAAGTGGGGGACTTGGTCTGGTTGTCCTCAAAAAATATTCCTATGAGAGTGGCATCTCCTAAATTTAAGCCTAGGTTCATTGGACCTTATAAGATCATGGAGATTCTTAATCCTGTTTCTTTTCGTTTGCTTCTTCCAGGGACATTTAAGATCCATAACGTGTTCCACAAGTCCTTGTTGAAGAGGTTTGTTGAGCCAGTGGTTCCTACTGCTGTGCCTCCTGACCCTGTTCTGGTTGAGGGCAATCTGGAGTTTGTGGTTGAGAAAATATTGAATTCTCGTTTTTCTAGACGGAAACTCCAGTATTTGGTTAAGTGGAGGGGTTATGGTCAGGAAGACAATTCTTGGGTGTTTGCTTCGGACATCCATGCTAGGAGACTCATCCGTGCGTATCATAGAACTCATCCTGACCGACCTGGTTGCTCAAATGAGGGTTCGGTGACCCCTCCTCAAGGGGGGGGGTACTGTTGTGAATGGGCTTGCAATGAGTTCTGAGCAGAGGCTCCCTCTGGTGGTTACAAGCGGTACTGGACTGTCCAGTGAAGATTGTGAGGATTGGGAATCAGGTGTTACTGACTGGTCTTATATAAGGGAGTCGCCTTCCCACCAGGGTTGCCGGTGATCAATTGTTCTGGTCTCAATCCTTGATTCCTGTTTCCTTTGTAGCCTGCTGTGTCGTTTCTGCATCTCCTGCTAACAGATAAGACATTTTCTTTTTGTTTTTGTGCTTGATTTTTGCATTTTGTCCTTCACTTCTGTTTGGGCCTTCAGGGTCCCCTCGGGGGCTTTTGCCCTCTCAGTTTAGTTCAGCCACTGATGTTTGTACATTTGCTTTTTCCAGTTTTTTCAGTGGCTGCTGTTTTGATTTTGTTACACCAGAGAACTAATTTAGGTGGTAGAGGTCGTGTGATCTCAGGTGTTTTTGAAATTAGTAGAGTTGGTGCTTTTCAGGGTTTTTTGGGATTGCAGTAAGTGCCCTTCCTATCCTTTTCTATTTAGGTAGTTTGGGCCCCAGCGTTTGCTCATACTATTTTCTGTCTGTGTCAGTATTTCTTCTTGTCTAACCGCCATTACATGTTTGGGGGCTTTCTATGTTCTTTGGGGATCTGCTCCGGGGCAGATAGCTTTCCTCTTTCTATCTTTAGGTGTAGTTAGTTTCTCAGGCTGTGACGAGGCGTCTAGGACCAACGTAGGAACTCTCCACGGCTGCCTCTAGTTGTGGTGGTTAGTCAGGGTACTGCAATCTCATAGATTCCAACTGCTCTGGTGTATTGCCTTTTTACCTGCACTCCTCAGCTACCGAAACATAACACTGACCCCTTTTGGGGGTCTGGCTCTGCAATTGTGCTCCTTTTTTGTCTGCACTTTTGCTTTGCTCCTTTGTTACTTTTTGTTTGCTGAATAGCGTTTGTTACACCAGAGATCTGATTTAGGTGGATGAGATTGTGTGATCTCAGGTTTTTTGGCAATCAGAAGTGTTGGTATTTTTTAGGGTTTTTGTTGGATTGCAATCAGAATTCTTTCCTGTACTTTTCTGTCTAGACAAATTGGGCCCCAACATTTGCTCATTCTATTTTCTGTCTGTGTCCGTGCTTTCTTCTTGTCTAACCACCATTACATGTTTGGGGGCTTCCTATTTTCTTTGGGGATCTGCTCCGGGGCAGATAGCTTTCATCTTTCTGCCTTTAGGTGTAGTTATCTCTCAGGCTGTGACGAGGCGACTAGGATCACCGTAGGAACGCTCCATGGCTACCTCTAGTTGTGTGGTTTGTTCAGTTTACTGCAATCCAATTGGTTCCAGCCTCTCTGGTGTATTACCGTTTTTGCTATTTCTCCTCAGTTACCGAAACATAACAGAAGACTCATCAGATGAGGGAGACCTTGATGACATTTCTGTTGTGCGAGGTTGGGGGGAGAGGGCAGAGGAAGGAAGCATGATTCGTACCTCGCCACCAACACAACAGGGACTTGGTGCTCCTGGATGCGCAAGACACATGAGTGCCTTCTTGCTGCACTACCTGCAACATGACCCTCGAATTTTCAGAATTCAAAATAATCCCGACTACTGGGTAGCCACACTGTTAGATCCCCGTTACAAAAGTAAATTTGCTGAAATAATTCCTGCCATAGAAAGGGATTCACGCATGCAGGAGTATCAGCAGAGACTGTTGCATAATCTTACATGTGCTTTTCCACAAAACACTAGTGGTGCACGTAGTGAATCTCACAGTACTAACTTGCCAACCATGGGACTGTCGAGTCTTCAGCACTCAAACCGTAACAGAAACACAGTATCTGCTGGTGTTCACAGCAATTTTGCGGAATCCTTTCACCACTTTTTTAGCCCATCCTTTGCAAGGCCACAGGAGACAAGAATTCAGACACATAGTCAACGCCTAGAGATGATGGTACAGGAGTATCTCCAACTGAACATGGAAGCCATGACTGTGTCACTGGACCTTTGCTCTTTTTGGGCTTCCAATCTGGATAAATGGCCGGAGCTCACCACTCACGCCTTGGAGATCTTGTCATGCCCCGCAGCCAGCGTTCTCTCTGAACGTGTGTTCAGCGCTGCTGGTGGTGTGCTGACAGATAAGCGCACGCGGCTGTCCGCTGACAATGTAGACAGACTCACGTTCATAAAGATGAACAAATCATGGATCCGCAAGGACTTTTCTACCCCTGTGTCATCCTGGGGAGAGTAAAAGCTTGAGGATTTGGTAAAATGACCTCACCAACCGTTTGTAAGCTTTCAAATTACTAATAATTTTTATCAGCATTTAGGCTGGAAAATTATTTTGGCCCTGTAGCAGTGTGTGGTACTCATTGTATTAGGCCATGTATACAAAGCTCCACCAGCTTTCAAATTCATAATCATTTTTAGCTGCATCTTACCTGGAAACTAACTTTGGGCCTGTAGCAATGTGTGGTACTCATTGTATTAGGCCATCTATACAAAACTCCACCAGCTTTCAAATTCATAATCATTTTTAGCTGCATCTTGCCTGGAAGCTAACTTTGGGCCTGTAGCATTGTGTGGTACTCATTGTATTAGGTCATCTATACAAAGCTCCACCAGCTTTCAAATTCATAATCATTTTTAGCTGCATCTTGCCTGGAAGCTAACTTTGGGCCTGTAGCAGTGTGTGGTACTCATTGTATTAGGCCATCTATACAAAGCTCCACCAGCTTTCAAATTCATAATCATTTTTAGCTGCATCTTGCCTGGAAGCTAACTTTGGGCCTGTAGCAGTGTGTGGTACTCATTGTATTAGGCCATCTATACAAAGCGCCACCAGCTTTCAAATTCATAATAATTTTTAGCTGCATCTTGCCTGGAAGCTAACTTTGGGCCTGTAGCAGTGTGTGGTACTCATTGTATTAGGCCATCTATACTAACCTCCACCAGCTTTCAAATTAATCATAATTTTTGTTCTCTCTGAACGTGTGTTCAGCGCTGCTTGTGGTGTGCTGACAGATAAGCGCACGCGGCTGTCCACTGAGAATGTAGAAAGACTCACGTTCATAAAGATGAACAAATCATGGATCCGCAAGGACTTTTCTACCCCTGTGTCATCCTGGGGAGAGTAAAAGCTTGAGGATTTGTTAAAATCACCTCACCAACCATTTAAGCAACTCTGGGGCAATTGATGCTACTTAAGTGGTGTCTGTGCCCCAAATTTTTGGAAAAAATGGAGACTCTTTTTGGAGTCCCCTTGCTGTGTTTTACGTGACGTTGGCATCGTCAATTACAGGTGGGTTGGGTCTTTCCCCACCCCCCTTTTAACCGTAAGAAACTACATACACTATGGCTTGGGGTAACACAGATAGTTGAGTGTGAAGAGCTGTTTACTCATACTATAGCCTGGGAATCAGAGGTCTGTTCCAAAGCTTGAGTGTCTGCTAGTCAGCGAAGTATCCACTGGCTGTAGATCTAATTACAAATTTTTAACTGCATCTTGCCAAGCCAATAATTTTGGGCCTAGCTTGAGTGTCTGCTAGTCAGCGGAGTAGCCACCGGCTGTAGATCTATTACTGATTTTTAACTGCATCTAGCCCAGACAATAATTTTGGGCCTAGTAGCAGCGGATTAACCCAGCTGTTAAGCAAGCTACACCACCTGTCGTTTGGACACTTAATTTTTTCAAAGGAAATGCTTCGGGCCCCCGGGACACTTAGTGAAGAGCATCAGAGAGGCACCCCAAGGCACAGGGACTGTGACTGGCGGTAGGACGCCTTGCGGTGGACCGCCATCTCGATCCTTATAAAAGCTTTTTAACTGCAGCAGCTTTACTGGGCGCTACTGCCATGCTCCCAAACAGTAGTTTACTCCCACATATGGGGTATCAGCGTACTCAGGAAAAATTGCACACTAACTCTTGGGGTCCAATTTCTTCTGTTACCCTTGGGAAAATAAAAAATTGGGGAGAAAATATCATTTTTGTGGAAAAATTTATGATTTTTTATTTTTATGGCTCTACGTTATAAACTTCTGTGAAGCACTTGGGGGTTCAAAGTTCTCAACACACATCTAGATAAGTTCCTTGGGGGGGTCTAGTTTCCAAAATGGGGTCACTTGTGGGGGGTTTCCACTGTTTAGGCACATATGGGGCTCTCCAAACGCGACATGACGCCCGCAAACTATTCCATCAAAGTCTGCAATGCAAAACGTCACTACTTCCCTTCCGAGCCCTGACGTGTGCCCATGCAGTAGTTTTTTTCCCACTTGTAGGGTATCAGTGTACTCAGGACAATTTGGAGAACAACTTTTGGGGTCCAATTTCTCCCGTTACCCTTGGGAAAATAAAAAATTGGTGACTAAAAGATCACTTTTGTGGGAAAAAAAATAGGCTTTTTTATTTTCATGCCCGGGCATTATAAACTTGTGTGAAGCACTTGGGGTTTCAAAGTGCTCACCACAGATCTAGATATGTTCTTTAGGGGGTCTAGTTTCTGAAATGGGGTCATTTGTGGTGGGTTCCCACTGTTTAGGCACATGAGGGGCTATCCAAATGCGACATGGCGTCCAATCTCGATTCCAGCCAATTTTGGTTTTAAAAAGTCAAATGGCGCTCCTTCACTTCCGAGCTCTGCCGTGCGCCCAAACAGTGGTTCCCACCCACACATGGGGTATCAGCGTACTCAGGACAATTTGGCCAACAACTTTTATGGCCCAATTTCTCCTGTTACCCTTGGGAAAATAAAAAATTTGTGACTTAAATATCATTTTTGTGGGAAAAAATAGGATTTTTTATTTTCATGCCCAGGCATTATAAACTTGTGTGAAGCACTTGGGGGGTTAAAGTGCTCACCACAGATCTAGATAAGTTCCTTAGGGGGTCTAGTTTCCAAAATGGTGTCACTTGTGGGGGGTTTCCACTGTTTAGGCACATCAGGGACTCTGCAAACTGAACATGACACCCATCAAAGTCTTGCATTCCAAAGCGTCATTACTTCCTTTCCGAGCCCTGCCGTGTGCCCAAACAGTGTTTTCCCCCCATATATGGGGTATCAGTGTACTCAGGACAAATTGGACAACTTTTAGGATCCAATTTCTTTGGGAAAAATCCAAAATTGGGGACTAAAATATCATTTTTGTGGAAATGTTTTTTTTTTTTCTTCACACCAAGACATTATAAACTTTAGTGAAACACTTGGGGGTTAAAGTGCTCACAACAGATCTAGAGAAGTTCCTTAGGGGGTCTAGTTTCCAAAATGGTGTCACTTGTGGGGGGTTTCCTCTGTTTGGGCACATCAGGGGCTCTCCAAACGCGACATGGCGTCCAATCTCAATTCCAGTCAATTTTGGTTTGAAAAAGTCAAACGGTGCTCCTTCCCTTTCAAGCCCTGCCGTGCGCCCAGACAGTGGATTTCCCCCACATATGGGGTATCGACGTACTCAGGAGAAATTGCACAACAAGTTTTTTTGTAAAAGATCATTTTTGTGACTAAAAAGTTAAATGTTCATTTTTTCCTTCCAAGTTGCTTCAGCTCCTGTGAAGCACCTGAAGGGTTAATAAACTTCTTGAATGTGGTTTTGAGTACCTTGAGAGGTGCAGTTTTTACAATGGTGTCACTTTTTGGGTATTTTCTGCCAGATAGACCCCTCAAAGTGACTTCAAATGTGAGGTGGTCCCTTATAAAAAAAATGGTTTTGTATATTTGTTGTAAAAATGAGAAATCGCTGGTCAACTTTTAACCCTTATAACTTCGTAACAAAAAAAAAATTTGGTTCCAAAATTGTGCTGATGTAAAGTAGACATGTGGGAAATGTTATTTAGTAACTATTTTGTGTGACATATTTCTCTGTTTTAAGGGAATAAAAATTCAAAGTTTGAAAATTGCAAAATTTTCCAAATTTTTGCCATATTTCCATTTTTTTCATAAATAACAGCAAGTTTTATCAAAGAAATGTTACCACTAACATGAAGTACAATATATCACGAGAAAACTTTCTCAGAATCGCTAAGATCCGTTGAAGCGTTCCAGAGTTATAACCTCATAAAGAGACAGTGGTCAGAATTGTAAAAATTGGCCCGGTCATTAACGTGCATACACCCTTGGGGGTTAAGGGGTTAAAGGAGCTCTGTCCGCACAGAATGACTGTGCAATCAAGTACAGGCGCTTGGTGCTTCACGGCGGTCAATCACTGAAATACACCTTCCCACTTCATTGGTTTCCCTCTATCTCCACCCTTCTCTGGCCCTATGAAGCCAGAGCTATCAATTAAAGAAGAGGGGACAGAGATAGAGGGAGAACAAGCAGGTGGGAAGGTGAATTTAAATGATTGGCCGCCGTGAAGCACCAAGCGCCTGTACTTGGCTGAACAGTCATTCTGTGCTGATGGTCTCTTTAAACCTAAGTCACCTCTCATACTCACCTTCCATCATCTTCATCAATTTTCAGCACCAATCCAGTCTTATGGTGCCATCTTGTAAGCTCAGCTTCTAACTGGCTAGAAGTCTGAAGCTACGTCATAAGCTGCCAAAGCAGTCTACCTTTTTGTGGAGGCAGCTAAAAAAATCTTTTGGTCAAAACAAAGGCTGATGTCTATGTATGTGATATGGTGTTAATGTGTGATTGATGAGGACATGATGCAGGAGTTTTTCCAATAGTGGGCAGTGGGACTGTGGAAGGTCCGAATGATGGAGGCGGAACTGGTTGGAGCCTGGGCAGAGTCTCAAAGGGGCCCCAAAATTTTGACAGTATGGGACCCTGAAATTCCTAGTGGCAGCCCTGGGTTTCCCGTTCAGTGTGTAATAGTGATATTGATTCCTTCTTTCTATGTGTATAACCTAACATTTATCATTGTTAAACCGCATCTACCACCTTTCAGCCCAAGTTTCCAGCTTATCCAGATCCATCTGTAGCAGAATACTATCTTCTCTTGTATTAACTGTTTTACATAGTTTTGTTTCATTGCAAATATCAATATTTTACTGTGTAAACCTTCTACCAAATCGTTAATAAATATGTTGAAGAGAATAGGTTCCAACACCGACCCCTGCGGTACCTGTTATGATTTGGTCACTGAGGAGGACAGGAGCAACAGCCGGGCAGCCGAACACCTGAGAGGTTGGTAACTGATGGTTTGCAGATCCCTAAACTAACCACACAACTAGAAACAGCCGTGGAGCATACCTACGATGGTCCTAGACGCCTCGGCACAGCCGGAGAGCTAGCTATACCTAAAGATAGAAACAGGAAAGCTAACTGCCCCGAAGTAGAGCCCCAAAGGAATAGGCAGCCCCCAAACATATAATGGCAGTTAGACAAGACGAAAATACAAACGCAGGCAGAAAATAGATTGAGCAAACGCTGGGGTCAAAATCTGACTAAATAGGATAGGACAGGAGAGATTACTTTCTGCAACCCAGAAAACCCTACAAAAATCCAACAATTCTGATTACAAAAATACTGAGATCACACGATCTCGCCACCCACTAAATCAGATCTCAGTGTGAACAAAACCAAGCTGCAGCCACTGAAAAGGCAGGAAAAAGCAAAAGAGCAAATAACAGTGGCTACAGATAAACAGTGAGGAGCACAGGCCCCAGGAGGGGACCCAGCTGTCCTCCACAAAGGTGCAGAAAACTATGAAAATAGCAAGCACAAAAAGAGAAGCAGAAAATATCTTATCTTAAAGCAGCAGACACAGGCAAGACACCAGCAAACCTCCAAATGAACCAGGATCCACAATTGAGACAAGAACAATTGATCACCGGCGAGCATCATGGGAGGGGAACTCGCTTATATCAGCCCAGTCAGTGATCCCAGATTGACATTCATCACTGGAAGGTTCAGTACTGTCAGTAACCACCAGAGGGAGCCTCTGCTCAGAAACCATCTCCAACACATTCACAACAGTACCCCCCCTTCAGGAGGGGTCACCGAACCCTCACTTGAGCAACCAGGCCGATCAGGATGAGCTCGGTGATAGGCACGGATCAGTCTCCTAGCATGGATGTCCGAAGCAAACACCCAAGAATTGTCCTCCTGACCATAACCTCTCCACTTAACCAAATACTGGTGTTTCCGTCTAGAAAAACGAGAATCCAATATTTTCTCAACCACATACTCCAGATTGCCCTCAACCAAAACAGGGTCAGGAGGTGCAGCCATAGGAACCACTGGCTCGACAAACCTCTTCAATAAGGACTTGTGGAACACGTTATGGATCTTAAATGTCCCTGGAAGAAGCAAACGGAAGGAAACCGGATTAAGAATCTCCATGATCTTATAAGGTCCAATGAACCTAGGTTTAATCTTTGGAGACGCAACCTTCATAGGGATATTTCTTGAGGACAACCAAACCAAGTCCCCCACTTTAAACCGAGGACCATCAGTCCTATGCCAGTTGGCAAACCGCTGGGCCTTCTCTTGAGAGAGAGACAACCTCTCCACTACCTGGTCCCAAATCTGCTGCATTCGCTCCACAACAGAGTCAACACCCGGACAGACAGAAGCCTCCCCCTGTCCCGAAGAAAATCGAGGGTGAAACCCAGAATTGCAGAAAAATGGAGACATCAAGGTGGCAGAGCTAACCCTATTATTAAGAGCAAACTCAGCCAAAGGCAAAAAGACCCAGTCATCTTGATCAGCAGACACAAAACATCTCAAATAAGTCTCCAAGGTCTGGTTTGTTCTCTCGATTTGTCCATTGGTCTGAGGATGAAATGCAGAGGAGAAAGATAACTGAACACCAAGTTTAGAACAAAATGTCCTCCAAAATCTGGAAACAAACTAGACTCCTCTGTCAGACACAATGTTCTCCGGAATGCCGTGCAACCGCACCACGTGCTGAAAGAACAAAGGCACTGTCATGACCCAGGACGGGGTTTTGTCTTTGCCCCGTCCTGGTCAGACTGGGGTTAATGGTTTCAGCCTCTCTCTGGCAGAGGGTGGCTATTTAGTTGCCAATTGACCTAGGTCTGGTGTCAGTTATACTCCTGCCCTCGGCTGAGTTAGTTGACCTCCTGTGTGCCTGATCTTGTTGCTTGTTTGGTTTTGACCCGGTCCGTCTCTTCGTTGTGAGTTTGTCTACTGTCTTGGTACTGTGTATTTGCCCGTTCTGGTTTTCTAATCCCTTGGCTACGTTCTGGTTATTCTCTGCCTGCTCCACTTGTACTGCGTTGCTCCCTCTGTGTATGACCTGGCTATCCTGACTATCCGTTTTGTCTATGCCCCTTGGTAACTCTGTCCCGTAGTTACCCTTCTAGGAGTTTTCCACCAGCAGTCACGTGCTTAAGGTCCTCTGGCCTGAAACGATCTCTGTCTGTTACTGCCTTCTCTGAGAGACCTGTGGCCGGCGCCGCCCCTTGGCAGTCACGTGCTTAGGGTCCTGTTAGTCTGAAGCACGCATCTTCACCGCTACTGCCCCGCTCCACAGGTATCTTTGAGTGCAGTCTGTCTTATTCAGGACACGCGCACTGGCTCAGTGAGCAAGTGCAGTGCGGTGTTCGTGATAGGCACCAACTCGGAGGAGGAAGGCAACTTAGGTAATGGTACAAGATGTATCATCTTGGAAAATCTATCACAGATTACCCAGATAACGGTCATTCTCTGAGAGACAGGGAGGTCGGAAATAAAATCCATAGAGATATGGGTCCATGGCCTCTTGGGCACAGGTAATGGCATTAACAAACCACTCGAGCGAGAGCAAGGTTTGAAATGAGAGCAAGTCCCACAGGACTGCACAAAGTCCATGACGTCACGGGACAAAGTAGGCCACAAAAAGGACCGACTCACCAAGTCTCTGGTACCAAAAATACCGGGATGACCAGCCAACGCGGAGCAAAGAATCTCAGACATCACACTCTCTGCAAAGAAGCTCCTCGAGAGGGCATCCGCTTTAACATTCTTAGTGCCCGGAAGAAAATAAATCACAAAATTAAAACGTGTGAAAAACAAGGCCCACCTGGCCTGTCTAGGATTAAGTCGCTTGGCTGATTCGAAATAAACCAGGTTCTTATGGTCCGTGAGGACCACCACCTGATGTTTGGCCTGTTCCAGCCAATGTCTCCATTCTTCAAAGGCCCACTTCATAGCTAATAACTCCCGATTACCCACGTCATAATTACGTTCAGTTGGAGAAAATTTTCGAGAGAAGAAGGCACAAGGGTTACTCTTAGAGGTCTCTGGATCCCTTTGGGACAAAATGGCACCTGCCCCAATCTCAGAAGCATCAACCTCCACCTGAAACGGTAGAGAAATATCAGGCTGCCGTAGAACAGGAGCAGAAGTGAATCTCTGCTTAAGTTCCTGAAACGCAGAAACTGCCTCAGGAGGCCAATTCACCACATCAGAACCCTTTTTGGTCAAATCAGTCAATGGTTTAACAATACCAGAGAAATTACCAATAAATTTACGATAAAAATTAGCAAAGCACAAAAATCTTTTGAGAGCCTTCAATGTAGTAGGTTGAACCCAATAACAAATGGCCTGAACTTTGACTGGGTCCATTTCAATAACAGACAGAGACAAAATGAATCCCAGAAATGAAACCTTCTGTATGCCAAAAAGACATTTTGATCCCTTCACATACAGTGCATTTTCTCTCAAAATCTGGAATACAGTCCGAACATGTTTCACATGAGAGTCCCAGTCGTTGGAAAAAATCAAGATATCGTCCAAATAAACAATCAGAAATTTATCCACGAAATCCCTGAAAATATCATTCATAAAAGACTGGAAGACGGAAGGAGCATTAGTGAGCCCAAAAGGCATCACTAGGTACTCAAAATGCCCCTCTGGGGTATTAAACGCCGTCTTCCACTCATCACCGTGCTTAATACGAATAAGGTTATATGCCCCCCTGAGGTCAAGCTTGGTAAACCAACTAGCACTCTTCACTCTGGAAAATAGGTCAGAAATCAAGGGTAACGGATATTGATATTTAACAGTGATTTCATTCAGGAGACGAAAGTCAATACACGGTCTCAATGAACCATCGTTTTTGGCCACAAAGGAAAAGCCGGCACCCAAGGGTGAAGAGGATGGTCTGATATGACCCTTTTCCAAAGACTCCTTGATATAAGATCGCATAGCATCATGTTCAGGTATGGATAAATTAAAAAGCCGACCTTTAGGAAATTTACCACCAGGCACTAACTCAATAGCGCAATCATAACTCCTGTGAGGAGGTAAGGATGCAGACTTACTCTCACTAAATACATCAGAAAAATCAGTCAAAAAGTCAGGGACATCCTGAGACTGGGGAGACGCAGAAAAAACAGGAGTGTCAGTATTAACACATTGGCAACCCCAACTTGTCACAGACAGATTTCCAATCCAAAACAGGATTATGAGTCTGTAACTAAGGGAAAACCAGTACAATAATGTCATGCAGATTATGCAACACTAGAAATTTGCAACTCTCCTGATGATCTGGTTCAACCCCCATTATCACCTGGGTAGAAAACTGGGGTTTATTCTCCGCCAAAGGGGTAGAATCAATGCCCAGCAAAGGAATGGACTTCCGCAGGGGTATCATGGGAAATCCACAACGTTTGGCAAAGTCAAAATCCATCAGGTTAATTGCTGCTCCTGAATCAACAAAAGCCTGAGCCGAAAATGTGGACATGGAGCAAATCAGGGTAACAGTCAACAGAAATTTAATCTGAACATTACCCAAGACAACTGAGCGCGCAAAACGTCTTCCCCGCTTAGGGCAGACAGAAATAGCATGAGAAGCGTCACCACAGAAGAAACATAACCCATTGCGCTTTCGAAACTCATGACGCTGTGCCCCAGAAGTCACGCCATCACACTGCATGGGCTCAGGGCTCAGGAGCTGGCTCACAAGGCAACACCATCTCACGCATACCTCTGCGCTCACGCAAACGTCTGTCAATCTGAATAGCCAATGACATAGAATCATTGAGACCAGAGGGAACAGGGAATCCCACCATAACATCCTTTACATTCTCTGACAGCCCCTTCCGAAAAAGGGCTGCCAAAGCATCATCATTCCATTTGGTCAGGACTGCCCACTTTCGGAATTTCTGACAGTACAGCTCAGCGGCTTCACGACCCTGATTTAATGCCAACAAGGTCTTTTCAGCTTGATCAATGACATTAGGTTCATCGTATAATAACCCCAGAGCCTGAAAAAACACATCAACATCATTTAGAACAGGATCCCCAGGTGTCAGGGAAAAAGCCCAATCCTGAGGGTCGCCGCGCAGCAGAGAAATGACAATCTGAACCTGCTGCGCCGCGTTCCCTGAGGACTCAGGCTTCAAGGCAAAAAACAACTTACAGTTATTTTTAAAATTCAGAAATTTAGACCGATCCCCCAAAAATAAATCTGGCATGGGGATCCTAGGTTCCACAACCGGCAACCTAGAAAGATAGGTAGCAATATTCTGAACCTCAGCGGCAAGCCGCTCCACACGATCAGACAACTGCGCAATCTCTATTGAGGACAAAGAAAAATTTCCTCCTCAGCACCCAGAGAAAAAGAGGGAAGAAAAAATGCAACAAACAGGAAAAAATTTTTTTTACAACTCTGACCTTTTTTTTTTTTTTTTTTTTTACTATTTTACTCTTCTGTTGAGTACCATAGAATTTTCAGTTAGGCCAGTGATACTGTTATGATTTGGTCACTGAGGAGGGCAGGAGCAACAGCCAGGCAGCCGAACACCTGAGAGGTTGGTAACTGATGGGTTGCAGATCCCTAAACTAACCACACAACTAGAAGCAGCCGTGGATGGTCCTAGACGCCTCGGCACAGCCGGAGAGCTAGCTATACCTAAAGATTACTTACCGATCACCATTGCTGGCCAGGAGGTTGAGATTGTTGAGAGCTACAAATATTTGGGGGTTCACCTTGACAGTAAACTCGATTGGAGGTGTCATATAGAAAAGGTTTACAAAAGTGAATGAGCAGACTGTACTTTCTGCGGAAGTTCAGGTCGTTCAATGTGTGCAGTAAAATGCTGGAGATGTTCTACCAGTCCATTGTAGCAAGGGCCATCTTTTTTGCTATTATTTGCTGGGGCAGTAGTGTGCGAGTAGCTGACGCTAATAAGCTCAACAAACTTATCAAGAAGGCAAGTGCAGCTGTTGGCCTCCATCTTGACTCTTTTGAGGAGGTATTGGAGGATAGAATTCAGAAGAAGTGTAGGGCTATAATGAACAATAATACACACCCCCTATACGAGCTGTTCTTGAAGCAGAAGAGCACATTCAGCAGCCGTCTAATCCTATTAAGGTGCAAGAAGGAGAAATTAAGGAAATCGTTTGTATCTACTGCTGTGGGGATGTATAATAATTCCTAAGGGTGGTAGAAAATAATGGCTGATGTGTACTAATGTCAATAAACATTGTCTTATTTACAACTGAACTACACACTTTTATTTATTATGTAATGTTGGTATACCTGTGCAAGATTTGTGTCCTAATATTTTATGTACTGCTGTTTGTATTGCTGCTGTAATACTGTAATTTCCCCCCGGGATCAATAAAGTGTATCGTATTGTAGATAGAAACAGGAAAGCTAACTGCCCCGGAGTAGAGCCCCAAAGGAATAGACAGCCCCCAAACATATAATGGCGGTTAGACCAGATGAAAATACAAACGCAGGTAGAAAATAGATTGAGCAAACGCTGGGGCCAAAAGCTGACTAAATAGGATAGGACAGGAGAGATTACTTTCTGCAACCCAGAAAACCCTGCAAAAATCCAACAATTTTGATTACAAAAATACTGAGATCACACGATCTCGCCACCCACTAAATCAGATCTCAGTGTGAACAAAAACAAGCCGCAGCCACTTAAAAGGCAGGAAAAAGCAAAAGAGCAAATAACAGTGGCTACAGATAAACAGTGAGGAGCACAAGCCCCAGGAGGGGACTCAGCTGTCCTCCACAAAGGTGCAAAAAACTATGCAAATAGCAAGCACAAAAAAAGAAGCAGAAAATATCTTATCTGAAAGCAGCAGACGCAGGCAAGACACCAAACCTCCAAATGAACCAAGAACCACAATTGAGACAAGAACAATTGATCACCGGCGAGCATCATGGGAGGGGAACTCGCTTATATCAGCCCAGTCAGTGATCCCAGATTGCCATTCATCGCTGGAAGGTTCAGTGCTGTCAGTAACCACCAGAGGGAGCCTCTGCTCAGAAACCATCTCCAACACATTCACAACAGGTACCCCACTGGTCACAGCGACCCAGTTAGAGAATACAGTCATGGCCAAAAGTTTTGAGAATGACACAAATATTAATTTTTACAAAGTCTACTGCTTCACTTTTTCTAATGGCAATTTGCATATACTCCAGAATGTTATAAAGAGTGATCAGCTTAACAGCAATTACTTGCAAAGTCAATATTTGGCTAGAAAATGAACTTTATCCCCCAAACCACATTTCAACATCATTGCAGCCCTGCCTTAAAAGGACCAGCTAACCTCTTTTCAGTGATTGCTCCATTAACACAGGTGTGGGTGTTGATGAGGACATGGCTGGAGATCAATCTGTCATGATTAAGAATGAGACCACTGGACACTTTAAAAGGAGGCTGGTGCTTGGCATCATTGTTTCTCTTCTGTTAACCATGGTTATCTCTAAAGAAACACGTGCAGTCATCATTGCAATGCACAAAAATGGCCTAACAGGGAAGATTATCGCAGCTAGAAAGATTGCAGCTGTCGTCACTGCTTGTCTCGTTAACCCTTTCCTCTTTGGAATGTGGTACCAGAGAGAATAAGACACAGACACAGAGTATGCGTCAATAAACTCTGCCCTTTATTGCTGGATACGGGATTTATATACATCCCTGAAGCAGGAAGCGGAATTTCCATATATGGCGGTTAATACAACTTATCACTAAACACGTAGAATACTGATTTTAACCGAAAACTCCATTCTTGCCCTTGTCTCCCAGAACTACTCAGGCGGGCGGGGGTGTATTGACTAAAATGAGGAACATCTTATCTTGACTTCTGGTACTCATCAGCCTGTCTAAAAGAAAACAAGGCCTCTGAATTAAAAGAAAAATGCTGGTTCAGCTCTAACATTCCCTCCTTTTGTTCCTTCATTTGATCAATACACATCTTCATACCTCCTCTGTGTCTTAGTACATCGTTTAATACACATCAAACAGATTTTAAAAACTAAATAGATAGCAACACATATCAATAAAACCTGTAGGCCAGCTTGCATTACCCCAGTCAGCCAACCCCCTATACCTTTGAACCAATTTGCGGGGTTAAGAAAGGAGAAAGTGTTTGCCCACCATGAATCTTGATTCTTCAGATTTGCCTCATCATATAGTTTCCTTAACTTTATGACATCCTCTAGCTTATGTTTAAGGGTTAAAACACTAGAATTATCAATATAATGACAACATGCAGGTCCAATAATCTGGCACATCCCTCCTTGAGCTGCAGTCAGGTAATCTAACACGAGGGTATGTTGGTTAGTAACAATAATTAACTGGTTCTGTACTGCAAGGGACCCATTGATGATATCTAAAATATCCCATATTTGATCATCTAGGTAATCTGTGGATTCTACCAACTTATCCCATGTCTGAGTTATCATTGGGTAGATAAATAATGCACTGAAAAATGTATTTGCTATCCCCATCTCCACTATATGTGGTCTCCCATTTTGGCGAGGTCTATTGTCTGCAGATCGTTTATGTAGTGTATGTTTTGGAATAGATAATGGATCTAATCTGTCCGGAGTGATGAGATAGGTGGCTGGTGTCAATCTAGCTAGGGTGCATTTCCCGGTGACTCCTACTGGAAGCCACTTAAATGCCTTGTCCCCACATACCCAATACATTGATGGTGGAAGGTTCCATATAGCTGAATGCTGTAATACTAATCGGTGTGCCAAATCTATAAACTTTGAAATATTACTCATCATGCACCATCCGGGCTTTTTTTCCTAGTGGGGAGCAGTATCCCGCGGTAGGTTCTCCACAGGAGGGAGTGTTTTTCTGATACCCTTCATCTTTATTACACCTTAGGTTACCTGGTTTGTTAGCACAAGTTTCATCATTACCATTTTCAAAGAAAACATTATTTTTCCATTTATCAGAGTGTAGGTATCGCTCCAATAGGGAGGGCTTGAAAGCATCTGAGCTTCCTGAAGTGACCCCAAAACTTATTTTTAACCCCTGTGTCGGTATTTCTCCCAAAAAGGTTATGCTAGTTCTTTTTTCTGGGTACCCATGACCCACCTTTAAAAGATAGATACAGTCTTGGAATTATCTGTCCTGTTAGATTTCCCTGCCACCATGGAAAATCAGTCCAACCCACTACCGGTATTCCTACCGTGGTGTTCCAAAGTTTTTGAGTGGCATTGTTGCTTAATGTGTCTGAACAGTTACCCCAAGAGTTAATTTCTTCCCACGAGACTGGGACTGCAAGAAATGGTAGACTGGTGGATGTCACCGGCGCGTGTGTACAAATCCAACAGTTTGCAACAGTTTGGTTTTGTTCTTTCAGTCCATCCACTAAAGCTAAGTGGTGTCTAATGAACCTGTCAACAACCCCTTATCTACACAGCTAAGTCTGTTCCAAGCATCCGTTACTGCAAGGATGCAAGCAAATGTCATTAGTAGCATCATTCCTCTTCTGGAGGCTCTCCAAGGATCTTCTTACAATGCGATGCGTGGATCCAAGTTTCCTTGCCTTGTAGCTTGACTGCGGTACTTGTCGTCAGTAGAACTTGAAAAGGTCCATCAAATCTCGGATCCAGACTCTTTCTCACGTGTCTTTTAATGACTACCCAGTCTCCGGGCTGCAGGCTGTGACTCCCAGGATCCTGGTTCGGATCTGGAAGAGAACTGAAGACATTATCATGTACTTTCTTAAGTCTTTTATGCAAATCCCTTACATATGAGCTTAATACATTTCCAGTGCTTGGGGAAAGAAACATCCTAAGCTAGGCACTTTGCCAAACAGTACTTCATACGGAGAAAGTCCAGTTCTCCTATTTGGGGTATACCTTACTGAATATAGGGCTAATGGTAAACATTCAGGCCAAGATTTCCCTGTTTCAGCCATGGCCTTTTGGATTTTTAGTTTCAATGTCCCATTTAGTCTTTCTACTTTCCCACTGCTTTGTGGATGATATGGGGTGTGGAAAGCTTGTTGAATTCCTAGAGCTGTCAAGACTTCATTCCTTATTTCACCTGTGAAATGTGTACCTCTGTCACTTTCGATCACCTCTGGTACTCTATACCTGCACACCACCTCCGCAAGCAGCTTCTTTGCGGTTGCCGCGGCCGTAGCCTTGGCAATCGGGAAAGCCTCCGGCCATCCTGAGAATAAATCAATACAAACCAACACATACTCCCATGACCCTGATTTTGGCAGCTGAATATAATCAATCTGCAGTCTCTGGAAAGGATAGAGGGGCCGAGGGGCGTGTTTGGGTGGTGTCTTGACTACCCTTCCCTGATTATGTGTAGCACATACCATGCATCCCTGGATCAAGCCTTCTATACAGGTGGAAAAGCCTGGTGCCACCCAATGCTTCTGCATCACACTCATCACAGCAGTTTTGGACTGGTGGGTTGGCCCATGTAACATCTGGGCGACCACAGGGTACAACGCCCTTGGAAGGCATCGACGCATCCCTCTTCCCCATACCCCATTTGCTTCATTCAGACATGCACCTTCTTTTTCCCACTTTTCTACTTCCTCCTGGTGCACCTGAGCCTGCATCTGAGATAAGGCATCCTCCGACACAAAGGGATTTTTGGGAGCGCTTACCTGGTGCATCGTTACCCCTTGGAGTGGTCTACTGGCTGCTGTTTTTGCTGCTGCATCGGCCATTGCGTTTCCTTTACTCACCTGATCAGTGCGTCTGGTATGTGCTTTAACTTTTATGATAGCTACCTTTTGGTAATTGTAATGCATCAATTAACTGCTGGAATGCGTCAGCATTTTAATGGGATGTCCTGCTGCCATCAGGAATCCTCTAGATTTCCAAATTGGACCAAAATCATGAGCTATACCGAATGCGTATCTAGAATCTGTGTAGATGTTAACAATTCTACCTTCAGCTATCTTACAGGCCTCGGTCAGAGCCTTAAGTTCAGTCTCCTGGGCTGACTGATGTGGGAGCATTGGTTCTGCCTTGATTACCGATTAAAGGGAGACGATGGCATACCCAGTGTGGAAGGTACCTGAGTCATCTTGGTGGCGAGATCCATCTACAAAAAATTCAAAATCAGCATTAGGTCTTTCAGTTTCAAACACTGTGGGTAGGCCTGCTGTTTCCTGTGCCATAAGCTGAACACAATCATGAGGAATCTCCTCTCTTGGATCTTCCTTGTACAATACCGTACCTGACCCCTCCTTTAGATCCGAGAGAGGTAACAATGTAGCAGGATTAAGTGTGGTACATCTCTGCAAAGAAACATTTGGAGGCATTAAAAGTGCACATTGCAATCGAAGGTGACGTGCAGCTGAAAGATGTGCCGGCTGCACCTGGTTCAGTATGGTGTATGCCTCATGAGGTGTAAGTACTGTAAGTGGGTGATCAAGAACAATGACGATTTGTGGAGCAATAGTCCTACAGCATGTAATGCCCGTACACAGGACAGGGCACCTCTAGCCACTGCATCTAGTCTTCCACTGAAATAGGCTACTGGCCTTTGATTGTCACCATGTAACTGGGTCAATACCCCTGCTGCGTGTCCCTGCTGTTCGTGGAGATACAGGGTGAATGGTAGTTCATAGTTGGGGGTTCCTAGTCCTGGAGCTGCCACAATCCTGTTTTTGAGAGAATAAAAACAGTCTATACCTTCAGGAGTTAGTTTAAAAGGCACCACGGTGATACAGTCATAGAGAGGTTGCATGAGGATTGACACAGCATGTATCCACTGTCTGCAGTAGGAAACCAGTCCAAGAAATGTCCTAAGAGCGGCAACATTAACAGGAATAGGAAAATTCTGTACAGCTTCTTTGCGAGCGCTGGTCAGATGTCGCGCCCCCGGTGTAATGCAATGTCCCAAAAAGATAACTGAAGATTTACAAAATTGAAGTTTATCCTTTGACGCTTTACATCCAGCTTGGTACAGAAACAACATGAGTGATATTGTTGCAGTGTGACACTGTTTCCTGGAGGGGGCACAAATCAGTAAATCATCAACATATTGCAGAACAACTACTTTTGGCATTTTCCATTTTTCCAGTATCTCTTGCAGACTGGCAGTATACATAGTGGGTGAATTCTGGGCACCCTGGGGCAATACTGTCCAAGTATACTGATTCCCTTGAAATGTAAAAGCAAACAAATACTGGCATTCAGGGTGCAATGGGACACTAAAAAATGCGTTTGCCAAGTCAATCACTGAAAAACAAAGAGCACTAGCCGGGATCTGAGACAGAAGGGTGTGAGGATTTGGAACAACTGGTGTGAAGAGCTCTGTAGCTTTGTTCACTAGCCGGAGATCATGGACCATTCTGTTCGCTGCTGGCTGCCCCGGGGCTGTTTTCTTTTTAACTGGGAACAGAGGGGTGTTACAAGGGGACTGGGTCTTAACTAAAACACCACTTGCTACCAGTTTCTGTACCTGCTGAGCTATAGCCGACTCTTGAGCCGAACTAAGAGGATACTGTCTCTGTTGGGGCAGGATTGCACCTGGCTTTAATTTGACCATGACTGGCTGCACCCTTAATCTGCCCACATCTGTTTTATCTGAAGCCCAGAAATCATGCGGTATCACACCTTCTAACATTGAAGATAATTCATTTGTGTCCTCTATACTAGCAACGTCTAGTGACATGATTTTACAAAGAGTGCTTGGCTTCAATCCTGGTGTCATAGTGACAGTCCCATCAGGATGATACTCAATATGTGCTTGCAATTGAGACAATACATCACATCCTAAAAGATTACATTGACCCCGTGGTGATACCATTAACTGTGTGTGTACAGTGGTTCCTTGAATTTGCAGGGGAATCTTTTTAGTGACGGGGAGCAGGATAGATGGAGAGTTGTAAGGAGTCGCTATAACATGGTGGGAGAAATCACTTTTCCCAAATGGCCAGTCCTCTTCTGTAATTACTGAATGGTCTGCCCCGTGTCCACTTGGAACTCAACCTCATGTCCCCCTGGTAGGTTCACCTGCACTGTGCAATTAGGAGTGGGGGGTAAGGAGACAAGGGGGTTCATGTGCAAGCTACCATTATCCTATGGGAGCGGCCCTAATTGGTCTTGGGGGCCTCTTGCAGGCGGGTCATTTGGATATGGATTAATTGGACTGGCCGGATATGGATTAGTTCTGCAATCTCTCCTGAAATGTCCTGGTTTCCTGCACCCGTAGCACAATTTCTATCCATCTCCTGGCACACGTCTCCCCTCCCTGTTGCTTACAGGACGAGTACCTACAGCATGTAACCTTGCGCCTCTCTTTGCTTGCGCTAAATCATGTTGTGCCCCTGTGCTATTCTGGCTAGATCCTCTGCTTTAACTGACCTCCAATCTGGTCTACTTACTTTCACCTTTTCTGCCACTTCCTTTTTCAACCCATTCATATATGCACTTGCCAGTATCCTCTCACTAGTCTTGTTTTCTGGGACAAAACCCATTTCTACCCAAGTTTTTCTTAGGGCCCAGAAATAATCTTTTGGCTCCTCTTCCTTTCTCTGAACTCTGTCTTCTAGTGTAACCTCCTTCTCTGCCTGTCTATCTTTACATGCTTTTTTCAACGCTTCTGTAAACAGAACTCCTGCTGCTGCGTCATTGACTTCTGCATTATCAGGTCCGGTCCTACCAACATAACACTTGTATGTCTCATCTATCAGTCTATCGTATCTGGCTTCATCTACCAATTTCCCTTTCATAAGTGATTCCAGATCCTGTCTAGTTGCTTTATACGTATCCTGCATTGTAGCTAACATTCTAGCGAATCCCATTGGTGACTGTGAAGGGTCCGGGAGTTGCGTTATTAGAGCCAACTGCTCTGAAGGGCTCCATGGTCTGTATAACACTGCTGTCCGGGGGGCGCCTGGAGCTAGTCCGTCCCCTTCACCTCCCGCAGCACCCGGGGTACCAGGTACCATTACTGTCCTCATTGGAAATAGATTGGCCGGGGGGGTCTGGGTCCACCACAACCTACACAGACATCTACCGTCAGGGGATTTTGCTGTCCACACCTGGCACAGACCCAACAGTTCGGTCCGTGGGAAGTCAGTGGGAAAGTCTGATACTGGGGTGGAGGTAACGTAGGGGGCAAACAGGAGAGTAAGTCAATCATCTCTGTTTTTGTCAGTCTATAATGTCCGTCTCCTAATTCTTCAGTCTTTCCCTCTAAGTAATCACACGCACTCATCCACAGGTTCACTGTTTTCAACAGTCCTTTGTCTCTCAACCATCCATGATGTGAGTTAAAGAACCTTTTCCATTTATCACTGTTCAATTCTCCGTTTTCATTCATGCCTGCTTTACACAATACTTTGTCAATGCCTACCAATGCTTGCTTTCCCTCTCTGCGTACCACTAAATCTTTGGCAGTAATGCCTTCCTTGGCATTTTGGTTCCCCATTTTTGTATCTCCTCACCTAGAAGAGATTCTCCTGTCACTTAGACAATTCTGTCACCAAGACTCTGTCACCAAGACAATTCCGTCACTTAGACAATGGGCCACAAAGGTTTCTGAACCATTCCGCTGCCTGCTTGCCAAGATTTGTACGCTAACCAAATAAACAATCCGATCACACAAACACCAAGAAAAAACCACACCACAATCATTGGATCCATACTGTCATTTTTCAAAGGAGGAAAGGCAGGACTGACAATTAATCTGAGGGTCTACTGGTTCAAAGGAACCTTGAGCCAGGAACACCTGTGAATTACCTGGAAAGCCGACCGCTCGGGGAGGAGGGAGTCCACTATACAGTGATATAGATTTTTAGGTAGAATATAATAAGTATTCTTACCTCAGCGCTGTATGTACATCACCAACAGAGAGCTCCGCTCATCCCACGTCTCCGGATCGGTTGAACTTTCTCAGAGTAGATTAACTCAAGGTCCCTGTTCGGGTGCCAGCTGTCGTCACTGCTTGTCTCGTTAACCCTTTCCTCCTTGGAATGTGGTACCAGAGAGAATAAGACACAGACACAGAGTATGCGTCAATAAACTCTGCCCTTTATTGCTGGATACGGAATTTATATACATCCCTGAAGCAGGAAGCGGAATTTCTATATATGGCGGTTAATACAACTTATCACTAAACACGTAGAATACTGATTTTAACCGAAAACTCCATTCTTGCCCTTGTCTCCCAGAACTACTCAGGCGGGCGGGGGTGTATTGACTAAAATGAGGAACATCTTATCTTGACTTCTGGTACTCATCAGCCTGTCTAAAAGAAAACAAGGCCTCTGAATTAAAAGAAAAATGCTGGTTCAGCTCTAACACACCTCAGTCAACAATCTATCGCATCATCAAGAACTTCAAGGAGAGAGGTTCCATTGTTGCCAAAAAGGCTTCAGGGCGCCCAAGAAAGACCAGCAAGCGCCAGGACCGTCTCTTAAAAGTGTTTCAGCTGCGGGATCGGGTACCAGCAGTGCAGAGCTTGCTCAGGAATTGCAGCAGGCAGGTGTGAGTGCATCTGCACGCACTGTGAGGCGGAGACTCTTGGAGCAAGGCCTGGTCTCAAGGAGGGCAGCAAAGAAGCCACTTCTCTCCAGAAAAAACATCATGGACAGACTGATATTCTGCAAAAGGTACAGGCAGTGGACTGCTGAGGACTGGGGTAAAGTTATTTTCTCTGATGAATCCCCTTTTTGATTGTTTGGGACATCAGGAAAACACCTCATTCGGAGAAGACAAGGTGAGCGCTACCACCAGTCTTGTCTCATGCCAACTGTTAAGCATCCTGAAACCATTCATGTGTGGGGTTGCTTCTCAGCCAAGGGAATCGGCTCTCTCACAGTCTTGCCTAAAAACACAGCCATGAATAAAGAATGGTACCAGAATGTCCTCCAAGAGCAACTTCTCCCAACCCTCCAAGAGCAGTTTGGCGATCAACAATGCCTTTTCCAGCATGATGGAGCACCTTGCCATAAAGCAAAGGTGATAACTAAATGGCTCAGGGAACAAAACATAGAGATTTTGGGTCCATGGCCTGGAAACTCCCCTGATCTTAATCCCATTGAGAACTTGTGGTCAATCATCAAGAGACAGGTGGACAAACAAAAACCTAAAAATTCTGACAAAATGAAATCATTGATTGTGCAAGAATGGACTGCTATCAGTCAGGATTTGGTCCAGAAGTTGATTGAGAGCATGCCAGGGAGAATTGCAGATGTCCTGAAGAAGAAGGGTCAACACTGCAAATATTGACTTGCTGCATTAACTCATTCTAAAGGGTATGCCACACTAAACAACATCGCTAACGGGATCGCTAAAAAACGTCACTATTTAGCGATCCCGTTAGCGATGTTGTTGTGTGCGGCATCTACCAGCGACGTGGCCCCTGTTGTGATCTCGTCCGTCGTCCTGATCGTTCCGGACCCTATTTTCATCGCTGGCGTCCCGCTGGTAAGTATCTAATCGCTGAGTGTGGCACCTTTTTTAGCGATTTAGCGGTACTTTTGTACCGCTAAAGTCGTTAAGGAGATCGCTAACCGCGATAGCGTCCTTAACGATATCGCTAAATTAGGAAGCTACTAGCGATATAGAAATAATCCCGCTAGCGATCTCATTAGTATGCGACGCTAACGAGATCGCTAGCGGGATTGTGTAGTGTGGCAGTACCTTAACTGTTAATATAAGCTTTTATTACTCATATGTTTGCAATTATTATTTTTCTGTCTGTGATAAAAACATCTGTCAAACACACATAAAAACCAGAGGGCAGCAGATCATGTGAAAATATAATATTTGTGTCATTCTCAAAACTTTTGGTCATGACTGTATACCATTTATAACCACCCTCTGCTTTCTATCACTAAGCCAGTTACTTAGCCATTTACACACATTTTCCCCCAGATCCAGCATTCTCATTTTGTGCACCAACCTCTTGTGTGGCACGGTATCAAACACTTTGGAAAAATCAAGATATACCACGTCCAATGACTCACCTTGGTCCAGTCTGTAGCTTACCTCTTCATAAAAACTGATTAGATTGGTTTTACAGGAGCGATTCCTCATAAACCCATGCTGATAAGGAGTGAAACAGTTATTCTCATTGAGATAATCCAGAATAACATCCCTCAGAAACCCTTCAAATATTTTGCCAACAATAGAGGTTAGATTTACTGGCCTATAATTTCCAGGTGCACTTTTAGAGCCCTTTTTGAATATTGGTACCACATTTGCTATGCGCCAGTCCTGTGGAACAGACCCTGTCGCTATAGAGTCCCTAAATATAAGAAATAATGATTTGTCTATTACATTACTTAGTTCTCTTAGTACTCGTGGGTGTATGCCATCCGGACCCGGAGATTTATCTATTTTAATCTTATTTAGCCGGTTTTGCATCTCTTCTTGGGTTAGATTGGTGACCTTTAATATATTGTTTTCTTTGTCTCTCGGCATTTCAGCTAGCATTTCATTTTCCACCATGAATACCATGGAGAAGAAGGTGTTTTATATATTAGCCTTTTCCTCGTTGTCTACAACCATACTGTACTTTCCTCACAATTTTTTAAGGGGCCTACTCTTTCACTTTTGTTTCTTTTACTATTGATATAGTTGAAGAATAGTTTGGGATTAGTTTTACTCTCCTTAGCAATGTGCTTCTCTGTTTCCTTTTTGGCAGCCTTAATTAGTTTTTAGATAAAGTATTTTTCTCCCTATCGTTTTTTAGAGCTTCAACGGTGCCATTCTACTTTAGTAGTGTACATGCTTTCTTTTTACTGTTAATGGCCCCTTTTACTTCTTTGTTTAGCCACATTGGGTTTTTCCTATTTCTTGTCCTTTTATTCCCACAAGGTATAAACCGCTTACAGTGCCTATTTTGGATGTTCTTAAACATTTCCCATTTATTTTCTGTATTTTTATTTCTGAGGACATTGTCCCAGTCAACCAGATTACGGGCATCTCTAAGCTGGTCAAACTTCACCTTCCTAAAGTTCAGTTTTTTCGTGACTCCCTGACATGTCCCTTAGCAAAAGACAAGTGAAACTGTACAATATTGTGGTCGCTATTTCCTAGATGCCGACGACCTGCAGATTTGTTATTGTGTCAGGTCTATTAGATAGTATTAGGTCTAAAAGTGCTGTTCCTCTGGTTGGATTCTGCACCAAATACTTATCTCAGAAAGGGGAGCCAGGCCTCTGTTGTTCACAATGCAAGACATTCCGGCAAAAAACAAAGAAACGAGCCGGACTATAAGCTGATATACGTGCAAAGGTACGTCGTGTGACACAAGGTAAGGTGTTATGTTTCGGTAGCTGAGGAAAAATTGCAAAAAATATCCAAAATAGTAATACACTAGAGAGGCTGGAAACTATTGGATTGCAGTACTCTAAACTAACCGCCACACTAGAAGTAGCCGTGGAGCGTACCTACGTTGATCCTAGACACCTCGTCACAGCCGGAGAAATAACTACACCTAAAGGCAGAAAGATGAAAGCTATCTGCCCCGGAGCATAATCCCCAAAGAAATAGGAAGCCCCCAAACATGTAATGGCGGTTAGACAAGAAGAAAATACAGACACAGACAGAAAATAGAATGAGCCAAAAATAAAAGGAAAAGCAGTCAATAAGGTCTGATAAAATATAGATTTTATTCAAAATGTCTAAAATGTTCAGACAGAATGACATAAGTGGGGAAAATACAATCTCATGATGCGCATAATACATTAACACGGGCTGTAAGCACAGCGGGAACACCGGAGCATATATGTTATAGTATAATCAGCCACCTAAGGGCAAAATTTACTGAAGCCACAGAAACCACAAACATCATGTGGTGCCAACTATACAAAAATAAACAGCATGTGCTTGGATTAAATAAATACAGACGGTAGAGAGGCATCCACAAATGAATCAATATAAATGGTGGCAGAAGTAGAAATACAGTGGATATTTACCAAAGAGATGTGTAAGTCCGCTGGCAAGCAGCCCTCCCCGATGCGTGTTTCGGAGTGTAACCACAAAATAGAATGAGCAAACGCTGGGACCCAATCTGTCTAGATAGAAAAGTACAGGAAAGAATTCTGACTGCAATCCAAGAAAAACCCCTGACAAAAATACTAACACTTCTGATTAACAAAAAACCTGAGATCACACGATCTCTGCCACCTAAATCAGATCTCTGGTGTAACACACAGCAACACAGCAAATAAAAAGTGACAAAGGAACAAGGCAAAAGTGCAAACACAAAATGAACACAATTGCAGCGCCAGACCCCAAAAGGGGACTAGGCTGTAGTCCACTGCAAGCAGCAAACCACCAGTGAAAATCCAACAGAGGAAAAACAAAGACAAAACACTTATCTGAAAGAGAGCAGGAAAGCAAGCTGTGCTCCAAGAAAGACCAGAGGAACAATTGATTACCGGCAAGGCTGCTGGGAACTCAGATCACTTATATCATACCATTCAGAGCCACCTGAAGGAGCCCTTCAGGAGGGGTCACCAAACCCTCACCTGCGCAACCAGGCCGATCAGGATGAGCTCGATGATAGGCACGGATAAGTCTCCCAGCATGGCTGTCCGAAACAAACACCCAAGAATTGTCCTCCTGACCATAACCTCTCCACTTAACCAAATACTGGAGTTTCCGTCTAGCAAAACGAGAATCCAATATTTTCTCAACCACATACTCCAAATTGCCCTCAACCAAAACAGGGTCGGGAGGTGCAGCCATAGGAACCACTGGCTCGACAAACCTCTTCAATAACGACTTGTGGAACACGTTATGTGTTATGATTTGGTTGATTATGATTTGAATTCACAACAGTTATGGATCTTAAATGTCCCTGGAAGAAGCAAACGGAAGGAAACCTGATTAATAATTTCCATGATCTTATAAGGTCCAATGAACCTTGGCTTAAATTTTGGAGATGCAACCTTCATAGGCATATTTCTTGAGAACAACCAAACCAAGTCCCCCCCTTTAAAATGAGGACCATCAGTCCTATGCCGGTTGGCAAACCGCTGGGCCTTTGTCACGCGGTCTTATGATATGTGTACGATGTCAGTAAACTATTCTTAAAAGAACAACACTCTATACAACATATAGATTAGCAACATCAGCATGTAAATATAGAATAGATTTACCTGACACGATATCCGTTGAACTCAGGGTTAATCTTGAGGACTTGATACACTGTCACAGGAAAGAGGAGGACCGGGGGTCTAACCTGACCCTAAACTGGGGTCCTAACTAATCCCTCACCTTGGAGGTACTGATAATGGTTCAGAGGTCCAAGTCTCCAGCCTAACCCTGTCTCCTATCAGTCCCTGAACCCTGTAATCAGTCCTAAGAAGGATTCTGATTACCACCAAAGGGATATGGGCTGATCTCTGCTAAATACACAGATTAGACATATAAGACAGACTGGAGAAAACACAGACTAGCATACACACTCAAACACAGAAGGAACATAAATGATCTGGGATATTAAACTCTAAGCAAGGTGAGCTTAAAACAACTAAGGAGCTCTTTAACTTAAGTCTATACAGATACAATCCTATCTGTGGTCTGCATGAAGAATTTCACTGGCAACTCCCAACACAGACAACCAGAGATTTAAAGGAAACCAATCAACAAATAATTAATTGCAGCCGGAAGAAACTGCACCCAGTCCCAGAACTGAGCACAGACAGAATTAACTCCCTAACTGCCAAACACAAAGAAACAGCAACTCAGCTGTGAGAAGTCAGAATGTGCAACCGCGACGATCTTCGTGGCGATGCACACATGACAGTACCCCCCCTTCTACGAGGGGCCTCCGGACCCTCAGGGCCAGGTTTGCCCGGGTGAGTTCTGTGGAAGGTCCGCACCAAACGATCTGCGTTAATGTCAGACGCAGGAACCCACGTCCTCTCCTCTGGACCATACCCCTTCCAATGCACCAAGTACTGAAGGGACCGGCGATTCAGACGTGAGTCAATGATCTTTGACACTTGAAACTCCAAGTTACCATTGACCACCACTGGAGGAGGAGGTAGAGGTGATGGTATGACTGGTGCCACGTACCTCTTAAGTAATGACTTGTGGAACACATTATGAATTTTAAACGTAGGAGGGAGGTCCAGACGAAATGCCACAGGATTAATTATGGAACTGATCCTGTACGGCCCGATGAATCTGGGGCCCAGCTTCCAGGAGGGAACTTTAAGTTTTATATTCCTGGTAGACAACCATACCAGATCGTTCACATTAAGATCTGGACAAGAAACTCTCCTCCTATCAGCCATACGTTTATAACGGTTCCCCATAGCACTCAGATTATTCAATACACCTCTCCACACTGAAGCAAGTGACGAGAAACGCTCCTCCTCAGGAACCCAGAAGGGCCCCCCCCATTGAATGTACAAAACTGGGGATGAAAACCATATGCCCCAAAAAACGGGGACTTACCAGTGGACTCGCTCTGCCTGTTGTTAAGAGCGAACTCTGCCAGAGGCAAGAAAGAAGACCAGTCCTCCTGGTTCTCTGAGACAAAACACCGAAGATAAGTCTCTAGGCTTTGATTCAGACGCTCTGTCTGACCATTGGTCTGCGGATGAAAAGCCGAGGAAAATGACAATTGCATCCCCGACGTAAACAAAATGCCCTCCAAAACTTGGACACAAACTGAGACCCCCTATCTGACACCACATCAGAAGGCAACCCATGAAGTCTCACAATCTCCCCAATGAACACCTGCGCCAGAGTTTTAGCATTAGGGAGGGCAGGAAGAGCAATGAAATGTGCCATCTTACTGAACCTGTCAACAACCACCAGTATGACAGTCTTCCCTGACGACCGAGGAAGGTCCGTGATGAAGTCCATAGACAAATGAGTCCATGGACGCTCCGGAAGTTTCAAGGGTAAGAGGGTCCCAGACGGACGGGTATGAGGGGTCTTAGAGCGAGCACAAACCCCACAGGACGCGACAAAAGTTAAAACATCTTTATTAACGTTAGGCCACCAAAACCGGCGAGAAAGGAGATCTAAAGTAGCCTTACTCCCTGGATGTCCTGCTAAAGCAGAATTATGATGTGCCTCAATAACCTTTTGTCTCAACTGATTTGGGACAAACAGTCTCCCTGGAGGTCCTGCAGGGGCGTCCCCCTGAGCCTCTAACACCTCCTCCTCAAGCTCAGAACATACAGCCGACACTACCACCCCCTCCTGAAGGATAGGAATCGGGTCATCCATTTTCCCGGCCCCTGGGAAACTGCGAGACAAGGCATCCGCCTTAACATTCTTAGATCCAGGGCGATAAGTGACAACAAAATTAAACCTGGTAAAAAACAACGACCATCGAGCTTGTCTGGAATTCAGACGCTTAGCAGATTCCAAATACAGCAGGTTCTTGTGATCAGTAATGACGGTGACCGGGTGGACTGCCCCCTCCAAAAAGTGACGCCATTCTTCAAAAGCCAACTTAATGGCCAAAAGTTCCCTATTGCCGATATCATAATTCCTTTCGGCGGACGACAATTTTTTAGAAAAGAAAGAGCACGGATGCCATTTACCAGGGGACGGACCCTGGGACAATATTGCACCCACCCCTACGTCAGACGCGTCCACCTCCACAACGAACGGCTGTGATGCATCTGGTTGGATGAGAACGGGTGCCGAAGCAAAACATTTTTTCAAAGAGGAAAAAGCTTGGCAAGCTTTGTCCGACCATTTAGAAAAATCCGTCCCTTTTCTTGTCATGTCAGTGAGAGGTTTGACAACAGATGAGAAATTACAAATAAATTTCCGGTAGTAGTTAGCAAACCCAGAAAACGCTGCAGAGCCTTAAGATCCTCTGGCTGATCCCATTCAAGCACTGCTCTCACCTTTTCAGGGTCCATACGGAAACCGGAGGCTGACACCAAGAAACCCAAAAACTGAAGTTCCTGTACGGCGAATACACACTTTTCCAGTTTGGCGTATAGTTTATTGTCTCGCAAGATCTGCAACACCTGTCTCACATGCTCCTGGTGAGACACAAGATCTGGTGAGTAAATTAAAATGTCATCCAAATATACGACCACAAACAGCCCCACCAGATGACGAAAAATGTCATTAACAAAATGTTGGAATACTGCTGGTGCAGTAGTCAGACCAAAAGGCAAGACAAGGTTCTCATAATGTCCCTCCGGCGTGTTAAACGCCGTTTTCCACTCATCCCCCTCTTTTATCCTAATCAGATTATACGCCCCCCTGAGATCCAATTTAGAGAACCATTTGGCGCCAACAATTTGATTGAAGAGATCAGGAATCAGAGGGAGTGGATACGGATCTCGAACAGTAATCCGATTAAGTTCGCGGAAATCCAAGCAAGGGCGTAGGCCTCCATCTTTTTTCTTCACAAAGAAGAACCCCGCGGCCACTGGGGAAGATGAAGGTCTAATATGCCCTTTGGCCAGACTTTCCGAAATATAATCTTTCATAGCCTACCTCTCAGGACCAGAAAGGTTATATAACCTAGCTTTAGGTAACTTAGCATCAGGAAGTAAATTAATAGAGCAGTCATACACGCGATGAGGAGGCAACTCCTGACACCCCTCCTCAGAGAACACATCCCCAAAGTCCTCCAAAAAAGGAGGCAAAGTACTAGGCACGACCGCACTGATGACTGTGTTCATGCAGTTACTTTTGCAAAACTCCCCCATTGGCTTATATCTCTGGACTGCCAATTAATCACAGGGTTATGTTTAACCAACCAAGGAAGTCCCAACACAATAGGAGTAGGTAGACCCTCCAACACATAACAAGATAATAGTTCCCTATGTATTGCCCCTACCCGAAGGTCAATGTTATGAACCTCATGAACAAAGCTACCTTGGCCGAGAGGCCTGGCGTCAATGGAGAATATAGGGATCGGTTTGACCAATACACTCAGATGCATACCTTGAGCCTGAGCAAACTGAGCGTCAACCAGATTAGCCCCGGACCCACTATCAAGAAGAACAGAAAATCTCTCCACTCTCGTACCAACCACCACCTCCACTGGTACAAGGAACTGAGAAGAACTAGCGGACGAAATACATACTCCCAGGTTGTTGTCCACCACACAACCTGGGATTAACAGTTTTCCGGCGACTTTTTGCTCAACAAGGCACGGGATGGACATCCCCCAACAAAATGTCCCTCTTTCCCGCAGAAGAAACACCTTCTAGTCCTGCGGCGTACCGCCAATCCTCTCCTACGAAATGATGTCCCTCCCAACTGCATAGGCTCCTCCGAACAGACAAGAGGAACCTCAACATAAGGGACTTTAGTAGTAGGTGGAGTAATAACAGGGGGCGGAGTTACCTCGCACCTCTCCCGGAGCCGTCTATCAGTACGGATAGCTAGGGCCATAGCAGCCTCCAGTGATGGAGGAGAATCATACTGAGCCAAAACGTCCTTTAATTTGTCAGAAAGCCCATGACAAAACTGGCTCCTAAGAGCTGGGTCATTCCACTGAGTATCTGTGGCCCATCTACGGAACTCAGAAGCAAATTCCTCCGCCGGACGATCTCCCTGCTGTATCTTACGTAATTTTGTCTCAGCAAGAGAGACCCGATCTGGGTCATCATATACCAAACCCAGGGCAGTAAAAAATCGATCTACTGACTGTAGAGCCGGGGATCCCGGAGGAAGGGAGAAGGCCCAGGATTGAGGGTCCCCTTGTAGGAGCGAGATAACAATTCCCACTCTCTGCTCTTCACTCCCTGATGATCGAGGCCGAAGCCGAAAATACAATTTACATGCTTCCCTGAAGGTAAAAAATTTGTCTCGCCCACCAGTGAACCTGTCCGGGAGAGCTACTTTAGGTTCAAATCTGGTTTGCTCCGAGGGAGACAAAACTTTGGACTTAATGTCCGTCAGCTCCATGGATAATCCTGCAACTGCAGAGCCAGCTGGGCTACTGGATCCATGGCAACTGGGAATAATTTTATGGGCCAGTGAAAATGTCACGCGGTCTTATGATATGTGTACGATGTCAGTAAACTATTCTTAAAAGAACAACACTCTATACAACATATAGATTAGCAACATCAGCATGTAAATATAGAATAGATTTACCTGACACGATATCCGTTGAACTCAGGGTTAATCTTGAGGACTTGATACACTGTCACAGGAAAGAGGAGGACCGGGGGTCTAACCTGACCCTAAACTGGGGTCCTAACTAATCCCTCACCTTGGAGGTACTGATAATGGTTCAGAGGTCCAAGTCTCCAGCCTAACCCTGTCTCCTATCAGTCCCTGAACCCTGTAATCAGTCCTAAGAAGGATTCTGATTACCACCAAAGGGATATGGGCTGATCTCTGCTAAATACACAGATTAGACATATAAGACAGACTGGAGAAAACACAGACTAGCATACACACTCAAACACAGAAGGAACATAAATGATCTGGGATATTAAACTCTAAGCAAGGTGAGCTTAAAACAACTAAGGAGCTCTTTAACTTAAGTCTATACAGATACAATCCTATCTGTGGTCTGCATGAAGAATTTCACTGGCAACTCCCAACACAGACAACCAGAGATTTAAAGGAAACCAATCAACAAATAATTAATTGCAGCCGGAAGAAACTGCACCCAGTCCCAGAACTGAGCACAGACAGAATTAACTCCCTAACTGCCAAACACAAAGAAACAGCAACTCAGCTGTGAGAAGTCAGAATGTGCAACCGCGACGATCTTCGTGGCGATGCACACATGACAGCCTTCTCCTGAGAGAGAGACAACCTCTCCACTACCTGGTCCCAAATCTGCTGCATACGCTGCACAATAGAGTCAACCCCAGGACAGACAGAAGCCTCCGCCTGTCCTGAAGAAAATTGAGGGTGAAACCCAGAATTGCAGAAAAATGGAGACATCAAGGAGGCAGAGCTAGCCCTATTATTAAGAGCAAACTCAGCCAAAGGCAAAAAAGAGACCCAATCATCTTGATCAGCAGACACAAAACATCTCAAATAAGTCTCCAAGGTCTGGTTTGTTCTCTCGGTTTGTCCATTGGTCTGAGGGTGAAATGCAGAGGAAAAAGATAACTGAACACCAAGTTTAGAACAAAATGTCCTCCAAAATCTGGAAACAAACTGGACTCTTCTGTCAGACACAATGTTCTCTGGAATGCCATGTAACCGAACCACGTGCTGAAAAAACAAAAGCACCAATTCGGAGGAGGAAGGCAACTTAGGTAATGGCACAAGATGTATCATCTTGGAAAACCTATCACAGATTACCCAGATAATGGTCATTCTCTGAGAGACAGGGAGGTCGGAAATAAAATCCATAGAGATATGGGTCCATGGAGTCTTGGGCACAGGTAATGGCATTAACAAACAACTAGAGCGAGAGCAAGGCTTGGAACGAGAGCGAGTCCCACAGGACTGCACAAATTCCCTGACGTCACGAGACAAAGTAGGCCACCAAAAGGACCGACTCACCAAGTCTCTGGTACCAAAAATCCCGGGATGACCAGCCAACGCGGAACAATGAATTTCAGACATCACACTCTTCCTCCACTGGTCTGGGTCAAACAATTTCCCAACAGGGCAGCGCTCAGGTTTATCCTCCTGACACCCCTCCAGAGCCAGTGTCAAATTGGGTGAGATGGCGGAAAGAACTACACCCTCTTTCAAAATAACAGCAGGATCAGATAACTCAGGAGAATCCGCAAAGAAACTCCTCGAGAGGGCATCCGCCTTAACATTCTTAGTGCCCGGAAGAAAATAAACCACAAAATTAAAACGTGTGAAAAACAAGGCCCACCTGGCCTGTCTAGGATTAAGTCGCTTGGCTGATTCGAGATAAACCAGGTTCTTATGGTCCGTGAGGACCACCACCTGATGTTTGGCTCCTTCCAGCCAATGTCTCCACTCTTCAAAGGCCCACTTCATGGCCAATAACTCCCGATTACCCACGTCATAATTACGTTCAGTTGGAGAAAATTTTCCAGAGAAAAAGGCACAAGGATTACTGTTAGACGTCTCTGGATCCCTTTGGGACAAAACGACACCTGCCCCAATCTCAGAGGCATCAACCTCCACCTGAAACGGCAGAGAAACATCAGGCTGCCGTAGAACAAGGAGCAGAAGTGAATCTCTGCTTAAGTTTCTGAAACAAAGAAACTGCCTCAGGAGGCCAATTCACCACATCAGAACCCTTTTTGGTCAAATCAGTCAATGGTTTCACAATACCGGAGAAATTACCAATAAATTTACGATAAAAATTGGCAAAACCCAAAAATCTCTGAAGAGCCTTCAATGAAGTAGGTTGAACCCAATCACAGATGGCCTGAACCTTGACCGGGTCCATTTCAATAACAGACAGAGACAAAATAAATCCCAGAAATGAGACCTTCTGTATGCCAAAAAGACACTTTGATCCCTTCACATACAGTGCATTCTCTCTCAAAATCTGGAACACAGTCCGAACATGTTTCACATGAGAGTACCAGTCGTTGGAAAAAATCAAGATATCATCCAAATAAACAATCAGAAATTTATCCACAAAATCCCTGAAAATATCATTCATGAAGGATTGGAAGACGGAAGGGGCATTAGTAAGCCCAAAAGGCATCACTAGGTACTCAAAATTCCCCTCTGGGGTATTAAATGCCGTCTTCCATTCATCCCCGTGCTTAATGCGAATAAGGTTATACGCCCCCCTGAGGTCAAGCTTGGTAAACCAACTAGCACTTTTCACTCTGGAAAATAGGTCAGAAATCAAGGGTAACGGAAATTGATATTCAACAGTGATCTTATTCAGGAGACAATAATCAATACACGGCCTCAATGAACCATCCTTTTTGGCCACAAAGGAAAAACCGGCGCCCAAGGGTGAAGAGGATGGTCTGATATGACCCTTCTCCAATGACTCCTTGATATAAGATCGCATAGCATCGTGTGTACAGATAAATTAAAAAAGGCGACCTTTAGGAAATTTACCACCAGGCACTAACTCAATAGCGCAATCATAGCTCCTGTGAGGAGGTGATGATGCAGACTTACTTTCACTAAACACATCAGAAAAATCAGTCAAAAAGTCAGGGACATCCTGAGACTGGGGAGAGGCAGAAAAAACAGGAGTGTCAGCACTAACACATTGGCAGCCCCAACTGGTCACAGACACAGATTTCCAATCCAAAACAGGATTATGAGTCTGTAACCAAGGGAAACCCAGTACAATAATGTCATGCAGATTATGCAACACTAGAAATTTGCAACTCTCCTGATGATCTGGTTCTGTCACGCTGTCACTGTATAAAGGAGGTCCGGGGTCTATGCTGACCCTAAGCTGGGGCCCTGACTAATCCCTCTACCTGGAGGTACTGTTGATGGTACTGAGGTCCAGGCCGCCAGCGTAACCCTATCTCCTGTGAATCCCTGACCCTCAGTAATCTAGTCCTGAGAAGGACCCTGATCACCACCACAGGGGACGGGAAGGTAAATGTCTACACACAGTATAAGACGAACGAGACAGTACAAGGGTTAAAACAAAAGACCACCTTGCATACAAAACTCACTCCACAACTACAGAGGGAACACCAACGGGTAAGGAGATAAACAATAAAGCGAGGAGGGGAAAAAAACCACACCAGGTACTCTTCACTTCAGACTTCACAATACCACGATCCGCTCTGCTGGTCTGCATGAATGCTTTCACCGACACTTCCCTAGCAGACTGGCAGGTATTTGAAGGAATCCCATTACTGTAGTATTAACTGCAGCTGGGCGAGGCTGGGCCTGTCTAGCACAGAGAGAGAGAGAATTAACTCCCTCACTGCCGAAAAACACCAAGCACCAGAAACTCAGCTGTGAGAAGTCAGGTTGTGTAATCGCGACGATCTTCGTGGCGACACACCCGTGACAGTATCCCCCCTTCTACGAGGGGCCTCCGGACCCTCAGGGCCAGGTTTATCTGGGTGAGTTGTGTGGATGGCCCGAATTAATCGGTCTGCGTTAATATCCGATGCAGGAACCCACGTCCTCTCCTCAGGACCATACCCCCTCCAATGAACCAGGTACTGAAGGGACCGGCGATTCAGACGTGAATCGATGATTTTCGACACCTGAAACTCCAAGTTACCATTGACCACCACAGGAGGAGGAGGTAAAGGTGATGGTATCACCGGCGCCACATACCTCTTAAGCAACGATCTGTGGAACACATTGTGAATTTTAAACGTAGGGGGGAGGTCAAGACGGAATGCCACCGGATTAATTATAGAACTGATCCTGTACGGCCCGATGAACCTGGGACCCAGTTTCCAGGAGGGAACCTTAAGTTTTATATTCTTGGTAGACAACCATACCCGATCGTTCACACTTAGGTCCGCACCAGACACTCTCCTCCTATCAGCCATACGTTTGTATCGGTTCCCCATAGTACTCAGATTATTCAGCACTCCTCTCCACACTGAAGCAAGTGACGACGAAAATCGTTCCTCCTCAGGAACCCCAGAAGAGCCCCCCCTATTGAAAGTACAAAACTGGGGGTGAAAACCATATGCCCCAAAAAACGGGGACTTACCAGTAGACTCGCTCCGCCTATTGTTAAGAGCGAACTCCGCCAGAGGCAAGAAAGAAGCCCAGTCCTCCTGGTTCTTGTCATGCACACCGCACTGCACTTGCTCACTGAGCCAGTGCGTGTGTCCTAAGTGAACAAACTGTGCACAACGATACCTGTATAGTAGAACCGCAGCAGAGAATATGTGTGCTTCTGAGGACACAGGACCTTCCGCACCATGTGACTGCCAAGGGGCGGAGCCAGCACACGTCTCTCAGAGGCAGCAGTATCAGGTAGAGAATGTTTCAGGCCGAAGGACCTGCAGGCATGTGACTGCCTAGGGGCGTGGCCTAAGCTCCAGAGATCTAGGAGGTAAAGGAAAACTAGAAGGGTAACTACGAAATAAAGTTACCAAGGGGCATAGACAGAATGGATAGTCAGGATAGCCAGGTCATACACATAGAGGGCGATGAAGTACAAAAGGAGCAGGCAGAGAATAACCAGAACACAGCCAAGGGGTCATACACAGACAGAGCAACGCAGTACAAAAAGGGACAGGCAAAACTCGTAACAGGGACACAGCCAAATCAGAACCAAGCAAGCATAAAATGTAGCACAGGCACAAAGCACTGGCTATAATGTATGTAGTACAGTTCATATAGCGTCTTGTGCTTGGGTGCGATGAAAACACAGGAGTCACAGGTTTGATATAGAAAAGTCCTGTATTACTTCATACAAGTTGGCAGAAATAGTCACACAGTTTGCAGACACAGAAACAGGAGACACAGCAGGCCAGAGTAATCCAAGCTCAGCAATCACTCTCCAATACAGATTCAGGATCTTCTTCTCTGTTACCGTAAGTCCATGCAAACGTGGGTCTTTCAAAGAGCAGGGTTCAGAGTCCACAAGTGCTTCAGAGCTCCTCAGTAGGAATAGCTGGAGTACAAGGTCCAAGGCTTACAGGAGTCAAGTCACAGGTTCACTGCAGGCTAGATTCTGAAGCACTGATTGCTCAGCTGTGGCTGCTTAAGAAGCAAAGGAGAGAATCAGGGCGGGAACATGCAAGCTGGAAACTCCATTTTGACTGAGGGCAAGATAGCTGCAGCAAGACAGAAAGTAAAATGGCTGACGAACAAACTGTAAGGTTCTATGTATATATTCCCGAAACTCAGTTTGTTCGTCAGCCATTTTACTTTCTGTCTTGCTGCAGCTATCTTGCCCTCAGTCAAAATGGAGTTTCCAGCTTGCATGTTCCCGCCCTGATTCTCTCCTTTGCTTCTTAAGCAGCCACAGCTGAGCAATCAGTGCTTCAGAATCTAGCCTGCAGTGAACCTGTGACTTGACTCCTGTAAGCCTTGGACCTTGTACTCCAGCTATTCCTACTGAGGAACTCTGAAGCACTTGTGGACTAAGAACCCTGCTCTTTGAAAGACCCACGTTTGCATGGACTTACGGTAACAGAGAAGAAGATCCTGAATCTGTATTGGAGAGTGATTGCTGAGCTTGGATTACTCTGGCCTGCTGTGTCTCCTGTTTCTGTGTCTGCAAACTGTGTGACTATTTCTGCCAACTTGTATGAAGTAATACAGGACTTTTCTATATCAAACCTGTGACTCCTGTGTTTTCATCGCACCCAAGCACAAGACGCTATATGAACTGTACTACATACATTACAAGATTCTGAAGACAAAACGTTAGTGTCTGCTGGGTCTGGAAGGCTGTGTCTGCTGTACTGTGGATATCAGATGTCTGGTTGAAACTTTCTGTGATGATAGTGGTTGTGACTTCTCACAACCATTCCAGGTGAGCAGTTCCCTTAATTTTTTTTTCTCTCTGCAGTGTTGCCACAGGTGAACACTATTGTTTTTTTTTCTCTCCTCTTCTTCCAGTAATCCTGTCTTAAAAGATCTGGAAAATGGAGGCCCGCATAAAGGAACTTTGCGGAGTGACTGATAATATCCTTGCAGATTTGCAGAATATAAAGACCCGTTTTACAAATCTACAGGACCTCAATAATCACAATTTGCAAGTGGTTGGACAGACTACCCAGGATTTGCGAGCCAGGATTGAGGTTCTAGAGGGGCGAGTCCAGGCTCCTGCCGTAGCCCCGAGTGCTGGGATTCCCAAGTTGCCCCCTTTTCGTTTTGGCGGTGAACGTGAGAAATTCAGGGGATTTATTAATCAATGCAATCTTTTTTTTTCTGCACATGCTTCACAATTTCCCACTGAACGATCTAAGGTGCTTACTATAATTATGTTGCTTACCAACAAGGCTTTAATGTGGGCAAACCCTCTGATTGAGACTGAGGATGATTGTTTGAATCACCTTGATGATTTTATTTCAGCCATGGGGCAGGTGTTTGATGACCCCAATCGAGGTGCAACAGCTGAAGCAGCCATGTTAGCTTTGCGCCAAGGTAAGCACTCGGTAGCTGAATATGCCTTGGATTTCAGGAGATGGGCCCTTGATACCACCTGGGACAGTTCCGCCAAAAAATCTATTTTTCGAAAGGGGTTATCTCCACTGATTAAGGATGAACTTGCTCGTGCCGACCCTCCCACTGCGTTAGGTGACTTTATTAACTACTGCATCCGTATTGATACTCGTCTGACTGAACGCAGGCAAGAGAGATGGTTCGAAAGCAATCGTACTAACCTTTTCCTACCTTCCTCTCCAGCTAAGGAACCTTTGAGTAGGATTACACGGGAACCTGAACCTGAACCCATGCAGGTAGACTCTTTACAAACGACGGGTTAGTGATGCACGCAAGGAACATCGTTTTAAGGAGAATCTATGTTTCTATTGTGGTAAGTCAGGGCACTTCATTATAAACTGCCCCAGCCGTTCTCGTAAGACTACTGCAGCACTCATTCATTGTGAGTGTTGCGAGAGGGGATCTGTCAGGTCCGAGCCTCAGGCTCCAGAGAGATCTGCAGCAACAGATCTTGATTTCTCGGACTTAAACTCCGTTACCTCTGAGGACGTTGACTGTGTAAACGCTGCCATTTTTCAAGTTTCCTCAGCGGTGTCCCAGCTGAGTTGTAAGAAAAACAATTCTCATTGCTTTCTTTCCATCAAACTCTGGGTTGACTCAGCTTGGGTGTCTAGCTCTGCTATGATCGACTCAGGGGCAAGTGGAAATTTTATGGATGTCTCCTTTGCTCTGAAACAGGGAATACGTTCAGTGAAGAAGGCTACTCCAGTACAGATGGAAACTGTGGATGGCTCCCTGCTGACCTCTGGACCAGTGGATCAGGAAACAGAGCCTTTGAGGGTTCTTATGGGTAAAGATCATCAAGAGAAACTGTCCTTTATGCTTATCTCTTCTCCCCACTTTCCCATTATTCTAGGGCTACCATGGCTGCAGGCTCAGAATCCTACCATTAACTGGGAGACCAAGGAATTACACTTTCCAGAGAAACAGATGAGTCCAAAAGTTTCAGCTTGCTCTGTTCCTAAAGGAATCATGTCAGTCCCTGAACTACCAGCTGTATACCAGGACTATGTGGATTTATGTGACAAGAAGAACGCTGACCAGCTTCCTCCTCACCGTCCATATGATTGTCCAATTGAATTATTGCCTGGAGCAGAGATACCTTTTGGTAAGATCTACCCCTGGCGGGGCCCGAGCTAAAGGCTTTAAAGGATTACATAGATGAAAATCTAGCCAAGGGCTTCATACGCCCCTCTTCATCTCCTGCAGGTGCACCCATCTTCTTTGTAAAGAAGAAAGATGGATCTCTGAGACCATGCGTAGACTATAGGGAACTCAATAAGGTTACTATTAGAAACCGTTATCCATTGCCTTTAATCCCTGAGTTATTGGAGAGAGTGCGACATGCCAAAATTTTTTCTAAACTAGATCTTCGTGGGGCCTATAACTTAGTCCGTATTAGACCTGGGGATGAATGGAAGACTGCATTCAGGTCACGCTATGGACACTTTGAATATCTAGTTATGCCTTTTGGTCTGAGTACCGCCCCAGCCACTTTCCAACACTTGGTGAATGACATCTTCAGGGATCTCCTAGATACATTCGTGGTAATTTATTTGGATGATATTCTAATTTTTTCTAACTCCACAGAGGAACATCATGGACATGTGAGAATGGTCTTGGAACGTCTAAGACAAAATCATCTTTACATCAAACTTGAAAAGTGTGAATTCCATAGGACCGAAATTCAATTTCTGGGGTATGTACTGTCTACACAAGGAATTAGTATGGATGGAAGCAAAACCCAAGCCATCAAGGATTGGCCAAGTCCTAGAAATGTGAAGGAGGTACAGCGCTTCATCGGGTTTGCCAACTTCTATAGACGTTTCATTAGAAATTTCTCTGAGGTAGTGTCACCTATCACTCAACTTACCCGGAAAGAGTCTAGGTTTTCCTGGACTCCCAAGCCCAGGAAGCATTTTCCCGTCTAAAAGATAAATTTACCACTGCACCTATCCTAGTACATCCCAACCCCGAGCTTGCCTTCATAATAGAGGTGGATGCTTCAGACTGTGCCGTTGGAGCTATACTCTCTCAGAGAACAGGTGAGAAGAATGTCTTGCATCCCTGTGCCTTCTTTTCCCAGCAGTTGTCTTCGGCTGAGAGGAACTACGATGTGGGCAATAGAGAGTTGTTGGCCATTATTGCAGCCTTCAAAGAATGGAGACACCTTCTTCAGGGAACTGCACAGCAAATAGTCGTCCTGACAGACCATCGTAACCTTGAGTTTATCAGGTCGGCTAAGTGCCTGACTCCTCGCCAGGCTCGCTGGAATCTTTTCTTAAACCAATTTAATTTTATCATCTCTTATAGACCAGGATCGCGCAATGGAAAGGCTGATGCACTCTCTAGGATTTACTCAGCAGAGACACGTCCAATTACTCCTCCTAAGACTATTCTTCCTGACTCTAGATTCCTAGGAGTAATTCATAATCAAGACCTACTTAAGGACATCAAGGAAGCATACCATGCGGATTCCTTTTTGGCACAACCCCAAGGGACGTAAGTCTTGTCTTTAAGAATGGTGTGTGGATTCAGGGACAACGTCTGTATATTCCTGAAACAGTCAGATTAAGAGTATTGCAACTCATTCACGATTCCAAGATAGCTGGGCATAGAGGAATTCTAAAGACACAGGAATTTCTTTCTCGTTTCTTTTGGTGGCCCACTTGCAGGAAGGATGTTTTGAATTATGTCACTTCATGTGAGGTCTGTGCAAGATACAAAACACCTCGCTCCTCACCAACTGGTCTGTTACAGCCTCTTCCCACCCCGTCCCGCCCGTGGGGATCCATTTCTATGGACTTCATTGTGGAGTTACCAACCTCTCAGGGGAAGAACACCATTCTAGTGGTGGTTGACCGTCTAACAAAGGCAGCTCATTTTATCCCTTGTGTCGGCTTACCCACTGCAAAACAGACATCAGATTTGATGATTAAAGATGTGTTTCGCTTACATGGAGTACCGGATGAGGTTATTTCGGATCGAGGGTGCAATTCACTTCTAGGTTTTGGCAAAATTTCTGTGCAGCATTGGACATTAAAGTAAACCTTTCTTCTGCTTTTCATCCCCAGACTAATGGACTGACCGAACGAACCAATCAAACCCTGGAGCAGTATCTCCGCTGCTTTATCTGCCACCTACAGGATGATTGGGTGGATCTACTTCCATTAGCTGAGTTCTCGTATAACAACTCTCAGAGTGCCTCCACTAAACAGTCTCCTTTTTACTCTAATCTAGGTTATCATCCTAACATTCTACCACGATTTCCCATAGAAACGCCTTTACCAGCAGTGGCTGAAAGAATCACGTCTTTACAGAAGAATATGGATCTTCTAAAGGAAAATCTGGAATCGGCTCAAGAAAGGTACAAGAAAGCAGCAGATAAATTTCGTAAACCTGCACCAGCTTTCAAGGTAGGAGACTTGGTCTGGCTGTCAACCAGAAATCTTAAGTTAAGGATTCCATCGTCTAAGTTGGGACATAAGTACATTGGACCCTATAAAATCAGTAAAATTATAAGTGCCGTTGCTTGTCGTCTTCAACTGCCCAGAACTATGAGATTCCACCCTGTCTTTCATGTATCCCTACTAAAGGCTGCGACACCCAATACGTTTCCTGGACGTTCCTCTCCTTGCCCTGACCCAGTGCTAGTCGATGGTCAGGAAGAATTTGTGGTGGAAAGGATTTTAGATTCCAGGTTGTATAGAAATCAGTTACAATATCTGATTAAATGGCAGGGCTACCCAGTGGAGGACAACTCATGGGAACCGGTCAATAACGTTAATGCTCCTCGCTTGCTCCGTCAGTTTCATCAGAGGTACCCACACAAGCCTGGTCTGAGGTCATCCGGAGGTTGTCCTTAAGGGGGGAGTAATGTAAGGTTCTATGTATATATTCCTGAAACTCAGTTTGTTCGTCAGCCATTTTACTTTCTGTCTTGCTGCAGCTATCTTGCCCTCAGTCAAAATGGAGTTTCCAGCTTGCATGTTCCCGCCCTGATTCTCTCCTTTGCTTCTTAAGCAGCCACAGCTGAGCAATCAGTGCTTCAGAATCTAGCCTGCAGTGAACCTGTGACTTGACTCCTGTAAGCCTTGGACCTTGTACTCCAGTTATTCCTACTGAGGAACTCTGAAGCACTTGTGGACTCTGAACCCTGCTCTTTGAAAGACCCACGTTTGCATGGACTTACGGTAACAGAGAAGAAGATCCTGAATCTGTATTGGAGAGTGATTGCTGAGCTTGGATTACTCTGGCCTGCTGTGTCTCCTGTTTCTGTGTCTGCAAACTGTGTGACTATTTCTGCCAACTTGTATGAAGTAATACAGGACTTTTCTATATCAAACCTGTGACTCCTGTGTTTTCATCGCACCCAAGCACAAGACGCTATATGAACTGTACTACATACATTACACAAACTGAGTTTCAGGAATATATACATAGAACCTTACATTACTCCCCCCTTAAGGACAACCTCCGGATGACCTCAGACCAGGCTTGTGTGGGTACCTCTGATGAAACTGACGGAGCAAGCGAGGAGCATTAACGTTATTGACCGGTTCCCATGAGTTGTCCTCCACTGGGTAGCCCTGCCATTTAATCAGATATTGTAACTGATTTCTATACAACCTGGAATCTAAAATCCTTTCCACCACAAATTCTTCCTGACCATCGACTAGCACTGGGTCAGGGCAAGGAGAGGAACGTCCAGGAAACGTATTGGGTGTCGCAGCCTTTAGTAGGGATACATGAAAGACAGGGTGGAATCTCATAGTTCTGGGCAGTTGAAGACGACAAGCAACGGCACTTATAATTTTACTGATTTTATAGGGTCCAATGTACTTATGTCCCAACTTAGACGATGGAATCCTTAACTTAAGATTTCTGGTTGACAGCCAGACCAAGTCTCCTACCTTGAAAGCTGGTGCAGGTTTACGAAATTTATCTGCTGCTTTCTTGTACCTTTCTTGAGCCGATTCCAGATTTTCCTTTAGAAGATCCATATTCTTCTGTAAAGACGTGATTCTTTCAGCCACTGCTGGTAAAGGCGTTTCTATGGGAAATCGTGGTAGAATGTTAGGATGATAACCTAGATTAGAGTAAAAAGGAGACTGTTTAGTGGAGGCACTCTGAGAGTTGTTATACGAGAACTCAGCTAATGGAAGTAGATCCACCCAATCATCCTGTAGGTGGCAGATAAAGCAGCGGAGATACTGCTCCAGGGTTTGATTGGTTCGTTCGGTCAGTCCATTAGTCTGGGGATGAAAAGCAGAAGAAAGGTTTACTTTAATGTCCAATGCTGCACAGAAATTTTGCCAAAACCTAGAAGTGAATTGCACCCCTCGATCCGAAATAACCTCATCCGGTACTCCATGTAAGCGAAACACATCTTTAATCATCAAATCTGATGTCTGTTTTGCAGTGGGTAAGCCGACACAAGGGATAAAATGAGCTGCCTTTGTTAGACGGTCAACCACCACTAGAATGGTGTTCTTCCCCTGAGAGGTTGGTAACTCTACAATGAAGTCCATAGAAATGGATCCCCACGGGCGGGACGGGGTGGGAAGAGGCTGTAACAGACCAGTTGGTGAGGAGCGAGGTGTTTTGCATCTTGCACAGACCTCACATGAAGTGACATAATTCAAAACATCCTTCCTGCAAGTGGGCCACCAAAAGAAACGAGAAAGAAATTCCTGTGTCTTTAGAATTCCTCTATGCCCAGCTATCTTGGAATCGTGAATGAGTTGCAATACTCTTAATCTGACTGTTTCAGGAATATACAGACGTTCTCCCTGAATCCACACACCATTCTTAAAGACAAGACTTACGTCCCTTGGGGGTTGTGCCAAAAAGGAATCCGCATGGTATGCTTCCTTGATGTCCTTAAGTAGGTCTTGATTATGAATTACTCCTAGGAATCTAGAGTCAGGAAGAATAGTCTTAGGAGGAGTAATTGGACGTGTCTCTGCTGAGTAAATCCTAGAGAGTGCATCAGCCTTTCCATTGCGCGATCCTGGTCTATAAGAGATGATAAAATTAAATTGGTTTAAGAAAAGATTCCAGCGAGCCTGGCGAGGAGTCAGGCACTTAGCCGACCTGATAAACTCAAGGTTACGATGGTCTGTCAGGACGACTATTTGCTGTGCAGTTCCCTGAAGAAGGTGTCTCCATTCTTTGAAGGCGGCAATAAAGGCCAACAACTCTCTATTGCCCACATCGTAGTTCCTCTCAGCCGAAGACAACTGCTGGGAAAAGAAGGCACAGGGATGCAAGACATTCTTCTCACCTGTTCTCTGAGAGAGTATAGCTCCAACGGCACAGTCTGAAGCATCCACCTCTATTATGAAGGCAAGCTCGGGGTTGGGATGTACTAGGATAGGTGCAGTGGTAAATTTATCTTTTAGACGGGAAAATGCTTCCTGGGCTTGGGGAGTCCAGGAAAACCTAGACTCTTTCCGGGTAAGTTGAGTGATAGGTGTCACTACCTCAGAGAAATTTCTAATGAAACGTCTATAGAAGTTGGCAAACCCGATGAAGCGCTGTACCTCCTTCACATTTCTAGGACTTGGCCAATCCTTGATGGCTTGGGTTTTGCTTCCATCCATACTAATTCCTTGTGTAGACAGTACATACCCCAGAAATTGAATTTCGGTCCTATGGAATTCACACTTTTCAAGTTTGATGTAAAGATGATTTTGTCTTAGACGTTCCAAGACCATTCTCACATGTCCATGATGTTCCTCTGTGGAGTTAGAAAAAATTAGAATATCATCCAAATAAATTACCACGAATGTATCTAGGAGATCCCTGAAGATGTCATTCACCAAGTGTTGGAAAGTGGCTGGGGCGGTACTCAGACCAAAAGGCATAACTAGATATTCAAAGTGTCCATAGCGTGACCTGAATGCAGTCTTCCATTCATCCCCAGGTCTAATACGGACTAAGTTATAGGCCCCACGAAGATCTAGTTTAGAAAAAATTTTGGCATGTCGCACTCTCTCCAATAACTCAGGGATTAAAGGCAATGGATAACGGTTTCTAATAGTAACCTTATTGAGTTCCCTATAGTCTACGCATGGTCTCAGAGATCCATCTTTCTTCTTTACAAAGAAGATGGGTGCACCTGCAGGAGATGAAGAGGGGCGTATGAAGCCCTTGGCTAGATTTTCATCTATGTAATCCTTTAAAGCCTTTAGCTCGGGCCCCGCCAGGGGGTAGATCTTACCAAAAGGTATCTCTGCTCCAGGCAATAATTCAATTGGACAATCATATGGACGGTGAGGAGGAAGCTGGTCAGCGTTCTTCTTGTCACATAAATCCACATAGTCCTGGTATACAGCTGGTAGTTCAGGGACTGACATGATTCCTTTAGGAACAGAGCAAGCTGAAACTTTTGGACTCATCTGTTTCTCTGGAAAGTGTAATTCCTTGGTCTCCCAGTTAATGGTAGGATTCTGAGCCTGCAGCCATGGTAGCCCTAGAATAATGGGAAAGTGGGGAGAAGAGATAAGCATAAAGGACAGTTTCTCTTGATGATCTTTACCCATAAGAACCCTCAAAGGCTCTGTTTCCTGATCCACTGGTCCAGAGGTCAGCAGGGAGCCATCCACAGTTTCCATCTGTACTGGAGTAGCCTTCTTCACTGAACGTATTCCCTGTTTCAGAGCAAAGGAGACATCCATAAAATTTCCACTTGCCCCTGAGTCGATCATAGCAGAGCTAGACACCCAAGCTGAGTCAACCCAGAGTTTGATGGAAAGAAAGCAATGAGAATTGTTTTTCTTACAACTCAGCTGGGACACCGCTGAGGAAACTTGAAAAATGGCAGCGTTTACACAGTCAACGTCCTCAGAGGTAACGGAGTTTAAGTCCGAGAAATCAAGATCTGTTGCTGCAGATCTCTCTGGAGCCTGAGGCTCGGACCTGACAGATCCCCTCTCGCAACACTCACAATGAATGAGTGCTGCAGTAGTCTTACGAGAACGGCTGGGGCAGTTTATAATGAAGTGCCCTGACTTACCACAATAGAAACATAGATTCTCCTTAAAACGATGTTCCTTGCGTGCATCACTAACCCGTCGTTGTAAAGAGTCTACCTGCATGGGTTCAGGTTCAGGTTCCCGTGTAATCCTACTCAAAGGTTCCTTAGCTGGAGAGGAAGGTAGGAAAAGGTTAGTACGATTGCTTTCGAACCATCTCTCTAGCCTGCGTTCAGTCAGACGAGTATCAATACGGATGCAGTAGTTAATAAAGTCACCTAACGCAGTGGGAAGGTCGGCACGAGCAAGTTCATCCTTAATCAGTGGAGATAACCCCTTTCGAAAAATAGATTTTTTGGCGGAACTGTCCCAGGTGGTATCAAGGGCCCATCTCCTGAAATCCAAGGCATATTCAGCTACCGAGTGCTTACCTTGGCGCAAAGCTAACATGGCTGCTTCAGCTGTTGCACCTCGATTGGGGTCATCAAACACCTGCCCCATGGCTGAAATAAAATCATCAAGGTGATTCAAACAATCATCCTCAGTCTCAATCAGAGGGTTTGCCCACATTAAAGCCTTGTTGGTAAGCAACATAATTATAGTAAGCACCTTAGATCGTTCAGTGGGAAATTGTGAAGCATGTGCAGAAAAAAAAAGATTGCATTGATTAATAAATCCCCTGAATTTCTCACGTTCACCGCCAAAACGAAAAGGGGGCAACTTGGGAATCCCAGCACTCGGGGCTACGGCAGGAGCCTGGACTCGCCCCTCTAGAACCTCAATCCTGGCTCGCAAATCCTGGGTAGTCTGTCCAACCACTTGCAAATTGTGATTATTGAGGTCCTGTAGATTTGTAAAACGGGTCTTTATATTCTGCAAATCTGCAAGGATATTATCAGTCACTCCGCAAAGTTCCTTTATGCGGGCCTCCATTTTCCAGATCTTTTAAGACAGGATTACTGGAATGGTTGTGAGAAGTCACAACCACTATCATCACAGAAAGTTTCAACCAGACATCTGATATCCAGAGTTACAGCAGACAAAAAAGAGAAAAGAAAGGAAAAAAAAAAAAAAACAATAGTGTTTACCTGTGGTAACACTGCAAAAAGAAAAAACTTAAGGGAATTGCTCACCTGGAATGGTTGTGAGAAGTCACAACCACTGTCATCACAGAAAGTACAACCGGACGTCTGATATCCACAGTACAGCAGACACAGCCTTCCAGACCCAGCAGACACTAACGTTTTGGCTTCAGAATCTTGTAATGTATGTAGTACAGTTCATATAGCGTCTTGTGCTTGGGTGCGATGAAAACACAGGAGTCACAGGTTTGATATAGAAAAGTCCTGTATTACTTCATACAAGTTGGCAGAAATAGTCACACAGTTTGCAGACACAGAAACAGGAGACACAGCAGGCCAGAGTAATCCAAGCTCAGCAATCACTCTCCAATACAGATTCAGGATCTTCTTCTCTGTTACCGTAAGTCCATGCAAACGTGGGTCTTTCAAAGAGCAGGGTTCAGAGTCCACAAGTGCTTCAGAGCTCCTCAGCAGGAATAGCTGGAGTACAAGGTCCAAGGCTTACAGGAGTCAAGTCACAGGTTCACTGCAGGCTAGATTCTGAAGCACTGATTGCTCAGCTGTGGCTGCTTAAGAAGCAAAGGAGAGAATCAGGGCGGGAACATGCAAGCTGGAAACTCCATTTTGACTGAGGGCAAGATAGCTGCAGCAAGACAGAAAGTAAAATGGCTGACGAACAAACTGAGTTTCAGGAATATATACATAGAACCTTACACTGGCACAAGCACAGGGTCAGACACACTCAGCCAAAGGTCAGAGTATAAACGACAAAGGCTGGCTTCACAGTGAGGCTATAAAAAGCCTCCCAGGACCCAGAAAGAGGCCAACCAAGTTAACCCCGCGACTACCTGATCCAAGAACCCAGTAAACCATGACAGTACCCCTTCTTAATGGGGGGCCTCTGGACCCCCAGGTTTCCCAGGATTCCGAGCATGGAATGCCCGAACCAGACGGTCAGCGTGTACCGATCTGGCTGGCACCCAAGACCGGTCCTCTGGACCGTACCCCCTCCAATGCACCAGGTACTGTAAGGACCCCCGAGACCGCCGGGAGTCTACAATATGTTGTACCTCAAATTCCATGTGTCCATCAACCAAGACTGGGGAGGGAACAGCAGCTGGTTCTTCTACTACCGATCCCAAGGGTTTTAGCAAGGATCTGTGGAATACGTTATGGAGTTTCAAAGCGGGGGGAGGCGAAGACGATACACCACAGGGTTAATTACCTCAATGATCTCATAGGGACCTATGAACTTGGGCCCCAGTTTGGCGGAGGGTAGACGAAGACTTATGTTTTGCGTGGAGAGCCACACCTTGTCCCCACACTGCAACACCTGACCAGGGTTCCTTTTTTTATCTGCAAAACGCTTATAAGTCTCCTGAGCCCTGAACATATTCAACCGAACTTTTGACCACAGATCCCTGATTCGGTTAACACAGTCCTCAGCTCCTGGACAGCCCGAATCTAAACGTGAGAATTCACCAAAATGAGGGTTCAAACCATAATTAATAAAAAACGGTGACCTACCGGTAGATTGATTGGTACGGTTGTTGAAGGCGAACTCCGCTAACGGTAGGGCATCACACCAGTCGCTTTGCAGAGTAGAAACCAAACATCGAAGAATTTGTTCAAGCGACTGGTTGGTGCGCTCCGTCTGCCCGTTACTCTCTGGGTGGTAGCCTGAGGAAAAGGACAAAGATATCCCCAACCTTTTGCAAAAAGCCCGCCAAAACTTGGCCACAAATTGTGCCCCTCTGTCAGATACAATATTCATAGGTACCCCATGTAACCGCACAATCTGTGCGAGGAAATGCTTAGCGAGAGTTTCTGCAGAAGGTAGACTTGCCATAGGTACAAAATGCGCTAACTTAGAAAACCTGTCAACAACTACCCAGATAACCGTGTTACCCCGAGAAGAAGGAAGGTTGGTAATGAAGTCCATGGACAAGTGGGTCCATGGCCTTCCTGGAATTGGCAAAGGCACCAATTCCCCGGCCGGCCGGCAATGAGAGCTCTTAGAACGAGCGCATACCCACACGCAGCGACATGCTTCTTAATATCTGAAGCCATCAAAGGCCACCAAAAAACTCTAGCCACTGCCTCTCGTGTGGCAGAAATGACTGGGTGAGCACTCAGTTTTGAATCATGGAACTCCCGCAGGAGCCTGGTGCGTAACTGCTGAGGAACAAACAATTTGTTTTCGGGTTTGGACCTTGGAGCTAAAGATTGAGCCCCCACAATCTCCCGCTCCAATTCCGACGACACTTCAGCTATAACGACATTGGGTTGAAGAATGGGGGACGGCGGGTCAGGGGCGGAAAGCGGCTCAAAACTACGTGATAAAGCATCAGCTTTCACGTTTTTAGACCCTGGGCGAAAAGTTATAGAAAATTGAAATCTGGAAAAAAAAAGTGACCAACGGGCTTGCCTAGGAGTCAGTCTTTTATCAGATTTGATATACTCTAGGTTTTTGTGGTCGGTGATGACTGTGATGGGGTGAGCCGCCCCCTCCAAAAAATGCCTCCATTCCTCGAACGCCAATTTGATTGCTAAGAGTTCTCTATTACCAACGTCATAATTTCTCTCAGCCTGAGAAAATTTTTTCGAGAAATAGGTACAAGGTTTGAGGTTAGTCAGAGAAGTAGGTCCCTGTGACAACACTGCCCCCACCCCAACCTCCGAAGCATCAACTTCAACCACAAACGGCTTGGCTGAGTCAGGTTGAACCAGAACAGGAGCGGATGTAAAACAATTTTTCAAAGTTAAAAAAGATTGTTTGGCCGACGGGGACCAGTTCCTAACATCTGCCCCTTTACGTGTGAGATCCGTGAGGGGTTTCACAATCTGAGAAAAACCCTTCATAAACCTGCGATAGTAATTCGCGAATCCCAAGAAGCGCTGGAGTCCTCTAAGGTCCCGAGGCTGGACCCACTCCATAATGGCTTGCACCTTCTTGGGATCCATATGAAACCCCTGTGGAGAGATTATAAGACCCAAAAATGATAGCTCCTGAACAAAGAAAGAACATTTCTCCAGCTTAACGAATAAATGATTTTCCCTGAGTCTTTGAAACACAGTTTTAACATGTGATAAATGTGAATGTCTGTCAGAGGAATATATCAGTATATCATCCAAATAGATCACAACAAAACGGCCAATGAGGTCCGAAAAAACTACATTAATGAAATTTTGAAACACAGCTGGAGCATTGGTGAGACCAAAATGCATGACGAGATTCTCAAATAACCCCTCAGTAGTAAGAAAAGCAGTTTTCCACTCATCCCCTTCCCGTACTCTTATCAAATTATAAGCCCCCCTGAGGTCCAATTTTGAAAACCACTTGGCCCCAGAGAGCTGGTTACAGAGATCAGGAATCAGAGGCAGGGGGTATGTATTCCTGACTGTGATTTTATTAAGTTCTCGAAAGTCGAGGCAGGGACGTAGACCGCCATCCTTCTTTTTAACAAAGAAGAACCCCGCAGCTACTGGGGACACTGAGGGCCTTATATGCCCTTTGCGAAGACTTTCAACGATGTATTGCTTCATAGCCAGGCGCTCCGGGCCTGACAAATTAAACAGGCGGGCCTTGGGCAATTTGGCTCCCGGGACAAGATCAATAGCACAGTCAAATGATCTATGCGGGGGCAGAGCCTCAGCCTCACTTTCAGAGAACACGTCCTCAAAGTCTTTCAGGTACTCCGGAATACCCTCCAGACCAACAGAAGACACTGAGACAGGTTTTGCAAGTTTCATACAATAAACAGGTGTAGCCTTTCCGGGGGGTTTAGCTCTAGGATCGCTGTCTGGGTAGACAGAATGGCACGGAAACAGTTCATTCAGACAGCAGTTTGGTGAAAACTGGCCGCAACCAGTTTTATTAAAGTCCACAGCACACAGATAAAAACAAATCATAAACAGAAAACCTGGGCTTGTCTAGCCTCTAATTACACTTAGATAGTTGGCCCTCTCTATCCGGGACCCAGACTCTACCAGTCTGTGCCCAAAACAACACATATGATATATGTTACCAGTATGGAGTTTCACAGACACTCCTCTTTATGTCTGAAGGCAACTCCAATGTCCAGACTTGAGAGAGGTCACCTCCTATTCAGTCGCTATTCGCACGGATTCTCACTGCGACTACTCCTGTGTCCGGGGTACTTCCTGCACCCAGACTGAGATAGCTCACACTCTTAGAGACTGCTTTTTTGTGCCGGGACACCTCCCTGTGTCCGGGCTAAGGCAGCTCCCACACTCTTGGAGACACCTTCTGTGCCTGGACCCCTTGTCCAGACTGAATGAGCTCTCTGACTGTGCTCACAAGCACCTACTTCTGGCTTCCTAATCAACACCTGAGTGGATTCAGGTCTGAGCTGCAAGCGTGTACTGAATGGCAGGTGTAGTGACCTTTCTTTACCACCAGGTTTACAAAGCCACACATTTCGCTCATACCAGTCAGCAAGGTACTTAGGTGAAATATACACCTCATTCACCACATATTCCTTCACTGTCTCACACAGGTTTATGGCAACAGTCGACACATTGGGATCCCCATTTAATAATCTCCCCTGATTCCCAGTCAATCACCGGGTTGTGGCGTTGAAGCCATGGCATACCCAGCACTAGCCCTGTGGGCAATTTGTCCATGACAAAACATTCCATGTCTTCCTTGTGGGAAGAACCGACCTGCAAAGAAAACCTTTTGGAAACATAAAGAATCCCTGTTCGGGTAAGAGGGGAAGAGTCGATAGCAACAATTTTAAGGGTGTCTCCAGCCTGACTGTCCCTATCTTATGTTGGGAGGCGACACAGGAACTGATCAGATTGAGAGATGAACCACTGTCCACCAATGCTGTCGAGAAAAAACGATAGTTGTCTACCAACAGTTCCACCTTTAACACGACTTTAGAACATGAGGAAAATAGTACCTGAAGGTCTGGGCAGCCTCCTCGACCGCTACCCAGACCTAGTAGTTTTCCGCCGTCTTAGATGATTGACAGGTGGGGCAATCTTTTCTCCAATGTCCGGACTCTCCACAATAGAAACAGAGTTGTTTCTCCCGGCGATGTCTTCTCTCCTCTTTTAGCGAGGTGGTGCCAATGTCCATGACCTCAGTAGTGGCTCCAGTCTCTTTGCTGCCAGCAAACAGTGAGGTTTCACATTGCATGATACCCCTGGTGCGGTCCATTCGTACGGCCTGGGTTATGGCGTCCTCCAAATTATCAGGTGGAGGATGAAGGGCCAGGGCGTCCTGGAGACGTTCAGACAGGCCTCTGCGGAATAGCCCTCGAAGGGCGGCATCACTCCAGGAGACCTCCGCTGCCCAACGTCGGAACTCCGAACAGAACCACTCGGCTGAATGTTTACCCTGACGAACACTCATAACCATGTCCTCAGCCATACGGACCCTGTCAGGCTCATCATAGATGCGGCCCAGGGCATGAAAAAACGTATCAACAGTCATCCTCTCAGGAGCAGAAGGCGAGAGAGAAAAAGCCCAGGCTTGTGGGGCCCCCCGAAGTAGGGAAATAATGACCCCCACCCTCTGGAACTCATCCCCAGAAGAGCGAGGCCTCAGGGAGAAAAAAGTTTACACCCCTCCCTGAAGGCTCTGAACTCATTTTTATCCCCTGAGAAGTAGTCGGGCAGTTTAACTGGAGATTCAGGAGACACCAATGACACATCCTTACCACCAGAACCCAGAGACTCCGCAGCGACAGCCCCCAGTATGGTATCTACCAGCTGCTGTTGGGTCTGAGCCATCATGCGCTGCTCAACATTCAACTCCTGGAACCTTTGCGTCAGATGTTTCACCTGACCTGCTAACACCTGCATGGGATCCATGGGGATAACACTCCTAAATCTCCCCCTCAGAAAAAAAAATGTAACTGTCGTTTATAATGTCATGCACACCGCACTGCACTTGCTCACTGAGCCAGTGCGTGTGTCCTAAGTGAACAAACTGTGCACAATGATACCTGTATAGTAGAACCGCAGCAGAGAAGATGTGTGCTTCTGAGGACACAGGACCTTCCGCACCATGTGACTGCCAAGGGGCGGAGCCAGCACACGTCTCTCAGAGGCAGCAGTATCAGGTAGAGAATGTTTCAGGCCGAAGGACCTGCAGGCACGTGACTGCCTAGGGGCGTGGCCTAAGCTCCAGAGATCTAGGAGGTAAAGGAAAACTCCTAGAAGGGTAACTACGAAATAAAGTTACCGAGGGGCATAGACAGAATGGATAGTCAGGATAGCCAGGTCATACACATAGAGGGCGACGAAGTACAAAAGGAGCAGGCAGAGAATAACCAGAACACAGCCAAGGGGTCATACACAGACAGAGCAACGCAGTACAAAAAGGGACAGGCAAAACTCGTAACAGGGACACAGACAAAACAGAACCAAGCAAGCATAAAATGTAGCACAGGCACAAAGCACTGGCACAAGCACAGGGTCAGACACACTCAGCCAAAGGTCAGAGTATAAACGACAAAGGCTGGCTTCACAGTGAGGCTATAAAAAGCCTCCCAGGACCCAGAAAGAGGCCAACCAAGTTAACCCCGCGACTACCTGATCCAAGAACCCAGTAAACCATGACAGTTCTCTGACACAAAACACCGGAGATATGTCTCCAAGCTCTGGTTCAGACGCTCTGTCTGACCATTGGTCTGCGGATGAAAAGCCGATGAAAATGACAACTGCATCCCCCGCCGTGTACAAAATGCCTTCCAGAATTTGGACACAAACTGAGACCCCCGATCCGACACCACATCGGAGGGTACCCCGTGAAGTCTCACAATCTCCCCAATGAACACCTGCGCAAGAGTTTTAGCATTAGGAAGAGCAGGAAGAGCGATAAAATGTGCCATCTTGCTGAACCTGTCCACTACAACGAGTATGACTGTTTTACCCGAAGATGGCGGGAGGTCCGTAATAAAGTCCATAGACAGATGAGTCCACGGACGCTCCGGGATCTTCAAAGGTAAGAGGGCCCCAGACGGACGGGTATGTGGGGTCTTAGAGCACGCACAAACCCCACAGGACGCGACAAAAGTTACCACCTCCCTATGCAAGTTAGGCCACCAAAACCGGCGCTAGAGGAGATCCACAGTTGCTTTACTCCCTGGGTGTCCTGCCAAAGCTGAATTATGGTGTGCCTCGATCACCTTTTGTCGCAACTGATCAGGAACAAACAGTCTCCCTGGAGGTCCAACAGGGGCGTCCCCCTGAGCCTCCAATACCTCTTCCTCAAGCTCAGAGCATACTGCGCACACCACACCCCTCCTGAAGGATAGGAACCGGGTCATCCATCTTCCCAGCCCCAGGGAAACTGCGAGATAAGGCATCCGCCTTTACATTTTTTGACCCAGGACGATATGTGATGACAAAATTAAACCTGGTAAAAAACAACGACCACCTAGCTTGTCTGGGATTCTGACATTTAGCGGACTCTAAGTATAGCAGGTTCTTGTGATCAGTAATGATGGTGACCGGGTGTACTGCCCCCTCCAAAAAATGACGCCACTCCTCGAAAGCTAACTTAATGGCCAAGAGTTCCCTATTGCCGACATCGTAATTTCTCTCAGCGGACGACAATTTTTTAGAGAAGAAGGCGCACGGACGCCACTTACCAGGGGACGGACCTTGAGATAATACCGCTCCCACCCCTACCTCAGAAGCGTCTACCTCCACAATGAACGGCTGTGACGCATCTGGTTGAATGAGTATGGGTGCCGAAGCAAAACATTTTTTCAAGGAGGAAAACGCTTGACAAGCCTTGTCAGACCACCTTGAAAAATCCGTCCCTTTTTTAGTCATGTCTGTGAGAGGTTTAACTATGGACGAGAAATTACGAATAAATTTCCGGTAGTAGTTAGCAAACCCCAGGAAACGTTGTAATGCCTTAAGATCCTCTGGCAGATCCCACTCAAGAACTGCCCGTACTTTCCCAGGGTCCATACGAAAACCGGATGCTGACACCAGGAATCCTAAAAACTGAAGTTCCTGTACGGCGAACACACACTTTTCCCATTTGGCGTACAGTTTATTATCCCGCAAGATCTGCAACACCTGCCTAACATGCTCCTGATGAGACACAAGATCCGGCGAGTAAATTAAGATGTCATCCAGATATATTGTTAGAACCCTCTTGTTAGATTTTGTTTCAGTTTGCTGGTCACATGACCTTTTTACCCTATTTAGTCTGGCTCCGCCCTTCTGGCTTTGCTGGACTTCATTGTATTATCTACTCTTAAGCTAGCCGGGTGCTTAGGTGCCTTAAGGTACTGCCACACTAAACAATCCCGCTAGCGATCTCGTTAGCGTTGCATACTAATGAGATCGCTAGCGGGATTGTTTCTATATCGCTAAATGCGGCCACATTTAGCGATATAGTTAACGACGCTATCGCCGTTAGCGATCTTCTTAACGACTTTAGCGGTACAAAAGTACCGCTAAATCGCTAAGAAAAGGTGCCACACAGCGATAAAATACTTACCCAGCGGGAGCGCCAGCGATGAAATAGGGTCCGGAACGATTCCAGCGACGAGCGAGATCACAGCAGGAAGCTCGTCGCTGGAAGCTGCCGCACTGAACAATATCGCTAACGGGATCGCTAAATAGTGACGTTTTTTAGCGATCCCGTTAGCGATATTGTTTAGTGTGGCATACCCTTTACTCTGTCAGTTTTGCTTGATCTAAGGATCTCTTAGTATTTGTTTTCTGTTTTATATTCCCTGCTACACTTTCTGTTAGGAGGTGTCCAGCTTTTCACCCAGTCCCTAGATCTTGTAGGGATTCCTTCCTCGCAACTATAGGTCTTCGTTCAGACTAGCTGAGGACTTTAGCGGGTCTGGTCGCAGGATCAGGTTCCCCGTTACATCGTAGGGATCCAGCTCAGTCCTATTGTAGGGACAGAATTCCCACCTTTCCTTAGTGCTTGTAGCAGATCATAACATATATGACAACAAACTGTCCCACCAGGCGGCGAAAGATGTCATTAACAAAATGTTGAAACACCGCCGGGGCATTAGTCAGACCGAATGGCATGACAAGGTTCTCATAATGCCCCTCCCGAGTGTTAAACGCCGTCTTCCACTCATCCCCCTCCTTCATCCTAATAATAATAATAATCTTTATTTATTTTATATTTATATCCTAATCAGATTATACGCCCCCCTGAGATCCAACTTAGAGAACCATTTGGCACCCACGATCTGATTGAAGAGATCGGGAATAAGTGGGAGCGAATACGGATCTCGGACCGTAATCCGATTAAGCTCACGGAAATCCAGGCAAGGGCGTAGGCCTCCATCTTTCTTCTTCACAAAGAAGAACCCCGCGGCCACCGGGGAAGATGAAGGTCTAATATGCCCCTTAGCCAGACTCTCCAAAATATAATCCTTCATGGCCTGCCTCTCAGGACCAGAAAGGTTATACAACCTAGATTTCGGTAACTTGGCCTCAGGGAGCAATTTTTACAGAACAGTCATACGCGCGATGAGGAGGTAGTTCTTGACACCCTTTCTCCGAAAATACATCCTCAAAGTCCACCAGAAATGGAGGTAAGGCCCTAGGCGCGACCGCACCGATGACCGTGTTCATGCAGTTTTTATTACAGAATTCACTCCACTGGCTTATCTCTCTGGATTGCCAATTAATAACCGGGTTATGCTTAGTTAACCAAGGAAGGCCCAACACTATAGGAGTGGGAAGACCCTCGAACACATAACACGACAACAATTCTTTATGTATCGCCCCCACTCGAAGATCTATGTTATGCACCGCTTGCAAAAAACTACCTTGACCGAGAGGCCTGGCGTCGATTGAGAATATGGGGATGGGTTTAGCCAACACACTCAGTCGCATACCTTGAACCCATGCAAACCAAGCGTCCACCAGATTAGCCCCGGCCCCACTATCCAGAAGAACAGATATCCTCTCAGTTCTCGTACCGACCACCACCTCCGCCGGTACGAGAAATTGAGACGGACCTGGGGACGAAATACTTACTCCCAGATTGTCGTCCACCACACAACCTGGGATCAATAGTTTTCCGGCGACTTCTCACTCTGCAAAGGACGGGATGGACACCCCCCAATAAAATGTCCCTTTCTCCCGCAGAAGAAATACCTTCCTGTCTTGCGGCGCACTGCCAATCCCCTCCCTCGGAATGATGTCCCTCCTAACTGCATAGGCTCTTCTGGACTGACCAGGGGAACCTCCATATAAGGGGACCTAGTAGAAGGTGGAGTCATCACAGGGGGCGTAGTTACTCCGCACCTCTCCCGAAGCCGTCTGTCGATGCGAATAGCAAGGGCCATAGCGGCTTCCAGTGACGTGGGAGGGTCATACTGTGCCAGCACATCCTTTAATTTGTCAGATAAGCCTTGACAAAACTGGCTCCTAAGAGCCGGGTCATTCCACTGGGTGTCCGTGGCCCACCTACGGAACTCCGAACAGAATTCCTCCACCGGATGATCTCCCTGCTGTATCTTACGTAACTTAGATTCAGCAAGGGAGACCCGATCCGGGTCATCATATACAAGACCCAGAGCTGCGAAAAACCTATCCACTGACTGGAGAGCCGGGGAGCCCAGGGGAAGCGAGAACGCCCATGATTGGGGGTCCCCTTGTAGGAGGGAGATGACAATTCCCACCCTTTGATCTTCACTCCCCGATGACCGAGGTCGCAGCCGAAAGTACAATTTACATGCCTCCCGGAAAGCAAAAAACTTGTCCCGCCCTCCAGTGAACCTGTCTGGGAGAGCTACTTTAGGTTCAGGTCCGGCTTGCTCCAGGGGGTACAAAACCTTGGACTTAACGTCCGCCAGCTCCATGGACAAACTCTGCAACTGCCGAGCTAGACTGGCTACTGGATCCATGGTGGCTGGAGAGAATCTTTAGTATGGTCGGTGAAAATGTCACGCTGTCACTGTATACAGGAGGTCCGGGGTCTATGCTGACCCTAAGCTGGGGCCCTGACTAATCCCTCTACCTGGAGGTACTGTTGATGGTACAGAGGTCCAGGCCGCCAGTGTAACCCTATCTCCTGTGAATCCCTGTGTTGTGAATGGGTTTGAGATGAGTTCTGAGCAGAGGCTCCCTCTGGTGGTTACAAGCGGTACTAGTGAGGATTGGGAATCAGGTGTTACTGATTGGTCTTATTTAAGGGAATCATTTTCCCATCAGGGTTGCCGGTGATCAATTGTTCTGGTCTGAATCCTTCTTTCCAGTTTCCCTTGTAGCCTCCTGTGTCGTGTCTGCATCTCCTGCTATCAGATAAGACAATTTCTTCTTTTGTGTTTTTGCTATATTTTTGCATTTTGTCCTGCACTTCTGTGGGGGCCTTCTGGGTCCCCTCCGGGGGCTTTTGCCCTCTCGGTTTGGTTCAGCCACTGTGTTTTGTACTTTTGCTTTTTCCAGTTTTTTCAGTGGCTGCTGTTTTTGTTACACCAGAGAGCTAATTTAGGTGGTAGAGGTCGTGTGATCTCAGGTGATTTTGAAATTAGTAGAGTTGGTGTTTTTTCAGGGTTTTCTGGGATTGCAGTAAGTACCCTTCCTGTCCTTTTCTATTTAGATAGTTTGGGCCCCAGCGTTTGCTCATACTATTTTCTTTCTGTGTCAGTATTTCCTCTTGTCTAACCGCCATTACATGTTTGGGGGCTTTCTATTATCTTTGGGGTTCTGCTACGGGGCAGATAGCTTTCCTATTTCTATCTTTAGGTGTAGTTAGTTTCTCAGGCTGTGACGAGGCGTCTAGGACCATCGTAGGAACGCTCCACGGCTGCCTCTAGTTGTGGTGGTTAGTCAGGGTACTGCAATCCCATAGATTCCAACTGCTCTGGTGTATTTCCTTTTTTACCTGCACTCCTCAGCTACCGTAACATAACAGTATCACCGGCCCATAAAAATTGTATGGTACTCACAGAAGGGAAAAAATATTTTGAAGGAAGAAAAGTTGTCAGAGATATTTTTCTGTTTGTTGCATTTTTTTTTTTTTTTCCTCTGTATCTCTGGGTGCTGGGGAGGATTTTTTCTCCCAATGGAGTTTGCACAGTTGTCTGGCCGTGTGGATCAGCTTGCCACTGAGGTTCAGAGTATTGCTGCATATCTTGCTAGGTTGCCTGTTGTGGAGCCTAGGATCCCCATGCCAGATTTGTTTTTGGGGGATCGAGCTAAGTTTCAGAATTTCAAAAATAATTGTAAATTGTTTCTTGCCTTAAAATCTAAGTCCTCAGGAAACGCAGCGCAGCAGGTTCAAATTATCATCTCTCTCCTGCGCGGCGATCCTCAGGCTTGGGCTTTTTCCCTGATACCTGGGGATCCTGTTTTGAGTGATGTTGATGCATTTTTTCAGGCTTTGGGGTTATTGTACGATGAGCCTAATGTCACTGATCAAGCTGAAAAAGCCTTGTTGGCATTAAATCAGGGGCTTGATGACGCTGAGTTATACTGCCAGAGATTCCGTAGGTGGGCAGTCCTGACCAAATGGAATGACGACGCTTTGGCGGCCCTTTTCCGGAAGGGTCTGTCGGATAATGTAAAGGATGTTATGGTGGGATTCCCTGTCCCCTCTGGTCTCAATGATTCTATGTCATTAGCGATTCAAATTGACAGACGTTTGCGTGAGCGGAGAAGTATGCGTGGTATGGTGTTGCCTTGTGAGCCAGCTGCTGAGCCCATGCAGTGTGATGGAGTGGTGTCTGGGGCACAGCGTCATGAGTTTCGAAAGCGCAATGGGTTATGTTTCTACTGTGGTGATGCCTCTCATGCTATTTCAGTCTGCCCTAAGCGGGGAAGACATTTTGCACGCTCAGTTGTCTTGGGTAGTGTTCAGACTAAGTTTTTATTAACTGTCACTCTGATATGCTCTCTGTCCTCATTTTCTGCTCAGGCTTTCGTTGATTCTGGAGCAGCTATTAACCTGATGGATTATGATTTTGCTAAACGTTGTGGATTTCCCTTGATACCCCTACAGAAGTCTATTCCCCTACTGGGGATCGATTCTACCCCTTTGGCTGAGAATAAACCCCAGTTTTCTACTCAGGTGATAATGAGGGTTGAACCTGATCACCAGGAGTGCTGCAAATTTTTGGTTCTATATAATCTGCATGACATTATCGTGCTGGGTTTCCCTTGGTTACAGTCTCATAATCCTGTTTTGGATTGGAAATCTGTGTCTGTAACCAGTTGGGGCTGCCAATGTGTTAATACCAACACTCCTGTTTTTTCTGCCTCCCCCCAGGCTGAGGATGTTCCTGACTTTTTGTTTGATTTTTCTGATGTGTTTAGCGAAAGTAAATCTGCATCCTTACCTCCCCATAGGAGCTATGACTGCGCTATTGAATTAGTGCCAGGTAGTAAATTCCCTAAGGGTCGCCTTTTTAACTTGTCTGTACCTGAACATGACGCTATGCGGTCTTATATCAAGGAATCATTGGAGAAGGGTCATATCAGACCATCCTCTTCACCCTTAGGTGCCGGTTTTTTCTTTGTGGCCAAAAAAGATGGTTCATTAAGGCCGTGTATTGATTATCGTCTCTTGAATAATATTACTGTGAAATATCAATACCCGTTACCCTTGATTTCTGACCTGTTTTCCAGGGTGAAAAACGCTACTTGGTTTACCAAGCTTGACCTCAGGGGGGCGTATAACCTTATTCGCATTAAGCACGGGGATGAATGGAAGACGGCATTTAACACCCTGAAGGGCATTTTGAGTACCTTGTGATGCCCTTTGGGCTCACTAATGCTCCTTCCGTCTTCCAGTCCTTCATGAATGACATTTTCAGGGATTTTGTGGACAAGTTTCTGATTGTTTATTTGGATGATATCTTGATTTTTTCTAATGACTGGGACTCTCATGTGAAACATGTTCGAACTGTATTCCAGATTTTGAGAGAGAATGCTCTGTATGTGAAGGGATCAAAGTGTCTTTTTGGCGTACAGAAGATCTCATTTCTTGGATTCATTTTGTCCCCATCTGTTATTGAAATGGACCCGGTCAAGGTTCAGGCCATCTGTGATTGGGTCCAACCTACTTCATTAAAGGCTCTTCAGAGATTTTTGGGTTTTGCCAATTTTTATCGTAAATTTATTGGTAATTTCTCTGTTATTGTTAAACCATTAACTGATTTGACCAGAAAGGGTTCTGATGTGGTGAATTGGCCTCCTGAGGCAGTCTCTGCGTTTCAGGAACTTAAGCAGAGATTCACTTCTGCTCCTGTTCTACGGCAGCCTGATGTTTCTCTGCCATTTCAGGTGGAGGTTGATGCCTCTGAAATTGGGGCAGGTGCCGTTTTGTCCCAAAAATATCCAGAGACCTCTAAAAGTAACCCTTGTGCCTTTTTTTCTCGAAAATTTTCTCCTACTGAACGTAATTATGACGTGGGTAATCGGGAGTTATTGGCCATGAAGTGGGCTTTTGAAGAGTGGAGACATTGGCTGGAGGGAGCCAAACATCAGGTGGTGGTCCTTACGGACCATAAGAATCTGGTCTATCTGGAATCTGCCAAGCGACTCAATCCTAGACAGGCCAGGTGGGCCTTGTTTTTCACACGTTTTAATTTTGTGGTTTCCTTTCTTCCTGGCACTAAGAATGTTAAGGCGGATGCCCTCTCGAGGAGTTTCCTTGCGGACTCTCCTGAGCTATCTGATCCCTCTGTTATTTTGAAGGAGGGTGTAGTTCTTTCCGCCATCTCGCCCAATTTGAGACTTGCTCTGGAGGGGTGTCAGGAGGATAGGCCCGAGCGCTGCCCTGTTGGAAAATTGTTTGTCCCGGACCAATGGAAAAAGAGTGTGATGTCTGAGATTCATTGTTCCGCATTGGCTGGGCATCCTGGAATTTTTGGTACCAGAGACTTGGTTAGTCGGTCCTTTTGGTGGCCTACCTTGTCTCGCGATGTCAGGGAATTTGTGCAGTCCTGCGGGACTTGCTCTCGCTCCAAGCCTTGCTCTCGCTCTAGTGGTTTGTTGATGCCATTGCCTGTGCCCAAGAGACCATGGACCCATATCTCTATGGATTTCATTTCCGATCTTCCTGTTTCTCAGAGAATGACCACCATCTGGGTAATTTGTGATAGGTTTTCCAAAATGATACATCTTGTGCCATTACCTAAGTTGCCTTCCTCCTCTGAATTGGTGCCGTTGTTCCTTCAGCACGTGGTTCGTTTACACGGCATTCCTGAGAACATTGTGTCTGACAGAGGAGTCCAGTTTGTTTCCAGATTTTGGAGGACTTTTTGTTCTAAACTGGGTGTTCAATTGTCTTTCTCCTCGGCATTTCATCCTCAGACCAATGGTCAAACTGAGAGAACAAACCAGACATTGGAGACTTATCTAAGATGCTTTGTGTCTGCTGATCAGGATGACTGGGTCTCTTTTTTGCCTTTGGCTGAGTTTGCTCTTAATAATAGGGCTAGCTCTGCCACTTTGATGTCTCCGTTTTTCTGTAATTCTGGGTTTCACCCTCGATTTTCTTCAGGACAGACGGAGGCTTCTGTCTGTCCAGGTGTTGACTCTGTTGTTGAGCGTATGCAGCAGATTTGGGACCAGGTAGTGGAGAGGTTGTCCCTCTCTCAGGAGAAGGCCCAGCGGTTTGCTAACCGGCATAGGACTGATGGTCCTCGGTTTAAAGTGGGGGACTTGGTCTGGTTGTCCTCAAAGAATATTCCTATGAGAGTAGCATCTCCTAAATTTAAGCCTAGGTTCATTGGACCTTATAAGATCATGGAGATTATTAATCCTGTTTCTTTTCGTTTGCTTCTTCCAGGGACATTTAAGATCCATAACGTGTTCCACAAGTCCTTGTTGAAGAGGTTTGTTGAGCCAGTGGTTCCTGCTGCTGTGCCTCCTGACCCTGTTTTGGTTGAGGGCAATCTGGAGTATGTGGTTGAGAAAATATTGGATTCTCGTTTTTCTAGACGAAGACTCCAGTATTTGGTTAAATGGAGAGGTTATGGTCAGGAAGATAATTCTTGGGTGTTTGCTTCGGACATCCATGCTAGGAGACTTATCCGTGCGTATCATAGAACTCATCCTGACCGACCTGGTTGCTCAAATGAGGGTTCGGTGACCCCTCCTCAAGGGGGGGGTACTGTTGTGAATGGGTTTGAGATGAGTTCTGAGCAGAGGCTCCCTCTGGTGGTTACAAGCGGTACTAGTGAGGATTGGGAATCAGGTGTTACTGATTGGTCTTATTTAAGGGAATCATTTTCCCATCAGGGTTGCCGGTGATCAATTGTTCTGGTCTGAATCCTTCTTTCCAGTTTCCCTTGTAGCCTGCTGTGTCGTGTCTGCATCTCCTGCTATCAGATAAGACAATTTCTTCTTTTGTGTTTTTGCTATATTTTTGCATTTTGTCCTGCACTTCTGTGGGGGCCTTCTGGGTCCCCTCCGGGGGCTTTTGCCCTCTCGGTTTGGTTCAGCCACTGTGTTTTGTACTTTTGCTTTTTCCAGTTTTTTCAGTGGCTGCTGTTTTTGTTACACCAGAGAGCTAATTTAGGTGGTAGAGGTCGTGTGATCTCAGGTGATTTTGAAATTAGTAGAGTTGGTGTTTTTTCAGGGTTTTCTGGGATTGCAGTAAGTACCCTTCCTGTCCTTTTCTATTTAGATAGTTTGGGCCCCAGCGTTTGCTCATACTATTTTCTTTCTGTGTCAGTATTTCCTCTTGTCTAACCGCCATTACATGTTTGGGGGCTTTCTATTATCTTTGGGGTTCTGCTACGGGGCAGATAGCTTTCCTATTTCTATCTTTAGGTGTAGTTAGTTTCTCAGGCTGTGACGAGGCGTCTAGGACCATCGTAGGAACGCTCCACGGCTGCCTCTAGTTGTGGTGGTTAGTCAGGGTACTGCAATCCCATAGATTCCAACTGCTCTGGTGTATTTCCTTTTTTACCTGCACTCCTCAGCTACCGTAACATAACACCCTGACTCTCAGTAATCTAGTCCTGAGAAGGACCCTGATCACCACCACAGGGGACGGGAAGGTAAATGCCTACACACAGTATAAGACGAACAAGACAGTACAAGGGGTAAAACAAAAGACCACCTTGCATGCAAAACTCACTCTACAACTACAGAGGGAACACCAACGGGTAAGGAGATAAACAATAAAGCGAGGAGGGGAAAAAACCACACCAGGTACTCTTCACTTCAGACTTCACAATACCACGATCCGCTCTGCTGGTCTGCATGAATGCTTTCACCGACACTTCCCTAGCAGACTGGCAGGTATTTGAAGGAATCCCATTACTGCAGTATTAACTGCAGCTGGGCGAGGCTGGGCCTGTCTAGCACAGAGAGAGGGAGAATTAACTCCTTCACTGCCAAAAAACACCAAGCACCAGAAACTCAGCTGTGAGAAGTCAGGTTGTGTAATCGCATTATCATTCCATTTGGTCAGGACTGCCCACTTTCGAAATTTCTGACAGTACAGCTCAGCAGCTTCACTACCCTGATTTAATGCCAACAAGGTCTTTTCAGCTTGATCAGGGACATTAGGTTCATCGTACATCAACCCCAGAGCCTGAAAAAACACATCAACATCATTCAAAACATTATCCCCAGGTGTCAGGGAAAAAGCCCAATCCTGAGGGTCGCCGCGCAGCAGAGAGATGACAATTTGAACCTGCTGTGCCGCGTTCCCCGAGGACTTAGGCTTTAAGGCAAAAAAAAAACTTACAGTTATTTTTGAAATTCAGAAATTTAGACAGATCCCCCAAAAATAAATCTGGTATGGGGATCATAGGTTCCACAACCGGAAACCTAGCAAGATAGGTAGCAATACTCCGAACCTCAGTGGCAAGCTGCTCCACACGGCCAGACAGCTGTGCAAACTCCATTGAGAGAAAAAAAAAATTCCTCCTCAGCACCCAGAGAAAAAGAGGGAAAAACATGCAACAAAACAGAGAGAGAAAAAAAAAATTGCTGACAACTCCCTTTTTTTTTTTCTTTTTCCCTTTTTACAATTTTTCCCTTCTGTGAGTACCAAATAATTTTCAGTGTGGCCGGTAATACTGTTATGTTTTGGTAGCTGAGGAAAAATTGCAAAAAATATCCAAAATAGTAATACACCAGAGAGGCTGGAAACTATTGGATTGCAGTACAGTCATGGCCAAAAGTTTTGAGAATGACACAAATATTATATTTTCACATGATCTGCTGCCCTCTGGTTTTTATGTGTGTTTGACAGATGTTTTTATCACAGACAGAAATATAATAATTGCAAACATATGAGTAACAAAAGCTTATATTGACAGTTAGAATGAGTTAATGCAGCAAGTCAATATTTGCAGTGTTGACCCTTCTTCTTCAAGACCTCTGCAATTCTCCTGGCATGCTCTCAATCAACTGATTTCGCTGCGGATCCGCAACTGATTTCGCTGCGGATCCGCGACTGATTTCGCTGCTGATCCACGACTGATTTTGCTGCTGATTCGCTGCGGATCCGCAGCGGATTTCGCTGCTGATCCGCGGCTGATTTCGCTGCTGATCCGCTGCGGATCCGCAGCGGATTTCGCTGCTGATCCGCGGCTGATTTCGCTGCTGATCCGCGGCTGATTTCGCTGCTGATTCGCGGCGGATTTCGCTGCTGATTTCGCTGTTGATCCGCTGCGGATCCGCAGCAGATTTCGCTGCTGATCCGCGGCTGATTTCGCTGCTGATCCGCGGCTGATTTCGCTGCTGATCCGCGGCTGATTTCGCTGCTGATCCGCGGCTGATTTCGCTGCTGATCCGCGGCGGATTTCGCTGCTGATCCGCGGCGGATTTTGCTGCTGATTCGCTGCGGATCCGCGGCTGATTTTGCTGCTGATCCGCGGCGGATTTCGCTGCTGATCCGCGACTGATTTTGCTGCTGATTCGCTGCGGATCCGTAGCAGATTTCGCTGCTGATCCGCGGCTGATTTCGCTACTGATCCGCGGCGATTTCGCTGCTGATCCGCGGCTGATTTCGCTGCTGATCCGCGGCTGATTTCGCTGCTGATCCGCGGCGGATTTCGCTGCTGATTCACTGCAGATCCGCGGCGGATTTTGCTGCGGATCCGCGGCTGATTATCTGCTGATTCATCTGCGCTAGCGGGTATAGCATAACGCGATCGCGTTATGCTATACCGTTACCAGCCGGTCACCGCTACGTGTTGAAGGGCTGGTAAAACGCAATATGAACCCAGCCTTAGGGTTAGAACTAGGGTTAGGGTTAGCATTAGGGTTAAGGTTAGAATTACGGTTAGGGTTGGAATTTGGGTTAGGGTTGGAATTAGGGTTAGGGTTGGAATTAGGGTTAGGGTTGGAATTAGGGTTAGGCTTGTAGTTAGGTTTATGGTTAGAGTTGGGATTAGGGTTAGGGGTGTGTTGGGGTTAGGGTTATGATTAGGGTTTGTATTAGGGTTAGGTGTGTGTAGGGGTTAGGGTTGGGGTTAGGGGTGTGTTGGGGTTAGGGTTGGAGTTAGAATTGAGGGGTTTCCACTATTTAGGCACATCAGGGGGTCTCCATACGCGACATGGCGCCACCATTGATTCCTGCAAATTTTGCGTTCAAAAAGTCAAACAGTGCTCCTTTTATTCCAAGCCCCGACGTATGCCCAAACAGTGGTTTATCCCCACATATGGGGTATCAGCGTACTCGGGAAAAATTGCACAACAACTTTGGGGGTTCTAATTTCTCCTGTTAACATTGGGAAAAAAAATTGGGGACTAAAAATTATTTTTGTGGAAAAAAAATGATTTTATATTTTCACGGCTCTGCGTTATAAACTTCTGTGAAGGACTTGGAGATTCAAAGTGCTTATCACACATCTATAGGAGTTCCTTGGGGGATCTAGTTTCCAAAATGGGGTCAATTGTGGGGAGTTTCTACTGTTTAGGCACATCAGGGACTCTGCAAACGTAACATGACGCCCGAAGACCATTCCATCAAGTGGGCATTTCAAAACGTCACTACTTCCCATCCGAGCCCCGACGTGTGCCCATACAGTAGTTTTCTCCCACATATGGGATATCAGCATACTCAGGACAAATTGGACAACAACTTTTGGGGTCTAATTTCTCATGTTACCCTTGGGAAAATAAAAAAATTGGGGACTAAAAGATCCTGATTGTGGAAAAAATATGATTTTTTTATTTTCATGCCCGGGCGTTATAAACTTCTGTGTAGCCCTTGGGGGTTCAAAGTGCTCACCACACATCTAGATAAGTTCTTTGCCGGGTCTAGTTTCCAAAATGGGGTCACTTGTGGGGAGTTTCTACTGTTTAGGCACATCAGGGGCTCTGCAAACTTAACAAGATGCCCGCAGACCATTCCATCAAGTCGGCATTTCAAAGCGTCACTACATCCCTTCCGAGCCCTGACGTGTGCCCAAACAGTGGTTCCCCCCCACATATGGGGTACTAGCGTACTCAGGAGAAACTGGACAACAACTTTTGGGGTCCAATTTCTCCTGTAACCATTGTGAAAATAAAAAACAGTGGGCTAAAAAATCATTTTTTGAGAAAAAAAAATTATTTTTTATTTTCGCGGCTCTGCGTTATAAACTTCTGTGAAGCACCTGGGGTTCAAAGTGCTCACTATGCATCTAGATAAGTTCCTTAGGGGGTCTAGTTTCCAAAATGGGGTCACTTGTGGGGGAGCTCCAATGTTTAGGCACACAGGGACTCTCCAAATGCGACATGGCAACCGCTAAATATTCCAGCATATTTTCTATTCAAAAAGTCAAATGGCGCTCCTTCCCTTCTGAGCCCTGCCGTGCGCCCAAACAGTGGTTTATGACCACATATGAGGTATCTGTGTACTCAGGAGAAATTGCCCAACAAATTTTAGGATCCAATTTATACTGTTGCCCAAGTGAAAATGAAAAAAACTGAGGCTAAAAGAAAATTTTTGTGAAAAAAAAGTACTTTCTTTTTTTTACGGATCAATTTGTGAAGCACCTGGGGGTTCAAAGTGCTCACTATGCATCTAGATAAGTTCCTTAGGGGGTCTAGTTTCCAAAATGGGGTCACTTGTGGGGGAGCTCCAATGTTTAGGCACACAGGGACTCTCCAAATGCGACATAGCAACCGCTAAATATTCCAGCATATTTTCCATTCAAAAAGTCAAATGGCGCTCCTTCCCTTCTGAGCCCTGCCGTGCGCCCAAACAGTGGTTTATGACCACATATAAGGTATCTGTGTACTCAGGAGAAATTGCCCAACAAATTTTAGGATCCAATTTATACTGTTGCCCATGTGAAAATGAAAATAACTGAGGCTAAAAGAAAATTTTTGTGAAAAAAAAGTACTTTCTTTTATTTACGGATCAATTTGTGAAGCACCTGGGAGTTCAAAGTGCTCACTATGCATCTAGATAAGTTCCTTAGGGGGTCTAGTTTCCAAAATGGGGTCACTTGTGGGGGAGCTCCAATGTTTAGGCACACAGGGACTCTCCAAATGCGACATGGCAACCGCTAAATATTCCAGCATATTTTCCATTCAAAAAGTCAAATGGTGCTCCTTCCCTTCTGAGCCCTGCCGTGCGCCCAAACAGTGGTTTATGACCACATATGAGGTATGTGTGTACTCAGGAGAAATTGCCCAACAAATTTTAGGATCCATTTTCTCCTGATGCCCATGTAAAAATGAAAAAATTGATGCTAAAAGAAAATTTTTGTTGGAAAAATTAAAATGTCCATTTTTTCCTTCCACGTTGCTTTAGTTCCTGTGAAGCACCTGAAGGGTTAATAATCTTCTTGAATGTAGTTTTGAGTAGCTTGAGGGGTGCAGTTTTTTATAAAGGTGTCACTTTTGGGTATTTTCTGCCATATAGACCCCTCAAAGTGACTTCAAATGTGAGGTGGTTCCTAAAAAAAATGGTTTTGTAAATTTTGCTGTAAAAATGAGAAATCGCTGGTCAACTTTTAACCCTTATAACTTCCTAACAAAAAAAAATGTTGTTCCCAAAATTGTGCTGATGTAAAGTAGACATGTGGGAAATGTTATTTATTAACTATTTTGTGCCACATAACTCTCTGGTTTAACAGAATAAAAATTAAAGATTTGAAAATTACAAAATTTTCAGAATTTTCGCCAAATTTCCATTTTTTTCAAAATAAACGCAAAAATTATCTACCTAAATTTACCACTAACATGAAGCCCAATATGTCACGAAAAAACAATCTCAGAATCGCTAGGATCCGTTGAAGCGTTCCTGAGTTATTACCTCATAAAGGGACACTGGTCAGAATTGCAAAAAATGGCAAGGTCTTTAAGGTCAAAATAGGCTGGGTCTTGAAGGGGTTAAGAGATGGTCCTGGCGCTTGCTGGTCTTTCTTGGGCGCCCTGAAGCCTTTTTGGCAACAATGGAACCTCTCTCCTTGAAGTTCTTGATGATGCGATAGATTGTTGACTGAGGTGCAATCTTTCTAGCTGCGATACTCTTCCCTGTTAGGCCATTTTTGTGCATTGCAATAATGACTGCACGTGTTTCTTTAGAGATAACCATGGTTAACAGAAGAGAAACAATGATGCCAAGCACCAGCCTCCTTTTAAAGTGTCCAGTGGTGTCATTCTTACTTAATCATGACAGATTGATCTCCAGCCATGTCCTCATCAACACCCACACCTGTGTTAATGGAGCAATCACTGAAAAGAGGTTAGCTGGTCCTTTTAATGCAGGGCTGCAATGATGTTGAAATGTGTTTTGGGGGATAAAGTTCATTTTCTAGCCAAATATTGACTTTGCAAGTAATTGCTGTTAAGCTGATCACTCTTTATAACATTCTGGAGTATATGCAAATTGCCATTAGAAAAAGTGAAGCAGTAGACTTTGTAAAAATTAATATTTGTGTCATTCTCAAAACTTTTGGCCATGACTGTACTCTGAACTAACCGCCACACTACAGTCATGGCCAAAAGTTTTGAGAATGACACAAATATTATATTTTCACATGATCTGCTGCCCTCTGGTTTTTATGTGTGTTTGACAGATGTTTTTATCACAGACAGAAATATAATTGCAAACATATGAGTAACAAAAGCTTATATTGACAGTTAGAATGAGTTAATGCAGCAAGTCAATATTTGCAGTGTTGACCCTTCTTCTTCAGGACCTCTGCAGTTCTCCCTGGCATGCTCTCAATCAACTTCTGGATCAAATCCTGACTGATAGCAGTCCATTCTTGCACAATCAATTCTTTCATTTTGTCAGAATTTTTAGGTTTTTGTTTGTCCACCCGTCTCTTGATGATTGACCACAAGTTCTCAATGGGATTAAGATCTGGGGAGTTTCCAGGCCATGGACCCAAAATCTCTATGTTTTGTTCCCTGAGCCATTTAGTTATCACCTTTGCTTTATGGCAAGGTGCTCCATCATGCTGGAAAAGGCATTGTTGATCGCCAAACTGCTCTTGGAGGGTTGGGAGAAGTTGCTCTTGGAGGACATTCTGGTACCATTCTTTATTCATGGCTGTGTTTTTAGGCAAGACTTTGAGAGAGCCGATTCCCTTGGCTGAGAAGCAACCCCACACATGAATGGTTTCAGGATGCTTAACAGTTGGCATGAGACAAGACTGGTGGTAGCGCTCACCTTGTCTTCTCCAAATGAGGCATTTTCCTGATGTCCCAAACAATCGAAAAGGGGATTCATCAGAGAAAATAACTTTACCCAGTCCTCAGCAGTCCACTGCCTGTACCTTTTGCAGAATATCAGTCTGTCCATGATGTTTTTTCTGGAGAGAAGTGGCTTCTTTGCTGCCCTCCTTGAGACCAGACCTTGCTCCAAGAGTCTCCGCCTCACAGTGCGTGCAGATGCACTCACACCTGCCTGCTGCCATTCCTGAGCAAGCTCTGCACTGCTGGTAGCCCGATCCCGCAGCTGAAACACTTTTAAGAGATGGTCCTGGCGCTTGCTGGTCTTTCTTGGGCGCCCTGAAGCCTTTTTGGCAACAATGGAACCTCTCTCCTTGAAGTTCTTGATGATGCGATAGATTGTTGACTGAGGTGCAATCTTTCTAGCTGCGATACTCTTCCCTGTTAGGCCATTTTTGTGCATTGCAATGATGACTGCACGTGTTTCTTTAGAGATAACCATGGTTAACAGAAGAGAAACAATGATGCCAAGCACCAGCCTCCTTTTAAAGTGTCCAGTCCAGTGGTGTCATTCTTACTTAATCATGACAGATTGATCTCCAGCCATGTCCTCATCAACACCCACACCTGTGTTAATGGAGCAATCACTGATAAGAGGTTAGCTGGTCCTTTTAATGCAGGGCTGCAATGATGTTGAAATGTGTTTTGGGGGATAAAGTTCATTTTCTAGCCAAATATTGACTTTGCAAGTAATTGCTGTTAAGCTGATCACTCTTTATAACATTCTGGAGTATATGCAAATTGCCATTAGAAAAAGTGAAGCAGTAGACTTTGTAAAAATTAATATTTGTGTCATTCTCAAAACTTTTGGCCATGACTGTACTCTGAACTAACCGCCACACTACAGTCATGGCCAAAAGTTTTGAGAATGACACAAATATTATATTTTCACATGATCTGCTGCCCTCTGGTTTTTATGTGTGTTTGACAGATGTTTTTATCACAGACAGAAATATAATTGCAAACATATGAGTAACAAAAGCTTATATTGACAGTTAGAATGAGTTAATGCAGCAAGTCAATATTTGCAGTGTTGACCCTTCTTCTTCAGGACCTCTGCAGTTCTCCCTGGCATGCTCTCAATCAACTTCTGGATCAAATCCTGACTGATAGCAGTCCATTCTTGCACAATCAATTCTTTCATTTTGTCAGAATTTTTAGGTTTTTGTTTGTCCACCCGTCTCTTGATGATTGACCACAAGTTCTCAATGGATTAAGATCTGGGGAGTTTCCAGGCCATGGACCCAAAATCTCTATGTTTTGTTCCCTGAGCCATTTAGTTATCACCTTTGCTTTATGGCAAGGTGCTCCATCATGCTGGAAAAGGCATTGTTGATCGCCAAACTGCTCTTGGAGGGTTGGGAGAAGTTGCTCTTGGAGGACATTCTGGTACCATTCTTTATTCATGGCTGTGTTTTTAGGCAAGACTGTGAGAGAGCCGATTCCCTTGGCTAAGAAGCAACCCCACACATGAATGGTTTCAGGATGCTTAACAGTTGGCATGAGACAAGACTGGTGGTAGCGCTCACCTTGTCTTCTCCAAATGAGGAGTTTTCCTGATGTCCCAAACAATCGAAAAGGGGATTCATCAGAGAAAATAACTTTACCCCAGTCCTCAGCAGTCCACTGCCTGTACCTTTTGCAGAATATCAGTCTGTCCATGATGTTTTTTCTGGAGAGAAGTGGCTTCTTTGCTGCCCTCCTTGAGACCAGGCCTTGCTCCAAGAGTCTCCGCCTCACAGTGCGTGCAGATGCACTCACACCTGCCTGCTGCCATTCCTGAGCAAGCTCTGCACTGCTGGTAGCCCGATCCCGCAGCTGAAACACTTTTAAGAGACGGTGCTGGCGCTTGCTGGTCTTTCTTGGGCGCCCTGGAGCCTTTTTAGCAACAATGGAACCTCTCTCCTTGAAGTTCTTGATGATGCGATAGATTGTTGACTGAGGTGCAATCTTTCTAGCTGCGATACTCTTCCCTGTTAGGCCATTTTTGTGCATTGCAATGATGACTGCACGTGTTTCTTTAGAGATAACCATGGTTAACAGAAGAGAAACAATGATGCCAAGCAAGCACCAGCATGCTTTTAAAGTGTCCAGTGGTGTCATTCTTACTTAATCATGACAGATTGATCTCCAGCCATGTCCTCATCAACACCCACACCTGTGTTAATGGAGCAATCACTGGAAAGAGGTTAGCTGGTCCTTTTAAGGCAGGGCTGCAATGATGTTGAAATGTGTTTTGGGGGATAAAGTTAATTTTCTAGCCAAATATTGACTTTGCAAGTAATTGCTGTTAAGCTGATCACTCTTTATAACATTCTGGAGTATATGCAAATTGCCATTAGAAAAAGTGAAGCAGTAGACTTTGTAAAAATTAATATTTGTGTCATTCTCAAAACTTTTGTCCATGACTGTAGAAGTAGCCGTGGAGCGTACCTACGGTGATCCTAGACGCCTCGTCACAGCCGGAGAAATAACTACACCTAAAGGCAGAAAGATGAAAGCTATCTGCCCCGGAGCAGAATCCCCAAAGAAATAGGAAGCCCCCAAACATGTAATGGCGGTTAGGCAAGAAGAAAATACGGACACAGACAGAAAAAAGAATGAGCAAACGCTGGGGCCCAATCTGTCTAGATAGAAAAGTACAGGAAAGAATTCTGACTGCAACCCAAAAACCCTGACAAAAATACCAACACTTCTGATTACCAAAAAACCTGAGATCACATGATCTCTGCCACCCAAATCAGATCTCTGGTGTAACACACAGCAACACAGCAAATAAAAAGTGACAAAGGAACAAGGCAAAAGTGCAAACACAAAATCAACACAATTGCAGTGCCAGACCCCAAAAGGGGACCAGGCTGTAGTCCACTGCAAGCAGGAAACCAGCAGAGAAAATCCAACAGAGGAAAAAAAAGGCAAAACACTTATCTGAATGAGAGCAGGAAAGCAAGCTGTGCTCCAAGCAAGACCAGAGGAACAATTGATTACCGGCAAGGCTGCTGGGAACTCAGATCACTTATATCATACCATTCAGAGCCAGCTGAAGGCCATTCAGCAATCAGTTAATTCCCCTCAGCAACCACCGGAGGGAGCCCCAGCTCAGAAGTCGCCTCCAGATTATTCACAACAGTAAGGTTTATGTACTGGAGACAGGATGGGGCCGTCCCGATGGGTACACCTTGTCACGGTAGCATGGCTTTTGCTTTTTAGATCAAAATAGCATTAACTAAGTACCTCATGCTATTTGGTGTTTTTCTGGGGTTTTTGTCTGTGAAATGGTCACATTGTGAACGTGCTCTTACACTTTGCTCGTAGTCTGACCTATTTCTTTGGCTTTGAGGCTATCAAGTCAATAATCAGACCAATGAAAGTTGAAGTCCCGTACAGGGACTAAGTAAACCAAAAAGGAAAGACAAATTAAGTTTGTAAAAATAGATATAAAAAAAAACAACAAAAATATTAAAAACTAATGGAAAAATATTCAGCAGCTAAAATAGTTGTTTTCTATGTAAAAACAAAAGTAGACAAAAAAACACTTTTTTTCAAATACTAAATCCGATATGTCCTGAATAATATTTAGTTACTAAAAACACTTTATTTAAAAAGAAAATAGAAAACAGTACAAATACTTGGAATCGACATGTCCAGAACGACCTGATCTATGAAAGTCTCCAATTATTTCTCCTGTATAAGGAACATTGTGAAAGGATAAATATAAAGATTATCCATCATCCTGACACACAGAAAATACTCCGCACACCTCCTACACACAGCTCTGTGTCGCATGCATGCGGCTCAGCTTCGTACATCTCGTTCCACCCGCTGCTCCGTACACCTCGTACAGCTGTGACTCACCTCCGTACACCTCGTACACACACGGCTCTGCTCCGTACACACTCGGCTCTGCTCCATACACGTCGTATACAGACGGCTCCGCACTGTACACCTTGTACACACACGGTTCTGCTCGATACACAACAGGCTCTGCTTCGTACACCTTGTACACATGCGGCTCTGCTCTGTACACACGGCTCCACCTCGTACACGCGCGGCGCCGCTCCTTAAACCTTGTACACGCACGGCTCCGCTTGGGACCGGCGTGGCTCTGCTCCATACTCCTTGTACATGCTCAGCTCCGTACAACTCGCACACACACAACTCCGCTCCATACATCTCGTACACACTCGGCTCCGCTCATTACACCTCGTACACACATGGCTCCACTCCATACACCTTGTACACATGCAGCTCCGCTCCGTACACAAGTGGCTCCGTTCCATACACCTCATACACACGCAGCTCCACTGCATACACACGCGGCTCCGCTCCGTGCACCTCGTACACACGGCTCCGCTCCATACACCTCGTACACACGCGGCTTCGCTCCATACACTTTGTACACACAGGGCTCTGCTCCGTACACTTCATACACACGCTGCTCCGCTCTGTACACCTTGTCCACACGCTACTCCGCTCCGTACACACGCTGCTCCGCTCCGTACACCTCGTACACACACGGCTTTGCTCCCCACCTCGTACACACGCTGCTCCGCTCCGTACACCTCGTACACACACGGCTTTGCTCCCTACACCTCGTACACACGTCGCTCCGCTCCGTGAACCTCGAACACGACTCCGCTCCGTACACCTTGTAGACACACGGCTCCGCTCCGTACACCTCGTACACATACGGCTCTGCTCCCTACACCTTGTACACACGTTGCTCCGCACACCACGTCGTACACACACTGCTCTTCTCCCTACACCTTGCACACACGTGGCTCCGCTCCGTACACCTCGAACACACGGCTCCGCTGCGTACACCTCGTACACACACAGCTCTGCTCCCTACACCTCGTACACACACGGCTTTGCTCCCCACCTCGTACACACGCTGCTCCGCTCCGTACACCTCGTACACACACGGCTTTGCTCCCTACACCTCGTACACACGTCGCTCCGCTCCGTAAACCTCGAACACACGGCTCCGCTCCGTACACACACGGCTCCGCTCCATACACCCCGTACACACACGGCTCCGCTCCGTACACCTCGTACACACACGGCTCCGCTCCGTACACCTCGTACACACACGGCTCCTCTCCGTACACCTCGTACACACACGGCTCCACTCCGTACACCTCGTACACACCGCTCCGCTCCGTACACCTCGTACACACGGCTCTGCTGCATCCACACTGTAAACCCCTCCTGACCCCACACATAAACTTCCCCTCATCCAGCACCATGACAACCAGCACAGCAGAGTCCTGCATACACTGAGGCCTCTGATCATGTGACCCCTGACTCCTCCCCTCCTGTGACCTCATCACAGGTCCTGTGCGCACAGAACAGCCATATATGTGGAGTGCGGCTCTGCAGGTGGAGGTAGGTGCTGGAGATTCCCCATTACTGGGCACAGAACAGCCATATATGTGGTGTGCGGCTCTGCAGGTGGAGGTAGGTGCTGGAGATTCCCCATTACTGGGCACAGAACAGCCATATATGTGGAGTGCGGCTCTGCAGGTGGAGGTAGGTGCTGGAGATTCCCCATTACTGGGCACAGAACAGCCATACATGTGGAGTGCGGCTCTGCAGGTGGAGGTAGGTGCTGGAGATTCCCATTACTGGGCACAGAACAGCCATATATGTGGTGTGCAGCTCTGCAGGTGGAGGTAGGTGCTGGAGATTCCCCATTACTGGGCACAGAACAGCCATATATGTGGTGTGCGGCTCTGCAGGTGGAGGTAGGTGCTGGAGATTCCCCATTACTGGGCACAGAACAGCCATATATGTGGTGTGCGGCTCTGCAGGTGGAGGTAGGTGCTGGAGATTCCCCATTACTGGGCACAGAACAGCCATATATGTGGAGTGCGGCTCTGCAGGTGGAGGTAGGTGCTGGAGATTCCCCATTACTGGGCACAGAACAGCCATATATGTGGAGTGCGGCTCTGCAGGTGGAGGTAGGTGCTGGAGATTCCCCATTACTGGGCACAGAACAGCCATATATGTGGAGTGCGGCTCTGCAGGTGGAGGTAGGTGCTGGAGATTCCCCATTACTGGGTACAGAACAGCCATATATGTGGTGTGCGGCTCTGCAGGTGGAGGTAGGTGCTGGAGATTCCCCATTACTGGGCACAGAGCAGCCATATATGTGGTGTGCGGCTCTGCAGGTGGAGGTAGGTGCTGGAGATTCCCCATTACTGGGCACAGAACAGCCATATATGTGGAGTGCGGCTCTGCAGGTGGAGGTAGGTGCTGGAGATTCCCCATTACTGGGCACAGAACAGCCATATATGTGGAGTGCGGCTCTGCAGGTGGAGGTAGGTGCTGGAGATTCCCCATTACTGGGCACAGAACAGCCATATATGTGGTGTGCGGCTCTGCAGGTGGAGGTAGGTGCTGGAGATTCCCCATTACTGGGCACAGAACAGCCATATATGTGGAGTGCGGCTCTGCAGGTGGAGGTAGGTGCTGGAGATTCCCATTACTGGGTGCAGGGGGCAGTAACCCTTCAGTGCTGAGACTATTTTGATGTTTTTCTGTTGATATTTTCTAAGACTTAGTCTTTCTTTTCCTCTGATACATACGGCCGACTGTGAAAGACAGGAAGTAAGGGAACACGTTTTCCTCAGATAGTACATTGTCGCTTTCTTGCCCCCACACAGTCTAATGCTCCTACAGCTGTGCCATCCCCCACACATAGTATAATTCCCTCACAGTACCGCTATGAGTTGGACACGCCGCCCACACACACGCCGTTTTGAAGACACATGTATTGTTATAGTGTTTGTGTGTTTAATGTCTTACATTGTTAGTGATGAAACTGTATTCTGCCCAGCAACAGGTAGTTGACAGGGACAGTTAGAGTTAATGTTTCGGACCAGCCCATGGTGGAAAGAACTAAGCTAAAGAGACAGCTTCATGTTAGAACGACAGAAAGGACCCAGTGTGCATAGAGAAAGGACCTAAGGTCCAATGTGAGCAGTGCCTCATGACTGGGGTGTCCCAAATGGTAAAGGAGACAAAGATCGCATGATCTGGAGCAGAAACGATGAAGAGTGACTGAGAAACAGAATTGAATTTGTGTGAGGAAAATGTTACACATCATCAAGAAAACACGTGAGAATATGTGTACCCCCCCTCTACTGCACATAACCTTCCCCAAGTTAATGGTCAGTAAAAGTTTATTTTTGAATGGTGGTCTCCCTCACTGAACTGTAAAACAACTGATCCTGACAGACCAGCATCATCAGTTACATGTGGCTTGCACAGATGCAATGCTCTCTATGCAGAAGTCCACACACCATCTAAGATGGTGAGAAACATGAACCGTGTAATGACGGTTAGTGGCGAACAAGGACTAGGTCCATCATGGTCATAAGAGGAACAAAAATGTGCGAAGAGGTGTCCAGGCCTCCAGAGGTTACACTTACTGGAAGGAGTTTAGGAACTGGTATTGACAGCCTACAGCGAGGAGTGACCTTGGTGGTAAAACAAAGTGGAATTAAAAGGGTACCCCGGGAATGTGTGACTCAAGAAAACGGGCTGAGGAAATAGAGAAACAGGATGATGAACCGAAAAAAAACCACCAACGAAAAGTGGAACAGTGATGTAGGACACTGAGCGATGAGAGAGGAAGTTGAAGGAGAGTATGGCACTGCACAGTGACAAAGTCGAGAGTTGTGAAGGCGAGAGAAGACCTGGTGTTGTGTGTATCACCTGATGGAGGAAAATGTCGTTGTCAGCTGCAGGAGTTGATGGGCCTCGTGAGGTGGTGGCTGAAGGACGACTTTATGGAGTGAGTGATCGCTTCCCTAGCCGACGGAATGGTGGTTCCCAGTGAGAATGCGCTATCCCATGAGGTTACAGTTGCTGTCTTGGGTTACTACAGGGACAGTAGGGTTAGAGGCCTGTGTCCTGAAGGCTAGGTAACTTGGTGGAACAGGTCACGGGGTTCCCTGTGGACAGATCGGAGACTGGGTCAAGGAGGAAAACCTGGGTCTAAGCAAAGTCAGTGGAAGACCAGTGAGTAGAAAGAAAATGAAGTTGGAAGCTGGAGGAGGCAAAACCGTTCAAGATTACTGAGGGCCACAGTCCAACTGGAGTAGGACCCACATGTATCAATGACTCTCCCACATTGTTAGTTGCGGAGTTGTCTATCCCCCTGTTGGATTGAGAGACGTTACAGCCACTAGAGGGTCCTACACCCTCAGTCTTTGGTCTGCTGGGGGCCAATTGACTGTGCCCATTGTGAAAAGGGCTTCTCTTAAAGGAAAGGACTGTGTTATTGGCTCGAGCGCCTGTTTTCAGAGGTACCAAATTAACTCAAGGGACTGGTAGAAGATTATGAGGGAAAAAAATGACTTGGATGGTCGTACGTTTCAGGGTCTTAACTAAGTAGGACCAGCTCTGTGTCTCAAGGGACTTCATCTAGTGATATGAGTTATGTACAGCAGGGGTCGACAAAGTTGTTCAGAATCTAGGAGCCAGCCAAAAAATTTAGGAGCCAGAATTTTTTTTTCATTTCATCATCATCATTGCCTCCTTTTCATCATTATCATTTCCTCCCCGTCATCATCATGGCCTCCCCATCATCATCAATGCCTGCCCATCATCATCATCGCCTCCTCATCATATCATCACCTTCCCATCATCATCATCGCCTCCCCATCATCATCAATGCCTGCCCATCATCATCATCACCTGCCCATCATCATCGCCTCCCCATCATCATCATCGCCTCCCCATCATCATCATCAATTTCTCCTCATCATCATCAATGCCTCCCCATTATCATCAGTGCTTCCCCATCATCATCAATGCCTTACCATCATCATGAATGCCTCCCCATCATCATCAATATCTCCCCATCATCATCAATGCCTCCCCATCATCATCAATTCCTCCCCATCATCATCAGTGCGTCCCCATCATCATCATCGCCTCCCATCATCATCAATGCCTCCCCATCATCATCATCTTCTCCCCATCATCATCAATGTCTCCCCATCATCATCAATGTCTCCCATCATCATCAATGTCTCCCCATCATCATCAATGCCTCCCCATCATCATCAATGTCTCCTATCATCAGCAATGGCTCCCCATCATCATCATCGCCTCCCATAATCATCAATGCCTCCCCATAATCATCAATGCCTCCCCATCATCATGAATTCCCCCCATCATCATGAATGCCTCCCCATCATCATCAATTCCTCCCCATCATCATCAATGCCTCCCCATCATCATCAATTCCTCCCCATCATCATCAATGCCTCCCATCATCATCAATGTCTCCCCATCATCATCAATGCCTCCCATCATCATCAATGCCTCCCCATCATCATCAATGTCTCCCCATCATCATCATCACTGCCATCACCCCACCACCTTCACACAGACAGCAGCGCAGCCCACAAGCACTCTCTCACACACACAAAGCACCGCACTGCATACACACACACACTGATACACACACACACACATATCTCACCTGTCCAGCGTCCGCATGCTCTCTGCCACAGCCGGCCGCTGAATGATGGCGTCATTCAGCGGCGCTGCTGTGAGAGGAATCGCAGGCGCCCCCTGGAGCCCGGAGCTGCGGCAGCGGAGGCACGGGGAGCGGTGAGTATTGTGCCAGCTGCTGCTGGGGCCCTGAGCAAGCGGGGGGGCCAGTGGCGGCGCTGACATCGCTCTCCTCCGCTAACGGGCGCCGGGGTGCCCGACGGCGAGTGGGCACCCCCGCCTGCTCAGGGCCCCGACAAACCCGGACGCCAGGCATGATTTTCTAGGCGCCACTGGCGACCTGGCGCCCGGGTTTGTCGAACCCTGATGTACAGGATTGTGCTGGTTTTTTGTAGGTCCAGGGTGGCCAAGGAAAGCCATCATTAAAGAAGGAGGAAAGGTAAGGACATGGAGATGCAGGTTGGGGTTTGTTTCTGATTATCCTCCCACCGGTCTGGTCATGAGGGGGTTAACCTTCCCTGCCTCGTTTTGGGATCTGTTTGGCTATTTCAGTCCGCTGCTACCTGCAGGCAGCGTCAGTTATAGTTCTTGCCTCCGGCTTGAGCGGCTAACCCTGTTATACCCTGATTTGTCCTCTGCCCTTTTAACTAGGTCCCGTTTCTGCTTACCCCTGTTCATCTTAGTACTTGCACTCTGTGTTGTGACCCATTGGTATTTGACCTGGCTTGTCCTCTGACCTGTTTGACTGTATTCCGTCACGGGCGTTCCTGCTTTTGACCGGCTATGACTTCTCTGGCTTGTTTCTGACCACGTGTATTGCTGTGACCTCTGGTACTTCGTTCCCTCTCCGTTGCTGACACTGCTTGTCTGACTAGTCTTCCGCCACCTAGTGACTCCTGCCTGCTGCACTGTGGTGTTTCGCTGTGTGTGTAACCTTTTTTCCTTCACCTGCACCCCTGGTGGAGGTTGTGCGCTGCTGCAGGCATTTCACATACTGCCCACATTCCCCTTGAAGGCTAGTGTCATTATACTGTTTGTGTGTTCAATGATTTACATTGTTAGTGATGAAGCTGTATTCTGCCCACCAACAGGTAGTTGACAGGGACAGTTAGAGTTAATGTTTGGGACCAGTTCAGAGTGAGAGAAGCTAATCTAAAGTGATACCGTTTCCTATTGAAATGGCATTTAGAATAGATGAAAGGTCCAATGTGAGCAGTACCGCATGACGTGAGTGCCCCTACTGAGAAAGGAGACAGAGATAGTGTGATCTGGATCAGAAACCAGGAAGGGAGACATAGAGAGTGATTTACCGGAGACGGGTTCTGGGAGAGGATGCCTGCTAGTATGGCCCACACCAGAGTTTATAACTCCTAAAGGTAACTGGCCTATGCAGGAAAGAATACGCGAGAGAAATAGAGTGCCCGGGTAAGAGTTCCAGAGCATCAGTAGAAGAGAAGATAAGTACAGGCCAGATTGACACCATAGTTCTAAGGGGAGAAAAAGGAAGCTGAACAGCTGGTTGAGTAAAGGACCCATGCAAGCTGAACTGTGGTGTTGAGCTGGGTTGTGATGAGTAGTTGTCATTATACTGTTTGTGTGTTCAATGATTTACATTGTTAGTGATGAAGCTGTATTCTGCCCACCAACAGGTAGTTGACAGGGACAGTTAGAGTTAATGTTTGGGACCAGTTCAGAGTGAGAGAAGCTAATCTAAAGTGATACCGTTTCCTATTGAAATGGCATTTAGAATAGATGAAAGGTCCAATGTGAGCAGTACCGCATGACGTGAGTGCCCCTACTGAGAAAGGAGACAGAGATAGCGTGATCTGGATCAGAAACCAGGAAGGGAGACATAGAGAGTGATTTACCGGAGACGGGTTCTGGGAGAGGATGCCTGCTAGTATGGCCCACACCCAGAGTTTATAACTCCTAAAGGTAACTGGCCTATGCAGGAAAGAATACGCGAGAGAAATAGAGTGCCCCGGGTAAGAGTTCCAGAGCATCAGTAGAAGAGAAGATAAGTACAGGCCAGATTGACACCATAGTTCTAAGGGGAGAAAAAGGAAGCTGAACAGCTGGTTGAGTAAAGGACCCATGCAAGCTGAACTGTGGTGTTGAGCTGGGTTGTGATGAGTAGTTGTCATCGGTTATATGCGGCCTGCACTGGTTTAATGAAATCCCAGCACAGGTCGCCAAGGGAAGGAACAGCCACACTCAATAAATTTTGTCAAGTTGCCAAAGTGTTTATGTTTATTACATGTACAGAGAAATCACCACAGGGAAAAGCCAATAAGTGGAAGCAAAATTAATAATTAAATGTAAAAAATGGAATGAAATAAATGAAAAAATAAAATAGAAAATAATAAAATGGTAAAAAGGAAAAAGTAATAATATGGAACAAATTAATTGCAAAAATAAAAAATAGGAAAAATAAAAAATAAAACGTGGAAAAAAATAAAAAAGGGGGAAAATAATAAAGGCAAAAAGGAAAACAAATGGAAAAAATGGGGAACATATATCAATAGGGACTTACACTCAGAGGATATACGAAGGATATACAAAAGATGGGTAGGGATATCAGTGGGTCTGTGAAGGAAATATTGGCTAGGATAAATCTATCCCTGTATGTGCTGCAGCTGTTCCCAAATTAGGCTGAGTATTGGAGCGCTCAAGAATGACCAAGGTGACAGAATAACATTTCATCAATACGGTATTATTGTTTATTGTACATACATGTTTTTTATAGTTGCATATAGAAAGGAGTTGTTGGTTAATTACCATATGGTCAAGCTTCTATGTTATTGGTTATCTGAATACATGAAGGTTGTGGTTAAGGTATAGCTAGATGCTGATTAAGCAAATAAAGTATAACTGTCACCTTTTCTGCAATTAAGCTAAAAATTCAAACATCAGCTCGGGCCATCTGGTGTTGGTTCCTGTTTTTATCTGGAAAGTCCCAAAATCTTGTCTGGTTTGTGGCGGCCATTTTAAGCAGATGTGATTATACTGTATATATTAGCTATTAGTATATATGCAAGTGAGATCTATATGAAATATATATACTTCCATCACATCCCCCCTTAGATATCACTTGCCCCAATCCTAGCCTCCTGTCCCAATGCGCTGGAACTCTTTAGTGCTGCCCGTGAGCTGACACATGCCTAGTGCACATACCCCCCTCCGTACAGACTTTCGCAAATGGGCGGTCAGGAGATCTGTCCCTTACAGGGGTTTGTAGTATTGCAATCATAGTCTCATATTCAACAGCATGGGTAGTGAGAGACATGTATTCTTATTATTATTATTATTATTTATTTCTATAGCACCATTGATTCCATGGTGCTGTACATGAGAAGGGGTTACATACAAATTACAGGTATCACTTACAGTAAACAAACTAACAATGACAGACTGATACAGAGGGGAGAGGACCCTGCCCTTTCGGGCTTACATTCTACAGGATTGTGAGGCAGGAGACAGTAGGTCGGGGGGTTGCAGCAGTTCCGGTGTTGGTTGAGGCAATATCTCCGGTAGTGGTGAGGAGGTAGCAGGGTCATTGCAGGCTGTAGGCTTACATTCTACAGGATTGTGAGGCAGGAGACAGCAGGTTGGTGGGTTGCAGCAGTTCCAGTGTTGGTTGAGGCGATATCTCCGGTAGTGGTGAAGAGACAGCGGGGATCATTGCAGGCTGTAGGCTTTCCTGAAAAGATGGGTTTTCAGGTTCCGTCTGAAGGATCCGAATGTGTTTGATAGTCGGACGTGTTGGGGCAAAGAATTCCAGAGGATGGGGGATATTCGGGAGAAGTCTTGGAGGCGGTTGGGTGAGGAGCGAATAAGTGTGGAGGAGAGAAGGATGTCTTGGGAGGATCGGAGATTACGTGAGGGAAGATATCGGGAGATTAGTTCAGAGATATAAGGAGGAGACAGATTATAGATGGCCTTGTAGGTCAGTATTAGTAATTTGAACTGGATACGCTGAGGGAATGGGAGCCAGTGAAGAGATTTGCAGAGGGGAGAAGCGGAGTAGTAGCGAGGAGAGAGGTGAATTAGTCGTGCAGCAGAGTTAAGGATGGACTGGAGAGGTGCGAGGGTGTTAGCAGGGAGGCCAGAGAAAAGGGTGTTGCAGTAGTCGAGGCGGGAGATGATGAGGGCGTGCACAATCATTTTAGTAGATTGAGGGTTGAGGAAAGGACGGATTCTTGAAATATTTTTGAGCTGAAGGCGACAGAAGGTAGAAAGAGCTTGGATGTGCGGTTTGAAGGACAGGGCAGAGTCAAGGGTTACTCCGAGGCAGCGGACTTCTGGTACGGGGGAAAGCGTGATGTCGTTAATTGTGATAGATAGGTCAGGTAAGGAAGATCTGTGGGATGGGGGAAAGATTATGAGTTCAGATTTGTCCACATTGAGTTTGAGGAAGCGGGAGGAGAAGAAGGAGGATATGGCTGATAGACACTCCGGGATTCTGGATAGCAGAGAGGTGATGTCTGGGCCAGAGAGGTAGATCTGAGTGTCATCAGCGTAAAGGTGGTACTGGAATCCGTGGGACTTTATGAGTTGCCCCAGGCCAAGTGTATAGATTGAGAAGAGTAGGGGTCCTAGAACAGATCCTTGGGGGACTCCAACGGAGAGAGGGTGGGACGAGGAGGTAGTGTGTGTGAGTGGGAGACGCTGAATGTGCGGTTGGAAAGGTATGAGGAGATCCAGGATAGGGCGAGGTCTTTGACGCCAAAGGAGGAAAGAATCTGTAGTAGAAGGCAGTGGTCAACTGTGTCAAAAGCAGAGGACAGGTCAAGAAGCAGGAGTATAGAGTATTGTCTGTTCGCTTTGGCTGTAAGTAGGTCATTAGTAATTTTGGTCAGGGCTGTCTCAGTGGAGTGATAGGGGCGGAAACCAGATTGTAGAGTGTCAAAGAGCAAGTTAGAAGAGAAGTGGTAGGAAAGCTCAGCGTGGACATGCAGCTCCAGGAGTTTGGAAGCGAATGGGAGCAGCGATATTGGGCGATAGCTGGACATAGCGGTTGGGTCGAGGGTTGGCTTTTTAAGAATAGGCGTGATTGTGGCATGCTTGAAAGCAGAAGGGAAGGTACCGGAAGTTAGTGATAGGTTGAAGAGGTGGGTTAGGGATGGAATAATAGTGGTAGTGAGGTTGGGGAGGAGGTGGGTTGGGATGGGGTCAAGTGCACAGGTTGTGAGGTGCGATTTGGAGAGAAGACAATTAAGCTCCCCTTCAGTTATGTTGGAGAGGGAGGTTATGGGGTTGGGGCATTGGTCTGGTATACAAAGTGGTTGAGGTGGTTGAACAATGAAGACTTGCCTTTTTGGTCGATCTTATTTTTGAAGTGTGTGGCAAAGTCCTCAGCAGAGATGAGGGAGGTAGGAGGGGGCAGTGGTGGGCGGAGGAGGGAGTTAAAAGTTTTGAATAACTGTTTGGGGTTGTTGGATAGGGAAGATACGAGGGTTGTGAAGTAGGCCTGTTTAGCAGAGGTGAGGGCAGATTTGAAAGAGAGTGTTGCTTGTTTGAATGCAGTGAAGTCGTCTTGCGAATTTGTTTTTTTCCAACGCCGCTCTGTAATTCTTCATCAGGCAGGTCATCTATCCGGACAGGCAGGGCATCCAGAACATCATTCTGGCTTAGGTGTATCTTCTGGTATTGGAGCTTTCTTGCAATGCGTAGATCCAAGTGGATCTTCCCTCCAGTTTCACAGAGGTTGGTATTGTCAGCAGCACTTGGAATGGACCATAAAATCTGGGATCGAGTGTTCTTCCAAACTTTTTCACCAACATCCAGTCTCCTGGCTTCAAGGAATGCGTACCATCGAGAATGGACATTAGCAAGTTTTCTGGTCAGTTCGATTACAGAAGCAGACAAATTATCATATTGCATAGTCAGCTTCTGAGGTAAGAATACCCCTAACCTGGGACTGGACCCAAATAGAATTTCATATGGTAATAGCTTTTCTGTGCCTCTGGGAGTATGCCTTACACTAAACAGTGCAAATGGGATTGTCTCTTGCCATGGTTTGTTTGTCTCTTGGGCAACCTTCAACATCCTGTTCTTAAGTGCTCCATTTAGTCTTTCCACTTTCCCTCTACTTTCGGGATGGTAGGGAGTGTGTAGGCCTAAATCTGACTCTACTGATGACCAGTTCTCTTGTGTCAGGTTTGCTGTGAATGCGGGTCCCTGATCACTCTCTATCACTTTTGGAACCCAGTATCTACACACTATTTCTGAAAGTAGTTTCTTTGCAGTAGTCTTCGCTGACTGGTTCCTCACTGGGAAAGTTTCTGGCCATCCTGAGAAAAGATCTACAACGAAGAGGGCATATTCAAATACTCCACTTGGCGGCATCTGGATGTGGTCTGTTATGAACGCTCTTGATCTGACTTCTGAGTTTGGGCTCCCCCTGGTGGCTGCTGATAGTAATGAAGCTGCTTTGACTAACACAAGTCTATCATCTGGGGGCGATGATTGGCAATCAGGTGTTTCTAACTGGGGAGATATAAGTGAGCAACCTTCCTATGATCCTTGCCGGTGATTTGTGTCTTCCTGGTCTCATTTGAAAGTCAGCTTCTTCCTGCTTTGTCCTGCAACTTTCAGATAAGTTATTTGCTGTTTATTTCTGTGCCTTTTGTTTTTGTCTATCTCAGTTTTCTGCCCTTCTGGAGTTAATACAGCCAGGTTCCCCTGTGGGGGCCTGCGCTGCACTGTGTTTCTCATTCGCCACTGTTTATGTATTTCCAGTTCCCTGTTATTTCAGTGTCTGCTGGTTTGCTACCAGTTCACCCCAGAGTTCTGATCTAGCGGGGGCAAGATTGTGTGGCCTCAGTATTTTTGTATATCAGACGTGTTGGAGTTTTTCTTGTGGTTTTTGCTGGATTGCAGACAGTATTCTTTCCTGTCCTGTTCTATCTAGACAGTTTGGGCCCCAGCATTTGCTTACTCTATTTTCTGCCTGTGTTTGAATTTTGTGTTTGTATTTCATCTTGTCTCAACGCCAATATATGTTTGGGGGCTACCTATTCCTTTGGGGCTATATTCCGGGGCAGTTAGCCTTCCCCTTTATCTATTTAGGCTTAGCTCTCGGCTTTGTCGAGAAGTCTAGGGCACCGTAGACACGTCCCACGGCTGCTTCTAGTTGTGCTGGCAGTTTAGGGATCTGCAATCCACTAGTTACCAACCTCTCTGGGTGTCTGGTTGCCTGGTCTAGTTTTGCAGGTGTCCTCCTCGGCTACCAAATCATAACAGAATCACCGGCCTGACTGTAAATTCTATGGTACTCAAAAGAAGGAAAGATTAGTAAAAAAAAAAAAAAAAAAAATTTCAGAATTTTTGATATATTTTTTCTCTGGGGGCTGTAGGAGGAATTTTTCTTCAATGGAGATTAGTCAGTTGTCTGATAGTGTTGAGCAGCTCGCTGCTGCAGTTCGGAGAATTTTCCATCTCGCTCAGTTGTCTACTGCAGAACCTAAGATCCCTATCCCTGATTTGTTTTTTAGGGATCGGTCTAAATTTTCGAATTTTAATAATAATTGTAAATTGTTTTTTGCCTTGAAACCTAATTCCTCGGGGGACTCTGTGCAGCAGGTTAAAATTGTCATCTCCCTGTGGCACAGCGACCCTCAGGACTGGGCCTTTTCCCTGGGTCAGGAAGCGGCAGAGTTATATTGTCAGAAATTCCGAAAGTGGGCAGTCCTTACTAAATGGAACGATGATGCCCTAGCGGCTCTTTTTCGGAAGGGTCTGGCAGAAACCGTAAAAGATGTTATGGTGGGATTTCCTGTCCCCTCTGGTCTCAACTGTCATTAGTCATTCAAATTGACAGGCGTTTCCGTGAACGTAGAAATATGCGAGAGGTGGTGATACCTTTCGAACAAACCTCTGAGCCCATGCAGTGTGATGGGGTTGTGTCTGGGGCTCAGCGTCGAGAATTTCGAAAGCGTAATAAGTTGTGCTTCTATTGTGGGGACGCTTCTCATACTATTTTCGTCTGCCCTAAGCTGGGAAGACGTTTTGCATGCTCATTTGTTTTGGGCAATGTACAGCCTCAATTCTCTTGACTGTTACCTTGATCTGCTCCTTGTCCTCATTTTCTGCTCAGGCTTTTGTCGATTCAGGAGCAGCCCTGAACCTGATGGATTTAGACTTTGCCAAATGTTGTGGTTTTCCCATGGTACCCCTGTGGACCCTAATTCCTTTGCTGGGCATTGATTCTACCCCTTTGTCGGAGAATAAACCCCAGTTTTGGACCCAGGTGATAATGCGGGTAGCCCTGGACCACCAAGAGAATTGCAAATTTTTGGTGTTGCATAATTTACAAGACATTATTGTACTGGGTTTTCCTTGGTTGCAAACACATAATCCTGTTTTGGATTGGAAGTCTGTGTCTGTGGTCAGTTGGGGTTGTCAATGTGTTCGTGGTGACACTCCTGTTTTTGCTACCTCTCCCCAGTCTCAGGATGTCCCCGACTATTTGGCTGATTTTTCTGATGTGTTTAGTGAGAGTAAGTCTGCGTCCTTGCCTCCCCACAGGAGTTATGATTGCACGATTGAGTTAGTGCCCGGGTGTAAATTTCCCAAGGGTCGGCTCTTCAATTTGTCTGTACCGGAGCATGTAGCTATGCGATCTTATATCAAAGAGTCATTGGAGAAGGGCCATATTAGACCGTCCTCTTCACCTTTAGGTGCCGGCTTTTTCTTTGTGGCCAAGAAAGATGGTTCATTGAGGCCATGTATTGTGTTGTGAATAATCTGGAGGCGACTTCTGAGCTGGGGCTCCCTCCGGTGGTTGCTGAGGGGAATGAACTGATTGCTGAATGGCCTTCAGCTGGCTCTGAATGGTATGATATAAGTGATCTGAGTTCCCAGCAGCCTTGCCGATAATCAATTGTTCCTCTGGTCTTGCTTGGAGCACAGCTTGCTTTCCTGCTCTCATTCAGATAAGTGTTTTGCCTTTTTTTTCCTCTGTTGGATTTTCTCTGCTGGTTTGCTGCTTGCAGTGGACTACAGCCTGGTCCCCTTTTGGGGTCTGGCGCTGCAATTGTGCTCACAACAGAGACTATTGTCTCCTTAACAAGATCACTGTTAAATATCAGTATCCTTGATCCTGATTTCTGATTTATTCTCCAGAGTGAAAGGTGCTAGTTGGTTTACCAAACTTGACCTTAGGGGGCGTATAATCTTATTCGCATTAAGCACGGTGATGAATGGAAGACTGCGTTTAATTCCCCTGAGGGGCATTTTGAGTACCTGGTGATGCCTTTTGGGCTCACTAATGCCCTTCCGTCTTCCAATCTTTCATGAACTATATTTTCTGGGATTTTGTGGATAAGTTTCTGATCGATTATTTGGACGATATTTTGATTTTTTCCAATGACTGGGATTCTCATGTGGAATATGTTCGGATGGTATTCCGGATTTTGAGAGAAAATGCTTTGTATGTTAGGGGATCAAAATGTCTCTTTGGCATACAGAAGGTTTCGTTTTTGGGATTCATTTTGTCTCCATCCGCTATTGAAATGGACCCGGTCAAGGTTCAGGCCATTTGTGATTGGGTTCAGCCCACTTCCTTGAAGGCTCTTAAAAGATTTTTGGGTTTTGCTAATTTTTACCGTAAATTTATAAGTAATTTGTCTGGCATGGGGAAACCACTGACAAATTTGACCAAAAAGGGTTCTGATGTAGTGAATTGGTCTCCAGAGGCTGTTTCTGCATTTCAGGAGCTTAAGCGGAGATTCACTTCTGCTCCTGTTCTACGGCAACCTAATGTTTCTCTACCATTTCAGGTGAAGATAGATGTTTCTGAGATTGGCGCAGGAGCTATTTTGTCCCAAAGGGATCCTGTAACCTGTAAGAGTAACCCTTGTGCCTTCTTCTCTCGAAAATTTTCCCCAGCTGAGCGTAATTATGATGTAGGGAATCGGGAATTATTGGCTATGAAGTGGGCTTTTGAAGAGTGGAGACATTGGTTGGAGGGAGCCAAACATCAAGTTGTGGTCCTCACTGACCACAAGAACCTGATCTATCTCGAATCAGCAAAGCGATTGAATCCTAGACAGGCAAGGTGGGCCTTGTTTTTCACGCGTTTTAATTTTGTGGTCTCCTTTCTTCCGGGCACTAAGAATGTTAAGGCAGATGCCCTCTCTAGGAGTTTCTTTGCGGATTCTCTTGATGTGACTGAGCATACTGCCATTCTGAAGGAGGGTGTGGTTCTTTCCGCTATCTCACCCATTTGAGACTGGCCCTGGAGGAATTTCAGGGGGATAAACCTGAACGATGCCTTGTGGGGAAATTGTATGTCCCCGACCAATGGAGGAAGATAGTAATGTCTGACATTCATTGCTCTGCGTTGGCTGGTCATCCCGGTGTTTTTGCTACCAGAGATTTATTGAGTCGGTCCTTTTGGTGGCCTACTTTATCTCGTGATGTCAGGAATTTTGTGTAGTCCTACGGGACTTGTTCTCGGTCCAAACCCTGCTTTCGCTCTAGTTTATTGATAGTGCCACTGCCTGTGCCCAGGAAGCCATGGATTTTCCAAGATGGTCCATCTTGTGCCACTGCCGAAGTTGCCATCCTCTTCCGAGTTGGTACCCTTGTTTTTCAGCAGGTGGTTCAGTTGCATGGCATTCCTTAGACCATTGTGTCTGACAGAGGAGTCCAATTTGTTCCCAGATTTTGGAGAGCCTTTTGTTCTAAACTGGGAATTCAGTTTTCTTTCTCCTCTGCTTTTCACCCTCAGACCATTGGGCAGACTGAGAGAACAAACCAGACTTTGGAAACTTATTTGAGATGTTTTGTGTCTGCTGATCAAGATGACTGGGTCTCTTTTTTGCCCTTGGCTGAATTCGCTCTAAATAGTAGGGCTAGTTCTGTCACTTTGATGTCCCCTTTTTTCTGCAATTTCGGGTTTCATCCTTGGTTTTCTTCGGGGCAGGTGGAGGCTTCTGTCTGTCTGGTTGTTGACTCTATGGTAGAGAGAATGCAGCAGATTTGGGATCAAGTAGTGGATAAGTTGTCGCTCTCTCTCAGGAGAGTGCCCAACGGTTTGCCAACCGGCATAGGACTGATGGTCCCCGGTTTAAAGTAGGTGACATGGTTTGGTTGTCCTCAAAAAATATCCCTATGAGTGTTGAGTCTCCAAAATCTAAGCCAAGGTTCATTGGACCTTATAAGATTTTGGAAATCCTTAATCCCGTTTCTTTCCGTTTGACTCTTCCAGCGACGTTTAAGATTCACAACGTCTTCCATAAATCTTTATTGAAAAGGTTTGTTGAGCCAGTAGTTCCTATGGCTACACCCCCTGAGCCTGTTTTGGTTGAGGGCAATCTGGAGTATGAAGTGGAGAAGGTATTGGATTCTCGTCTGGCTAGACGGAGACTCCAGTACTTGGTCAAGTGGAAAGGTTATGGTCAGTAGGACAATTCTTGGGTGTTTGATTCTGACATTCATGCTGAGAGATTGGTTCGCGCCTTCCACCGGGCTCATCCTGATCGGCCTGGTGGCGCAGGTGAGGGTTTGGTGACCCCTCCTCAAGGGGGGGGTACTGTTGTGAACACTCTGGATCTGACTTCTGAGTTTGGGCTCCCCCTGGTGGCTGCTGATAGTAATGAAGCTGCTTTGGCTAACACAAGTCTATCAGCTGGGGGCAATGATTGGCAATCAAGTGTTTCTGACAGGAGATATATAAGTGAGCAACCTTCCCATGATCCTTGCCGGTGATTTGTTTCTTCCTGGTCCCATTTGGAAGTCAGCTTGCTTCCTGCTTTGTCCTGCAACTTTCAGATAAGTTATTTGCTGTTTATTTCTGTGACTTTTGTTTTTGTCTATCTCAGTTTTCTGCCCTTCTGAAATTAGTACAGCCAGGTTCCCCTGTTTCTCACTTGCCACTGTTTATGTATTTTCAGTTTCCTGTTATTTCAGTATCTGCTGATTTGCTAACAGTACACACCAGAGACAGTTTATGTATTTCCAGTTCCCTTTTATTTCAGTGTCTGCTGGTTTGCTACCAGATCACCCCAGAGTTCTGATCTAGCGGGGGCAAGATCGTGTGGTCTCAGTTTTTTTTTGTATATCAGACGTGTTGGAGTTTTTCTTGGGGTTTTTACTGGATTGCAGACAGTATTCTTTCCTGTCCTGTTCTATCTAGACAGTTTGGGCCCCAGCATTTGCTTACTCTATTTTCTGCCTGTGTTTGTATTTCATGTTTGTATTTCATCTTGTCTCAAGGCCAATATATGTTTGGGGGCTACCTATTCCTTTGGGGCTCTCAGTTGTGCTGTCAGTTTAGGGGTCTGCAATCCGCTAGTTACCAACCTCTCTGGGTGTCTAGTTGCCTGGTCTAGTTTTGCTGCTGTCCTCCTCGGCTACCAAATCATAACAGTGGTCTATCTCGATCCTCTGGAAGGCGTTCAGTGGTCTGGCCAGATGATGTTGGGGAACTTTCTCCACTCGTCCAGGGTTATATTTGCCGCAGGTCAAACAGCTGCTAGTGAGCTTAGCTGTTAGGGTTGAAATTCCTGGAGCGAACCAGTAAGCACCGATTAGATCATTCATCTGTGTCTTCGATCTGTGTCTGGGCCCATTGAACCACCATATGGTACATACTTCGAGGTAGACAGGGTTTGGAATCCATTGCATATACCCTTCCTTCTTCATGTGTTGCTCCATTCCAAATCCAGGTTTCCTTCTCCTCCTTTGGAGCCTGGTCTTGCAACTTCTTAAGCAGATCCCAGGACGTAATTTCATTAGGTTTCTTGTCTTCAGTCATCATGTAGTAGCCGTCTGGCTGTACGACCTCTCCCACCTCTCCATATTGTCTTCCTTTGGCTGCTTCTTTGGCTGCGATGTCCGCCATGTTATTGCCCCGTGCCTCTACTGTATTCAGTATTCCATGTGCTTTGACTTTTAATATCGCCACCACTTTTAGATGATGGAGTGCATCCAGTAGGTCTCTGATGGCTCCATGATGCTTCACGGTTGTCTTGCTTGCAGTGATAAAGTCCCTTGAATCCCAGATGGGTCCAAAGTCATGTGCTATACCATGCGAGTGCCTTGAATCAGTGTAGATGTTTGCTGCTTAGCCTTTTGCAATCTGGCAGGCTTTCATCAGTGCTATCAGTTCTGCCTCTTGTGCTGACAGGCTAGGCGGCAGACTTATGGACCGTAAGATTTCTTGATTGCTGGTCACTGCACATCCCGTGTGGAATCTTCCTTAATCATCTGCAAATCTGAAGCCATCTACGTAGAGGATCAACTCTGGGTTGGTCAGTGGCTCATCCACCACATTGCGTAAGCATGCTGTTTCCTGTTGCATGATGCTGAAAGCAAATCCAGATCCTTGTAAAAGGTATCATGGAAATTTTGATCTGAAGAGTCTGAAGAGTCCATATCCTCATCCCCCTTGGGAGTGGGAGTAGAGTATCCTCACCCATCCCTGTAGACTGTGAGCCCTTGCGGGCAGGGTCCTCTCTCCTTCTGTACTTGTGTGTGCAACTCTGCAGCTGTGAGATTAGACATACCCTCGTCCTGGAGAATTAATTCAGTTTTTCATGTATCATTACTGAAGAAAGTGGACACGCCAGATAAGGAGGCGATGCCAACTGTTCCTCCAATTGATGAGGATGGCGAGTTTGAGATTTCTAGCATATTGGATTCCAGGTGGCACAGAGGAAGGTTGCAGTATCTCGTGTCCTGGAAGGGTTTCTGTCCTGTTGGGTCGGCCTTCAAATCAGGCCTTTCAGTATATTAGATCGTGCCAGATTAGGTAGAGCTTTGATCGAGGCAAGTGATGCTAGTAATGAAACAGAAGACAAGCGTCTGTAATCAAGGTTACCAAGCATGTTTTATTGAATCTTAGGGTCAGCTTATATACCTTGCTAGAGGGCGTATACGTGCATTAGGTAATGGTGTTTTCCAGAACATATTAGCAAATCATTTATTACAGAAAATACATTTTATCACATATCCATAGTACATGTCAAGTTGACCAACTAATTGTCTATCTAAGGAATTCACTAATCATCAGGTGTTCCTTTGATGGACCCCCAAACTATCATCATTAGCAGTTATAACTTTATTACTCTACTGATTGATTGCATGTTTAATCGTCATTCACCTATACTCATTATTTGCTGTTCCCATCATTAGGGTGATATTATTCTAATTATCTCATAGTCAACAAGAATATGTCTCGTTGGCTAACCTTTGGTACATGTCGTGTCATGTTGTTAGTTCAGTCAGCAAAATAATGTCTTAGTGGAATATAGAGAAGTGATTTCTTAAAGGAATTATTATATAAGCTCTAGCATTAACAAGGGTATTTGGAATATAGAATATAGAAGGGTCTACCAGATCCCTATCAGCTCCGAGGATAATTCCTGGGTGAAAGCTTAGGATGTCTCGGCCCCAAGGCTGATTAAGGCTTTTCACAGGAGATTTCCGAATAAGGCTCGGCCAAGAGGATCCAGAGGATCCTCGTAAAAGGGGAGGTACTGTTAGAATCTATTCACTTTGACCATCCGCCATCTTGTGGTTTCTGGCTGCTGGTCTGTTTTCCCCTGGTGCTGGACTTGTCGTTGGTCAGGTGATTGTATCACCCTTTATTACCCTGCACCTGCCTCCCAGTCCTTGCTAGACATCAGTGTTAATCCGCTTGAGTTCTGGCTAGGAGTCTTGATAGCTTTGTGCTATACTTAGTGCAGTTCTGGGATCTCTAGTTCTGCTTGCTTAATCTTTTGTTTTTCCTTTTGTTTCTGCACCTTCCTCTATTTTCCTGCCAGGAGGTTACCAGTGTTTTGTTCCCAGTCTTTCAGGGATCCCTTCCCCCTCCTGCAGGTCTTCGCTTGAGTTTAGACTAGGATCGTCGGTGGGTCTATTCGCTAGGAATAGGTTGCCCGCTCCATCGTAGGGATCGAGAATAGTCCTAGAGCAGGGTCAGATCATTCACCCACTCTATTCCTGAGTTGCATACCCATAACAGGAATACGGTGTCTGTTCCTGAGTGTGTGATATCGTCCGGAGACGAGACTATGGGAATCAGCAGAATCTGCAAATGTGAGTTTTGTGCATACTCCCACACCACACGTCAGACGGGACATTATTCTCTCTTTGCGAGGTGCCAGGGTGTGGGAACACAACAGCCCTTCACCATCACTACCACCCTGGCTACCTCACCAATCCACAGAAATATAATATCAAGTCTTTGCACCATCTTTCTGTGCATACAACTAGCCATCCTCCTCTCACCTGAGACCTATAATACCTTCCCCAGAAAATCTTTATTGTCAGATCAAGGAGAGTGGACGTGAATTGTAGGTTTGTTCTAATTTCTGCTGTGATCTCCTCCGTCAGAAGGGTCAATCCGTAAGCTGTTTCTGTATTTAACCCGTTTATCTTTGTGCTGTTCTTGCTTTATGTGTAAGTCATTATATCATTGTAATTTTGGGGGCATTTTTTTTTAGCATTGAGCTTTATTTTTTCTATATCAAATCTAAAGTTTAATAAGCTTGCTCCTTGCTGCTCTAAATGTATCCACAAACTCAAAGAAGTATAGTAAACGTGCAAGAAGGTGCTTCTAAAAGTTAGCTGTGCATGTGTATTAGGGCAAAGACAGACTAGCGATTTAAAATTTGGTCCAATTTTGATGCAGGAGAGTCGGACGAGTGTAGTGCAATTGTCATGCGAGTGTCATGCTTTTTTTGCGCGAGTACAATCTGATTTTTCACACCTAGCATCCGAATTACATACGAATGCAGTGCGATTGCTATCAGACTGCAATGCGATTGTAATATGAGCTTTTACATACAACAGTACTCTGTATGTAAAAGCTCATGTAAAAGTCGCATTGTAATACACAACTGTACACATCGTTTTAAAACCAAAACATATTCAAAACACACATATATATATATATATATATATATATATATATATATATATATACACTGCTCAAAAAAATAAAGGGAACACTCAAATAACACAACCTAGATCTAAATGAATGAAATATTCTCATTGAATACTTTGTTGGGTACAAAGTTGAATGTGTTGTCAACATAATCACACAAAAATCAATGGACATCAAATTTTTGAACCAATGGAGGCCTGGATTTGGAGGGACCCCCAAAATGAAAGTGGAAACAAGTCAAAATGAAAATCAAAACAAGACAAAATTAAAGTGGAAACAAGTCAGAATGATGCTCAATATTGTGTGTGGCCTCCACGTGCCTGTATGACCTCCCTACAAAGCCTGGGCATGCTCCTGATGAGGTTATGGATGTTCTCCTGAGGGATCTCCTCCCAGACCTGGACTAAAACATCCGTCAACTCCTGGACAGGGAGCACATGGAGGGCTGTGTGGCCCTCCAAAGAAATGCCACCCCACACCATTACTGACCCACTGCCAAACCGGTCATGCTGAAGGATGTTGCTCGCCAGAGGTAGCCTGACTGCCATTAGGTACCGAGATGAGATCCTCAGACCCCTTGTGAGACCATATGCTGGTGCGGTTGGCCCTGGGTTCCTCCTAATGCAGGACAATGGAAGACCTCATGTGGCTGGAGTGTGTCAGCAGTTCCTGCAAGATGAAAGCATTATAATAGCTTATCCCTTACATGTATATCTCAGGCACAAAAAACTGGTAAATCACTAAACAACACAAAAAAGAACCTTACAGTATAAAGTGCCACTAAAATAGTTTCTTTATTAGAGTCAAAACAGACAATCAATAAATAGAACAATATCACATGGATACTTATATTACAAAATTCAAACAGGCTACTGCATCTCAATATAGGAACTAATATCCAACACTGCTACCAATACATCTCCTTCACCTCCCATATACAATCTCTTGCCCACTCTTGCCGCCTACACCTAAAGAACATCTCTAGAATCCGCCCTTTTCTCACCATGGAAACAACAAAAACCCTCACTGTAGCATTGATCCACTCCCGCCTGGACTACTGCAACGCTCTATTACTTGGCCTCCCCATTACTCGACTATCCCCTCTCCAGTCCATCCTTAATGCAGCAGCCAGGGTTATCCATCTGGCTAATCGGTACTCGGACGCGTCCGATCTTCGCCAGTCCTTACACTGGCTGCCCATTCATTATAGGATCCAATTCAAAGTACTTGTTCTCACCCACAAAGCTCTCCACACTGCAGCACCCCCCTACATCTCCTCCCTCATTTCTATCTATCGGCCTAACCGACTGCTGCGCTCTGCAAACGACTTTCGACTAACCTCTGCACTAATCCGTACCTCCCACTCCCGACTCCAAGACTTCTCCCGCGCTGCGCCAATCCTCTGGAATGCTCTACCCCAAGAAATTAGGACTATCCACAATTTGCATGGTTTCAGGCGCTCCCTCAAAACACATCTGTTCAGAGCGGCCTATCACATTCACTAATCAAAGTCATTCTATGTGTAAGTGTGTGTGTGTGTGTGTAGCCCATTCACTATCTCCATCCATCCCTCACTCCCTTAAGATGGCTGGACCATCATTGTAAATGCACCATTGTATATACACACCTGTATTTTGTATCTCCCCCACCTCATTGTAGATTGTAAGCTCTCACGAGCAGGGCCGTCTTATTTTGCTTTAATTACTGTATTGTTAACGTTGTTACTTATGACTTGTGTTTTGAAACTGTTAAACTGTAAAGCGCTGCGGAATATGATGGCGCTATATAAATAAAGATTATTATTATTATTATTAAAGTGCAAACTATTTGCTGAACATAACTCTTGTTAAACATGCTGATACCAAGCGCTTGGGGGACGCCACACCTGACCCACCTCTCATGTAAGTTTAGCTTATGGCATGGTATACGCTGATGGAACATTGTTATTAGCTGTGTTGGTATCAGCATGTTTAACAAGAGTTATGTTCAGCAAATAGTTTGCACTTTCTACATGAGATGTATTGGTAGCAGTGTTGGATATTAGTCCCTATATTGAGATGGCAGTAGCCTGTTTGAATTTTGTAATATAAGTATCCATGTGATATTGTTCTATTTATTGATTGTCTGTTTTGACTCTAATAAAGAAACTATTTTAGTGGCACTTTATACTGTAAGGTTCTTTTTTGTGTTGTTTAAGATGAAAGCATTGAAGCTATGGACTGGCCTGCCCATTCCCCTGACCTGGATCCGATTGAGCACATCTGGGACATCATGTCTCGTTCCATCCACCAACGTCACGTTGCACCACAGACTGTCCAGGATTTGACACACAATACTGAGCATCATTTTGACTTGTTTCCACTTTCATTTCGGGGGACTCTCCAAATTCAGGCCTCCATTGGTTGAAAAACTTGATTTCCATTGATGATTTTTGTGTGATTATGTTCACAGCACATTCAACTTTGTGCAGAACAAAGTATTCTATGAGAATATTTCATTCATTTAGATCAAGGATGTGTTATTTGAGTGTTCCCTTTATTTTTTTTGAGCAGTGTGTGTATATATGTACATGGATCTTACCAGGCTATGAATATCAGCCCACAGATGTATATTTAGCCTTTACTGGCTATTAAAATAGGGGGACCCCCCCAAAAAAAACGATGTGGGGTCCCCCTATAATTAATAGCCAGAAAAGGCTATGCAGACAGCTGCGGGCTAATATTCATAGCCTAGGAAGGGACCATGGATATTGGACCATCCTGGCTACAAACACCAGCTCACAGCCGCTCCAGAAATGGCTTATCTCTAAGATGCGCCAATTCCGGCGCTTAGCCTCTCTTTTCCTACTGCCCTGATGTGGTGGCATATGGAGTAATAGGGGTTTGATGTGACCTTTGTATTATAAGGTCACATCAAGCCCGGCTTAGTAATGGAGAGGTGTCAATAATACACCTATCCATTATTAATCCTATAGTTGTGAAAGGGTTAAATAAACACACAGCCAGAATAAAGTTTTTTAATTAAATAAATTAATAAACACAGTTTGCAATCTTTATTGTTCTCCTAATCCAAGCGACGCCCTTGATCTGTAATAAAGTACCATATACCATACCCGTCCGGCGTTCAGTCCCACGCCGTAATCCATATCTGGGGGATATATAGTTTACAACCGGGAGCGGTGCTAATGCGACTGCCCCGGCTGTAAACTACTGATGAATGAATGAGAAGCTGCCGGCGCAGCCTCAATTACTAGTGCTGACGTCAATGAGTATGCCCTCCCTGCCGGCCTGACCCACGATGAACTCTACAGCGTGGGAAAATGAACTGGCATTTTCCCACGCTTCAGAGGTTACCACAGTTCAGGCTGTGAGGGTAACGGCGCTTCAGTGACGTCACCACTTGTCTCTGAATCTTCGTTCTCTCACAACCTGACCTGTGGTAGACACCATCATGGATTAACATTGGTCTAAATTCAATCCGATTTTTTTCTCGTATTGAATAAGTCCGATTTCATCGCAAGTGAGCATGAGCCCTTAGGGTGTCATTCAGGGCAGGTGTCTTGGTGGCTGCGAGAAGTGTGGTGTGGATGTGTGAGCTGGCTGAGGTGTGCACTACTTTATTTGTTGGTTACATGTGGAGATGGCTACTCTTAGTAAGCGTCTGTACGCACCTGTTTTCTGTTTGGAAGTGACGGTCAGTCTTTTGATATTTGTATACTTAGGCTCTTTGAGCGCTCCACCCCTCAGCCTCAGGCGTTTTTAATTACAGCAGGATCCTATAAATGTAGGCTTCAGCCTAAGAGAGGATTCACATTAGGCAGTTTCCCAGGAACGAGAATTGCCTTATCGTGGCTGCCGTTACACATTAATTGGCCACTAAGTATTCTAATTTTTCCAATTTTCTAGAGCAGTAATGCAATTTAAATTTCATATATTTCATATTTCCATGCTGTAGCGCTACTTTATTTGTTAGTTGTCTAAAAGTTAGCTGTGCATGTGTATTGGGGTGTATCAAAATAGCGAGTGGTGGCTACGAGATGTGAGGAAGTGTGTGAATGTGTAAGCTGGCTGAGGGGTGCGCTCAGCTCATTGTCAGAGTATTGCAATAGTTGAATGGATAACAGAGTGGGAGAAGTGGGGTCTTAGGGCACCGTCTCACATAGCGACACACCAGCGATCCCGACAACGATCAGGATCGATGGTGTGTCGCTACATGATCGCTGCTGAGCTGCCAAACAGGCAGCGATCAGGACAGCGACACTGCGCGTAACGTCGCCTAGTTTCCCGCAGTGTACGTTGGATACCAGCGCGCTGATGCAGGGAGCTGGTAACCAAGGTACACGTCGGGTTTCCAGGCGCTGCGCGGTGCCTGGAAACCCGACGTGTACCTTGGTTACCAGCCCCACTGCAGCAGCGCGCTGGTATCCAACGTACACGTCGGAATTCCAGGCACAGCCCTGCACCTGGAAACCCGATGTGTACATTGGTTACTAGGAGATCGCTGGTCTCCTGCCTGTCACACGCAGCGATGTGTGCTGGCCAGCGGGAGACCAGCGATTAAAAAAAAAAAAAAAAAAAAAGTCCTGGTATTTCTGACACAACCAGCGATTTACAGCAGGGGTCTGATCGCTGGTACGTGTCAGACATAGTGAGATCGCTGCTGAGATAACTGTTTAGCAGCGATCTCACTACGTGAGACGGGGCCCTTACACTCAGAGGGATGGGCGCTCATCCCCGCAAGCTGCACCATTCATCTACCAAGGTGTTCCCTCAGTTCATTGGGTATGTGCTTATTAGCTGTGTTTGGTCTCTGAGCCATAACCATTGACCATGTTACATCTCTGCATTTGCATATGTATGGCAGAGGTATTATTTTGCACATGCACATTATTATAGAAATACAGTCAGCTGATATTAGTTATAGGATGTATCCCTGACACCTATGATATTAAATCGTCATCTTCTTCCCATTCAGGTTCCTACAGTATTAGATCCTCTCTGCTGAGATTTTCTGTATGTAAGAGAATTTTCCTGATTGACCCATCAAGGATGGATAGAGACAGGGACAAGATGGTGGAGAAGATATTACACCTCACCCTAGAGATCCTCTTCCGGCTTACTGGAGAGGTGAGAGATTCTGATGACGTCACATTACATCATTCTTATCTATGGGAATAACAGATGGACAGAACTGGAGAGGTGATGACTCTGGAAATGTCTGTAGTGAGATTTATTAACCTCTTCATGTCCAGAGGTATTTTTGTTTTTTGCTTCCCTTCTTTCCAGAGCCATAACTTTTTTATTTTGAGGTCAATATGGCCATGTGAGGGATTGTTTTTTGCGGGACGAGTTTTACTTTTGAACGACACCATTGGTTTAAACATATATACTGGGAAAAAAAAACAAGTGCCATGAAATTGCGAAAAAAAAGTGAAATCCCACAGTTATTTTTTGTTTTGCATTTTTACTGTGTTCACTAAATGCTAAAACTGACCTGCCATTATGATTCTCCAGGTCATTGCGGGTTCATAGACACCAAACAAGTATAGGTTCTTTTTTTATCTAAATAATGAAAAAAAAAATCCAAACTTTGCTAAAAAAAAAAAAAAAAAATGCGCCATATTCTGATAACCGTAGCGTCTCCATTTTTTGTGATCTCGGGTTGGTTGAGGTCTTATTTTTTGTCGCCGAGCTAATGTTTTTAATTATAACATTTTGGTGTAGATACGATCTTTTGATTGCTTGTTTTTGCATTTTAATGCAGTGTCGTGGTTACAAAAAAAATGTAATTCTGGCGTTTTCACTTTTTTTTCTCACTTTTTTTTTTATTGATAGATCGGGCGATTCTGAACGCGGCAATACCAAATATGTGCATGTTTGATTTTTTACTATTGCTTTATTTTGAATGGGTGAAAGAGGGGTGATTTGAACTTTTATATTTTTTAATTTTTTTTATATTCTTAAAAACTTTTTTTTTAATTTTGGCATGCTTCAATTTTCTCCATGGGAGACTTGAAGCTGCCATAACTCACTTGGCTCTGCTACATACAGGCAATGATCTGGCAGGCGGCGCTCATAGAAATCAGGCAGAGACAACCATAGAGGTCTGCAGGAGAGTTCTGGTTGTCATGCCGACCCATCGGTGACCCACGATCACGTGACGGGGTCACTGATGCGCGGGATTTCCGGGTTGATGGTCCTAAGAGCGCATTAAGCGCCGCTGTCAGTTTGACAGCGACATTTAGCGGGTTAACAGCCGCGGGAGCATCGTAATTCCTCCCGCGGCTGTTAGCGGCACATGTCAGCTGTTTTGAACAGCTGACATGTGTCGGAAAAGATGTGGGCTTACCGCTGGAGCCCACATCAAAGGAAGGGTGTCTGACATCGGCGTGCTATTATGCCCGATGTCGGAAAGGAGTTAATGTGTCTCTCCATAACCAGGATTACACCATAGTGAAGAAGACCTCTAGTGAGTGCTGTCAGGCCCCTGTGTCTGAGGGATGTGGAAGACCCCTGAGCCCAATCACAGGGTCTACACCTCACCCCCTAATATATGAGGACATCAATGACCAGAAGATCCTAGAACTCACCTACAAGATGATTGAGCTGCTGACTGGAGAGGTGACACTGCTGGGAATGCTGGGACATTATACAGTAATGCTATGAAGGGATCAGTGGGATGATGGTATCATTTTATGTATTAGGTGCCTATAAGGTGTCAAGATGTCACCATCTATTGCTCCATGGAGGAGTGGGAGTATTTGGAAGAACACAAAGATCTGTACAAGGACGTCATGATGGAGGTTCCCCAGCCCCTCACATCACCAGGTAATAGGACTAAATACACACGACCAATAATTATCTGTATGTAAAGAATGAATTCAGTCCCTGTATGTGTTTCCTCCAGTTCTATGCAGTAAGAGGACAACACCAGAGAGATGTCCCCGTCTTCTTCTTCCACAGAACTGTAAATCAGAAAATCCCAATGTTCCTCAGGATTATCAGGTAGGTAATTCAGTAATTGTAATATTTCATGGGATTCTTTATTATTTTACATTGGCTCATTGTCTCTCCATTCAGGTCCCTACAATATCGAATCCTCTCAGTGGAGATCTTCTATATAACATAATTTTCCCGACTGACCCTTCAAAGATGGATAGGGATAGGGACAAGATGTCGGAGAAGATATTACACCTCACCCTAGAGATCCTCTTCCGGCTTACTGGAGAGGTGAGAAGAGTGATGTAATGTGACGTCATCAGAATCTATCTATGGGAATAACAGATGGACAGAACTGAACAGGTGAGGACTCAGGATATGTGTGTAGTAGTGAGATTTAATAATGTGTGTTTCCATAACTAGGATTACACAATAGTGAAGAAGACCTCTGAGTCCTGGGGAAGATCCCTGAGCACAATTACAGGCCCTCAACCTCAGCCCCTGACACATGAGGACATCAATTACCGGCATATCCTAGAAATCACCTGCAAGATGATTGAGCTGCTGACTGGAGAGGTGACACTGCTGGGAATGCTGGGGCAGTGTACAGTAATGCTATGAAGGATTGGGGAGATGACGATATCATTGTATGTGTCAGGTTCCTATAAGGTGCCAGGATATCGCCGTCTATTTCTCCATGGAGGAGTGGGAGTATTTGGAAGGACACAAAGATCTGTACAAGAACGTCATGGTGGAGGTTCCCCAGCCATTACGTCGGGTAATAGGACTAAATACATACAACCTAGAATTATCTGTATGTAAAGAATTAATTCACTCCCCTTTGTGTTTCCTCAAGTTCTATCTATTAAGAGGACAACAACAGAGAGCTGTCCCCGTCCTCTTCTTCGACAGGACTGTGAACATGAAAATCCCAGTGTTCCTCAGGATCATCAGGTAGATGTAGAGAAGGTGTCATGAGATCTCCCCTATGATGTGTACACGAATGTGAAGGTCTTGTGCTCAGTCTTGTTTTATCCACCAGTTTCATGTTTTATACTTGTGTAATGGTAGAGATGGCAGGATTAGAGCTGATCATAGATGTGACTTCTACATCTGTCTGTGACTTTTGCAATATTTGTTTCAGGGTGAAAATCTGACCAATATTAATACTACAGAGACATATGTGAGGAGATGAGCGGTGTAAAGGGGTGATTCCTACAGATCATGACCAAGGTGAGCAGTAACCGCTAAATGCAGAGAAGTCATAGATTATTCTCTGTCACTGGCTGACGCTGCTGTTTCGGTGTTCTTGTCCAGTGGTATCACAACTAAAGGTCACCATTCTGCCACTAGATCAATGCATGGCCCTCCACCCAAAACTATCCCCATTAGTTTGAGCATTTATATAAGAACTTGCAGTGGAGTCATGCATTGTTGAATTTATGAGGCCAGAAAATAAAATTTACCCCTTATTAGTAGAGTAACTTAAATGTAATCATTTTTAATCTTGGCCAAATGTGAAGTTCTGTACAATAACAGCAGAGTTTCCCTTTATCCTGACTTCTCAGTTTCTGTGAAAAAATATATTTTCACTTCAAAGAGTTCGCGATAAACTACTGTGGTAGATCGGCTCATTCGGCTGCTTAATGAGGTAGTCTGAGAAAATGCTTTTCATTTAAACCTTCACTTGGTTTATTAAAACATTCTGCATAAACCAGTCCAAAACTACGCGGTCTGGTTCAGCTTTGTTTATCAAGAGCACAGCTCTGGAAGTCAGTTCACCTTCAGAACACATAGAACTCTGAGGAAAGAGGCTAACCTTTTAGCTTCTGGACCATCCCCTAGGGTGGAGATATGGTGAACAGCCATCCTAACAGCTCTTTAGCTGTTTACAAAAAACTTGGCCCTGTCATGGCCGATTAACCACTCTCAGCACATAACACCCTGGAGCAAACTTCCAGATTCATTTCACTGAAGCTAATAATCTCAGTGAAACATATCTCCCCTCCAGTATATTACCAGTTACCCTCTTACATATCCCCCTCTGCCTAAAGCCAGGGGTTTTGGCACCTTTAGACAAGGAAGATTCAACATGGAAGCTGAAGTCCTGGAGCACTAAAAACCCTCCTAGTCACCCTGGCATTCTTCCCTTTATTTTCCCTTATCCATCTCAGGGGCACATGTTCTGACACTAACCTGAACTTTCAGCCCAACAAGTAGTTCTTCAATGTGTCACTCGCCCACTTGATTACCATGCATTCTTTTTTCACAGTGGCATAATTGTTCTTTCAGGAGGATAGTTTCCTACTTAGGTATAGGAGTGAATGTTCCTCCCCATTTATTTCTTGTAACTACATGGCTCCCAACCGACTTCTGAAGCATCCGTCTGGACCACAAACTCTTTCTTGAAGTCAGATTCGACCTAGATTGGCTGTTTACACAGGGCTAGCTTCAACTCCTGGAAAGTTGCCTCCGCTTTGGAAGTCCACTTGCCATTGATTAGTTTGTACCCTTAAGGAAGTCAGTCAAGGGTGCAGCTCTCATGGCAAAATTCGGATGAACCGCTATAACATCCACAGTTCCTAGAAAAGCCGTAACTTGTTTCTTAGAGATTGGCTGCAGACAATTTTGGATTTGCCTACATTTTGTTATCCTGCAGCTTGATTTTGCTTCTACTGACAATATATGGCTTCCTCCTTCCCCATGATGCACTTCTTTGTGTATTATGTTAAACCTCGCCTTCCTCACCTCATCCAGTACCGCCTAGACCTTCTGCAGATAACTTTTTTGGGATCCAGTCCATGGCCCTCTGGAAAGTGGCTGGGGGCTCCTTGCAGACCAAAAGACATCCTAGTGTATTGGAAACACCCATCAGGTGTAGAGAAGGCCATCGTCTCTTTGGCCACTTGGGACATAGGGATTTGTCAGTTCCCTTTCGTTAGGATAATCATGACAAAACTGACATTCTCCATCTGGCTTTGGTAAAAGGACAATGGGACTGGACCAGCCGCTATTTGACTCTTGGATGGCAACCAGGTTCAGCATTCTCTTCACCTCCATCTAAATCACGTTGCAGCGGGCTTCATGGATTGGATATGGCTAAGATTTACCCACATGTGTTGTTCCATCATAATTTTGTACTCCATGGTCTGAGTACATCCTAGGAAGTCTGAAAACAGGTCTCTGTTTCACTGGAGCAGTTCTCGGCACTATTGTTTCTGGATCAGTGATAGTGTCTCTGCCACCTTGACATCATCCACGTTGGCTCCGGGATTGGCCCTAGGCATGGGCGTCGGGCGACTCCTATCTCGCCATGGTTTGAGCAGGTTGACGTATTACACCTGATGGGGTTTTCTTCTCCTGGCTGATGGACCATATAGTTTTTCGACCACTTGTATGGCCCCTGCCATTTAGCCAGAAATGTACTTTACACTGTGGTAATCAGGACTACGACTCGATCTTCAGGGTTAAACTGTTTCAGCCTTGCCGACCGATTGTGAACCCTTGATTGAGCCTCTTGTGCCTTGAGGAGGCTCTCTCCCACAATCTGCATTACCACTGTAATTCTCTCCTGCACCTGGGCCACATGCTCGATGATGTTCTGGTGGGGTTTAATTTTTGTTTCCAAGATCTCCTTTGCAACATCTTTGCAAGATCCCAAGGGTGCGAGCCATACAACAATTCAAATGGAGAGAACACCGTAGAGGTCTGTGGAACTTCCCTGATGTAAAACAGTAGATACGGGAGTAGGCAGTCCCAATCTCTTCCATCCTTTTCCAGGACCTTTTTGAGCATGGCCTTCATGTTTTCTTTAAATCTCTCCACTGAGCCATCCGTTTGCGGATGGTATACCGATGCCCTGAGCTTCGTTATCTGGAAGGCACTACACCACTCTTTTATCACTATGAACATGAATGGAGTTCCTTGGGACATCATGAGGATCTCCTTTGGTAGGCCGGTCCAGGAAAAATTATGGCCTTGTTCTCAGGCTATATTGAGAACTGAGTTCTCAGTCTATACTGAGAAGTTTCTTAGGGGTACCACCTCCAGGTACCGTGTCTGATAGTTCAGGACCATCTGGATATATTGATGCCCTCTGGCGGACTTTACCAAGGGTCCGACTAGATCCATTGCAATGTGGTCAAATGGGAATTGTGCTAGGGTTTCTGGAAGTGAGAGACTGGGGCGGTTACCTGGCAAGTGGGACAGGACCTACAATAGTTCTAAATCTGTCCGCGACATCCGGGCCAATAGATCCTTCGAAGAATCTGCTCTTCAGTTTTTTGTCTCAACCCAAAACATGAGAATGGGCAAGATCAAACACCCTATGCGTATAGGGCCCTGGTACTACAAGTTGTTCCAGTACCTCTACTCCCAGCTTAGTCACCTGATATAGCAAATCCCCATTTATTGCAAAGTGTGGAAACCTAGTGTTAGCCCCTGTTTTTGAGCAATCCCTGTTTAACACAGTGACATTATCAAACGCCGCTTTCAGCATAAGGTTTTTCAGTTGTGCAGTCCCACAGCTCTCCCTGGAGGTCACCAAATCAGTGATGTTGGCCTCATGGATCGCAGTCTCATCCTCATCGCCAGCAAGCGCACACAAGGAGGAAACTGACCCGCCTCCAACTGCAATGGGTTTTTTTAAGGGCGAGTCTGCTCTTCTCTGAATAACTTGGCATCCCCCCTATTTGCAATAAGTCCCATAATAAGGTAATGGCCTGCCCTGTAATAACCGGGTCTATTAGGTCATTGACCACTGTGACCTTATGGGACTCAGCGCCATAGTTTTTCTATGGTCAATCTGGTGACAGGGTAGTCCTTAGCATCCACGTAAATATAACGAACGCCCACAATTCTTCCAGGAATCAACTAGTGGGGGAGTGTGGCCATTACCAGGGTCACCAAATTCCCCGTGTCCAAGAGTTCAGACACCAGTACTCCATTTACCATCATGGGACATGTCTGCGGCCCCTCCCGGTAAGTTTAATACAAACTGCACTGCCCTAGGCTGCAGTCTATGGGTTTGGCGGATATGGGACAACGATCAGCTATGTGCCCCAAACCCTGACACCTCCAACAAGCTAAATCCTTAACCCCAACCTTTTGTAACCCCTCAGCAGACTCTTTGGGACCTTGGATGCCCCCCATTAGTGGCTCTAGTACTCCTTTTTTGAGAGTCAGTCTACTTTTGGATACCCCCAGTATGGAAGTGCGTTGGCACTTGGTTTTCTTAATGACTTCTCGGCCACCTGGTACCTTTTTACTAGCCCATACAGGTTGTCCTCATTTCGAGGGTCTCCCTGGCTAACCCAGGTCTGCACCAATCTAGGAATGAGGTGAATAAATCTATCCATAACAACACGCTTGACCCTCTGAGCTGGGGTGGAGGACTCTGGCTGCAACAACTTCTGGACAAGATGTAGCAAGTCAAACATTTGAGAGCGGGGTGGAGGTTTGTTCTCGAAATACACCTAGTGGTGGACCCGTTGAAACCCGAAAGACAAAGTTTCTCCTAAGCATTTAAATATTTCAGTCTTTAGTTTGGCATACACCTTTGTGCTGTAAGGCGAGGTAATAATAAGCTTTTTTGGGTTCGCCAGATAGGTAGGGCTCCAGCACCTCCGCCCACTGCTACAGCAGCAGCTTCTCCTGCTCTGGAACCCTTTTGAACACAGCCAAAAATGCCTCAACATCGCCCCCCCGGGGTCATCTTTTGCACGGCACGTCTTACCGTCTTCCGGACGTGTGAGTCATCACCTGAACTTTGGGATGGGGTGGTTGCCCTGCCACGGACTGCATCTGTGAGGAGTTCCAACTGTTGTTTACGCACCTCCCATTGCTCTGCTGCTGCTGCACAAGCAGTTTATTCGCTTCCAGTTTTGCTAGCTGTTTCTGAACTTGCTGTTGCTGGACTTGGACCAGGTGCTTGATCAGCTTCTCCATTTTGTCCTATCGCTTTTCTATCCTAATAGCTTCCTTCACCCAGGACATGCAGTTTGTCCACAGCTGTCACACTTGTTTCCTGGGAATCTTGCCCATATCCTCCACCAACCGGCTCACTTGGCTGCTTAACAAGGTAGTCAGAGGAATGCTGTTAATTTAAATCTTCACCTGGTTTATTAAAAACATGCTTCATAAACCAGTCCAAAACAAAATAGACATATTCAGTTTTGTTGGCAGAAACGAACAGCACTCATTTCAGTCCTTATAGCTGATAAAGTTACATGATGACAGCATGACAAACAGCCAGTGTTCGGGCAGCCGAACTCGAACAGTAACACGGACTTCCTGGTGAAGTCCGAGTTCAGTCTCTGTGCCCGAACAGTAGGTGTTCGGTACGGAAGCCGAACTTTACTGTGGGGTTTGCCCATCTTTAGTAATAACTTAAATGCTTAACCTGAACCAAGTGATTCTGAGATTGTTGCGTTTTATTCCGTGACACATTTTAGTTTTCGTTCATGGTAATTTTAGGTTAATTTGTTTTGAGTTTATTTATGGAAAAATCTGAAATTTGCCAAATATTTAAAATAATTTGAAAGGTGTAACATTGATTTTTTTTTTATTCCATTAAAACAAATAGTAATACCACACAAAATATTTGATAAATGGCACTTATCATATTTCTGTTTTACGTCCACAGCATTTTTCAAACATCCTTTTATTTGTTAGGACTTTAAAAGGTTTAAAAAAAACAATTATCATATGTTCATGGAGATTTACAAAATCTTTTTTTGTAGAACAAATCTCTTTTGGAGTTACTTGGAGGACCTATGTTTAAGAAAATTGCACCCCTCATAGTAGCAAAAACCACCTTTTAGGTGCATCACAATAACTGTTGATGTAGCCCTAATTTTTTTTTTCAATTTTACCAGGGTCTGCGCGCGCTGGAGGTTGCAGAAGCGCCCCAGCGATGTGCCCTGGGACACCTTCTGGGTCTGCGCACAGCCAGGGACGCTGGAAGAAGCCAGCGTGTCCTGGAGCTGAATGCACTGGAAAACGAGGCCACCAGGTCTTCGTCTGCGCAGGAAGCAGGACGATGTCCGGCACTTCCCGGTGATGTAGCGCGCCGGCGAATTAAGCAGCCATCCAGGTCTGCACATGCACAGGGCTAAGGGAATTCCTGCACACAGTCCGCCGGAATTGAAACCTCAGGAGACAAGGTGCATGGGGCCACCCGATATTTAAAGGGGAAGTGCCCAGGAAGATGGTGGCATTCCCTGCAGCATCCAAATCATGGATGAGCTACAGCGGCCACAGCAGCAGCGCCCGATGCCACCGCAGCAGCAGCCGCTACCACCTTCTTCGTTGCTGCAGTCGACACAGGAGCCTTTTCAACACCGCCAGCAGCATCGGAAAGGATGCAATGGCAGTCGTACAAGCAGTAGGACCAGCTTGGAAAGCAAGGCAGGTCACAAACCCACCGCCAGGGGAAGACGTTCTTCGGAACCAGCTCAGCCTCCGTCTCCGGTACCGTAGATTAATCAGCTGAATGGGGAGTGATCTACTTGAAAATGCCCCCCTTTCTCTGTGTGTTCCTTACTAGGGAAGGCACCTGAAACGTTGAAACATAGTTCTAAGCAGAACAATAGGGAGTGTGCCTTGTGCAAGGGGGATCTACACGGCACTTACAATAAGAGACTCTGCCATGGGTGTATCCAGCAGACGATCTCAGAAGGAACCTCTGGGTTTGCTCTGGACCTGAAAGCCATCATCAGATCGGCGGTCCAGGAGTTCTTAAAACAGTTGATGGGGCAAAGAGAAGTTCGGAAGCCAGAACTACTTTTGTTAGTCTGAACAATCAGTAGAGTTCAAGGGGTGAGGATTCGGACCAGGTGTAGTCATACCCCTCTTCTTCCTCTGATGAGGACACGGGGGGTAGTCCCCGCTTCCCAGCTGAGGATACTGACAGGCTGGTTAGGGCAATAAGGTCCACTATGGGCATATCTGATTCCAAGACTACCAAGACAATTCAGGACATGTTTTGTGGCTTGGATCAGAGGAAGTGGCGTTCCTTTCCAGTTGATGAAAAAATCAAAATGCTTATTAATAGGGAGTGGAAAAGACAGTTAGCCATTAAAAGGTATCAACCACTGAGGACTCTCAAGTCTAAAATTTTTCAGAAAAAGAAAGGGCCACTACCATCATCTTCAAAAAGGAGATATCCTTTTGATGAGCAAAAGGCAGGCATATGAGAGAAGACCCCAAAGATTGACATCGCGGTTGCTATGTTGGTAAAAAGATCTACGTTGCCCTTTGAAGACCTAGGGACTCTCATGAATTCCTTGGACAAGAAGGCAGAGGTCTTCCTAAAACAAGCCTGGGAGTCATCGGCAGGCTCACTAAAACCGGCAGTAGCAACAACCTGCACAGCATGATCAATGAAGGTGTGGCTACAGCAGCTTGGCAACCATCTAAGATACAACACCCCAGGAGAGAAGATCCTGGCTGATTTACCGCTGTTGCAGGGAGCAGCTTCCTTTTTGGCCCATGCCTCGGCCGACTCTGTAAGGTTAGCGGCAAGATCAGCAAACCTCTCTAATGCTGGCCTTAGAGCTCTATAGCTCAAAAGCTGACTGGGAGATGCTCAGTCAAAAACTAGGCTATGCTCTATCCCATGTGAAGGGAAATATCTTTTTGGTCAAGCCTTGGACGATATACTTGACAAGGCAACAGACAAGAAAAAAGGTTTTTCCAGTGTGTCCCGTCCTCAGTTTAAAAGTTCCTTTTGTAGGAGAAGTTATCGTAGCAGGAATAAAGACAGCAATAAAGATCTTGTTCCCGGGCTGTTACATGAGTGTCTTAGATTTGAAGGACACATATTACCGTGTCCCCATTCATCAGGTAGACCAGCAATTAATGAGGGTAGCAGTATAGATAAACAGACAACTCAGACATTTCCAGTACAGGGCTCTGCCCTTTGGTCTGTCTATGGCCCCGAGAATCTTCACCAAGATTGTTTTGGAGGTGACGGCACATTTACGGGAAAAGAACAAGTTAGAAGTGTCTTATTTGGATGATTTTTTAGTGATTGGCAAAACAGAACTCGAATGCAGTTCTCAACTAAATCACATGTCCAAACTCAGTTGGATGGTAAATATCGAAAAGTCAAAGCTGCATCCCCGGAAGGTTCAATCCTTCTTCGGGCTTATTTTGGACTCAGAAGCAGGTCTGTTTCCTACCAGAGGAGAAGACAGGATTATAATCTTAGTGTCAGCAGTATTGACCAACCTGATGTCCCTTCTAGGATCTATGACATCAATGCATCCCAGCAGTACAATGTCATTCCAGGGCCTTACAGCAGGATGTCCTAGAAGGAGAAATGAAGCTTGCTGGATGTCTAGAGGGAAAGATTATGCTCTCCCAGGAAGCGGTAGACTCTATGGCCTGGTGGCGGGATCCAGGGAATCTATCGCAGGGTATTCCATGGTCTCTCTAAATATCGGACGTGATCATGATGTACACAAGCGCGGAAGAATGGGGCGCGCATCTCAAAGACCATATAATCCAGGGAATCTGGTCAGAGGCAGAAGCAGATGGTTCCTCAAACTACAAGTAACTGCTCGCAATAAAGCACGCAGTATTTGAGTTCCTTCCCCGTTTAGAAGGAAACTATGTTCGAATAATGTCGGACAATCGAACATCAGTGGCCTATATCAATCACCAGGGTGCACAAGATCCCGGCCTCTAATGCGGCTAGCTCGGGAAATTCTCCAGGTTATGGAGGAACATCAGCTACAAATATCGGCCCTACACATACAGTAAAGGGGAAGGAAAGCGAGGATGCAGATTTCCTCAGCCGGACAACCTTAAGACAGGGAGAATGGAAGCTGTATCCATGAATTTTCAAGCAGATTGTGGATCTTTGTGGGAAGTCAGAGATAGACTTGTTTGCCAACAGGAAGAACAGGACGAAAATGATCATCTGCTCTCTAAACCCACGAGAAAAACCATACGCAGTAGATGCACTACAGATTCCTTGGGGTTTCCAACTGGCCTAATGCATTTCCCCCCGTTAATGTTGATCCTGGCAGTTCTGAGGAAGATTCAGGAGGAAGGAACAGACCTCACCCTCATTGCTCCTTTTGGCCCGAGACCATGGTTCTCATGGATGAGGAGGATGTCCTTGGCGAATCCCTGGATTCTCCCAGATGTTCCGGGTCTCCTCAGGCAGGGCCCCTTGTAACATCCTCAGAACTCAGGTCTACATTTGACGGCCTGGATCTTGAGAGGGCGAAAGGGTTCTCTCCGGCCTTGGTCGCTATCCTGATGCCGAGTAGGAAGCCTATAACAACTAGGATATACAGGAGGATATGAGCTAAGTTTTTGGCTTTTTCAGGGCAGTCTGTTGGGGGTACGATCTCAATCAGAGCTATTTTAGAGTTCCTTCAGAGGGGTATGGAGATGGGCCTAGCCACCAGCATTCTTAATGTAAAGGTATCCCCCTTAGCAGCCCTATACAACTATAACCTGGCAGCGGATAGATGGGTGGCTAGGTTTATTAAAGCATGCCAGAGGTCTAGGCCTATACCAGCTCCAAAAGTGCCTCTGTGGGACTTAAGTTTTGGAAGCCTTAACAAGATCGCCCTTTGAGCCCCTTCATGAAATGTCAGATAAGATACTAACACAAAAAACAGTGATTCTAGTGGATCTGACGTTTACCCGTAGGGTTAGTGATTTACAGGCCCTATCTATTAATCATCTGTTTAGATCTATATCACAACTATCCTCATAGGACAGAGTTACACATAGGTGTACACCACCACAGTAATATGGATCAAGAAAGGAAAAGAGACGTCTAGTGTGTGAATTCTGTGTTCTTCTGCAGTCTTAGGTTTTCTACAGAAAGAGGGAAGAACTCCTATGAAACTTCGAGGCCACTTTGGGAAGATATGTTGGATCGGATCTGGCATCAAAACCACTTGATCATCTGATACCTGCATAAACGGATGATTATGGATCAAGAAAGGAAAAGAGAAAAGATATGTGCAACTAAATTAAAAATTAACTTTTATTCCACTATTTAAAATATGAATAATTTATAAAATCATGTACATACACCATAGATGTATATTGGGTCAAATATGACCCACTAATTCCCAGAATAGAAAAATAATTTCATTAATAAATATAAGGAATTACGACCATTGTCCCTTTAAATTATAAAGGGACAATGTTAATGTATGATATACACACAAAGCACACGTCGACAGATATCTCATGTGATGCAACTGAGATTCCCGGCAATCACGGTGTCTACATGCTTCAGTCACTCCACAAAATTGTTGCTATTAATTAAATGACCACTATTATTATGTCTATAGCGGTCATATGGTGTATTGCTCTCAGATATATTGCAAATTTCCCGGTATGGAGTTATATTCATATGGATTGTGTTGCGCTTTATATGAAACTGGTAACTAGAGATGAGCGGTGTTCGAAGTGAACTGTTCGCCAATCTCAAATTCGAGCTGTTTTGGGCGATGTTCGAACCATTCGACGAACCCGAACGATTTTTAAAAAATCCGGCTGTTCGAGGTTATGTTCGATAACTGTTCGTGCACCTAAATCGTCACTGGATTTTTTCACAGTAATGCTGAGAATCACTGTTAATACACAGTTTGAGTGTCCAGCGGGGCGGAGGGAGGGGCATGGGATGGATCTTTGCAGAGATAATGAAGATCTCCATTTTTTTTCTCTTTCCTACATTTCCAGTGGGCGGAGCAGTCTGTCAGCCTATCAGCAGCACACACATTGAGCGAAGTGCTTTTTTTCACACAAGCAAGGGCATGTGTCATTGGCTGTGTATGTCACATGTCCTTGCCCTATAAGACCCAGCCATTTCCCCCCTCGCCACCATTTTCTCACTGCTGCAGCTTAGTGTTAGACGGCACTGCTGCTGTTAGCGCTATATTGTGTGTGCAACTGCGAATTGCAAGCGAAATAGACAGGAAGGTTTAGGGAGTAGGGACTAGTTAGTAATTGCAGCCCTTTTTAGGGCTAGGTTACAGCAGTTCTTAGCACTTTTAGCAGGCAGGTCTGTGCTCTTAAATAGACAGGTCAACTTGGGAGTAGTGACTATTTGTAATTGCAGCCCTTTTGAGGGCTAGGTTACAGCAGTTGCTATTACTTTTTGTCAGCTCCACCAGCGTTCAAATAACTCCTAATTTTTGGCTGCATTGTGCCTGTAATATAATTGTGGGCATAGTAGCAGTCTGTGGTACTCATTCTCTTAGGCCATCTATACAAAGCTCCACTAGCGTTCAAATACTCCTTATTTTTGGCTGCATTGTGCCTGTAATATAATTGTGGTCATAGTAGCAGTCTGTGGTACTCATTCTCTTTGGCCATCTATACTAAGCTCCACTACCTATGTATGTAATAAAATTGTTTTACTGCTTTTAACCCAGCCAATCCTTTTGGGCTAGTACCACAAATTGGCCACTCAGCTCTGCTCCGTTTCCATCCATCGTTTTTTGTGCGAACAACTCCAGAGTTGTCAATTAGGTAACCACCAAAATGAGTGGCAAAAGGCCTGCTGCTGGTGGAAAGGGGAATAGGCGTGTTGGGAAGGGAAAAAAAGGTGTCCGTGGGGTAGGTGTTATGAATGTGCTAGAGATGGTTTCTGAGCAGAGGCTCCCTCTGGTGGTTACTGACAGTACTGAACCTTTCAGCGAGGAATGGCAATCTGGGATCACGGACTGGTCTGATATAAGGGAGGTTCCCTCCCATGATGGTTGCCGGTGATCAATTGTTCTTGTCTCAATTGTGGTTCCTGGTTCATTTGGAAGTTTGCTGAGTCTTGCCTGCATCTTCTGCTATCAGATAAGATATTTTCTGCTTTTCTTTTTGTGCTTGCTTTTTGCATTGTTCCCTGCACTTCTGTGGAGGTCAGCCAGGTCCCCTCCAGGGGGCTTGTGCTCCTCTCAGTTTATCTGAAGCCACTGTTATTTGTTCATTTGCTTTTTCCTGTTTTTCAGTGGCTGCGGCTAAGTTTTGTTACACCAGAGATCTGATTTAGGTGGTAGAGATCGTATGATCTCAGATGGTTTTGCAATCAGAAGAGTTGGTATTTTTTAGGGGTTTTTTTTAGATTGCAGTGAGTATCCTTTCCTGTACTTTTCTGTCTAGACAGATTGGACCCCAGCGTTTGCTCATTCTATTTTCTGTCTGTGTCCGTGCTTCTTCTTGTCTAACCGCCATTACATGTTTGGGGGCTTCCTATTTTCTTTGGGGATCTGCTCCGGGGCAGATAGCTTTCATCTTTCTGCCTTTAGGTGTAGTTATCTCTCAGGCTGTGACGAGGCGTCTAGGATCAACGTACCAACACTCCACGGCTACCTCTAGTTGTGTGGTTAGTTCAGGTTACTGCAATCCAATAGGTTCCAGCCTCTCTGGTGTATTGCCGTTTTTGCTTATTCTCTTCAGCTACCGAAACATAACAGTATCACCGGCCAAACTGAAAATTATATGGTACTCACAGAAGGGAAAAATAGTGTGGAAAGAAAAAAAAAGTTGTCAGAGTTGTCAGAGATTTTTTTTTCCTGTTTGTTGCATTTTTTCCCTCTTTTTCTCTGGGTGCTGAGGAAGATTTTATTTTTTTTCTTTCAATGGAGCTTGCACAGTTGTCTGGCCGTGTGGATCAGCTTGCCACTGAGGTTTGGAGTATTGCTACCTATCTTGCTAGGTTGCCGGTTGTGGAACCTAGGATTCCCATGCCAGATTTGTTTTTGGGGGATCGGGCTAAATTTCTGAATTTCAAAAATAACTGTAAGTTGTTTTTTGCCTTAAAGCCTAAGTCCTCAGGGAACGCAGCACAACAGGTTCAAATTGTCATCTCTCTCCTGCGTGGCGATCCTCAGGATTGGGCTTTTTCCATGACACCTGGGGATCCTGTTTTGAATGATATTGATGCATTTTTTCTAGCTCTGGGGTTGTTGTACGATGAACCTAATGTCACTGATCAAGCTGAAAAAACCTTGTTGGCATTAAATCAGGGTCTTAAAGACGCTGATTTTGTACTGTCAGAAATTCCAAAAGTGGGCAGTCCTGACCAAATGGAATGATGATGCTTTGGCAGCCCTTTTTCGGAAGGGGCTGTCAGAGAATGTAAAGGATGTTATGGTGGGATTCCCTGTTTCCTCTGGTCTCAATAATTCTATGTCATTGGCTATTCAAATTGACAGACGTTTGCGTGAGCGCAGAGTTATGCGTGAGATAGTGTTGCCTTGTGAGCCAGCTTCTGAGCCCATGCAGTGTGATAGAGTGACTTCTGGGGCACAGCGTCATGAGTTTCGAAAGCGCAATGGGTTATGTTTTTACTGTGGTGACGCCTCTCATGCTATTTCAGTCTGCCCTAAGCGGGGAAGTTTTGCACGCTCGGTTGTCTTGGGTAGTGTTCAGACTAAATTTCTGTTGACTGTTACCCTTATTTGCTCCCTGTCCACATTTTTTGCTCAGGCTTTTGTTGATTCAGGAGCAGCTATTAACCTGATGGATTTTGACTTTGCCAAACGTTGTGGGTTTCCCATGATACACCTGTGGAAGTCTATTCCCCTACTGGGCATTGATTCTACCCCTTTGGCGGAGAATAAACCCCAGTTTTCTACTCAGGTGATAATGAGGGTTGAACCAGATCATCAGGAGAGTTGCAAATTTCTGGTGCTGTATAATCTGCATGACATTATTGTACTATGTTTCCCTTGGTTACAGTCTCATAATCCTGTTTTGGATTGGAAATCTGTGTCTGTGACCAGTTGGGGCTGCCAATTTGTTAATGCCGACACTCCTGTTTTTTCTGCCTCTCCCCAGTCTCAGGATGTTCCTGACTTTTTGACTGATTTTTCGGATGTATTTAGTGAAAGTAAATCTGCATCCTTGCCCCCTCACAGGAGCTATGATTGCGCTATTGAATTAGTGCCTGGTGGTAAATTTCCTAAAGGTCGCCTTTTTAACTTGTCTGTACCTGAACACGATGCTATGCGATCTTATATCAAGGAGTCATTGGAGAAGGGTCATATCAGACCATCCTCTTCACCCTTGGGTGCCGGTTTTTTCTTTGTGGCCAAAAAGGATGGTTCATTGAGGCCGTGTATTGATTATCGTCCCTTGAATAAGATAACTGTGAAGTATCAATATCCGTTACCCTTGATTTCTGACCTGTTTTCCAGGGTGAAAAGTGCTAGTTAGTTTACCAAGCTTGACCTCAGGGGGGCGTATAACCTTATTCGCATTAAACACGGGGATGAATGGAAGACGGCGTTTAATACCCCAGAGGGCATTTTGAGTACCTAGTGATGCCCTTTGGGCTCACTAATGCTCCTTCCGTCTTCCAATCCTTCATGAATGATATTATCAGGGATTTTGTGGATAAATTTCTGATTGTTTGTTTGGATGATATCTTGATTTTTTCCAATGACTGGGACTCTCATGTGAAACATGTTCGGACTGTGTTCCAGATTTTGAGAGAGAATGCACTGTATGTGAAGGGATCAAAGTGTCTTTTTGGCGTACAGAAGGTCTCATTTCTGGGATTCATTTGGTCTCCGTCTGTTATTGAAATGGACCCGGTCAAGGTTCAGGCCATCTGTGATTGGGTCCAACCTACTTCATTAAAGGCTCTTCAGAGATTTTTGGGTTTTGCCAATTTTTATCGTAAATTTATTGGTAATTTCTCCGGTATTGTTAAACCATTGACTGATTTGACCAAAAAGGTTCTGATGTGGTGAATTGGCCACATCAGGCAGTCTATGCGTTTCACGAACTTAAGCAGAGATTCACTTCTGCTCCTGTTCTACGGCAGCCTGATGTTTCTCTACCGTTTCAGGTGGAGGTTGATGCCTCTGAAATTGGTGCAGGTGCCGTTTTGTCCCAAAGAGATCCAGAGACCTCTAAGAGTAACCCTTGTGCCTTTTTCTCTCGAAAATTTTCTCTAACTGAACGTAATTATGACGTGGGTAATCGGGAGTTATTGGCCATGAAGAGGGCCTTTTGAAGAGTGGAGACATTGGCTGGAAGGAGCCAAACATCAGGTGGTGATCCTCACAGACCATAAGAATCTGGTTTGTCTCGAATCAGCCAAGCGAATTAATCCTAGACAGGCCAGGTGGGCCTTGTTTTTCACACGTTTTAAAATTGTGGTTTCTTTTCTTCCTGGCACTAAGAATGTGTAGGCGGATGCCCTCTCGATGAGTTTCTTTGCTGACTCTCCTAAGTTATCTGATCCTACTGTTATTTTGAAAGAGGGTGTAGTTCTTTCCGCCATCTCGCCCAATTTGAGACTGGCTCTGGAGGGGTGTCAGGAGGATAAACCTGAGCGCTGCCCTGTTGGGAAATTGTTTGTTCCAGACCAGTGGAAGAAGAGTGTGATGTCTGAGATTCATTGTTCCGCGTTGGCTGGTCATCCCGGGATTTTTGGTACCAGAGACTTGGTGAGTCGGTCCTTTTGGTGGCCTACTTTGTCTCGTGACATCAGGACTTTGTGCAGTCCTGTGGGACTTGCTCTCGTTCCTAGCCTTGCTCTCGCTCTAGTGGTTTGTTGATGCCATTACCTGTGCCCAAGAGGCCATGGACCCATATCTCTATGGATTTTATTTCCGACCTCCCTGTCTCTCAGAGAATGACCGTTATCTGGGTAATCTGTGATAGGTTTTCCAAGATGATACATCTTGTGCCATTACCTAAGTTGCCTTCCTCCTCCGAATTGGTGCCTTTGTTCTCTCAGCACGTGGTTCGGTTGCACGGCATTCCGGAGAACATTGTGTCTGACAGAGGAGTCCAGTTTGTTTCCAGATTTTGGAGGACATTTTGTTCTAAACTTGGTGTTCAGTTATCTTTCTCCTCTGCATTTCACCCGCAGACCAATGGACAAACCGAGAGAACAAACCAGACCTTGAAGACTTATTTGAGATGTTTTGTGTCTGCTGATCAAGATGACTGGGTCTCTTTTTTGCCTTTGTCTGAGTTTGCTCTTAATAATAGGGCTAGCTCTGCCACCTTGATGTCTCTATTTTTCTGCAATTCTGGGTTTCACCCTTGATTTTCTTCGGGACAGGCGGAGGCTTCTGTCTGTCCGGGTGTTGACTCTGTTGTGGAGCGAATGCAGCAGATTTGGGACCAGGTAGTGGAGAGGTTGTCTCTCTCTCAAGAGAAGGCCCAGCGGTTTGCCAACCGGCATAGGACAGATAGTCCTCGGTTTAAAGTGGGGGACTTTATTTGGTTGTCCTCAAGAAATATCCCTATGAGAGTTGCATCTCCTAAGTTTAAGCCTAGGTTCATTGGACCTTATAAGATCATGGAGATTCTTAATCCGGTTTCCTTCCGTTTGCTTCTTCCAGGGACATTTAAGATCCATAACGTGTTCCACAAGTCCTTATTGAAGAGGTTTGTCGAGCCAGTGGTTCCTATGGCTGCGCCTCCCAACCCTGTTTTGGTTGAGGGCAATTTGGAGTATGTGGTTGAGAAAATATTGGATTCTCGTTTTGCTAGACGAAAACTCCAGTACTTGGTTAAATGGAGAGGTTATGGTCAGAAGGACAATTCTTGGGTGTTTGCTTCGGACATCCATGCTAGGAGACTGATCCGTGCCTATCATCGAGCTCATCCTGATCGGCCTGGTTGCGCAAGTGAGGGTTCGGTGACCCCTCCTCAAGGGGGGGGTACTGTTGTGAACACGTTGGAGGCATCTTCAGAGCTGGGGCTTCCTCCGGTGGTTGCTAAGGGTAATTGTCATGTGTGCATCGCCACGAAGATCGTCGCGGTTGCACATTCTGACTTCTCACAGCTGAGTTGCTGTTTCTTTGTGTTTGGCAGTGAGGGAGTTAATTCTGTCTGTGCTCGGTTCTGGGACTGGGTTCAGTTTCTCCCGGCTGCAATTGATTATTTGTTGATTGGTTTCCTTTAAATCCATGGTTGTCTGTTTTGGGAGTTGCCAGTGAAATTCTTCATGCAGACCACAGATAGGATTGAATCTGTATAGACTTAAGTTAAAGAGCTCCTTAGTTGTTTTAAGCTCAACTTGCTTAGAGTTTTATATCCCAGACCATTTATGTTCCTTCTGTGTTTGAGTGTGTATGCGAGTCTGTGTTTTCTCCAGTCTGTCCTATATGTCTAATCTGTGTATTTAGCAGAGATCAGCCCATATCCCTTTGGTGGTAGTCAGGGTCCTTCTTAGGACTGATTACAGGGTTCAGGGACTGATAGGAGACTAGGTTAGGCTGGAGACTTGGACCTCTGAACCATTATCAGTACCTCCAAGGTGAGGGATTAGTTAGGACCCCAGTTTTAGGGTCAGGTTAGACCCCGGTCCTCCTCTTTCCTGTGACAGCGTATCAAGTCCTCAAGATTAACCCTGAGTTCAACGGATATCGTGTCAGGTAAATCTATTCTATATTTACATGCTGATGTTGCTAAACTATATGTTGTATAGAGTGTTGTTTCTGTAAGAATAGTTTACTGACATCGTACACATATCATTAGACAGCGTGACATTAATGAACCAATTGCTGAATGGCTTTCAGCTGGGTCCGAATGGTCTGATATAAGTGACCTGAACTCCCATCAGCCTTGCCGGTAATCTATTGTTCTTCAAGGTCTTGGTTGGAACTCAGCTTGCATTCCTGCTATCATTCAGATAAGTGCCTTGCTGTTTTTTTTCCTCTGGTTGAATTTTCCTTCCTTGCTTGCTGCCTTGCAGTGGACTACAGCCAGGTCCCCTTTTGGGGGCTTGCGCTGCATTTGTGATCATTTGGTGTTTGCACTTTTGTCTTTAGGTGTAGCTATCTCTCCGGCTGTGACGAGGCGTCTAGGATCACTGTAGGTACGCTCCACGGCTACTTCTAGTGTTGCGGTTAGTTTAGGGTTCTGCAACCCAGTAGTTTCCAGCCTCTCTGGTATATTGCTACTTTGGCTATTTTTTGCTATTTCTCCTCAGCTACCGAAACATAACACACTATGGCTTGGGGTAACACAGATGGTTGAGTGTGAAGAGCTGTTTACTCATACTATAGCCTGGGAATCAGAGGTCTGCTCCAAAGCTTCAGTGTCTGCTAGTCAGCTGAGTAGCCACCGGCTGTAGATCTAATTACAAATTTTTAACTGCATCTAGCCCAGACCATAATTTTGGGCCTAGTAGCAGTGTCTGCTAGTCAGTGGAGTAGCCACCGGCTGTAGATCTAATTACAAATTTTTAACTGCATCTAGCCCAGACAATAATTTTGGGCCTAGTAGCAGTGTCTGCTAGTCAGCTGATTAACCCAGCTGTTAAGCAAGCTACTGTACACCACCTGTACTTTGGACACTTAATTTTTTCAAAGGAAATGCTTCGGGCCCCCGGGACACTCAGTGAAGAGCATCGGGTAGGCACCCCAAGGCACAGGGGCTGTGACTGGCGGTAGGACGCCTTGCGGTGGACCGCCAAGCTCGATCCTTATAAAAGCTTTTGAACTGCAGCAGCTTTACTGGACGCTACTGGAGCTGGAACTCTTTTTTTATTAATAAAGTACAAAACACAACAAATACATAAACCAAAAACACCAATCCAAAACGAAAAAACAATACCGAAAGAAATAACTTGATACACGTTCCTTCACGTCTCGTCCTTATTAACCGAAATCATTCTTTCTTCCTCACATGAGTCCACTTGTAGAACTTCACAGCTCTTCAGGGACCCCGAGCAGGAAACCTTCCAGAGAAAAGGAAAAACCAAAAGGGGAAACAAAAAAAAAAGAAACAACCCACATTCTCACTCATTCACCTACATACACACCGCACTTATTCACCATATTTACATATTTACAAGAAAATAACAACAAAAAGGGTTTGGCCCACTGCCTCAACTCAAAACACAAAAAGGCCATTCTGGCCACCACAATAGAATACTTAACCTCCTAAACATATATATATATATTTTTTTTTTTTTTTTTACCCCCCACCTCACCACAGGTCCATTAGTTCATGGCCTCTTCACTGCAAAACTTGGGTCCATATAACGTTTATGCCCCTGTTTCCACATAGCATTCCTTTGGGTCCGTGGGTCCATAGCAAGTTTCTTGCCCACTGCCCTTCAAAAAATTTTTCACCACACCCCAAACCCCCCCAGACAACCCCCACCCAACCTAACTATATCCCCACAATCAACAATCTACATACACTCAAAATAATCATCTTAATGAACCATATAATATATACATACATATAATATAACTACAAAACACAATTTACAACAACAACATTATCAATATGTGCCATACTGCAACAGAACTAATTTTCAACATTTCCTATCATACAAGGCCCAAGTTTGGTGCCTACAAGCCTCAATATCCAATCTTATTTTATTGCAAAACAAAAAGCTACATTGTGTCATGCAATAGCCCACCACCAGGAGACTGGAGCCCTAAGAGGCCCTATCCCTTACCAACAACACATTCACCCTGTCCCTTGTCAATTAAAACTGTCCCTACTTCTATCCCTAACAAAAATGTCCCTATCTATCCCTACTCTACCTAACTTAACTTAACTAACTCTCTATCTGTCCCTCACACTGACCCTTCCTGACCCTATCTGCCCCTACTTCTCTCCCTCAACACCCACACCACCTTATGCTATCCCTACTCACCATTCACACACAAATCTTTCCCTTGAGTGTGTTTTTAAAAGGAGAAGCCCCTCCAAAGCCAAGAGGCCCTCCTCACACCCAGCCTCTCGAACTCCAAAGAACGCACCTTCCCCAGGTCACCCAAGATGTTACTAACCACCTCATCCCGGGGGAGGGCTTTCTGTTGCGTCGATACTAAACACCGTGCATTCCACGTGTAAAACCTGACCACTACGCTAACTAGGAATAAAGTGCTCCGCTCTCGGCCACCCAGGGATCTGAACGCCCCATAAACCCACTCGGCGTAGGAAAGGGACGCCAGCCGCGGCCAACGTATGGAAGCACCCACCCTGTTGTAAACCTCTGCATTAAAGGGACACTGAAGGAGGAAGTGCTCCATGCTTTCCAGCACGTCGCCACACTCCTCACGAGGACAACCCCGATCATCGGAGTTCCTGTACTTCAAGTTGTCCCTTACATACAGTCTCCCGTGAAAGCAGCGCCAGGCCAAGTCCCAAAACTTCGTGGGGATCCGCTCTGAATTTAAAAGCCCGAGCCCCACCTCCAGATCCCGGCCTGGGCAATCCCTGAGGACCAGGGGCTTCTGGAAATGGGTCAACAGAACCCTTCTATCAAGACATTGTCTCGACATGGTCCTGATTTCCCTCATTTCCAGACCCCACCGGCGGATTACCTTCAGAACCGGGGTAGCGTAAGCCGGGAGATGTCCGTGAGGTGTACGGAGATCCTTCACTTGCCCTCCTGTCTCCCATTCCTGGAAGAAGGGCCGAAACCAACCCCTGCAGGAGAATACCCACGGAGGAGCCCTCTCTAGCCAGAGGTTGGAAATATTGGCTTTAAGAAAGGTGTTCACTAAGAACACTACTGGGTTGACCATACCCAACCCACCTAGTCTCCTCGTACGGTACGTGACCTCTCTCTTGATTAGATTGAGCCTATTCCCCCATAACAGCTGGAAGAACAGGCTGTAAACCCGTGTCCAGAGAGGTTCTGGCAAGATGCACACACTGCCCAGGTAAATTAACAAGGGAAGCAGAAAGCCTTTAGCCAAGCTAACCCTTTCCCTCAGGGTTAAAGACCAACCCTTCCACTGGTCCACCTTTTGGGCGGCAATCTTGAGTCTGCCCTCCCAATTTTGCTGGGGGTAGTCCCCGGGGCCAAATTCGATGCCTAGAATTTTGGCGGAGGCCTGGGGCTCTGGAAGGGTGCCCGGGAGATCAAAACTAGGATCTCCCCTCCCAGCCAGAGTGTCATGGGTGCATCGCCACGAAGATCGTCGCGATTGCACATTCTGACTTCTCACAGCTGAGTTGTTGTTTCTTTGTGTTTGGTAATGAGAGAGTTAATTTTACCTAGCTCTTTGCTAAGACTAGGTCCAGCCTCGCCCGCTGCCTTTGATTATGTTCTAATTAGTTTCCTTTATATTCCTGCCAGTCTGGGTGTTAGACGCCGGTGAAAGCATTCATGTAGTCTAGCAGACTGGATCGGTTCTGAGAATACTTAAGCTAAGAGCTCCTTAGTGGTTTTTACTCTTACAGCTTATAGTTTATCTCTGAGACCTTAGGTGTTCCTACTGTGTGTGAGTGTTGTATGTAAGACTTTATTTACTTTATTCCCTGTCTTTCTTGTATGTCTTTCTGTTCATTAACCGTTACCTGTTCATTCCCTTTGGTGGTAATCCGGGTCCTTCTTAGGACTAGATTACAGTTGGCAGGGATTGATAGGAGACAGGGTTTACGCTGGTGGCCTGGACCTCTGTACCTTTAACAGTACCTCCAGGTAGAGGGATTAGTTAGGACCCCAGTTTAGGGTCAGCATAGACCCCGGTCACCCTCTAGCCGGAGACAGCGTATAACGGATTCCATATTGACCCACTGGACATTCTGTCAGGTAATTCTATGTTATCATATATCTATGCGTATGTTATATAGTATGTTGCCCTTTTGATATAGATTACTGTCATCACATATATATATCTGCTATACAGCGTGACATTTTCACCGGCCCCACTGAAGATTCTCCCCAACTGTCATGGATCCAGTAGCCCAGCTGGCCCGGCAGTTGCAGAGGTTGTCCATGGAGTTTGCAGACATTAAGTCCAAGGTTTTGTCCCCCCCGGAGCAAACCAGATCTGAACCTAAGGTTGCTCTCCCGGACAGGTTCACTGGTGGGCGGGACAAATTTTTTACCTTCCGGGAGGCATGTAAATTGTACTTTCGGCTGCGGCCTCGGTCATCTGGGAGTGAAGAGCAGAGGGTGGGAATTGTTATCTCGCTCTTACAAGGGGACCCTCAATCTTGGGCGTTCTCTATTCCTCCAGGCTCCCCAGATCTCCAGTCAGTGGATCGATTTTTTACTGCCCTGGGTCTGGTATATGATGATCCGGATCGAGTCTCCCTTGCTGAAACAAGGTTACGTAAAATACGACAGGGAAATCGTCCAGCGGAGGAATATTCTTCTGAGTTCCGTAGATGGGCAACAGATACTCAGTGGAATGACCCAGCTCTTAGAAGCCAGTTTTGTCAAGGGTTGTCTGACAAATTAAAAGATGTTTTGGCTCAGTATGATTCTCCTCCATCACTGGAGGCTGCTATGGCCCTCGCTATTCGCATTGATAGACGACTTCGGGGAAGACGCGAGGTAACTCCGCCCCCCGTGATGACTCCACCTACTACTAAAGTCCCTTATACTGAGGTTCCCCTGGTCTGTTCTGAGGAACCCATGCAGTTGGGAGGGACATCATTTTGTAGGAGGGAATTGGCGGTGCGCCGCAAGACTAGAAGGTGTTTCTTTTGCGGGAGAGAGGGACATTTTGTTGAGGGGTGTCCATCCCGGGCCTCTTTGAGCAATGGAGTTAACCTGGGAGTGTGTATTTCGTCCCCAAATCCCTCTCAGTTTCTCGTGCCTGCGGAGGTGGTGATTGGTACTAGAACTGAGAGGATTTCTGTTTTTCTTGATAGTGGGTCCGGGGCTAATCTGGTGGACGCTCGGTTTGCCCAGGTGCATGGTATGCAACTGAGTGTATTGGCCAAACCGGTCCCTATAGTCTCTATTGATTCCAGACCTCTCGGTCAAGGTAGCTTGGTGCAAGCTGTTCATAACATAGACCTTCGAGTACGGCAATACATAAAGAGCAATTGTCTTGTTATGTGTTGGAGGGTCTACCTACTCCTATTGTGTTGGGACTTCCTTGGTTGGCTAAACATAACCCAGTGATTGATTGGCAATCCAGAGAGATAAGCCAGTGGAGTGAATTTTGCAAGAATAACTGCATGAGCACGGTCATCGGTGCGGTTGTGCCTAGGACTTTGCCTCCTTATCTGGAGGACTTTGGGGAGATGTTCTCAGAGGAGGGGTGTAAAGAGTTACCTCCTCATCGCGCATATGACTGCTCAATAAAGTTGCTTCCTGATGCCTTATCTCGTACTTTCCCAGGGGCCGGGAAGACGGATGATCCGGTTCCTATTCCTCAGGAGGGAGTTGTAGTGTCAGCTGTATACTCTGAGCTTGAGGGGGAGGTATTGGGGGCTCAGGGGGACGCCCCTGTGGGACTTCCAGGGAGACTGATAGTTCCAGATCGGTTAAGACGGAAGGTTACGGGGAACCGTTACAAACGGATGGCTGATAGGAGGAGAGTTTCTGGTCTAGATCTGAAGGTGAACGATCTGGTTTGGTTGTCTACCAGGAATATAAAACTTAAAGTTTCCTCCTGGAGGTTGGGTCCCAGATTCATCGGGCCGTACAGGATCAGTTCCATAATTAATCCTGTGGCATTTCGTCTGGATCTCCCTCCTACGTTTAAAATTCATAATGTGTTTCACAAGTCATTACTTAAAAAGTATGTGGCACCAGTCATACCGTCACCTCTACCTACTCCTTCAGTGGTGATCAATGATAACGTGGAATTTCATGGGTCGAAAATCATTGACTCACGTCTCAGTCGCCGATCCCCTCAGTACTTAGTTCATTGGAGGGAGTATGGTCCTGAGGAGAGGACGTGGGTCCCTGCGTCTGATGTTAACGCAGATCGATTGGTTCGGACCCTTCACACAACTTACCCGGACAGACCTGGTCATGAGGGTCCGGAGGCCCCTCGTAGAAGGGGGGGTACTGTCATGGGTGCATCGCCACAAAGATCGTCGCGATTGCACATTCTGACTTCTCACAGCTGAGTTGTTGTTTCTTTGTGTTTGGTAATGAGAGAGTTAATTTTACCTAGCTCTTTGCTAAGACTAGGTCCAGCCTCGCCCGGCTGCCTTTGATTATGTTCTAATTAGTTTCCTTTATATTCCTGCCAGTCTGGGTGTTAGACGCCGGTGAAAGCATTCATGTAGTCTAGCAGACTGGATCGGTTCTGAGAATACTTAAGCTAAGAGCTCCTTAGTGGTTTTTACTCTTACAGCTTATAGTTTATCTCTGAGACCTTAGGTGTTCCTACTGTGTGTGAGTGTTGTATGTAAGACTTTATTTACTTTATTCCCTGTCTTTCTTGTATGTCTTTCTGTTCATTAACCGTTACCTGTTCATTCCCTTTGGTGGTAATCCGGGTCCTTCTTAGGACTAGATTACAGTTGGCAGGGATTGATAGGAGACAGGGTTTACGCTGGTGGCCTGGACCTCTGTACCTTTAACAGTACCTCCAGGTAGAGGGATTAGTTAGGACCCCAGTTTAGGGTCAGCATAGACCCCGGTCACCCTCTAGCCGGAGACAGCGTATAACGGATTCCATATTGACCCACTGGACATTCTGTCAGGTAATTCTATGTTATCATATATCTATGCGTATGTTATATAGTATGTTGCCCTTTTGATATAGATTACTGTCATCACATATATATATATATATCTGCTATACAGCGTGACACAGAGACTCTCACACTTTTCCCGGTTGATCATGGACCCGGATGCCTCCGAGTAACGCATGACCTCGGACATGACCCAATCGCCTGCCCTCTCGAGGATACGAAAGGGAAACATCGTCAGCGTACGCCACCACCCTCAGAGGGGGCCCAGACCGCCTGGTCCATCCCGACTCCGATACGAAAAGGGAAACATCGTCAGCGTACGCCACCACCCTCAGAGGGGGCCCAGAGCCCACCTGGTCCATCCCGACTCCCACCAACGGTCCACGATCTACCCTCCTCAGGAAGGGATCGATCACGAACGCGTATAAAAGTGGGCTCAGAGGACATCCCTGACGGACCCCAGAACCCACCTCAAAGGGGCCCTGACCAACCGTTCACGAGCGGGAAAGTCTCAGCCCCTTGGTACAAGATCTCTAGCCAATTTACAAACCTCCCAGGCAGACCGTACCTTAAAAGGACAGACCAGAGGTACTCATGTTAACCCGGTCAAAGGCTTTTGCTTGGTCTAATGACAGTAGATACCCTTCCAGTGACCTGCCCTACCCTGTTCCACTGCCTCTCGACACCGAGCACAGCACTAAAAGTGCTGCGGCCTGGAACAGAGCAGTGCTGGGCCCCCGAAAGGAGCCGGGGTGCAAACTCGACCAGCCGGTTAAACAACACCTTCGCCAGAACCTTCCGGTCCGTATCGAGAAGCGCTATGGGACGCCAATTCTCAATACGGGACGAGTCTTTACCTTTGACAGAATAATCAGGGCTGACCTCCTCATTGAACCGGGAAGAGTACCCGAGGAAAGACACTCATTAAACACCCCAGTCAAGAGGGGGACCAAGGAGTCCCTGAAGGTCTTATAGAACTCGGATGTTAAGCCATCCGGACCTGGCGATTTTTTGGGCCGAAGCCCATCAATGGCCAGTCTCACTTCCTCTTCCCTGATTGCTTCTGCCAAAACACCAAGAGAGAGATCATCCCCTGGCTCAGGGATGGTTTCAGCCAGGAAAGCCGACATCTCATCCCGATCTAGATCCCTCTTTCCCAAGAGGCGTGAGTAAAAGGACCTGACCACCTCCAGGATCCCTGATTTGGATCTGTTCAGGGACCCCGTACTGTCGATCAGTCCTGTCACCATTTTACAATTCACTGACATCTTACAGTTCCTGTAGGGGTCGGGTGAGCGGTACTTCCCGAAATCCCTCTCAAAAACCAAAGATGTGTGCCTATCATACTGACACCTCTTAAGCAAAGACTTCACTCTGGAGATTTCCTCACGGTCACCTCCAGTCGAGACGAGCTGCTCGAGTTTCCTCCCCAGAGCCTGATACAAGCAATGCCTGTTCAGACTCCTGAGGCTCGAGAGCTGGCGGAAGAACCCCGCCACCCGCTTTTTGAAGATCTCCCACCACTCTGACTTACTACTACAGAGATCCAAAAGCGGTACCTGGCTCTGAAGAAAATCCTCAAAGGATTGTCTCACGTTCGCTTCTTCCAGCAGGGAAAGAATTCAGCTTCCACAGCCCTCTTCCCATCCGGGGAGTCTCTGCAACATTCAGAGAAAAGAAAATTAGACAGTGATCGGAGAACTCCACCTCAACGGCGGACACAGCAGAAAAGATGGCATCCTCCTTTAAAAAAAACCTGTCTATTCTAGATCTACAGCTACCCCTATGATAGGTGAAACCCCCGTGACCTGGTGTGTGCCGGATGTGGACATCCACCAGGCGAGCTTCACTAGCTATGCTATTAAGCGCGATGCTGTCATAAGCCAGGCGATCTCCAGGACCTCGTAATGGTGTTGAAGTCCCCACCGAAGACCACCTGTCGGCTTGTAAAAAGAAAGGGCTTAATCCTCAGGAAGAGACATTTCCGGTCCCACCTTTGACTGTGGGCCATAGATGTTTATGAGCCGCAGCTCTTGTCCCCTCATGAAGACGTCAAGGACCAGGCTCCTCCCATTTCTAACTCGATCACTCGTCTGCATTCCACATCTGCAGTCTTAAAAGGACTGCCACCCCGCTATACGGCTCGGCCGCAAGAGACCAGTATGAGGGCCCGCACCTCCACTCTCTCCGTGCCTTATGTATGGCCCCATGTCAGTTAGTCTGGTCTCCTGCAAAAATAAAATTTCAGCCTCAATTCGGGTGAGAAAATCAAAGGCCGTAAATCTAGCCGCATCTGACTTAATGCTGGCGACATTAATGGACGCCAGCATCAACGGGGCGAGTTCAGCCATCATGAGTGATCAAGTTCGACTGCCTTCTTCTTACCCACCCCGCTCCCACCACCCTCTGGGGAGGAGTCTGAGACCTTCCTCTTTAAAGTGGTTGAGGTGTCCATCCCTCCTCCCCTGGTGTCCTCAACTCCGGACTCCGGGTCTGTCCCCCCCCCTGGGAGAAACAACGTCCCCCAAGGGTTGGACTCCACCATCCCCTGAAGGACCCCCCGATGCCGCCCCCGGTCCCCTGCCCTCGTCCGGCGACTCTTTAGCAGAGTCCTCCAGGGCCTGGAACCGGTTGGAGAGTGTGATCAGAGGGGGAACGGTGGGCCCTTCCGCTGGTACCCTCACGGTCGGGGGTGGGGGGGATTTAGAAGACTTGTTCAGCCTCTTCCTCCCCCTCCTGTTGCTACGTTTTTTCCCACCCTTTGATGCTGTAGGCTGCTTTAAGACTTCCTCATCAACACTTTCATATTGAGAGGAGCTGTCTGAGTCAGCCGCTTTATCCTCCCTCTCCATCCTCCTGATCTCCTCTTTCACCGCTTCCTCCCCCAGGGCCTCAGACGCTTTAGCCACCAATCCAGAGGGAGGAGCAGGCATCACCCCGGTTACCCGAGGCTCCACCTGCTCCTTACCCCCCTGGCGAGCCGCCTGCCTCCGCTGATATGAGGGGCCTCTAGTGACTTTGCCTTTCCTCACCGGCCCCTCAGCCCCCTCCCCGTCACCACCGCCCGCCGCGACAGAGGAAGCCCCGCCGGAGGTTTCCCCCCCACGGTCTCCCCCACCGGGCCCGCAGCAGTACCGGAGAAGGAGCGAGGGCAGCGGCTATACGGGTGACCAAGGTCACCACACAGGTTGCACCGAATGTCCCTACACGCAGCGGCGAGATGACCCACCCCGCCACACAAGGCACATTTCTGCAGCTTGCGCTGAAGTGGCGGGGATCGCCGCACTTGTGACAGACCTTCGGCTGCCCCTGGTAGAAGACCAGGATCCTGTCCCTTCCCAGGAATGCCGAGGAAGGGATGTGGGTGACCGTATCGCCTGAGACCTTCAACTTAACCATGAAGGTCCAGCCCCCCGACCAAATACCAAATTCGTCCCTGTTCTTTTTTGGGACCTCAGTGACTTCCCCATAACGGGAAAGCCACGTCTGAGAGTGACTCGTTACATGTTACCACGGTCACTCTCTTGACGGAATTCTGGCGAGACACCGCCTGTACGACGAAGCCTCACCATCTGGGCTCCCCCTTCACCAGCTCATAGTTCGACCAGAAGAGCTCAAGCCCCTCCGGCCGAACAAAGCTGATGTCAAAGAAACGGACCGATGAGGGATGGATCAGGGCAAAGATGTCATCCGCCCTGAAGCCCATCTTCAGGAGGAGCTCCACCACCCTGCTCCTGGGTGGGCAAGCTTCACTGCCCCCCCACCGAAGACGGACCACATTCCTCCTCACCAGCCCTTGCCCGGCTGTTGGGAGAGACCAGACAGTCCCTCCCTCTCTTCTCTCTTGGAAGGCGGCTAAACCATGTCTCTCTATCCAGAAAGACAAGTCCACCGTCCTCCCCTCTACTATTATTGACCTTTCTCCCCTTTTGAGGGCCTCCAGGAAACGGTGGTGCAAAACGCCGTCCCCGGAGTCCAGAGGTGAGGAGACCCCCTGAGAACCCCCCCGGGAGCCCCCCTAACCCCAGCCGTGACCCCCGCAAATGAACGCCTGGGTGCCACGGCTGGGGAGGCAGATGGGCCAGCCCTTACCCCACTCACACTTGCTCCCACATTCACACCTGCATCCACCCTGGCATTCACTCCCAGACTCACTCCCTCATTCATACCACCCTCGCCATCACTCACACCTCCATGCACCACCTCTGCAAACAGCTCTTCAAAAATGTCACTCACACCATCACTATCAACCTCACTATCCATACTATCCATATATACACTATTAATTACATTATTTTCATTATTTACAATATTTACATTATTTACAATATTTACATTGCCTTTTACTCTGTTTTTAGTTTTGCTGCTTTCCATACCTCCTGCTGGGGGCCCTGGCTGGATAACGGTGTTGTCTCCACTTTTTTTTTTTCCTCTGCCCAGGAGTGCCGCTGCCCCTTTAAATGTTCCAGAGCAGAGTGCACTTAGTACACCCTGCCTGGGCTCGGGAGCAGCAGAAGCTCCTGAGCTCTCTGGAATCACTTTTTTTTTTCTTTTCCTCTTCTTTCCCTGTGCTTCCTAGGGCAGGGACGGACCTTGCCACCGCACCCTGCCCTCCACACACCTCCTCCGCCGGCTTTACCTGGAGCGCCGGAGCCCCCACACCACCAGATGACAGTAAGTGGGTTGGGGACCCCGACAACTCCCTACCGGCTTTCGGGGTGCAGACCCGATGGTATGGGTGGGCAGGACAGAGGGCGGCGGACCCGCCGAGGCCACGCCCCCCCCACCGGCCACAGCCACTCCAGGCTGAGCAGCAGCCCCTTTCGAGGCCACGCCCACCCCAGATGACACGGGGCACAGTGGGCGGAGCCATGGCCGCCGAGGCCACGCCAGCCCACAGCCACTCCAGGCTGGGCAGCAGCCCCTTGCGAGGCCACGCCCACCCCAGATGACACGGGCTCAGTGGGCGGAGCCACGGCCGCCGAGGTCACGCCCCCCCCCCGCCGGCTACAGCCCCTTCAGGCTGGGCAGCAGCCCCTTGCGAGGCCACACCCACCCCAGATGATGCGAGCACGGCAGGCGGGACTGCGGTCAAGGAGAGCACGCCCCCCCTGCATGCCTCTGCCTTAGCAGGCAGGGCAACATTCAGGGAGGCCACGCCCCCCCCACAGGCCTTCACTGCCGCTCTGTACCCACCCCCTGCTGTAGGCAAGGCTGGCCACTCCTCTTCGGCATCCAGTGGTGGCGGGGCCCCCCTCACGGACCCCTTTTGGGATCTACGTACCGAGTGCCCCGGCTTCACCACGGACGCCTCCAGGGGAGCGACCAACACCTTGCAGGTCTTTAATTGCTGCTTTACAGCAGTATCTGCGCCCCTTCTATGCTTCTGGACCCCCATAAGTGATCCAGATTTAACGGACCCGTTCGTGGGGGGCCCAGAAGCTGCTCTCACCGCTGGAGATGCGGCCCCGGCTTTACCTTTACCTGGTGCTGGGCCAGCCCCCCCTGCCACCGGGGACTGAGCCCAGACACCACCACTAACGCCACCAGTACCGGCACCGACCTCCATATCGCTGCCTGAATCCGAACTGCCACCACCAGAAGTGTCAGCAAGATCCAGGCAGACTTTACTCTCCCCGCTCCCTTGCACCGGACCCACCACAGGGCCCGAGCTGGGGTGGGCAGCGGGTTCCACACAGCGGGACTGGGGGCCCCGGAAAGAGGGACAAAAACAAGTTTCTCCTCCACCACTTGCTTAGCCTTACGCCTTCTCCTCCTCTTCCCAGTTGCCCCATCCTCGAGGCAGGCCTCGTCCCCAAACAACAGCGTGCCAAACCGTGCTGGGGACTCAATCTGCCTCACTTGCTGTAGGATGAGGCAGCCCCCCTCGCTATTACTCCCTCTTCCTCCATCCTCCCCCTCACTCCCACTTTCCTCCATGTCACTGGAGTCCGGTGGGAGAGCCACTTGTTCGGGGGCTATCACGCTGTGCGATACCTGGGAGCTCTTACCCACCAGGTCCTGGGCGCTCTTACTCACCAGGTCCTGGGCGCTCTTACTCACCAGGTCCTCAGGTGGAGCTGGCACAGATGTTCCGCCATCTTCCTCCTCCTCATCCTCCACCTGGCTGGGGCCTCCCGACCCCCCAGGAGACCCTCCGGTCAGGGCTCTGAACCGGTCATCGTTCTTTAGCTTCTCCCCAAAGGGGCCGCTTCCCTCCAGGATGATCTTCCTCCTCTCTTCCAGCGCTCTTATCTCCCCCTTCAGCCTGTCGACCGTGGCAGATACCTCCGTTCTCTTTGAGGTAGGGAGCCGTTTTTTTGCTGTTACTCGGGCTCTTCTCAACTCCTCCCGGAGTCTCCTCAGCTGCTTAGCTGCCTCCTCATATTCACAGAGGTGGGCATGGATGCGGGAGGCGTAGACGGTGGACGGCTCTCCCGCAGCCTTGGAGCCCCAGATGTTAAGGGGGGCTCCTGCCGCACCTCTGCCCGCAGCCTCCTCACCGGGAGAAGGAGCTGCCACGGCCCCGGCTTCAGGGGTCCTGCTTGGTCCTGGAGCCTTGCGCCCCCCCGGTGTCTTCTTCCTATTCATCCCTGGGACTGGCTTGCTACGGCGTGGGCCTCCAGATGGTATGTGAGGCCCCCCACCCCCAGCTAGCTTGCCGGGGGGTGGGAGCCAGGGGCACAGCCCTGACGCTCAGTCCCAGGGAAGGCCTCTCTCTCCTGGGAAGGATCAAGCAAAAAGTCCAGGTGGAAAAGTCCTCCTCCCCAAGAGCTTGGCTTGCACACAGCCTCAGATCCTCCAGCCACACACCTCTCCACTTCCTGGGTGGAGCTGGAACCACCGCAGCTGCTGGCATGAGACTTGCCCTCCAATAGATCCTTGTAAAAGGATTTAAAGTGTACTCATTCCAATTAGAGAGACAATTAAAAAGATTAGACCTGCCTCCACCGCAGGGGGCTCGCTCAACCCACCAGCGGACAGGCACCAATATTGGGAGAGGGGGGCTGGCCGTCGGGGTCCAGCGCAGCTCTGGCACAAACCCCGCGACACGCAGGTCGCACGGGCAGGAACGGACTGGCCTTGTCGGCTTCGCACTTTTTTGGTTTTAGAAGGGCATGACATGCCTATATCTGTGTCTCCCCCTCCTTTTACTCCTCCACCTCTTTTCTTTTTGCATGACTATATGTACTTCTCACTTTTCCATGTGTTAGTTGTGTCTTGTGAGCAATTTGTCAGCTTTTGGACACCTTTGAAGTGTTTTCTATGTGTTTTCTATGTGTTTCTGTGTGTTTTTTGTTTGCCTGCCATTGGTTCTAACGGTGTTCGATGTGTTCGACGAACAGTTCAACGAACAGTTCGTTGAACACACGGCTGTTAGGCGAACCAAACTCGAACACTACGGGGGTGGCTCATCACTACTGGTAACACTGTATTGCCCTGCTGTGGCAATGTGTTACATCACATGAGATATCTGTCCACGTGTGCTTTATGTGTATATCATACTCTATTACAAACATAATTAACATCAGTGGGGAATGGTATAGTTGGGTGTTATGTCAGTTTACCAACATCTGACATATAATTCTCCTGTAATATGATTTTCTAGGGAATATATTTGGCTTATAATTTAAAGGGACAATGGTCGTAATCCCTTATATTTATTAATGAAATTATTTTTCTATTCTGGGAATTAGTGGGTCATATTTGACCCAATATACATCTATGGTGTATGTATATGATTTTATAAATTATTTATATTTTAAATAGTGGAATAAAAGTTAATTTTTAATTTAGTTGCACATATATTTTCTCTCTTCCTTTCTTGATCCATAATCATCCGTTTATGCAGGTATCAGATGATCGAGTGGTTTTGATGCCAGATCCGATCCAGCATATCTTCCCAAAGTGGCCTCGAAGTTTCATAGGAGTTCTTCCCTCTTTCTGTAGAAAACCTAAGACTGCAGAAGAACACAGAATTCACACACTAGACGTCTCTTTTCCTTTCTTGATCCATATTACTGTGGTGGTGTCAGGAGGGCCTTGATACAGTACTTAGACCAGGGGTCGACAAAGTTGTTCAGAATCTAGGAGCCAGCCAAAAAATTTAGGAGCCAGAATTTTTTTTTAACAAACTTGGTTTTTAATTTAACAAAAAAACATTACAAACGTTATAAACATTTAACTTCTAAAGATAATAAATATTATATTTTGATATATTAGAGTCTCAGTGGACCCCCTTAACACAGACCACGATTCATGATGCACAGATACTGCAGAGAAATATGGGTATAGCACAACGCCAAACACTTCTCTTCTTCCATTACATGACTGATACCTATTGTAAATTGTACAATAGCTCAAAAACCGCCAAATCCTCATAGCGCACAGTACAGACTGGACAGTACAGTCCTCCATACAATATTATGGACACCACATAGTCTCCCCCTCATCACCCATATAATACCCCATGCAGGATGTCACCCCGCCATCCCCCATATAATGCTCCATACAGAATACTGGACCCAATATAATGCTCCATACAGAATACTGGACCACATATAATGCTCCATACAAAATATGGAGCTCTCCTCTACACTGTGCTGTGTTCTGCACTGTTACGGCTCAGGAAAGGGCGCTGTGGAAAGACTCCCCATTATCATCATCATTGCCTCCCTATCATCATCATTGCCTCCTCATTAATATCATCATCATCATTGCCTTCCCATTATCATTGCCTCCCCATCATTATCATTATCATTGCCTCCCCATTAATATCATCTTCATTGCCTTCCCATTATCATTGCCTCCCCATCATCATCATTATCATTGCCTCCCCATTAATATCATCATCATTGCCTTCCCATTATCATTGCCTCCCCATCATCATCATTATCATTGCCTCCCCATTAATATCATCATCATTGCCTTCCCATTATCATTGCCTCCCCATCATCATCATTATCATTGCCTCTCCATCATCATCATTATCATTGCCTCCCCATTAATATCATCATCATCATTGCCTTCCCATTATCATTGCCTCCCCATCATCATCATTATCATTGCCTCCCCATTAATATCATCATCATTTCCTTCCCATTATCATTGCCTCCCCATCATCATCATTATCATTGCCTCCCCATTAATATCATCATCATCATTGCCTTCCCATTATCATTGCCTCCCCATCATCATCATTATCATTGCCTCCTCATTAATATCATCATCATTGCCTTCCCATTATCATTTCCTCCCCATCATCATCATTATCATTGCCTCCCCATTAATATCATCATCATTTCCTTCCCATTATCATTGCCTCCCCATCATCATCATTATCATTGCCTCCCCATTAATATCATCATCATCATCATTGCCTTCCCATTATCATTGCCTCCCCATTATTATCATCATCATCATTGCCTTCCCATTATCATTTCCTCCCCATCATCATCATCATTGCCTCCCCATTAATATCATCATCATTGCCTTCCCATTATCATTGCCTCCCCATCATCATCATTATCATTGCCTCCCCATTAATATCATCATCATTGCCTTCCCATTATCATTGCCTCCCCATCATCATCATTATCATTGCCTCCCCATCATCATCATTATCATTGCCTCCCCATTAATATCATCATCATCATTGCCTTCCCATTATCAGTGCCTCCCCATTAATATCATCATCATCATTGCCTTCCCATTATCATTTCCTCCCAATCATCATCATTATCATTGCCTCCTCACCACCATCACTGCCTCCCCCCACCACCATCACACATACAGCACCGCAGGCAGCACTCTCTCACATACACACACGCAGGCACACACACACGCCACACCTGTCTGGCATCCGCGCGCTCTCTGCCACAGCCGGCCGCTGAATGATGACATCATTCAGCGGCGCTGCTGTGAGAGAGGACACGCCGGCGCAGGCGCCCCATGGAGCTCGGAGCTGCGGCAGCGGAGGCACGGGGAGAGGTAAGTATTGCGCCGGCTGCTGCCGGGGCCCCGAGCAAGCGGGGGGGCCCAGTGGCGGCGCCGACACCGCTAACAGGCGCCAGGGTGCCCGACGGCAAGTGGGCCCCCCCGCCTGCTCAGGGCCCCGGCACTTGCCCTGGTGTGCTGGGTGCTGACGCCGGCCCTGCAGACGGCGCAGGAGGAGCTGCTAATCAGCTGAGTAAAATTTTTTTTTTTTTCCTCTTTAATTCCCCGGGCATCAGGCATGATTTTCTAGGCGCCATTGGCGACCTGGCGCCCGGGTTTGTCGAACCCTGACTTAGACAAAACTAAGCAATGGAGGAAGGATGAGGCCTTATTTGTGTCATTCCAGGGAATCAGGAAGGGGTGTGGTTTTACAAGGGTTACCATAGCTAAATGGATAAGGGATGCCATTAGCTTAGCTTACACCTTAGCTCTGTAAAATTCTGTAACCGGTAAGTAACTAAGATTTTTTTACTCCATAGGTAGTCTCTGGAAACTAGCACACAGTGACTGTTGTAGAGTGACAATTGCAAATATGCCATTTTACTACCCAATAAGTGGTGCCCAGCTTATGCTTCTGGAGGCACACAAACTGTAAATATTTAAGTTGGTTCTTCCCATCACTGCAATGCTAAACATGTGGACGCTAACAGCTTTTGGACACACTGTAAGGTTCAGAAGCGAGGGGGACATTTGGCTTTGGAAACTCAGATTTTGCTGGATTGTGTTATGGAGGCCATGTTGCTTTTCAAGGTCTACTGTTAGATTTTTAACTGTTTTGTCTTAGTAAATAATTAAATTTTGCTACATAACTTGCAATTTCTTTGGGTAGTTTAGAAATGTTATATAAATATAATTCATCATAATTTTTTAAATAAAATATCTTTATTTTTGGCAGATGACTGCACAAGGAGATCAGAGGAACAATTGGCATCTTCAATTTCTAAATTAGATGACCTTGATATCAATCAAGATTTAACTGATGTCTATACAACTATTCCAGATATATCCTCATCCTTTCACAGCAAAGATCTATTATCTCATCCTTTTAAACAAGTCCAATCTTCTGACTCATCACAGACTAATAAGAAAAATAAAAATCGTAAAAGATGTGTTAAATATCATAGTAACCAGAAATTAGAGCATGTTAGACGAAAAAGAGTTAATGCAGGGGAGAAGCCATATTCATGTTCAGAATGTGGGAAATGTTTTGCAAAGAAATCACGTTTGGTTAGTCATCAGAGAACTCACACGGGGGAGAAGCCATATTTATGTTCAGAATGTGAGAAATGTTTTGCAGATAAATCAAATCTTGCTAAACATCAGAGAAGTCACACAGGGGTGAAGCCATTTGCGTGTTCAAAATGTGAGAAATGTTTTACATATGAATCAAATTTTCTTCAACATCAAAAAATTCACAAAGTGGAGAAGGCATTTTCATGTTCAGAATGTGGAAAATGTTTTGCAAGGAAATCACATTTTGTTAGACATCAGAGAACTCACACAGGGGAGAAGCCATTTGAATGTTCAGAATGTGGGAAATATTTTGCAGATAAATTATATCTTGTTATACATCAGAGAACTCACACAGGGGTGAAGCCATTTGAATGTTCAGAATGTGAGAAATGTTTTGCAGATAAATCAAGTCTTGTTTTACATGAGAAAATGCACACACAGGCGAGAAGCCATTTTCATGTTCAGAATGTAGAAAATGTTTTGCAGATAAAAAAAGTCTTGTTAGGCATCAGAAAACTCACACAGGGGAGAAGCCATTTTCATGTTCAGAATGTGAGGAATGTTTTGCAAATAATTCACGACTTGTTATACATCAGAGAATTCACACAGGGGAGAAGCCATTTGAATGTTCAGAATGTGAGAAATGTTTTGCAGATAAATCAAGTCTTGTTTCACATGAGAAAATGCACACAGGGGAGAAGCCATTTTCATGTTCAGAATGTAGAAAATGTTTTACATATAAATCAAATCTTGTTACACATCAGAGAACTCACACAGGGGAGAAGCCATTTTCATGTTCAGAATGTGAGAAATGTTTTGCAGATACATCAAGACTTGTTAGACATCAGAGAACTCATACAGGAGAGAAGCCATTTTGATGTTGAAAATGTGGGAAATATTTTACCAGTAAAGGGAACCTTACTAGAAATCAAATATTGCACAAAGGGAGAAGTCATTCTCATACCTAGAAGTTGGGAAATATTTTACTTGATAATCACATTTTGTTGACCACAAAGGAAAACTCACACAGGAAGAAATCATATATTTTTGACAAACTATACAAGAAAACACATAACAGAGAGTCAAAGTAATGTCAAATAAGTAAGCGAGAAAACAAGTTAGAACTCGCATTAAAATTAAAACATAAGCAGTTACTAATATACATCTGTTATATAAAAAGCAAAATAAATGCAATATTCCATGTTCATTGAATATTTCTCAGTTATATATTTATATATTCACTATGTGGACAAGAGTATTTCTACACCTCCCCATAAACCTCCCAAAAAGTAACCAACATTTCCTACTCACTCTTCTTCCTAACTCTCAATCTCAGCAATCTGCCATTCATCAATCCACAATCTCCGTGTGGGAACAAACATCTTTAACTTTTTTATATCACAATAATAAACAAGTTCACATTTCAAATTACTACTTACATATATGATCCGTCACCTTACTGCTGCCATCGTCGGCTTCGTGCAGTGGCGACCCTGCTCCTATTTGCATATATGATCCTTTCCTTCTTTGTTGGAACGTCTGGTGTGATCCATTCCAATTATAATAAAATGTCTCCCTCTCTCCATGTTCTTTATCTCAATTTGCAATGCTGGTGTTATTATGGTGCCGCCCACGGAGAGGGAAATGTTAAATTTAGGGAGGTTAGTAGACGGCGGGAGCAGAAGAAGTTCAGTTTTGGAGAGGTTGAGTTTCAGATAGAGAGCTGACATGATGTTGGAGACTGCAGACAGACAGTCGGTGGCATTCTGTAGTACAGCGGGGTAAGGTCGGGGGATGACGTGTATAGTTGTGTGTCATCATCATAAAGATGGTACTGAAAGCCAAATCTGCTGATGGTCTGTCCAATTGGGGCCGTGTAGAGAGAGAAGAGAAGGGGGCCAAGGACTGAGCCCTGGGGTACACCGACAGCGAGAGGAAGAGGAGATGACGTGGAGTCAGAGAACAAAACACTGAAGGAGCGGTCAGAAAGATAGGAAGAGAACCAGGAGGGAGCAATGTCCTTAATGCCTAGTGACTGCAGCCTAGGGAGTAGGAGACGGTGATCAACAGTGTCAAAAGCTGCAGAAAGGTTGAGAAGAATGAGCAGAGAGTGGTCACCGTTACATCACAACACATAACATACAGAACATACAACACATAACATAGAGTACATACTCACCGCACACACCTAATCCCGATGCCATCGATCTCCTGTAATAAAAATAAAATAATAAACCATCCTATACATTACCTTTCCGCTGTAGTCCAGATAATGTAGAACGGGTGATGTCAGCGCTCTACACCGCCCCTGTGATACACTGACAGCGGAGGGAATCCTTCGTTGTGTGTATCGCTTTGCCGCCGGGAGAGAATGACTTCACTTCAGTTCATTCTCTCACTGGCAACGCTGGGTGAGAAAATTCCCACGCAGCATTACCATAAAGTGAGAGAATGAACTCAGGTAACCTCAGTGATGCACTGCAGGAGCCATTGTCTCCTAAACTGACAGCACAACTAGAAGTAGCCATGGGTAGAGATGAGCGACTTTGCCTCTGGGAGGGTCGAGTGGTGTTTCGAACCACCCAACTTTATCAAAAGTCAAGTCGAAAGAAATCGGCTGACTATCGGCAAAAGTCGGAGTTCCGACTGAAACCCGACCCGACCCCAATGCAAGTCAATGGGGAATAAAAGTCGGCAGTAAGTGGAGGACAGTAAACACACCTACAGTGCCCATTTCAATGCCAACAACATCAATTCTTATTACTTAAGCTTGTCAACCTTAATTTACTTTATAATAATAGAAACGCATTGAAAACTGGGGGGTTATTTGGCTAAAGTTGTGGGGGGCAGGGCTGGCTCCAGGTTTTCGTGGGTCCCGGGTGAAAGAGTCTCAGTGGGCCCCTTTAACACATATCACAATTCATGATGCTCCGATACGGCAGAGAAATAGGTATAGTACAATGCCAAATACTTTACTTCTTACATTACATGAGTGATATCTATTGTAAATTCTACAAAAGCTCAAAAACCGGACAGTATAGTCCTCCATACAGTATTATAGGCAACACATAGTGCGCCATACAGAATAATGAGCCCCATATATTGCTCCATACAGAATAATGAGTCCCATATATGATGCTCCATACAGAATAATGGGACCAATATAATGCTTCATATAGTATAATGAGCCACATATATTGCTCCATACAGAATAATGAGCCCCATATATTGCTCAATACATAATTGGTCCCATATCATGTTTCATACAGTATATGATGAGCTCCACATAATGCTCCAGTATATGATGGTCCCCATATAATGTGCCATACATTATAGGACGGTCCCCATAGAGTATAATGAGCCCCACATATTGCTCCATACAGTATAATGAGTCGCATATAAAGCTCCATACAGTATATGATGGGCCCCATATATTGCTCCATACAGAATGGGCTCCATATAATGCTCCATACAGAATAGGCCCCATATGTGCTCCATATGATGCTCCATATATAAAGGGCCCTATATGATGCCCCATAAATAATGAACCCCATATGATGCTCTAGTATATGATGGGCCCCATATATGATCCTCCAGTGTATGATGAGCCCCATATATTGCTCCAAATATAATGGTCCCCATATATAATGCTCCATATATAATGGGCTCCATGTGATGCTCCATATAGAGTCATGGCCAAAAGTTTTGAGAATGACACAAATATTAATTTTTACAAAGTCTACTGCTTCACTTTTTCTAATGGCAATTTGCATATACTCCAGAATGTTATAAAGAGTGATCAGCTTAACAGCAATTACTTGCAAAGTCAATATTTGGCTAGAAAATGAACTTTATCCCCCAAAACACATTTCAACATCATTGCAGCCCTGCCTTAAAAGGACCAGCTAACCTCTTTTCAGTGATTACTCCATTAACACAAGTGTGGGTGTTGATGAGGACATGGCTGGAGATCAATCTGTCATGATTAAGTAAGAATGACACCACTGGACACTTTAAAAGGAGGCTGGTGCTTGGCATCATTGTTTCTCTTCTGTTAACCATGGTTATCTCTAAAGAAACACGTGCAGTCATCATTGCAATGCACAAAAATGGCCTAACAGGGAAGAGTATCGCAGCTAGAAAGATTGCACCTCAGTCAACAATCTATCGCATCATCAAGAACTTCAAGGAGAGAGGTTTCATTGTTGCCAAAAAGGCTCCAGGGCGCCCAAGAAAGACCAGCAAGCGCCAGGACCGTCTCTTAAAAGTGTTTCAGCTGCGGGATCGGGCTACCAACAGTGCAGAGCTTGCTCAGGAATGGCAGCAGGCAGGTGTGAGTGCATCTACATGCACTGTGAGGTGGAGACTCTTGGAGCAAGGCCTGGTCTCAAGGAGGGCAGCAAAGAAGCCACTTCTCTCCAGAAAAAACATCATGGACAGACTGATATTCTGCAAAAGGTACAGGCAGTGGACTGCTGAGGACTGGGGTAAAGTTATTTTCTCTGATGAATCCCCTTTTCGATTGTTTGGGACATCAGGAAAACGCCTCATTCGGAGAAGACAAGGTGAGCACTACCACCAGTCTTGTCTCATGCCAACTGTTAAGCATCCTGAAACCATTCATGTGTGGGGTTGCTTCTCAGCCAAGGGAATCGTCTCTCTCACAGTCTTGCCTAAAAACACAGCCATGAATAAAGAATGGTACCAGAATGTCCTCCAAGAGCAACTTCTCCCAACCCTCCAAGAGCAGTTTGGCGATCAACAATGCCTTTTCCAGCATGATGGAGCACCTTGCCATAAAGCAAAGGTGATAACTAAATGGCTCAGGGAACAAAACATAGAGATTTTGGGTCCATGGCCTGGAAACTCCCCAGATCTTAATCCCATTGAGAACTTGTGGTCAATCATCAAGAGACGGGTGGACAAACAAAAACCTAAAAATTCTGACATAATGAAAGCATTGATTGTGCAAGAATGGACTGATATCAGTCAGGATTTGGTCCAGAAGTTGATTGAGAGCATGCCAGGGAGAATTGCAGAGGTCCTGAAGAAGAAGGTTCAACACTGCAAATATTGACTTGCTGCATTAACTCATTCTAACTGTCAATATAAGCTTTTGTTACTCATATGTTTGCAATTATATTTCTATCTGTGATAAAAACATCTGTCAAACACACATAAAAACCAGAGGGCAGCAGATCATGTGAAAATGTAATATTTGTGTCATTCTCAAAACTTTTGGCCATGACTGTATAATGTGCCCCATATGATGCGCCATATATAATGGGCCCTATATGATGCTCCAGTATATGATGTGCCCCATGGATGATGCTCCAGTGTATGATGGGCCTATATAATGCTCCATATATAATGGGCCCCATACAATGCTCCAGTATATAATGGGCCCCATATATGATGTTCAAGTGTATAATGGGCCCCATATATTATGCTCCAGTGTATGATGGGCCCCATATATAATGCTCCAGTGTATAATGGGCCCTATCTATGATGCTCAAGTGTATGTTGGGCCCCATATATAATTCTCCAGTGTATAATGCTCCCCAGCGTCTTCATCTTCCAGTTCTCTGCACTGTGACTGTTCAGGCAGAGGGCGCACAGACGTGACTTCATCGCGCTCTCTGACCTGAATGTCACTGTCAGGAAACACGGAAGACGTCACAGCGGTGGAGCAGGGATAGGTAAGTATTGCAAGTGCTGGGGCACTGAGCAAGCAGGGGCAGCACTGGCACAGGGCCCCTCATAGTACGCCGGTGTCACTGACAGTGAGTGGGCCCCCCCCACCTGCTCAGGGCCCTGGCACTTGCCCAGGTGCTGATGCGGGCCCTGGGGGGGTACAGCCCAGTTAGGGAGGTGGAAAAACTGGCATATGTTGAGGTATAGGCTGGATGTTCAGCAGCTGCAAATGGAGGAATTGGAGAAGTCGGAGGAAGAGGAGGACAAAGCGAGCCGTTTTGCTGGCAACCTATGTGTCATCAGAGGAAGGTGGTACAGAATCCTTTGAAACCCAGGCATGGTTCATTTTAATGAAGGTGAGATCACCTACATTTTGAGTCGACAGCCGGGTCCTTCTTTCTTTTAGGATTGATCCAGCAACACTGAAGACTCTTTCTGATAGCACACTACCAACAGGGCAGGCGAGCTCCTGTAAGGCATATTGTGCCAATTCAGGCCAGGTGTCCAGTTTGCAGGCCCAGTATTCAAAGGGGAATGAACTGTGAGGGAGAACATCGATAGGGGAGGAGAGGTAATTTTGAACCATAGTTGACAACTGCTGTCTCCTGTCTGTTGCAATCGATTCAGTATTACCAGTCGTGTGAGCGGTACTTGAGAAATCAGTCCACAACATGGTCATGAAACCCCTGTTTCCAATGCCACTTCGGATGTTTGCACACCACGAACACCTCTTCCATGTTGCCCAGTACGGCTCATTGTAGAACCTGCACCGCTGCTGTGTGCTGGGAATGCCTCTAACAAACGGTTTACCAGAGTTGCTTGTTTGTTCGCCAATATTAGCTCTAGGTTCTCCTGTGGCATGATGTTCTGTAATTTGCCTTTATAGCATGGATCGAGGATACTGGCCAACCAGTAGTCGTCATCCTTCATAATTTTGTCAATGCGGGGGTCCCTTTTTAGGATCCGCAAGAGATAATCACACATGTGGGCCAACGTTCTAGGTGTCAATGATGCACTGCCAGTGGTGGGTGGAGGAGCACTTTCTGCAAAATCCACATCCCTCCAGTCACGCACAAACCCTGTACCTGACCTTTGCAAGCCAACATTTTCTCTTGCCCCCTGAGAAGCATCCTCCTCCCCAAAACAATCATCCCCCTCATTCTCCTCCTCTTCCACAACCTCGTCCAGGACAGTTCCCTGAGCAGACAATGCCTGACTGTCATCAAGGCTTCCCTCCTCCTCCGCTGCAGATGCCTGATCCTTAATGTGCGTCAAAGTTTGCATGAGCAGACGCATAAGTGGGATGCTCATGCTTATGATGGTGTTGTCTGCGCATACCAGCCGTGTGCATTCCTCAAAACACTGAAGGACTTTTCAGAGCTCTTTCATCTTTGACCACTGCACACCTGACAACTCGATGTCTGCCCTCAAACTGCCTGCCCGTGTATCCTCCCACAAATGCATTACAGCCTGCTTCTGTTCGCACAGCCTCTCAACCATGTGCATGGTGGAGTTCCACCTTGTTGCAACGTCTATGATTAGGCAGTGCTTGGGGAGGTGGAGCAATCGTTGCAGCCTCTGCATACGACTGGAGCCTACGGGCGAGCGATGTATGTGCGAGTACAGTCTTCGCACCTTATGGAGCAGGGCTGGTAACGCCAGATAATTATTTATGAAGCAACCGGTGGGCTTACAGTTGGGGAAGCGATGTAGCATGTCTGGCTACCTTCAGTCGGAGCAGATGCACGTGTCCGTCCACGCTTGCAAGTGCATGGTTTTTAAATGTCTAAGCATGCAAGTGGTATTCAAATTTCGGAGATTTTTCCCTCGGTTAAAGGTCCTTCCGCACTTCTCACAGATAACCTTTGCTTCATCAATAGTATTTCGGTCAAAAAAGTGCCACACTGCACTCTTCCTACTATGGGATAAATTTTCAGGGCTTGCACGCTGTGCTAATTTGACCGTCTGGCCAAGCTGTCCTGCAATTTTTTGTTTTTTTAACATGTTTTTGGACTGCTACGGGCCTGCCAGATACCCACAGCTGCGATGTCGATGCCTGCTGCGGATCCTCCTCCTCTTCTAAGCTATTGCCAGCGGCACCCTCTCCCCCAATGGATGCCAATCCGGGTCAACAATTGGGTCATCCATCACCTCCTCTTTAATTTCATCTGCACCTTCCTCTGTGTCACCGTGTAAGGTGGTATAGTATGCGGGAAGGGGCACCTGAGTTTCATCAGGGTCAGAATCTGGCTTAGTAGACTGCCAGGGCAATGCAGGGCTCTGGGTGAATGTACCAGCAGAATCATATGGCAGTGGCTGTGCATCAGTGCACTCCATGTCATATTCATCTTGGACTGGGGAATTCAGGATTTCACTTGATAACCCAGGCATGGTATGTGAAAGAGCTCCAGGGAGTAATCTGAAGTGTGGCCTACCTCATCCTTCACTTTTGGTGGTGAAGAACACAAGGAAAGGTGTTGTTCCTGACCAGGAGCCTGCACTGACGACTCAGTGCTTGCAGCTTTTGAAACTTCAGAAGAGGAGGCAATAGAGCTGGAGGCTATTTCAGCAATGTAAGCCAAAACCTGTTCCTGATGCTCCGGCTTTAAAAGCGGTTTACCTACTCCCAGAAAAGGGAGCCTTCCAGGCCTTCTGGAGCCAGATGATGATGCAGGCTCAACATCTCCTGCCTTAGGTGCTATTGTGCTTTTGGCACTACCAGCAGATGCACCACCATCAGTACCAGCTGCCCCCCCCCCCCCCACGTCCGTGGCCTCTTCCACCATACTTCCTCATGTTTGGGAAAATGTACCAAAAATACCAGCAGATATATGGTACTGTATGAGGAACGTACAGCTGTATACGGTGTAGGGAAAAATTTAAATCTCCGTATATATTTCCGGAGTCACACACAGGCGCTCACTCAGTATGGATTTGACCATAATACAAACAGCAGAAATACGGTACTGTATCAGAAGTGTACAGCTGTATACGGTGTAAGGGAAATTTTGATCTCCGTATATATTTCCGGAGTCACACACAGATTCTCACTCAGTATGGATTTGACCGTAATACAAACAGCAGAAATACGGTACTGTATCAGAAGCGTACAGCTGTATACGGTGTAGGGGAAAATTTAAATCTCCGTATTTATTTCCGGAGTCACACACAGACGCTCTCTCAGTATGGAGTTCACCGTAATACAAAGAGCAGATATATGGTACTGTATCAGAAGCGGACAGCTGTATACTGTGAAGGGAAAAATTTAAATCTCTGTTCATATTTCCGGAGTCACACACAGACGCTCCCTCAGTATGGATTTCACCGTAATACAAAGAGCAGATATACGTACTGTATCAGAAGCGTACAGCTGTATACGGTGTAGGGAAAATTTAAATCTCTGTATATATTTCCGGAGTCACACACAGACGCTCTCTCAGTATGGATTTCACCGTAATACAAAGAGCAGATATACGGTACTGTATCAGAAGCGGACAGCTGAATACGGTGTGTGGAAAATTTTAAATCTCCTTATATATTTCTGGAGTCACACACAGACGCTCTCTCAGTATGGATTTCACTGTAATACAAACAGCAGAAATACGGTACTGTATCAGAAGCGTACAGCTGTATATGGTGTAGGGGAAAATTTAAATCTCCGTATATATTTCTGGAGTCACACACAGACGCTCACGCAGTATGGATTTGACCATGATACAAACAGCAGAAATACAGTACTGTATCAGAAGCGTACAGCTGTATAGGGTGTAGGGAAAAATTTAAATCTCCGTATATATTTCCCGATTCACACACAGATAGTCAGCATGTATTTGTCCGTGATACCAGCCGGTACACGGTAGTGTGTGAGGAGCGTACAGCTCTATACGGTGTGGGAAAAAATGAACGCTCGGTACCTGTGCAGAAAAAAAGAATAAAAGTATTAGTGCTGTGTAAAAAGCAGTCTGCACAGCAGTGTACACACAGCAATACAGCTATCAGGCAGCCTAATAACCAGCGCTGCTGCACACAAGAAAATTCTCCCTTGTCACTGCACACTAACTGTACAGCACAATTGCTATTAGCACAAGCACAGAAGAACTTCTTATATCTTTACAGCCCTAACTCTCTCCCTACTGATAAACAGCAACCTCTCCCTACTATTAAGATCGGCAGAAGTAAAATGGAGGTCGGCGGTCAGGGCTTTTATAGACACTATGACGCCCCCCAAAGCAAGCCAATCACTGCAATGCCCTTCTCTACGATGGTAGTGGACGCTGCACATGTCATCTCGTTGCCCACAGTGTACGTCCTTGCTCATTGGCTGAAAAAAAGGCACCTGCAAGCATTCTGGGAAATCCGACTTTGGCGTTCGTTTTGCCGACCGCATGTCCGACCTCACGCTATGGTCAGAGACCGAAACCCAACTTTGGCAAAAGTCGGCGACTTATGATCTGGCCGACCTGTTTCGTTCAACTCTAGCCATGGGACATACCTACAATGACCTAGACGCCTCAACTCTGCCGGAGAGATAACTAAGCCTAAAGAGAGAAAGGGGAAAGCTAACTGCCCCGAAGTAGAGCCCCAAAGGAATAGGTAGCCCCCAAACAAATATTGGCGGTGAGACAAGATGAAATACGAACACAGGCAGAAAATAGAGCAAGCAAACGCTGGGGCCAAAACTGCCTAGATAGAACAGGACAGGAAAGAATACTGTCTGCAATCCAGCAAAACTCTAAGAAAAATTCCAACACGTCTGATATGCAAAAATACTAAGACTACACAATCTCTCCCCCGCTAGATCAGAACTCTGGTGTGAACTGGTAATAAACCAGCAAACACTGACATAACAGGGAACTAAAAATACATAAACTGTCTCTGGTGTGAACTGGTAGCAAATCAGCAGGTACTGAAATAACAGGGACTGAAAACACAAACAGTGACAAATGAGAAACAGAGTCCAGCGCAGGCCCCAGCAGGGGAACCTTGCTGACCTAACTCCAGAAGGACAGAAAACAAAAGGGAAAACAAATGCCACAGAAATAAGCAGCAAATAACATCTGAAAGTTGCAGGACAAAGCAGGAAGCAAGCTGACTTCCAAAAGGGACCAGGAAGAAACAAATCACTGGCAAGGATTATGGGAAAAATATACAAAAAAAAAACCCCTGTTTGGGAGAGAAGAATAGACAAATCGCGGCGCCCTAAGTGCGTAAAAGCAATATTATAGTCTTTAAAGTGTGCACAATTTTATGCACTCACCTGATAGAAGACTAATATGGCTTTAGATTCTGTATCCTCAAAAATCCTTCTGGGATACTTTTCAATAGACAGGGCTTGCAGCTTGCCTCGGGTGGATCCAAGTGAAAGAGCCAGATTCAGGCTCACACAGGATGAGTAAATCAAGAAAGGCACATCCAGCCCATGAATGGCAGCGCTTCCCAGGACTCACATCCAAAGATAATATTTCATATTTTTTTATTTAATAAGTTAAAATGGAGGAGATACAACGCGTTTCGGATACAGTATATATCCCTCATCAGGTATCATAAAAACACAGTGCAAATCCTAATAATATAAAATTCAGTAACACTTATATATAGTGGCAAACCTTTTATCCCAGTCTCAGACACTTGATTTAGGGAGTGGACCAAGTTCAGGAGCACACCCACCAACTTTGACAACTTAGATGCTAGAAGAGAAAAAAAAAATAAACATTCAAACTCTCTCTATGATATCATTCAATCCATTTGGATATAATGTTCCCAGACGATATATCCAAAACGTTTCTTTCCGGTTTAAAAGAGCATTCCTATTTGCAACACCAGAGGGTATCTGTTCTACCGGAGTTACTTTTAGGCCTCATACTCACTGGCTGGAAAAAAATCGGTCCGTTTTCTGCAGGAAAAAAACGGTACATTAGTTGTAAAAAGGCATGCGATTTTGATGCGATTTTAAATCGCACCATGCGATTTACATGCGATTTTTATGCGATTTTTTTTCCAAGACATAACCACAAATTAAGGTTAAACCACTTGTCTGACACCTATATAAAGCTATTTATCTACATATGGCATTGATTCATTTGGTTTTTGTCCTGTGTGTTTTGCTATTCCAAACAAGCATGGCAGCAACTTCTCTAAGTATTGACCCTACTGAGGAGCTCCTCTTCAATTGGGTCTTATCCCGTGAGTATGGTGTGGGATATTCCCCTGTTGTTGCTCCGAGGAGGCGGCGTAGATTTTGGGTACATCCGCTCCTCACCAAGCGACAAAAAAAAGGCCATTTTTCACGGCTGTATGGACATCTACGAAACCATCGAGACAAATTTTTTGCATACACGAGGATGTCACTTGAAGCATTTGATTTTCTCCTGGCACAACTTCGTCCAGCCATCACTTTCAAAATTACACGTTTGCGCAGGTGCATTTCTGCTGAAGAACGACTTCTGTTAACGTTGAGGTATAGTTGTAAACAAATAAATAACACCACAGTAAAGTAGATTAACTAATATTACATTGTTATTAACGCTTATCATTATTTTTTTGAAAAATTTTGGCTCAAAATTATATATTACTGTTTGCCATACCTATACTTAATGTGTGGCCATTTTTAATTAGAAAGGCTAAGAAATACACCCCATTACTGTACTCGTAGCAGCTGTTTCACATGCACATTGTTGTATGACATGGACAGAGGCCCCCTTCTCAGACAACGCACTCATTGCTCATGTACATAGCGACTGTGTGTGATTTGTGTCTGGTGGCCATTTTTAAATTACTGCACCACGTAGGGATATATATGAATGTGAAGGTTATTTTCAATTATTTTTATGTGTATTTCCTTTCTTGTAGGTTTTTGGCTACGGGACAATCATATGCTTCCCTACATTTAGGGTATCTTCTTGGCATAACTACCATCTCCAATATAGTCAGACACACATGTTCAAAAATCTGGATTTGCCTCAAGGACAAAGTGATGCTGGAGCCCACCCCCGAACATTGGGAACGCATTGCAAATGGTATATATGAGACTTGCCAGTTTCCCAATTGTCTGGGTGCTTTAGATGGTAAGCACATCCGGGTGAAGAAGCCACCAAACTCAGGCTCCTTATACTACAATTACAAAGGCTATTTTTCAGTTGTGTTGTTGGCCTTAGTAGACAGCAAGTACAATTTTATAATAGTAGATATAGGTGCCTATGGAAGAACAGGAGATTCTCGCATATTCAATACTTCTCTAATGGGTAGGCGACTGAAGAACAATGAATTGGGTGTTCCACCCCCAAGGACTCTGCCTTCTGGTGCTGAACCAATGCCTTATGTAATAGTTGCTGATGAGGCATTTCAACTGACATATAATGTCATGAGGCCTTTTCCTGGATGGTCTCTTGACAGGCGTGGACGCATATTTAATTATCGACTAACTCGTGCACGGCGTCTTGTAGAATGTGCCTTTGGAATTTTGTCTGCAAAATGGAGGGTATTGCTCAGTGCACTCCAGTTAAGCCCACAAAATTTAAACACAGTGATCAAGGCCTGTGTAATCTTACATAATTTTACACGTCAACATGATTTATCTGGGTATGAGGATGTTTTTGGAGAATTAAGAAACAATCAGATACCCATTGCTCAGCCTTTACCCAGAGGCAGACAGCTTTCAGGCATCCGAATCAGAAATATGTTAGCAAATTGTTTTCTAACACCTGAGGGAGCAGTACCGTGGCAGGAAAATTTGCATACATGATCTACACATTTCCCTCTGTATTGTGTATTACAACATTCAGAACATGTGCTTTAGTATTTTACTTAAACAATGTTTATTTTCCTATATTAATGTAAAACAGTTATTTTTTTAAAAAAAATAATACAAATGTCAAGTAACATAATGATCAAAATAAAAAACCGCCTTAACTTTGGCGTAACAAGTTAACACACTTGCCAATGTTTTTGTTATGTAAGCACCCAAAAAAATTACAAATCAACAAAAGAAGGTTGTGATGCTGAGGGTGAGCTACTTGTTTGTGACTGTTGCCTTTCAGAGGGATGTTGTGTGTTTCTATGCAAAGAAACATTGTGTGGCTGTGTGCTGGTATGATGTGGGTTCATGCCTTCATAACTGTGCCTATAGGCCTCAGTTGGCCCATGGGGATAAGCAGAAACATCTGAATGGCTGAAGCCTCTTGTTCTGCCATGGTCAAAAGGGCCTTGGTGTTGTGGTCCTTGCTGATAAGAAACACCTTGGCCATACACATCATATAAGGTTGTTTGTGGCCCATGGTGGTACCGCTCACTTCCAATCTGTGATGGGCCAGATGAAGGAGGCATTTGTGTGTAGGGATGTGTAGGCCTTGATGAGTGTTGTACATGTATCTGATGATGTTCCTGGTAATGTGCTGGCTCTATGTGTGTGGTGTGATCTCTGTCAATATGATGACTAATGTTTGTACTGTGGAGTGTATGACTATGTTGAGAAGTGGATGTCGAAGGATATACTGAGGCTGGTGGTAATGGTACTGCTGTTGAGTCTGTGGGATTTGAGATTTGAGTTAATATTTCAGATTGGTACCTTCTTTCAATACAAGCAAAGATGGCTTGGGGATTATTTGGTGGTATGGCTGAGGTGATGAGTTGTAATATTGCTGTTTTAGTGGGAAGCCGTAAGTGTGATGGTATTTGTCGCAGGTGCTGTGTCAAACTTCTACCAAATGCTTCCTCACCATCATCACATATTGTGCGTTGTATGTAGTCTAAAACGCGACTATCAACCTGCCGTCTTATAATTTGATTTTGCTGGTCTCTCCTTCGTCTTAATCTCCGGGGAATAGTAGTGGCTTGAGGGGAGGTATCAAGAGGCACGGTTGGGCTGCTGCTTCTTGTGTGCTCCTCTTGTTCCGTGCCATGTTGAGCTTGTGAACCTGCACTTTCAATTTGTTGTTGAGATGGTCCTGGAGCATCCTCCCCTGCTGTTCCTGCTTCTTCATGTTGTGACTCTGGTGGATCCGCCTCAGAGGGTGCCTCACGTTCCTCTAAGTTGGATTCCGTTCTACAAAGCAGACACAGATTATTTGTGTATGCTCTAAATGTCAATTTTAAATGTACAATTTGTATCAATAAACTTTTACTTACGTTCTTAAATCCATGACTGGAGCCAAAAAATTCAGGCGGCTCATATATATATATGGCCTTTTTTTTTATGCTGCTGAGCCACTTTTGTCACGATTCTGTCGTTCCCTCCTATAGGTATCCCGACAGCTTCGCCATCTGCGTTGCACATCATTCACTTTAATGTAAAGAAATGTTAAAATATTAACATCTAAATATGTATGTTAAAAAATTAGGAATACAAGTAGGCAAGATTTTTTTTGTGCACATTTTTTTATAAAATTGTCCTGCAACTATGCTAAAAATATTTGAATTTAAAAATTATAAACATCACAAAAGGGCCTTCTTTATAAATAATACAAAGAGCAAAAGGTACAAGAATATATTTTAAAGGTCAAAAGAAAAATTTGTAAAAAAAAACACAATTTTGTACAAAATAACATAAAAAAATAAAAAAAAATATAAAACATACATGAATAGGCCCATATTCAAAGGGTCTATTGTTAAAAGGTATTTTGTTAGTAAACCATTATCTATTTAAAATATAATTTTCTTTAAATTGTAACAGTAACATATAATTGGCCACCAAAGCAAGGTTTTTCTAAATACATTATGAAATAATTGTAGTAAGAACAATTCTACTTACACATTCCCAACTGCCCAGCCGGAGGACTTTCATCATAATTTTCAAAAATTTGACGACATATATATGTCCAAGTTGCATCCCGCACACTTCGATTTTGATAATTGTTGTCTCTAGGATCCCACAGCTCAGGTCTTTCTTGGACTAACACCAACAGCATCTCCACATTGATTGATCGGGACATGGCCACAATAGTACAAAAATCAAATCCGTGGAGGTGTGACTCATTCCTGGCTTTCTGGGAGTGGTTTTTATACCATCCCTCAACACACTTCCCTGTTAGTCACTTCCTGTGTCTCCTTTTTTTTTTGGAACATACAAGTTTACAGCTCTATTTTGCACAAAAAATAGCAAAAAAAACGGATGGTGCGTTTTCTGTGCGTTTTTTAATCGCACCCATTGACTTGCATTGGCGATTATCATGCCAAAATCGCATCAAATCGCAGCATGCTGCGATTTTTTTCTCACACCAATATCTGATGAGAAAAAAATCGCAAATGAGAACTCACCCATTGACTAACATTGGTCAGATTTGCATCCGATTTTTTATCGTCTGATTTTCATCCGTTTTCGGAGCCAGTGAGTATGAGGCCTTATGTTGAAAATTTTGTTATGTTTAATTAGCAGATGCCTTGAGAGACTATGTTTTAAAAACCCGTTTTTTGCTCTATTTCTGTGACCATTAATGCGGGACCGCAGTGTCTGCACAGTGTGTCCCACATATTGCAAACCGCAACTGCATGTGATGACATATACAACATAATCACTGCTACAGTTGAGTCTTTGTGAAATCTCAAAGACCTCACCAGTATTGTTACATTTGATAGTTTTAGCCCCGTGATCTAGGATCCCACAGGTACAACATTTTTTGGAGGTGCATTTAAAAACTCCGGTTCCTTGAAAAACACCACTTGAAATTTGATCCGCACCTTTTCTATTGTTTTTTCCTTTTGAATCCAACTGTTTTTTAATTTACTGGGGGCCACCAAGTTTTTCAAAGTTTTCCCCCTTCTATATGTAATCCCTGGTTTATCAGGGAGATGTTTTCCCAAAACAGGGTCACGCTTCAAGATATACCAATATTTTGAAAGCACAGTTCTTATGACTTTATTTCCCCTATTGAATGTTGTCACAAAATTCAATTTCCAGCGATCATCACTTTTTTCTTTACCAATAGTCAAATTATCCCCCTTCCTATTTTTTCCTTTTAAACATTCCTCCAGGCAGTGGCATTAACAATCCACTAGGGCGAGAGCAGGGTTTGGACCGAGAACAAGTGTTAAGGGTTGCGGAACACACCAAATAAATATAAATACTAGGTGCGTTCGCTACCCGTTGTCCACCGTGCAGGCAGAGCCTGCTGCTAGTAAGATGGCACTATATGGCGGTATAAGCGAACTCTGTTACTCCACAGATTCGCTGACATAGATGCTGTGGCACTATATGGCGGTATAAGCGAACTCTGCTACACCACAGAGTCGCTGACATAGATGCTGTGGCACTATATGGCAGTATAAGCGAACTCTGTTACTCCACAGAGTCGCTGTGGTAGAGACTGTGTCCTGTTAACCCCACAAGAGTACATAGATAACTGCAGAGTGGATAGCAGTCCGTGGTCATGCAGACAGAAATGCAAACAACCAACTCCTCACTGGAGCAGCCGGTATACTAGAGGCTATTTCAGCCAAGCCCTGAATACGTGCATACAAAACTCCTCACTGGGGTGCCGGTATTCTAGGGGCTTATTTCAGCCGAGCCCTAACCGCATGCGTACATGACCACACTGGCGCAAAGCACATAACAGGATTGATACTAGCTCATGGCCGTGCGGTCATGCACACTTTTTATAGTAGCAGCTACAGGACCTTCCAGAAAAGGACCAATGGGAAACTGCTTCCATAACACAAACAGCTTGAGGACCTTCCTGGAGGACCAATGGGAGTCGCTGCTGTAACCGAGCATGTAACCCCTGATCTCCAATGGGAGATCTTGCCCTGGGCATGCTCAGATGGAGAAAGCGAGGACTTAGTCCCAGAGCTGCCTGCTCCAGCACTGGTTATAATAGAGGAACCAGGAGAGGCAGCAACAAGCCTCTGCACAGTATTAGACAGGGCGAGACGCTGGGACCGACGTCTCTGCTGAGCAGGCTCCACTGCTGCCGGAGATGGATGGGGAACCGCAGCGGGACTGGTTCGAGATTCCCCTTGTGCAGCAGCGGGAACTGCGGAGTGTGAACGTGCTCGGCAGGCTCCCAGAATCTATCCCCAGGCCCATAACCCCTCTAATCCACCCAATTAAATTTTTTGCCCCGTACCACCTTACACCCTACGATGGTGTTCACCTCATGATCGTCGGTAGATGAACCCGACGTCCAGGCAGATGATTCGGAAAACCGGGAGATGGCCACGGGTTTCAGAAGGGACACTTGAAAGGTATCAGAGATACCAAGGCGAGGCTGAAGGGCTAAGCTGTTGACTGCAGGGTTTAGCTGCTCAAGGATCTTAAAGGGGCCCAAATAGTGGGGTGCCAACTTAGTAGACTCTACTTGCAGCCTGATAGTCCGGGCAGAGAGCCACACTAAGTTGCCCGGAGCAAAAGTCGGAGTGGGGCGCCGATGAACATCGGCTGAAGACCTCATCCTCTCCTTGGAGGCCTGAATGGCATCCTGGGTTCGGTCCCAAATATCCCGTGCCTCCACAGCCCACTTTGCCACCCTGGAGTCAGCGGAAGACACGAGCATGGGCACCGGGACCCGCGGATGCTGGCCGTAGTTCAAAAGGAATGGGGTCTGTCCGGTGGAGTCAGCCACAGCATTATTGAGAGCAAACTCAGCCCACGGTAGCAAAGATGCCCAGTCATCCTGCCTGGCTGAGACAAAATGTCGCAAATATGTGACCAAGGTCTGGTTGGCCCTCTCTACCAACCCATTCGTCTCGGGATGATACACAGAGGAGAGATATAACTCAATGCTGAGTAACCGTCACAGCTCTCTCCAGAACCGAGACGCAAACTGGGGACCTCGATCACTGACGATTTTGTCTGGCATACCGGGTAAACGGAAAATATGCCTAATAAATAATGCTGCCAAGGCCCGTGCAGACGGTAACCGTGGTAACGGCACCAAGTGCACCATTTTGGAGAAGTGGTCGGTTATCACCCAGATGATGGTGCAGCCCCGAGACTTGGGTAAGCCCACCACAAAATCCATCCCGACCATCTCCCAAGGCCTGTCTGCCACCGACAAAGGAAAAAGTAACCCAGCTGGCCGTTGTCGAGGGGACTTATTCTTGGCGCAGGACACGCACGCCTGAACATATTCCCTGACGTCACAGACCATATGTAGCCACCAGTATGTCCTCGCCAGCAACTCAGATGTCCTTTTTGTCCCAAAATGTCCACCCACCCTGGACGAATGTGCCCAAGAAAGTACTTCCGGTCGCAAATTGGCGGCCATAAAAGTCTTGCCCGGAGGCACAGACTCAATTGAAACTGGAGCCACAGTTCTTAGGCTCTCAGAGGGGACAATAAGCCGAGGCTCATCCTCCACCTCCTCTGAGGACACGACGGAGCGAGACAGAGCGTCGGCCCGAATGTTCTTCTCACCGGAAAGGAAATTGAGGGTGAAATGGAACCGGGAGAAGAACAAGGACCATCTGGCCTGGCGAGAATTTAGCCGCTGGGCAATCGGTAAATAGACCAAGTTTTTGTGGTCAGTAAAAACTTGAAAGGGAAAACGAGCCCCCTCCAAGAGACGTCTCCACTCGGAGAAGGCCAACTTCATGGCTAGCAACTCCCTGTCCCCAATGGAATAATTCCTCTCCGCTGGTGTCAAGGTCTTTGAAAAGAAGAAGCAAGGATGCTTCCGACCTTGAGCATCCTTTTGGAAGAGGACTGCTCCAGCACCAACGGATGAGGCATCTACCTCCAATATAAAAGGCTTATCAACATCGGGGCGATGTAGGATGGGAGCGCTAGCAAAATGGGACTTAACTGAAGTAAAGGCCTTGGAGACCTCCTCTGACCACAACTTGGGATTGGCTCCCTTCTTGGTGAGGGCTACCAAGGGAGCTACCAGAGTAGAGAAGTGGGGAATGAATTGGCGATAGTAATTAATGAACCCCATAAAATGCTGCACCGCTTTAAGAGAGTGGGGTTCTTGCCAATCCATTACCGCCTGTAGTTTGTCAGGATCCATAGCCAATCCCTGGGCGGAGATGATATAGCCCAGGAAAGGTAAAGACTCCTGCTCAAACACACACTTCTCCAATTTTGCATACAGGGAATTTGCCCGCAAGAGGTCGAAGACTTTGCAGACATCTCTCTGATGGGAATCTATAGCTGGAGAAAAGATGAAAATGTCATCCAGATAAACTACCACAGAGGTGGCAAGCATATCCCGGAAGATATCATTTACAAAATCTTGGAAAACGGCTGGAGCATTACAGAGCCCGAAGGGCATCACCAAGTATTCGGAATGCCCGTCCCTGGTATTGATTGCCGTCTTCCATTCGTCCCCCTCACGGATGCGAATCAGGTTATACGCACCCCGCAGATCTAACTTGGTAAATACCCTTGCTCCCCGAAGCCTATCAAAGAGCTCAGAGATTAGCGGCAAAGGGTATTTATTTTTCACGGTGATAGCGTTAAGACCCCTATAGTCAACACTATGTTCCAAATTATTATGCAAATTGGTTTTAAGTGTCATAGCGTTTTTTGTTTTTTTTTTGTAAATGAAACCCATTGATGGTATTGTGTCTCAGGGTTCTTTGGATCACTGAAATCAATCTCAGATACCTGTGATAATTAGTTTGCCATGTGAGCCCAATAAAAGGAAAACTGGATATTCCACATTATTAAGCAGGCCAGAGTTTTCAAGTAACATGGGAAAGAAAAAGGATCTCTCTGCTGCTAAAAAGCATCAAATAGTGCAATGCCTTGGTCAAGGGATGAAAACATTACATATTTCCCAAAAACTTAAGCGTGATCATCGTACTGTTAAGAGATTTGTGGCTGATTCTGAGCACAGACGTGTTCGTGCTGATAAAGGCAGAATGAGGAAGGTTTCTGCCAGGCAAGTTTATCGGATTAAGAACCAGCTGCTAAAAAGCCATTACAAACCAGCAAACAGATATTTGAAGCTGCTGGTGCCTCTGGAGTCCCTCGAACCACAAGGTGTGGGATCCTTCAAAGGCTTGCTGTGGTGCATAAACCTACGATTCGGCCACCCCTAAACAGTGCTCACAAGCAGAAACGGTTGCAGTGGGCCCAGACATACATGAAGACTAATTTTCAAACAGTCTTGTTTACTGATGAGTGTCGAGCAACCCTGGATGGTCCAGATGGATGGAGTAGTGGATGGTTGGTGGATGGCCACCATGTCCCAACAAGGCTGCGACGTAATCAAGGAGGTGGAGGAGTCATGTTTTGGGCCGGAATCATAGGGAAACAGCTGGTAGGGTCCTTTAAGGTTCCTGAAGGTGTGAAAATGACCTCTGCAAAATATGTGGAGTTTCTGACTGACAACTTTCTTCCATGGTATAAAAAGCAGAAACGTGCCTTCAGGAGCAAAATCATCTTCATGCATGACAATGCACCATCTCATGCTGCAAAGAATACCTCTGAGTCATTGGCTGCTATGGGCATAAAAGGAGATAAACTCATGGTGTGGCCACCATCTTCTCCTGACCTCAACCCTAAAGAGAACCTTTGGAGTATCATCAAGCAAAATATCTATGAGGGTGGGAGGCAGTTCACTTCAAAGCAGCAGCTCTGGGAGGCTTCATGCAAAGAAATACAAGAAGAAACTCTCCAAAAACTCACAAGTTCAATGGATGAAAGAATTGAGAAGGTGATATCAAAGAAGGGTTCCTATGTTAACATGTAACTTGGCCTGTTAGGATGTTTTGGAGTTAAGTAGATTTTTTGTTCAGTGAATGTGACCTCCTAATGCTGCAAATTCCACAAATGAGCATTTTCAGTTCTTTAAAACAAATCAAATGTTCAGAAATTCTACTGTGCCTAATAATTTGGAACAGTGCATTTTGAGTTTTTTTCCATTTTGGAGATTATACTGTTATCATTGGGAGGTTTCTTCAATAAAATTCGATGTATACTCTAATGGGTGATGACTTTTATTAGACTGACTGTCATTTGCACCGACCACTTAGGAAAATCAGAGAAAAATATCATTTGCATAATAATTTGGAACATAGTGTAGACACGGACATAACTCTACGCTCTTCTTCTGCACAAAGAAGAACCCCGCTCCCGCTGGTGATACCGACTTCCTAATGAATCCACTTGACAAATTCTCCTGAATATATTGAGACATGGCCTCCGTTTCAGGGAGAGAGAGGGGATAAACCCTTCCCCTAGGAGGCTCAGCTCCAGGCAAGAGATCGATAGGAGAGTCGTAGGGGCGATGAGGCAGGAGAGTCTCCACAGCTTTTTTAGAGAATACGTCTGCGCAGGGCCAATAAACCTTGGGAATAGGAGTGAGGTCTATGGGCATCTCTGTGATGGTGACCTGAACTCTGTCCCTAATGCATCTGCCTTTACATAAATCACCCCCAACCCAGAATCTCTCCCAGAAGACCACTCAATATGTGGAGAGTGGTGGCAGAGCCAAGGTAATCCCAACAGAACCTCGTCCATTCCCTCAGGAAGGACAAAAAGATATATTCTCCTGATGGGACGGCGACATAGACAGGGAGAGAGGGACGGTCAGATGGGTGATTTGTGAGGACAGAATGGCTCCATTCAGCACTCGCACCGACACAGGCTCGGCGAGCATCACCAGAGGTATGGAGTGGCGAGAAGCAAAGGTGGATGACATAAAATTCCCCTCTGCCCCAGAATCCACACAGAGCTTGACAGGAAGAGTAGATGAACCTCGGGTAATTATCCCTTTTTGGAGCAATTTAGGAGCAAAAGTCAACGCATCCAGTGACCCTGCTCCTACAGTTACTGGACGCGACCGTTTATTCGACCGCTGTGGACATCTGTTGGCATAGTGTCCTGTCTGCTGGCAAAGATAACAGATCATGGGTACTAGAGCGGCCTGAGACTTAGGTACCGCTCGCGAAACCTCCATGTCTTCAGGGGACTCGGGCACCTGTACAGAAGATTCTAGAGGTTTGGCGATGGTGGGAGCCAGCCGAAACCTCTGCCTGCACTGGGTCCGCTCTAACCTCCGCTCGTTAAAATGGAGGTCGATGCGGGTAGATAGGGAAATGAGCTCCTCCAGTGTGGCAGGAATCTCCCTGGTGGCCAAAGCGTCCTTTACATGGTCAGCCAGTCATCTCCAGTACACTGGAATGAGGACTTTATCCGGCCACTCTAACTCAGTGGCCAGAGTCCGAAATTGGACGGCAAACTGGCTGACCATGGATGAACCGTGATATATTGCCAGCAGTTGGAGCGCCGTATCGTGGGTGACACGAGGTCCTTAGAAGACCTGTCTCAAAGCGTCCAGGAAAAGAGCACTCTGCACCACACGATCGTCGCGCTTCCACAGCGGCGTTGCCCACTCCAACGCCCTGCCCGACAGGAGGGATAATACGAAACCCACTCTCGCCTGCTCCGTGGGAAAACGTGCAGCCAGAAGCTCAAGATGTATGGAGCACTGAGTCACGAATCCCCGACATTGCTTACTGTCACCAGCAAACTTGTCTAGAAGCGGGAGACGGGATAAAGTCGGAGCAGGGGTGACAGAGGACAAACTGGCTGCAGCCACGCTAGCAGCCTGAACAGCGACTGCGGTAACATTCACAGCTGAGGTTGCGTGCTCTAAAGCCGCCAACCTACCCTCCAGCTTCTGGATGTACCGCTATAGACGCTGATCGTCCGCCATTTTACTAGCCAGACCCTGGCACTAGTATTATGTTAAGGGTTGCGGAAAGCACCAAATAAATATAAATACTAGGTGCGTTCGCAACCCGGGGTCCACCGTGCAGGCAGAGCCTGCTGCTAGTAAGATGGCACTATATGGCGGTATAAGCGAACTCTGTTACTCCACAGAGTCGCTGACATAGATGCTGTGGCACTATATGGCGGTATAGGCGAACTCTGTTACACCACAGAGTCGCTGACAAAGATGCTGTGGCACTATATAGCGGTATAAGCAAACTCTGTTACTCCACAGAGTCGCTGTGGTAGAGACTGTATCCTGTTAACCCCACAAGAGTACACAGATAACTGCAGAGCGGAGAGCAGTCCGTGGACATGCAAACAGAAATGCAAACAACCAACTCCTCACTGGAGCAGCCGGTATACTAGAGGCTATTTCAGCCAAGCCCTGAATACGTGCATACAAAACTCCTCACTGGAGGTGCCGGTATTCTAGGGGCTTATTTCAGCCGAGCCCTAACCGCATGCGTACATGACCACACTGGCGCAAAGCACATAACAGGATTGATACTAGCGCATGGCCGTGCGGTCATGTGCACCTTTTATAGTAGCAGCTACAGGACCTTCCAGAAAAGGACCAATGGGAAACTGCTTCCAGAACACAAACAGCTTCAGGACCTTCCTGGAGGACCAATGGGAGTCGCTGCTGTAACCGAGCATGTGACCCCTGATCTCCAATGGGAGATCTTGCCCTGGGCATGCTCAGATGGAGAAAGCGAGGACTTAGTCCCAGAGCTGCCTGCTCCAGCACTGGTTATAATAGAGAAACCAGGAGAGGCAGCAACAAGCCTCTGCACAGTATTAAACCGAGCGAGATGCTGGGACCGACGTCTCTGCTGAGCAGGCTCCACTGCTGCCGGAGATGGATTGGGGACCGCAGCGGGACTGGTTCGAGATTCCCCTTGTGCAGCAGTGGGAATTTGATCCCTAACAACAAGTCCCACAGGACTGCACAAAATTCCTGACATCACGAGATAAAGTAGGCTACCAAAAAGACCAACTCACTAAATCTCTGGTACCAAAAATACCGGATGACCAGCCAACGTGGAGCAATGAATTTCCCACATAACTTTCTTCCTCCATTGGTCAGGTACATACAATTTCCCCACAGGGCATCGTTCAGGTTTATCCCCCTGAAATTCCTCCAGGGTCAGTTTCAAATCGGGTGAGATAGCGGAAAGATCCACACCTTCCTTCAGAATGGCAGTAGGCTCAGCCACATCAATAGAATCCGCAAAGAAACTCCTAGAGAGGGCATCCGCCTTGACATTCTTAGTGCCTGGAAGAAAGGAGACCACAAAATTAAATGCGTGAAAACAAGGCCCACCTGGCCTGTCTAGGATTCAATCGCTTGGCTGATTCAAGATAGATCAGGTTCTTGTGGTCAGTGAGGACCACAACTTGATGTTTGGCTCCCTCCAACCAATATCTCCACTCTTCAAAAGCCCACTTCATAGCCAATAATTCCCGATTCCCCACATCATAATTACGTTCAGCTGGGGAAAATTTTCGAGAGAAGGCACAAATGTTTTTTTTTAAATCAGATAAATTTTTATTAACCGATTTTCCATAGATACAAACATTGTTTAGAACATCTGAGTAATACAAACATTGTACAAACTTATTTTAAACCCTCCAACCTCTCACCCCTCACATCCCCCCGTCAACAGCTTTCCAGTTTCCTTATCTTTATTATGACAGATGATGTAGTAAGATATCCTATTCCTATTATTCGTACCTATAAGGAACAAGCAAAAACAGTTGTATCTTGAACATAAATTATTGAATAAAGATCATTATATGTTAAAGGTCTCATCACTCACAATCCTTTATATTGCATCCAAGGTGTTGTGAGCATCTTGGAAGCGTCTTCTGAGCTGGGGCTCCCTCTGGTGGTTGTTGATGGTACTGAACCTACAACAAGAGGTCCTTCAGTTGAGAGTCCAACTGATGACGATTGGCAATTTGGCAGTGCTGACTGGGAGATATAAGGGAGCTGGCTTCCCATGGGCCTTGCCGGTGTTCAATTGTACTTCCAGGTCTTGGTTGGAATTTCAGCCTGCATTTCTGCTATCATTCAGCTAAGTGACTTGCTGTTTTTTTCCCTCTTGTTGGGTTTACCTTTCTGGCCTGCTACCTTGCGGTGGTCTTCAGCCGGGTCCCCTTTGGGGGTCTTGCGCTGTCTGTGTGTGCATTTAGTGTTTGCATTTTTGCTCTGTTCCTGTGTCACTTTTTATTTGCTGAATAGCTGTGTGTTACACCAGGGATCTGATTTAGGTGGAAGAGATCGTGTGATCTCAGGTTTTTTGGTAATCAGAAGTGTTGGTATTTTTGTTAGGGTTTTCTTGGGTTGCGGACAGAATTCTTTCCTGTACTTTTCTATCTAGACAGATTGGGCCCCAGCATTTGCTCATTCTATTTTCTGTCTGTGTTCGTGTTTTCCTCTTGTCTAACCGCCATTACATGTGTGGGGGCTTCCTATTTCTTTGGGTGTTCTGCTACGGGGCAGTTAGCTTTCATCTTTCTGTCTTTAGGTATAGCTAACTCTTCGGCTGTGACGAGGAGTCTAGGATCACCGTAGGTACGCTCCACGGCTACTTCTAGTTGTGCGGTTAGTTTAGGGTTCTGCAACCCAGTAGCTTCCAACCTCTCTGGTGTATTGCTACTTGGCTATTTTTGCTGTTGTCCTCTTCAGCTACTGAAACATAACACCAAGGCCCCCATATTTTTTCATATATGTTCAGTTTACCTCTTCTTTCATATATACTTTTTTCCAAATGTATAATATGTTTTATTCTTGCAGAGAGTTCCTCTATCAATGGGGGGGTCAGGATTAGTCCAGTTTTTTGCAATTAACTTCCTAGCACAGTAGAGTAGTCTAGCAATAGCAATTTTACTATTATTATCAACTACAATTTCTTCCACATAGCCCAGTAAACATGTAATAGGGTCTCCCGAAACTTCACAATTATACGCCCTTTCAATCATAATAATTACTCCAGACCAAAACATTGAGAGTCTAGGACACTCCCACATCATATGGAATATACCCACCATATCTATGTTACATCTTGGACATTCCGAGTTTCCCTTCAGCCCCATTTTGTGCATTATTAGGGGTGACCTATATACCGTATTTTTCGGACCATAAGACGCACCTTTTCCCCCCAAAAATTTGGGGAAAATGGGGGTGCGTCTTATGGTCCCAGCATACCTAAAAATCCGGTGGCAGCAGCGGTCCCGGTGGCGGCGGCGGCAGCCTCCCTGTGGTGCGGTGGTGTCTGGCCAGCAGCGGGGCTCTGTGCTGCGTGGGGGGCTCTGCCAGCATTTCCCTCTTAGCCGTAAAGCCCCCTGCAGCTCCGCTGCTGTGGCCTCCTGATAGATGGCCGCCAGGGGCCTCCGGTGGCGGTCCCAACGCAGCCTTCCATGCGGTGTTGTCAGGGCAGCAGCGGGCTCTGTGCTGCGTGGGGGGCTCTGCCGGCATTTCGCTCTTAGCCGGAAAGCCCCCCGTAGCTCCGCTCCCTCCTGCAACGCGGTGGCGTCCTCAAAAATGGCCGCCAGGGGCCTCCGGTAAGATGGCCGCCGAATCTCATTCAAGTCTCGGCAACAAGATCTCTTCTCCCGAGATCTTGTCCTGAGATCTCGGGAGACGAGATCTCGGGAAGAGATTTTGTTGCCAAGACTTGAATGAGATTCGGCGGCCATCTTACCGGAGGCCCCTGGCGGCCATGTTTGAGGACGCCACCGCGTTGCAGGAGGGAGCGGAGCTGCGGGGGGCTTTCCGACTAAGAGCGAAATGCCGGCGGAGCCCCCCACGCAGCACAGAGCCCGCTGCTGCCCCGACACCACCGCACGGAACGCTGCGTCGGGACCGCCACCGGAGGCCCCTGGCGGCCATGTTTCTTGAGGCCACCGCGTCGCAGCTGCAGGGGCTTTCCGGCTTAGAGGGAAATGCCGGCGGAGCCCCCCATGCAGCACAGAGCCCGCTGCTGCCCCGACACCACTGCACGTAAGGCTGCGTCGCGACCACCACCGGAGGCCCCTGGCGGCCATGTTTCTTGAGGCCACCGCGTCGCAGCTGCGGGGGGCTTTCCGGCTTAGAGGGAAATGCCGGCGGAGCCCCTCACGCAGCACAGAGCTCTGCTGCTTTCCCGACACCACAGAGCACAGGAGGCTGCATTGGGACCACCGCTATGGGATTTGTGAGTACCATATATTGCACATCCACCCCACAGAGCACAGCTGTGTAGCCCTGGTGTTAGGCACACGCAGTACCCTGGAGAATGTGTGGAGAGATAGCAGTTCAATGCTCAATACCCATTCACTCAACATACACTAGACACACCCTTAGGGTAGTGTAGTCACTTGTGAGGGAGTGGTCAGTGTATATTTGTTGAGTGATTAGAGTAGTCAGTTTCCTGTCCTCGGACAGAGCAGACGTGTGGAGTCTAGCTGGGACTTGGAGGGAGGAAGCAGTCCAGCCTGGTTCTATCAGCAGTTCAGCAAGTGGAGGCCAGTAAGGGCGAGATATAGATCACCTCAGCCTGGTCAGAGCTGTACCTCATTTGAAGACATTGATAAGGAAAGAAGAGTTTAGTACAGAAATACTTCAGTCTCCTGTCCCAAGGACAGTGAAAGGTTCAGAGACGTGCTCCTGCCTAGTGGATTACTGAGAGTCTGTCAACTAACTCTGAAGGAAGAGAAGAAGGGAGTGATTATATGACTTTTTGCAAGTGTGAGTGTTTATGCTACAAGCGCGGACAAGGCGAAAGGCACAGTGGAAAGGAATATTTGAAAAGTGCTTTTGGATTGAAGAAGTCCTGCACATTGTTACCGGTCACTGGGGACCGAAGCATCACTAAAGCTTCACGCTTAGTGGTAAGAAAACCAGAGGCTTATCGGACCTTAGGTCGCGGCAAGCAGCCCCTAAATAGTCGGTACGTAACTGGGGTCAGGGGGAGTGAAGACTTTGAGCCTGATCAGCAAGATAGGAATTCAGCTCTCTCACAGGAAGGCTCCGACCACAAAACTGACTGGGCAGTACAGCTATGGAATAGCTGGAGTTATAGAGGGAACTACGCTTCATGCTGGTTGTACTCATCGTTGTGAAAGTAAAGGAGGCCCCTAACTTGTCCAGCTGCTATCTCGAAATACATTCTCCTTGGATCAGCCTCCCTGGGACCTGCCTTACCATCTTACAAGTAAAGGTATGGAAAGACGCTGACCGTGTGAGACTGAGTTATTTACTTGCATGCCTGCACAACCCCACCATAATTATCGACCTGAGGGAAAAGTCCCACCTGTAGGGGACCCGACATCTAGCTGCCTCACCATCCCCTCAGAGCTCTACAGCAGCGCTGGTACAAATTACCAGAGAACTACAGGTGGCGTCACGAACTGTATATATATATCTATCCCCTGTAAATATACCCCCCAACATACGCCTGACCGCCAGGGCCACAGACCGAGCCACCGCTACCTGTGACAACCCCATAGACTTCCATGGGCTCGGCTCTGAGTACCCCACTGTCCTGGTAACCCACAATTGTGGTGCGTGGTCGAGACAAACTTTGGCGTCACGAACAGGATGCGAAACTCGCAAAATTGCGAGCCCTGTGTGCCTATGGAGTTGTTTTTGTGAAAAGGACTGTTTGCACTTTTGGCGCCAAAAATCGCCATCTTTGTCGCCATATTCGCGCCCTCAGGCGCTGGAGAAGAAGGTGGGCGTACCTTCGTGGGCGTGTACCCCCCTGTGGCGCGAAGAAAATGCCTGCCCTCTCAAAGTGCTATTACAACATGCGATCCTGCCCTACAGCAAAGGAGGTCCGCCTCCTCTTCACCTTCCCTGCGAAGAGGAGGAGACGCAAACCCCGCCTCCACGGAAGAGACTGGACGTCTCTGGAGGAAGATGAAAGAATCTTCTGGAACATCATGGAAGCAGGACGTGTGCAGCCGAGCAGGGAAGCGGAGGAAGGCAGGCCCCGCTCCCCAGCCAAGCTGCCACCAGCACCGGAGTCATCCGTGGTCCTGCACCTGCAGCAAGCGTTGTTAGAAATTCAGGAAGAGAATGCACGCCTGAAAAAGATGGTCCAGCACCAACCTGGATTTGAAGAGATCGAGAGACGCCGGCGTACCCAGGAGCAGCGGAGGCTGTGGGACGTGGTGTTCTCTCCCCTCAACGACCCCCCACGATTCGAGTTACCGAAAATTCTGCTGCCTAAGGCAAAGGAGCAACCGGAGGCTGCCCCCGAAAGTACCAATCCTGATCCCACCGGTGAAGCGGTGGAGGCGAAGGAGGTTGAGGAGGTACCGCCAGTTCCGGAACTCCCGCCCGGCCAGGAGGCCGCAGCAGATGATCGAACCCCGGCAGGGACACCGGAGGGGTCCTGTCCGTCGTTACCAGACGTCGACTGGGACGAGATGGCGCGCCTGGATGACGTCGCCTACACCGCCCAGTGGGAATATGAGTGGCAGCGTCGTGAGGAGAAGCAGAAACGCCAGCAGGAGGAAGAGCGGGAAGCTCAGCGGAACCGGCAGCGGCAACATGCAGAGCTGATCGCGGACAAGGAGAGTGTCCGGAGAGAGAAAGGTACCTTGAGGGAACCGCGGCGGCAGGGGTGTGTGACTGAGTTCCAGCTCCGGAAGGGCTGGGGCTTCATCCGTGAACCGGGCCTCTACCCAGGGGTCTTTGTTAGTCGCAGGGACGTAGAATCCCACCTACCGCAAGGCCATCCCGGGAGGGACTTAGTAAATGGAGACATTGTCACATATACACGGCACTGGGGTATGAAGGGATGGTATGCCCTTAACGTCACCATCGTCCGTGACCCCGTCCCAGACGCAGGTAACGTCACCACTACCGCAGCGTCCCCGTCTCCAGCTCAAGCAGTATCCGGCCGTGCCCCAGCATCGCCCCCTGCAGGTACTTCGCAAGTGGAAGCGACACCTGTATACCGTTATCCTTCTACATCGCAACATGCGACCCAGTTTCCATCGCAATCCATGACACGATCAATATCGTTAACTGTGACTCAGATTGAAACGCAATCGGTGTCTCGCAAGGAGAATGTACCCGTTGCGCCCCTAGAGGTTCGCACAAGAACTGTGGCAACTCAAACCCCAATAGCAGGTCACGACTTGTTAGTTCTGGGATCTAGGGAACACCGCATTGTTCCAGCCCCCGGGGTGGAAAATGTAGTAGAAATAAATAAATAGTAAAAGAAAAACCGGTAAGATCCAGATAGGGGTCTACCATAAGTAAAGTTGTAAAAAGTTTAAGAGTGTTTGCCAATTTTTGCACAAGTTAAATGAGTATATAATATATTTATATATTGCCAACAGTAGAATGCCCGGCTGGGTAAACAGATAAAAAGTTTTGCACTTTATTATTATTATAATGTGATATAATATGTGTCGTTTTGCTAACAATGGACTCAGAGGCTGAGGACTGTGCCAGCCCAGAACTTATTTGTATATAGTTGCGCTTCGGTGCCTAATCTTGGTTTTACATAAAACCAGCACAACTACCTCTGAATACAAAAACCCGTGTGGTGTGGCACTGAGTGAGGTCTGCATTCGGATGTCCTGCAGCCCACCCAGGACCCACGTTGAAGGTTTGGTGCGGGTCCTTCACAAGAATACTGTGTATTTATTGAATGTTTTGATGCCTTAATACTTTTGTATTTTTCTATATTCAATGTTTTGTTCGCAACGTTCAAGACATCCTTACCTCCCGGATGGGACGAATTAATGTTTAATGTTGATGTTTTCATGCATAAACAAAACTGTCTCTTTGTATTTTACAGCCCGGGAGTGCTGTCTTTTACCATGGGGGAATGTGTAGCCCTGGTGTTAGGCACACGCAGTACCCTGGAGAATGTGTGGAGAGATAGCAGTTCAATGCTCAATACCCATTCACTCAACATACACTAGACACACCCTTAGGGTAGTGTAGTCACTTGTGAGGGAGTGGTCAGTGTATATTTGTTGAGTGATTAGAGTAGTCAGTTTCCTGTCCTCGGACAGAGCAGACGTGTGGAGTCTAGCTGGGACTTGGAGGGAGGAAGCAGTCCAGCCTGGTTCTATCAGCAGTTCAGCAAGTGGAGGCCAGTAAGGGCGAGATATAGATCACCTCAGCCTGGTCAGAGCTGTACCTCATTTGAAGACATTGATAAGGAAAGAAGAGTTTAGTACAGAAATACTTCAGTCTCCTGTCCCAAGGACAGTGAAAGGTTCAGAGACGTGCTCCTGCCTAGTGGATTACTGAGAGTCTGTCAACTAACTCTGAAGGAAGAGAAGAAGGGAGTGATTATATGACTTTTTGCAAGTGTGAGTGTTTATGCTACAAGCGCGGACAAGGCGAAAGGCACAGTGGAAAGGAATATTTGAAAAGTGCTTTTGGATTGAAGAAGTCCTGCACATTGTTACCGGTCACTGGGGACCGAAGCATCACTAAAGCTTCACGCTTAGTGGTAAGAAAACCAGAGGCTTATCGGACCTTAGGTCGCGGCAAGCAGCCCCTAAATAGTCGGTACGTAACTGGGGTCAGGGGGAGTGAAGACTTTGAGCCTGATCAGCAAGATAGGAATTCAGCTCTCTCACAGGAAGGCTCCGACCACAAAACTGACTGGGCAGTACAGCTATGGAATAGCTGGAGTTATAGAGGGAACTACGCTTCATGCTGGTTGTACTCATCGTTGTGAAAGTAAAGGAGGCCCCTAACTTGTCCAGCTGCTATCTCGAAATACATTCTCCTTGGATCAGCCTCCCTGGGACCTGCCTTACCATCTTACAAGTAAAGGTATGGAAAGACGCTGACCGTGTGAGACTGAGTTATTTACTTGCATGCCTGCACAACCCCACCATAATTATCGACCTGAGGGAAAAGTCCCACCTGTAGGGGACCCGACATCTAGCTGCCTCACCATCCCCTCAGAGCTCTACAGCAGCGCTGGTACAAATTACCAGAGAACTACAGGTGGCGTCACGAACTGTATATATATATCTATCCCCTGTAAATATGCCCCCCAACATACGCCTGACCGCCAGGGCCACAGACCGAGCCACCGCTACCTGTGACAACCCCATAGACTTCCATGGGCTCGGCTCTGAGTACCCCACTGTCCTGGTAACCCACAATTGTGGTGCGTGGTCGAGACACAGCCACCCCACAGACCACAGCCACCCCAGAGACCACAGCCACCCCACAGACACAGCCACCCCACAGACACAGCCACCCCACAGAGCACCCCTGCAACACAGAGCACCACCACCGCACCAGCCTGGACCACCGAACGACCCCTGTGACCACTCCTCTACCTGTGCTGATCTCTTTGCTGGTAACCTAAATTCGGACTGTAAGACGGACCCCCATTTGACACATTATTTTTTTTCCCTATTTTCCTTCTGAAAATTTGGGGTGCGTCTTATGGTCCGGTGCATCTTATAGTCCGAAAAATATGGTACTCTATGAACCACATAGATATGTGATAGCCTTGCAGGTTCGCTCATGGAGAGTTTAGGTATATATTCCAATATAGTTTCCCAGATATCATCTTCCATATTCCCCACTTCTTCTTCTCATTTGAGCCTAGCCTTCAATGGAAACCCCAAAAGAAAAGTATGCATCAAATCTTTATAAGTGCTTGAAATTACCCCCTTAGTGATTCCTTCTTGACAAATATACTCCAAAACTAAATCAGTTTCTACTACCAATCTCTGTTGTATTCTCTGGGTTCTTATTGCATGTTTAACCTGCCCATATCTATACCATTCTGTATTTGGCAACAGGAACTCAGTTTGTAACTGCATGAAGGGTTTAAGTTCCTCCCCGTCCATTATTTGAAACATAAACCTTGCTCCTCTTTCTGTCCACTCCCGTATGGTGCCAATTTTCTTTATCTCTGGCAGGTTACTATTATTCCATATGGGCGTAAATTTAGTTAGTCCCGTTATTCCTCTCACCTTTTTTATTGTACTCCATATTTTGTCTATGAGTTCTAGCGTGGGCATTTTTCCCCCTAGTCTTTTAAGATTACCTCCTTCCAATCCCTCTAGTATCGGCCTATCCCCGATGCAATATTCTAACATTTTTTTAACAGAATCACCAGTACCAGATTTTGCCCACCCTCTAAAGTGTTGACTCTGAGCGGCTAGATAATAGATTTCTGGGTTTGGCAATGCCATTCCTCCTTCATCTTTGGGTCTCTGAAGAGTTTCCAACTTTATTCTCGCCGGTTTCTTCCCCCATACCAACGCTCTAACCATCACCTTCAAAGACCCAAATCTTTTTTTCGAGATCCAAATTATGTAAAATATATAGCAGTTTAGGCATCAGGATCATTTTAAAAAGATTTATCCTTCCTACCAGCGTTAAATGCAGTTTATTCCATATCTCTATTTTGATTTTAAGTTTCTGAAGTAACAGCATCAAATTAATATTAAGATACTCTGAAATCGGCAAGGAAATCTGTATCCCCAGATATTTAAAGGTCTCTTTGCACTGTAATTTGTTGACTTCAATATCTCTATCCGTCCATTCCACCTCCCTATCCACTTTAAACAAAACAGATTTAGACCAGTTGATCCTCAACCCAGATATGGCCCCAAACCTTTCGATTGTCTGCATGGCACAGCCCAACGACTCGAACGGATCCCCCAGGAACAATAATAAATCATCTGCATACAGAACAACTTTTTCCTCCATGTCCCCATACTTAAATCCTTGAATTCCCCGATTCCCCCTAATAGCAGCAGCTAGTGGTTCAATTGCTACAGCATAGAGGAGTGGCGACAGAGGACATCCCTGTCTAGTTCCTCTATTTAAAGGGAAGGATGAGGAAATCGCTCCGTTAACTCTGACTTTAGCAGTGGGTTGAGAGTATAGTAGTTGCACCCATTCTATAAATTGCGGCCCAAACCCAAATTTTTGCATAACTCTCCACAGGTATTCCCATTGTACACTGTCGAACGCCTTTTGGGCATCCAATGAAGCAATCACTCTGCGACCTGAATTATCTGCCTGCATCTAAAGGTTAAGATATAGCCTCCTTATATTGCCTGCCGTAGATCTATTAGGCATGAATCCCGCCTGATCTGGGTGTATCAGAGAAGAAATGACCCCAGTCAGCCGATTAGCCAAAACTTTTGCCAATATTTTAATATCTACCGTTAATAGTGATATTGGTCTATATGATTCGGGTACTCTGAGGTCCTTTCCCTCCTTTGGAATCACTACTATCATCGCTTCTCTCATAGAGGCCGGCAGCAACTTTTTTCCTTAGCTTCCTCAAATACTGACAACAATTTCGGTAGTAACAATTCTGCAAATTGTTTATAAATTTCTGATGGTAAACCGTCTGACCCAGAGGATTTCTCATTGGCCATGCCATGCAGCGCAATCTCCATTTCTTCTACAGTAATGGGAGAGTCCAACATATCCCTACTTTCTTTACTTAACTTAGGGAGCGACCCCAACCTCAAAAAACCGCCTACCTCTTCACTTCCAGCATTGTCCCCTGATGAGTACAAAGTTCTATAGAAGTCACCAAAAATATTCAATATCCCCTCCAAATCCTTTACTGTCTTCCCTTTGTCATTTACCATATTATAAATAAATGAATTACTTCTTTGTGCCGAGGCGATAACCGATAAGAGGTGTCCCACTTTCTCCCCTTCAGCGTAAAACCTATCTTTTTGGAACGCCTGTCTTCTAGTCATTTTATCTATTAGGACATTATTAATCTGTTCCTGGGCTTCCCTCAGGCCCTGTTGTGTTTCAGGCGTATCATTATATATAACCTCTTTCTCCGCTCCCCCTAGTGCTTCCAATTTTTCAATCTCCTCTTTTTAGTCTGTGTTTTACGCCTACAGATGTCCCTAAATTACAACCCTCTAAGAAAGGCCTTCATTGCATCCCATTCCACAAGTTTATCTGTACTCCCATCATTATGAATAAAAAATTCTTCTAACTCTTTTTCAATCCCTTGAACATTAAGGTATTGTATCCAGACAGGATTCATTTTCCATCCTTCCTTAACTATTCCTTTCTGTGACCCGTATCCAATATTCACCATAATTGGACTATGATCAGAAATCACTCTGGGAAGATATTGTACCTCTCTTATCATGGTGTGTAGCCCAGCTGCGCTATGGAGCCACATGTTACCCTGGAGGATGCATGAAAGGTAAATTCACAAATCACCCGATATTCATTCACACTTCACATTTCCCTGGTGCCACCAGAGGGAGCCCTTGGAGAGTACCAGGTATATAAGGGTGTGGAGATAGACAGCAGAGTTCAGATGAGTCTGAGAGTTCAGTCAGATTTGAGTTGAGCTCTTGTCAGATAAATTGTGAGAGACGGACAAGCTAGTTACCTCAGACGAGCTGAGAGGGAAAGACTAGCTAAAGAGAGACTTATTTGAAAGCCTGAAGACTTCAGCATACACTCAGCTTACATCGTGGAGTCAAGTAGTAGTGGGTCAGATTGCCACTTAGTCTGGTCAAAGTTGAGTCCACTGAGAGTACCTTCAGTGAGCGTTTCAGTGAGTTAAGCGTGCCGACGCTTGGAGAGCGGTGAAGACAAAGAAAGCTGATATCTACTGCTGGTTGTGCTTATGTTAAAGGTGTGAGTAGGACGAAAGGCAAGTGGAAGAAGAGAGAGAGAGAGTACAGAGGTAGATAGCATTGATAGCTTACCTAAGCTCTGCACCACCGGACACCGGGTCCGAGCTTGCTAGCTTCTTCAGGACTAGTAAGAGAAACCGGAGACCCTGCTGGATTCCAAATCGCAGGGGCCCAACAGTGCTGATACGTAACCGGGGTCAGGAGAACAGGAGTCTAGCAGGGCCCTGTACATAGAGACTTAGTTCTGTCCAAAAGAAGGCTCCACCACAAGGTCAGCCGGGCGTAGCAAAGAAGACGGAGTTAGACTTAGTTCTATACGGGTCAGAAACTCACACATAAAGACGTAAGGAGGCCCTACACCTACTCAGTGATTTACTGGACATGCATCCTCCACCCTGACAGCTTCCCGGGACATGCCTGAATCTACCACCAGTAAAGGTACAGAAAGAGACTGTCTTGTGTGTGTCTGCATTATTGCTCCTGCACCCTTACACCGCCATTCACCCTGAGGGATCAGTCTTGCCTGTGGGAGACTTAACACCTTGCTGCCAGTAACAACCCCTCAGAGGATCTACCCTGCACCGCTGGTCATCCTGACCAGGAACCACAGGTGGCATCACGAACATTTCTATCATCCCCTGTAAATATCCCCCTTTTAGTGAGCGCCCAGGGCCACGGACCGAGCTGCGTTACCCGTGACATCCCCAGTGAAGTAAACGGGCTCGGTGCCGAGTACCCCACAAACCCTGGCTGAGCGACTCATCTTTTGGCGTCACAAACAGAATCCGAAGCTCGCAATATGTGAGTCCTGTGTGCCTGAATGGACTGTTTTTTTTGTGCAAAAAGACTGTTTTGATGTTTTGTGATTTTTGGCGCCATTTTCCGCCATTTTGCCGCCATATTCGTGCCCTGAGGCGCTGGTGAAGAAGAGGGGCGTGTATTCGTGGGCGTACCCCCCCTGTGGCGCGAAAGTTATGGCCGCTGAATCTAAGTGCTATTACAACGTTAGAGCATGCCCCACTGCAAGAGAGATCCGCCTTCTCTTCATCTTCAGTGCAAAGAAGAGAAAGCGAAAGTCCCGCCTCCACGGAAAAGACCAGATTGTTCCAGATAGGAAGCACAGTCTGGCCTGGCGTGAGATGGTGGAGGGACAGGAGTCACTGTGTGGGGGAATAGCGGTGCGCAGACCCCGTTCCCCTGAAGAAGTGCAGCCTGTACTCGAACCTTCCCCAGGTCGGGAGGACGACCAACGGATGTATCGTGTGGAGGAGGTGGATGCGGCGCTGAGAGATCTAGCCCGACACCGCGCAGAGATGGAGGCGATGGAGCAGATATGGCGTGCCCTGGAACAGTGGCTGCTGTGGGACCGGCTGCTCTCCCCCCTAGGTGCGCAACCGTCACCCGCACCACCACTGGAACCAGCGGCTGAAGAAGAACCGGAGGACGGCCCCGAAAGAGCTGATCCTGACTCCGCCGAGGACGCGGCGAGAGAGAAGGAGGCTGAGGAGGCCTTACCCGGACCGGAACGCCCGCCAGGCCTGGAATCAGAGGCCACAGTGGAATGCAGTCCCCCGGTAGGGACACCGGAAGACCCCCAGCCACTAGCGATGGAGATCGACTGGGAGGAAATGGAGCACCTGGACGACGTGGAGTACGCCGCCCAGAAAGAGAACGAGTGGCGACGCCGAGAGCCTGAGGAGCGGCAGCAGCGGGAGCAGCGTGAGGCGCAGCGGCTTCGCCAGAGGTACCGGGAGCAGGATTTTGCGGACAAGGAGATCGTCCGGCGAGACAAAGGTACGCTCCGGGAACCGCGGCGCCAAAGGGCTGAGACTTTAAACTCCAGGGAGACTGGGGGTTCATCCACGAACCCGGCCTGTACCAGGAAGTTTTTGTTAACCGCCGGGATGTGGAATTTCACCTGCCAGAAGGGCACCCGGGAAGAGATCTGCTGATAGGGGATGTAGTCTCTTACACACGGCATTGGGGACTTAAGGGGTGGTATGCCCTGAACATCTCCCGAGTCAGCGACCCAGTCCCTGAAGCAGGAAACGCACCCTGCGTCTCAGCGTCCCAGGCCCTAGCCACACCAGCGCCAGTCCACGCACCTGCGTCCTATCCTGCAACGCTACAGAGTGCAGCGACTGCTAGTGCACCCTCAACTGAGCCACCCCGTGCATCTGCGTCACATCTGGAAACGCTGCAGAGCACAACGACTGCCAGAGCGACCCCTACTGAGCCAAGCTTGTGCGATCTGCATTTAGGAGAGGCACCCGTTAGGCCTCCAGCAAGTCGCAGAGTAAAAAATTGAAAGGAGGACTGTATCTACACAGACACCGGTAGCAGGACACGATCTTATTGTGATGCGTTACAGAACGCACAGTATGTTTCCAGCCGCCGGTATGGAAGATGCTGCTATGTTCCAAGAAGATATGGCGATGCTGCAGTAGGACCCGGACAGGGTTTACTGCCATGTAAAAAGTTATTCAGAAGAATTGCACTTTATTGAGAATGTGTATATGATAATGTTTAAAGTATTATACCCCAGTTGGGTAATGTGATAGTAATGTGAAATGCTATTTTGAAGGACTGCGTGCTTCAAATCTTCCTCCTCTCCTTGAATGCTCTCTAAGAGCCATGGGTTTTTCACTCCTGAACCAGTCTTCCAGAGACCGCTCTTCTCTCCGACTAACTTTTTACCATCCCCCATTTACCCATTTGTCCACTCTGCTCTCGTTTCTCTCTCCCCCTCCCACCGCGCACTTTTATATTTTCCCCCATCACCGTTTGTCCCTCTGTAAGTGCAAAGGAACAATTATAGCACAAATAATATACATTAATATAACACATCCTCATTTACAAACAGTATTTATCTCCGCCTTGCCCTCCGCCAGAGCTATACACAAAAGTAAACTATTTCGTATTGACTCCCTTCTTTTTCAGTCAACCAATACTAGTCCACCAGTAATGATTGGATCACCCTTAATGTCAAAAATAAAAATAAAAGAAAAAGAAAGTTTTTAGCAAAAAAAATTAGAACATATATATGCTTGCATAGCTAACATTATGGGTGTTTCCACCCCAATCCATCCATATTGAATATCAATTTTTCCTTGTAATCTAGAAAGGAATCCGCTTGCTAAGTGTCCTCAGCCGACTGCTCTTTCAAGCAGTATTGTTAAATTTCATGACCGTCTCTCAGTCTTTGGTATGTAAAAATGTAGCGTTGACATCAATCCACTTTGTGGCCTCTTCAAGATCCGTGAAAAAGAAAACTTTATCCATGGCCGCCACTCGCAGTTTAGCGGGAAACATCATTGAATATTTAACTCCTAATTCTCTCAAGCGTCTTTTTACCCCTCCAAACTGCATTCTCTGCTTCTGTACAGCTACCGAGTAATTGGGGTAAATACCAATACGTTGGCCATTCACTGTAATCTCCTCTGATTCTCGTGCTTTACGGATAATGATATCTCTATAATGCATATAATGCAGTAGCTTTGCAATAATAACACGTGGATTATTACCCGGGTAGTGGTTGCATCAGTACTCTATGCGCCCGCTCCACTGCATAGAATTTAGTGAGGGATTCTGCTCCGATTTGATCACTCAGCCATTTCTCAATAAATTCAGTGGGATCCCTCCTCTCAGTCTTTTCCGGGAGCCCCACAATCCTAATATTGTTCCTTCGGGAACGGTTTTCCAGGTCATCGTTTTTTGTCATGACTTCAGAGATTTGTTGCTTAAATTGTTTTTTCCGTTTTTTTAAATTTATTAATCCAATCTTCAGCTTCTCCCACTCTATTTTTCACTTCTTCCGTCCTGGTATTAACCTTATGTATGTCCTTTTTTATAGTGGCTACTTCAGATTGCACTGCCAGGACTTTCTGGGTTAACGTAGTAAGTGCCTGCTTACAGAAAGACACCACTGTGAACACATCCTTAATAGTGGGATTTTCTTGTATCTCTCCCTCTTCCTGTGCTGCTGCCACCACCATTTTCTCCCCCTCAGGGATGTTGCTCATTGGGATTTCTCTCCTTCCTCCTCCTGTATCACCATCCTTTCATCCCCATCTTCCTCCTCCTCTCCCTCAGACTCTTGCTGCCCCATATTACCTTCAATGCGGGCAAATTTCTCCAGCTTCGCTGCAGCGCTCATGCGGCGCTGACATGCAGCGTTAAGCCTGGCTGCCTCTTCCCTCTTGTCGGCGCCATCTTGAAAGCTGCCTAAGTCTGCCCCCGGGTCTTTTTGCCGCTTGCTGCGGGTCATTACGGCTCACCTCCGATCCCTGCTGCGTTCCCGGTACTCTCGACTCCTTCCCCCACCGTTCAGTCGGCTGAGGCTAGCGGTGGCACGGCGGATCACAGGTTAATTCATGTGCAGCGGCGGGAGAGCTCAGAAGGAAGCGTCTGGTCACATCACCGTCAGGCTCCGCCCCCGAAGAAGGCACAAAGGTTACTCTTAGAGGTTACAAAATCCCTTTGGGACAAAATGGCCCCTGCACCAATCTCAGAAGCATCTATCTCCACCTGAAATGGTAGAGAAACATCAGGTTGCCGTAGAACAGGAGCAGAAGTGAATCTCCGCTTAAGCTCCTGAAACGCCGAAACTGCTTCTGGAGACCAATTCACTACATCAGCACCCTTTTTGGTCAAATCCGTCAGTGGTTTCACAATACCAGAGAAATTACTTATAAATTTACAGTAAAAATTAGCGTGTATGGCTACCTTCAGTCGGAGCAGGTGCACGTGTGCTACCTGAGGTTTTGTAGTCCGTCCACGCTTGCAAGTGCATGGTGTTTAAATGTCTAAGCATGCAAGTGGTATTCAAATTTTGGAGATTTTTTCTCTCGGCTAAAGGTCCGTCCGCACTTCTTACAGATAACCTTTGCCTCATCAATAGGATTTTGGTCAAAAAAGTGCCACACTGCACCCTTCATACTATGGGATAAATTTTCAGGGCTTGCACGCTGTGCTAATTTGACCGTCTGGCCAAGCTGTCCTGCAACTTTTTGTTTTTTAACACGTTTTTGGACTGCTACGGGCCTGCCAGATAACCGCAGATGCGATGTCGATGCCTGCTGCGGATCCTCCTCCTCTTCCAGCGGCACCCTCTTCCCCAAAATGGGTCATCCATCACCTCCTCTTCAATTTCATCTGCACCTTCCTCTGTGTCACCGTGTAAGGTGGTATAGTATGCGGGAAAGGGCACCTGAGTTTCATCAGGGTCAGAATCTGGCTCAGTAGACTGCGAGGGCAATGCAGTGCTCTGGGTGAATGTACCATTAGAATCATATAGCAGTGGCTGTGCATCATTGCACTCCATGTCATATTCATCTTGGACTGGGGAATTCAGGATTTCACTTGATAACCCAGGCATGGTATGTGAAAAGAGCTCCAGGGAGTAATCTGAAGTGTGGCTTGCCGCATCCTTCACTTTTGGTGGGGGTGAAGGACACAAGGAAAGGTGTTGTTCCTGACCAGGAGCCTGCACTGACGACTCAGTGCTTGCAGCTTTTGAAACTTCAGAAGAGGAGGCAATAGAGCTGGAGGCTGTTTCGGCAATGTAAGCAAAAACCTGTTCCTGATGCTCTGGCTTTAACCCCTTCCCGACCTTTGACACAGCGTATGCGTCATGAAAGTCGGTGCCATTCCGACCTATGACGCATACCCTGCGTCATGAAAGGATCGCGTTCCTGCGGGCCGGGAGACCGGGGTCACTCAAAGGTCACCCGACCCGCAGTTACAGGACCCTTTGTGCTTCACTACAGGGGGGTTGGCTTAACCCCCCCGTGGCCACGATCGCTCTGATTGGCTGTTAAAAGTGAAACAGCCAATCAGAGCAATCTGTAATATTTCACCAATTTAATTGGTGAAATATTACAATCCAGCCATGGCCGATGCTGCAATAGCATCTGCCATGGCTGGACACCGAGACCTGACCCCCCCACACGTAGTCACGGCGGCGATCGGCCGCCGCCACCGAAAGATGGCAGCGATCGGTCACCGCCGTCACTAACAGCTCCCCTCCTCCTTTGCTCCGGTGCCCCCACCTTCCGATCCCCCCCCCTAACCTTCCGACCACCCTACTCACCTCTCCCGATCCACCGATGTCCCTGGATCGGTCCCGGCGTCCGCCCGGGCCTCTTCATGGGCGCCGCCATCTTGGAAAATGGCGGGCGCATGCGCAGTGCGCCCGCCGGCCGGCGCATGCGCAGTGCGCCCCCCAGTGTCCAAAAATTTATTTTGATCACTGTGATAAACTGTCACAGTGATCAAAATAAAAAAAGTAAATGAACCCCCCCTTTATCATAGGTAGGGACAAATAAAAAAAATAAAGATTTTTTTTTTTTTTTTTCCTATTAGGCCCTGTGCACACGTTGCGGATTTTGCTGCGGATCCGCGGCGTATTTTGCTGCGGATCCGCGGCGGATTTCGCTGCTGATCCGCGGCAGATCAGCAGCGAAATCAGCCGCGGATGCGCAGCGATATCCGCCGCAGATCAGCAGCGAAATCCGCTGCGGATCCGCAGCAAAATACGCCGCGGATCCGCAGCAAAATCCGCAACGTGTGGCGGATTTCGCTGCGGAGCCGCGGCGGATTTCGCTGCAGATCCGCAGCGGATTTCGCTGCTGATCCGCGGCTGATTTCGCTGCTGATCCGCGGCGGATTTCGCTGCTGATCCGCAACTGATTTCGCTGCGGATCCGCGACTGATTTCGCTGCGGATCCACGACTGATTTCGCTGCGGATCCGCGACTGATTTCGCTGCGAATCCGCAGCGGATTTCGCTGCTGATCCGCGGCGGATTTCGCTGCTGATCCGCGGCGGATCCGCGGCTGATTTCGCTGCTGATTCGCGGCGGATTTCGCTGCTGATCCGCTGCGGATTTCGCTGCTGATCCGCTGCGGATCCGCGGCTGATTTCGCTGCTGATTCACGGCTGATTTCGCTGCTGATCCGCTGCGGATTTCGCTGCTGATCCGCTGCGGATTTCGCTGCGGATCCGCGGCGGATTTCGCTGCTGATCCACGACTGATTTTGCTGCTGATTCGCTGCTGATCCGCGGCTGATTACGCTGCTGATCCGCGGCTGATTACGCTGCTGATCCGCGGCTGATTTCGCTGCTGATCCGCGGCTGATTTCGCTGCTGATCCGCGGCTGATTTCGCTGCTGATCCGCGGCGGATTTCGCTGCTGATTCGCTGCGGATCCGCGGCTGATTTTGCTGCTGATCCGCGGCGGATTTCGCTGCTGATCCGCGGCTGATTTCGCTGCTGATCCGCGGCGGATCCGCGGCTGATTTCGCTGCTGATTCGCTGCGGATTTCGCTGCTGATCCACGACTGATTTTGCTGCTGATTCGCTGCGGATTTCGCTGCTGATCCGCTGCGGATTTCGCTGCTGATCCGCTGCGGATCTGCGGCTGATTTCGCTGCTGATTCACGGCTGATTTCACTGCTGATCCGCTGCGGATTTCGCTGCTGATCCGCTGCGGATTTCGCTGCGGATCCGCGGCGGATTTCGCTGCTGATCCACGACTGATTTTGCTGCTGATTCGCTGCGGATCCGCAGCGGATTTCGCTGCTGATCCGCGGCTGATTACGCTGCTGATCCGCAGCTGATTTCGCTGCTGATCCGCGGCTGATTTCGCTGCTGATCCGCGGCTGATTTCGCTGCTGATCCGCGGCGGATTTCGCTGCTGATTCGCTGCGGTTCCGCGGCTGATTTTGCTGCTGATCCGCGGCGGATTTCGCTGCTGATCCGCGACTGATTTTGCTGCTGATTCGCTGCGGATCCGCAGCGGATTTCGCTGCTGATCCGCGGCTGATTTCGCTGCTGATCCGCGGCTGATTTCGCTACCTATCCACGGCTGATTTCGCTGCTGATTCGCTGCGGATCCGCAGCGGATTTCGCTGCTGATCCGCGGCTGATTTCGCTGCTGATCCGCGGCTGATTTTGCTGCAGCGGATTTCGCTGCTGATCCGCGGCTGATTTCGCTGCTGATCTGCGGCTGATTTTGCTACTGATCCGCGACTGATTTCGCTGCTGATCTGCGGCTGATTTCGCTGCTGATCCGCGGCGGATCCGCGGCTGATTTCGCTGCTGATTCGCGGCGGATTTCGCTGCTGATTCGCTGCGGATTTCGCTGCTGATCCACGACTGATTTTGCTGCTGATTCGCTGCGAATCCGCAGCGGATTTCGCTGCTGATCCGCGGCTGATTTCGCTGCTGATCCGCGGCTGATTTCGCTGCTGATTCGCGGCTGATTTCGCTGCTGATCCGCGGCTGATTTCGCTGCTGATTCGCTGCAGATCCGCGGCGGATTTTGCTGCGGATCCGCGGCTGATTATCCGCTGATTCATCTGCGCTAGCGGGTATAGCATAACGCGATCGCGTTATGCTATACCGTTACCAGCCGGTCACCGCTACGTGTTGAACGGGCTGGTAAAACGCAATATGAACCCAGCCTTAGGGTTAGAACTAGGGTTAGGGTTAGCATTAGGGTTAAGGTTAGAATTACGGTTAGGGTTGGAATTTGGGTTAGGGTTGGAATTAGGGTTAGGGTTGGAATTAGGGTGTCAGTATTCCGGGTTTTCTAGGTAACTTTGTCAATGATTTTGCCCTTTGTTAAAATGGAGTTTGCTGTTTTCTGTGCCCTACTTCCTGTTCGTTTGTTTAAAACCCGGCTCAGGTGCTGGCTTCACTGCTGGAATATTCTGCTTCCGTTTCCCTGCAACCCAGCTGCTTTGTTCCTCACAGATCTTTTGTGTATTTACCAGGAAAGTGCATAACCTTATCTTCAGGTGTTTCTCAGCCACAGCAGTTTCTACCCATGGCTCTGGACATTCTCTGCATATGTAAGTTGCACTTACTGTGTTATCACTAAACTGTTGACTTGGGAATTTAACCCTTGGTTCACTCCATCTGATAAGAACTGTGTTTCTGAACTGTTGCTGTTTAACCCTTTGTGCATTACCTCTGGTGAGAGCTGTTGGAACTGTTACTGGAATCTTACTGACATATGAACTTGTTGTTGGACTTCACTGAATTAAGCCACAACTGAGATTAACTTGTTCCTGGACCTCCCTGTGTTTTCTGCATACCTGGATCTGACTCTTCACACACCAGCAGTGTGTAAATCCAGCCACGTTACCTGTGCATCAGACTTACCTTGTGGTCACATTTGTGTGAGGACTCCGTCGTAAGAACTTTACCACCCTCGCTATAGAGGTTCAAGGACTTATATATCCGGATTCATATAACTGGACTTGTGTGTATATATATATGGACTCATTGCATGTCACTACGGGTTGTTTGAATATTGTTTTTGGGTGTTTTGCTGTTTCACAAATACATTATTTGCATTCAAAGAAACCCGTCTCTGATTGTTCATTGCCCCACGCTATCAGAATCCTCGAGTTCCTACAATAGTATTACAGGATATTCCAGCCTAAAAAGAGGATTCTGCTGGGGCAATGACGGAGACACGGGCAGACAAATTGTTCACCATAGTTAACTCCTTGCAGCAGGAGGTGGCGGCTGCACACAATCAGATTAGAGACTTGGAGTCTCGGGTTAACCACAATGCACAGGGGTTTGGTCAGGCTCTCCAAGATCTACGTTCTAGGTTAGGAGTCCTGGAGGCCTTACCTACTGAGCCTACCTCATCCACCAGTATGCCCAAATTGCCTCCATTCCGTTTTAATGGTGACCGAAGTCAATTCCGTGGGTTTGTTAATCAATGTATATTATTTTTTGATGTACATGCCTCCTACTACCGGTCTGATAGATCTAAGGTTCTATGTATTATTATGTTGTTGACATCACGTGCACTGGCTTGGGCAAATCCTATGGTTGAAAGTCATGATACCCGTCTAAATAATTTGGACAATTTTCTGGCAGCCATGGTGCAAATGTTCGACGATCCCAACCGCCGTGCTACCGCTGAATCTGCCTTGCTTTCCTTACGCCAGGGGAAACGGTCAGTCATAGAATATGTTACTGAATTTAAAAGGTTAGTGGTGGACACCCAGTGGGAAAACAATGCTTTATTACCAATCTTTAGAAAAGGTTTGTCAAATGCAATCAAGGATGAGCTAGCTCGTTCAGAGTCTCCACAGGAGTTTGAATTGTTTATACAGCACTGTGTACGTATTGATATCCGTTTAACTGAACGCAGACAAGAAAAATGGGCCGCTGTAAATCGCATTACTAATTACTCTCTTCCGTCCAGGGAAACCACAGGCAAAAACCCGCGAGAGGCTGAGGAGGTGCCTATGCAGGTGGACTCACTGCAGAGACGTGAGAATAATGAACGCCGCGAACACCGTCTCCGTGAGCGCTTATGTTTCTATTGTGGTCAATCGGACCATTTCCTCATCAATTGTCCTAAATGTCCTAGGCGACCCAACAAGGTGTTGGCGGTAGTAGGGGATTATGATAACACAGACGCTGAGTCTGAAGTTTCGGAAACCAGTCTACATCTAGATGCGGTTTTTCCCCCAATACTGATGCCGACTTCCCCTAAAGATCAAGGGGAGAAATATTCACATTGTTCTCTTCCTATACAGATTCAGTGGGAGGAACAGTGGATATCAAGTTCTGCCATGATAGACTCTGGAGCAGGTGGGAATTTCATGGATTCTTCTTTTGCAGAGGAACATGGTATAAAGACACAACTAAGAGCTTCACCAATCACTATGGAAACGGTGGATGGTTCCCCATTAGTTTCTGGACCAGTAGATCGGGAGACAGTGCCTCTGGAGTGTAAGATGGAACCAGACCATCAAGAAACACTTTCATTCATGTTAATATCTTCTCCTCATTTTCCTGTAATTTTAGGAATTCCCTGGTTACGGTCACAAAATCCAATCATCAACTGGGAAACCAAGGAGATAACCTTTCTCCCGAAGTGCAGTTCTACCATCAGTCCAACTGTGGCGGCTCCAGTTACCCAGAACTTGGAAGAGGTGATACAGGTACCTACTCTCCCTCTGATTTATCAGGAATTCTCAGACATTTGTGATAAAAGGAAGGCAGATCAACTTCCCCCACATAGACCGTATGACTGCCCCATAGAATTGCTTCCTGGAGCAGCGATTCCTTTCGGCCATGTTTACCCGTTGGCGGCTCCGGAATTAAAATCTTTACGAGAGTATATAGATGAGAATTTAGCCAAGGGGTTTATCCGACCATCTTCTTCACCAGCGGGAGCTCCAATATTCTTTGTAAAGAAGAAGGATGGTACTCTAAGACCCTGCATTGACTACCGGGAGTTAAATAAGGTAACCATTCGTAACAGGTACCCGTTGCCCCTAATTCCAGAATTGTTGGAAAGAGTTCGCCAGGCCAAAGTATTTACCAAATTAGATCTTCGTGGGCATATAATTTACTCCGTATACGGCCCGGAGACGAATGGAAGACAGCTTTTAGATGCCGGTATGGACATTTTGAATATTTGGTGATGCCATTCGGACTCTGTAACGCTCCTGCTGCTTTTCAACATTTAGCCAACGACATTTTCAGGGATTTATTGGACCAATATGTGGTAATTTACCTTGATGACATCTTAATCTTTTCTGACTCCTTACAGGAACATCAGGAACATGTCAAGACCGTACTTAGACGTTTGAGAGATAATCATTTGTACATCAAACTCGAAAAGTGTGAGTTCCATTGTTCTGAAATTCAATTTTTGGGCTATGTTATCTCGCCTCAGGGATTGAATATGGAGTCCAGCAAGATCCAGGCAATCTTGGACTGGCCGGTACCAGGAAACATTAAGGAGGTACAACGATTCATTGGCTTTGCTAACTTTTATAGACGGTTTATCCGAAATTTTTCAGAAATTGTCCGTCCCATCACTCTCCTCACCAAGAAGGGGAAGAAGTTTGAATGGTCTTCGCAAGCTCAGGAAGCCTTTGATCGCCTGAAGGGTTGTTTTACCACGGCTCCAATATTGATGCATCCGGATCCTGCACAGCCTTTTATCGTGGAGGTGGACGCGTCTGACTGTGCATTGGGAGCTATCCTCTCACAACGTACCGGAGACAAAGGTTTGCTGCACCCGTGTGCCTTCTTCTCTCGTAGGTTATCTTCTGCAGAACTGAACTATGATGTGGCAGATAAGGAACTTTTGGCAATTATTTCTGCCTTTAAGGAATGGAGACACCATTTGCAGGGGGCAACTCAGCAGGTAGTAGTACTCACGGATCATCGCAATTTGGAATTCCTTAAGTCTGCCAGGTGTCTTTCTCCTCGACAAGCTAGGTGGAGTTTGTTCTTGAACCAGTTTAATTTTATTATTTCGTACCGCCCAGGTTCACGTAATGGGAAAGCTGACGCATTATCCCGAATCCATACCGTGGATTCCGTGCCTGGGACCCCGTCGAAGACCATCTTGTCGGAGGCCAATTTCGTTGGAGTGCTCCGGAACCGGGACTTGTGGCAGGAGATCAAGCTGGCCTATGACGGTGACGTATTTCTTGCAGCTCCACCTGACAATGTGAATCTTGTCCTTCGGAATGGTGTGTGGCTTAGAGATCGATGTATTTATGTCCCAGAGGCTGTAAGACTTCGAGTTCTCAAATTGGTCCACGACTCTAAATTGGCTGGTCATAGGGGGTACAGAAGACGCAGGAATTGTTAACTCGTTTTTTTTGGTGGCCTACCTGCTTGAAGGATGTGAATGACTATGTCCGCTCTTGTGAAGTTTGTGCCCGGTACAAGGTTCCTCGCGTTTCACCTACTGGTCTTCTTAAACCGCTACCTGTACCGTCTCGCCCTTGGGGGTCTATTTCGATGGACTTTATTGTGGAGTTACCCACCTCTGGTGGTAAAAATACTATTTTGGTGGTAGTAGATCGTTTAACGAAAGCTGCTCATTTCATTCCGTGTGCTGGTCTTCCCTCAGCTACAGAGACAGTAGATCTAGTTATCCAGAACATTTTCCGGCTGCATGGGGTACCAGATGACATCATTTCTGACCGGGGAATACAATTTACCTCTAGATTTTGGAAAGGATTTTGTTCTGCGCTCCACATTAATGTTTGCTTGTCTTCTGCATACCATCCTCAGACCAACGGGCAGACCGAACGGACAAATCAAACCTTGGAGCAATATCTACGCTGTTACGTCAGTCATTTGCAGGACGATTGGCTGAAGCTACTTCCTCTAGCGGAATTTTCGTACAACAACTCTCAAAGCAGTTCCACGAAGGTAACGCCTTTTTTTGCCAACCTGGGTTATCATCCAAGTATTTTGCCTAGGTCTCCGGTTACGATTTCGGTACCAGCGGTTGAAGACAGAGTGACGGCGTTGCAACGTAATCTTGAAGTTTTGAAGGACTCCCTGACCACAGCACAGGAGCGTTACAAAAAGTCGGCCGATAGATTCCGGAAACCAGCACCTATGTATAAGGTAGGAGACTCAGTTTGGTTGTCCACCAAGAATCTAAAATTGGGTGTTCCTTCGCAGAAACTGGGACAGAAATTCATCGGTCCATTCAAGATCACTGGGATTGTGAGCTCTGTTGCCTGTCGGTTGAAGCTACCACGGACTTTAAAGGTACACCCAGTATTTCATGTTTCCTTATTAAAACCAGTCTCTCCTAACACGTTTCAGGGATGTATCGTACCTCCCCCTCCACCAGTGTTGGTTGATGGCGAAGAACAATTCGTGGTACAGGATATTGTTAATTCGAGACTTCATAGAAACCGGCTTCAGTATCTAGTTAGATGGCAAGGTTACTCTCCTGAAAATGATTCTTGGGAACCAGTAAGTAACATCAATGCGCCTCTGAAGATTGCTCAGTTTCATCGGAGATACCCGGACAGGCCTGGTCCAGGACCGTCCGGAGGCCGTCTTTAGGGGGGAGTAATGTCAGTATTCCGGGTTTTCTAGGTAACTTTGTCAATGATTTTGCCCTTTGTTAAAATGGAGTTTGCTGTTTTCTGTGCCCTACTTCCTGTTCGTTTGTTTAAAACCCGGCTCAGGTGCTGGCTTCACTGCTGGAATATTCTGCTTCCGTTTCCCTGCAACCCAGCTGCTTTGTTCCTCACAGATCTTTTGTGTATTTACCAGGAAAGTGCATAACCTTATCTTCAGGTGTTTCTCAGCCACAGCAGTTTCTACCCATGGCTCTGGACATTCTCTGCATATGTAAGTTGCACATACTGTGTTATCACTAAACTGTTGACTTGGGAATTTAACCCTTGGTTCACTCCATCTGATAAGAACTGTGTTTCTGAACTGTTGCTGTTTAACCCTTTGTGCATTACCTCTGGTGAGAGCTGTTGGAACTGTTACTGGAATCTTACTGACATATGAACTTGTTGTTGGACTTCACTGAATTAAGCCACAACTGAGATTAACTTGTTCCTGGACCTCCCTGTGTTTTCTGCATACCTGGATCTGACTCTTCACACACCAGCAGTGTGTAAATCCAGCCACGTTACCTGTGCATCAGACTTACCTTGTGGTCACATTTGTGTGAGGACTCCGTCGTAAGAACTTTACCACCCTCGCTATAGAGGTTCAAGGACTTATATATCCGGATTCATATAACTGGACTTGTGTGTATATATATATGGACTCATTGCATGTCACTACGGGTTGTTTGAATATTGTTTTTGGGTGTTTTGCTGTTTCACAAATACATTATTTGCATTCAAAGAAACCCGTCTCTGATTGTTCATTGCCCCACGCTATCAGAATCCTCGAGTTCCTACAATAGTATTACATAGGGTTAGGGTTGGAATTAGGGTTAGGGTTGGAATTAGGGTTAGGCTTGTAGTTAGGTTTATGGTTAGAGTTGGGATTAGGGTTAGGGGTGTGTTGGGGTTAGGGTTATGATTAGGGTTTGTATTAGGGTTAGGTGTGTGTAGGGGTTAGGGTTGGGGTTAGGGGTGTGTTGGGGTTAGGGTTGGAGTTAGAATTGAGGGGTTTCCACTATTTAGGCACATCAGGGGGTCTCCATACGCGACATGGCGCCACCATTGATTCCTGCAAATTTTGCGTTCAAAAAGTCAAACAGTGCTCCCTTTATTCCAAGCCCCGACGTATGCCCAAACAGTGGTTTATCCCCACATATGGGGTATCAGCGTACTCGGGAAAAATTGCACAACAACTTTGGGGGTTCTAATTTCTCCTGTTAACATTGGGAAAAAAAATTGGGGACTAAAAATTATTTTTGTGGAAAAAAAATGATTTTATATTTTCACGGCTCTGCGTTATAAACTTCTGTGAAGGACTTGGAGATTCAAAGTGTTTATCACACATCTATAGGAGTTCCTTGGGGGATCTAGTTTCCAAATGGGGTCACTTGTGGGGAGTTTCTACTGTTTAGGCACATCAGGGACTCTGCAAACGTAACATGACGCCCGAAGACCATTCCATCAAGTGGGCATTTCAAAACGTCACTACTTCCCATCCGAGCCCCGACGTGTGCCCATACAGTAGTTTTCTCCCACATATGGGATATCAGCATACTCAGGACAAATTGGACAACAACTTTTAGGGTCTAATTTCTCATGTTACCCTTGGGAAAATAAAAAAATTGGGGACTAAAAGATCCTGATTGTGGAAAAAATATGATTTTTTTATTTTCATGCCCGGGCATTATAAACTTCTGTGTAGCCCTTGGGGGTTCAAAGTGCTCACCACACATCTAGATAAGTTCTTTGCCGGGTCTAGTTTCCAAAATGGGGTCACTTGTGGGGAGTTTCTACTGTTTAGGCACATCAGGGGCTCTTCAAACGTAACAAGATGCCCGCAGACCATTCCATCAAGTCGGCATTTCAAAGCGTCACTACATCCCTTCCGAGCCCTGACGTGTGCCCAAACAGTGGTTCCCCCCCACATATGGGGTACTAGCGTACTCAGGAGAAACTGGACAACAACTTTTGGGGTCCAATTTCTCCTGTAACCATTGTGAAAATAAAAAACAGTGGGCTAAAAATCATTTTTTGAGAAAAAAAAATGATTTTTTATTTTCGCGGCTCTGCGTTATAAACTTCTGTGAAGCACCTGGGGGTTCAAAGTGCTCACTATGCATCTAGATAAGTTCCTTAGGGCGTCTAGTTTCCAAAATGGGGTCACTTGTGGGGGAGCTCCAATGTTTAGGCACACAGGAACTCTCCAAATGCGACATGGCAACCGCTAAATATTCCAGCATATTTTCCATTCAAAAAGTCAAATGGCGCTCCTTCCCTTCTGAGCCCTGCAGTGCGCCCAAACAGTGGTTTATGACCACATATGAGGTATCTGTGTACTCAGGAGAAATTGCCCAACAAATTTTAGGATCCAATTTATACTGTTGCCCATGTGAAAATGAAAATAACTGAGGCTAAAAGAAAATTTTTGTGAAAAAAAAGTACTTTCTTTTATTTACGGATCAATTTGTGAAGCACCTGGGAGTTCAAAGTGCTCACTATGCATCTAGATAAGTTCCTTAGGGGGTCTAGTTTCCAAAATGGGGTCACTTGTGGGGGAGCTCCAATGTTTAGGCACACAGGGACTCTCCAAATGCGACATGGCAACCGCTAAATATTCCAGCATATTTTCTATTCAAAAAGTCAAATGGCGCTCCTTCCCTTCTGAGCCCTGACGTGCGCCCAAAAAGTGGTTTATGACCACATATGAGGTATCTGTGTACTCAGGAGAAATTGCCCAACAAATTTTAGGATCCAATTTATACTGTTGCCCATGTGAAAATGAAAAAAACTGAGGCTAAAAGAAAATTGTTGTGAAAAAAAAGTACTTTCTTTTTTTTACGGATCAATTTGTGAAGCACCTGGGGGTTCAAAGTGCTCACTATGCATCTAGATAAGTTCCTTAGGGGGTCTAGTTTCCAAAATGGGGTCACTTGTGGGGGAGCTCCAATGTTTAGGCACACAGGGACTCTCCAAATGCGACATAGCAACCGCTAAATATTCCAGCATATTTTCCATTCAAAAAGTCAAATGGCGATCCTTCCCTTCTGAGCCCTGCCGTGCGCCCAAACAGTGGTTTATGACCACATATGAGGTATCTGTGTACTCAGGAGAAATTGCCCAACAAATTTTAGGATCCAATTTATACTGTTGCCCATGTGAAAATGAAAAAACTGAGGCTAAAAGAAAATTTTTGTGAAAAAAAAGTACTTTCTTTTTTTTACAGATCAATTTGTGAAGCACCTGGGGGTTCAAAGTGATCACTATGCATCTAGATAAGTTTCTTAGGGGGTCTAGTTTCCAAAATGGGGTCACTTGTGGGGGAGCTCCAATGTTTAGGCACACAGGAACTCTCCAAATGCGACATGGCAACCGCTAAATATTCCAGCATATTTTCCATTCAAAAAGTCAAATGGCGCTCCTTCCCTTCTGAGCCCTGCCGTGCGCCCATACAGTGGTTTATGACCACATATGAGGTATCTGTGTACTCAGGAGAAATTGCCCAACAAAGTTTAGGATCCATTTTATCCTGATGCCCATGTAAAAATGAAAAAATTGATGCTAAAAGAAAATTTTTGTTGGAAAAATTAAAATGTCCATTTTTTCCTTCCACGTTGCTTTAGTTCCTGTGAAGCACCTGAAGGGTTAATAATCTTCTTGAATGTAGTTTTGAGTAGCTTGAGGGGTGCAGTTTTTATAAAGGTGTCACTTTTGGGTATTTTCTGCCATATAGACCCCTCAAAGTGACTTCAAATGTGAGGTGGTCCCTAAAAAAAATGGTTTTGTAAATTTTGCTGTAAAAATGAGAAATCGCTGGTCAACTTTTAACCCTTATAACTTCCTAACAAAAAAAAATGTTGTTCCCAAACTTGTGCTGATGTAAAGTAGACATGTGGGAAATGTTATTTATTAACTATTTTGTGCCACATAACTCTCTGGTTTAACAGAATAAAAATAAAAAATTTGAAAATTACAAAATTTTCAGAATTTTCGCCAAATTTCCATTTTTTTCACAAATAAACGCAAAAATTATCGACCTAAATTTACCACTAACATGAAGCCCAATATGTCACGAAAAAACAATCTCAGAATCGCTAGGATCCGTTGAAGCGTTCCTGAGTTATTACCTCATAAAGGGACACTGGTCAGAATTGCAAAAAATGGCAAGGGCTTTAAGGTCAAAATAGGCTGGGTCTTGAAGGGGTTAAAAGCGGTTTACCTACTCCCAGAAAAGGGAGCCTTCCAGGCCTTCTGGAGCCAGACAATGCCACAGGCTCCTGCCTTAGGTGCTATTGTGCTTTTGGCACTACCAGCAGATGCACCACCACCACCATCAGTACCAGCTGGCCCCCCCACCCACGTCCGCGGCCTCTTCCACCATACTTCCTCATGTTTGGGAAAATGTACCAAAAATACCTGCAGATATATGGTACTGTATGAGGAGCGTACAGCTGTATACGGTGTAGGGAAAAATTTAAATCTCCGTATATATTTCCGGAGTCACACACAGACGCTCACTCAGTATGGATTTGACCGTAATACAAGCAGCAGATATACGGTACTGTGTTGTGAATATGCTGGAGGCGGCTTCTGATCTGGGGCTCCCTCCGGTGGTTGCTGAGGGTAATGAACTGATTAATGAATGGCCTTAAGCTGGCGCTGAATGGTAGGATATAAGTGGCCTGATTTCCCAGCAGCCTTGCCAGTTATCAATTGTTCTACTGGTATTTGTTGTGTTTCGGTAGCTGAGGAGGACAGGAACAGCAGCAGGGCAGCCGAACACCTGAGATGTTGGTAACTGATGGGTTGCAGATTGCTAAACTAACGAAACAACTAGAGGTAGCCGTGGAGCGTTCATATGTTGATCCTAGACGCCTCGTCACAGCCTGAGAGATAACTACACCTAAAGGCAGAAAGATGAAAGCTATCTACCCCGGAGCAGATCCCCAAAGAAAATAGGAAGCCCCCAAACATATAATGGCGGTTAGACAAGATGAAAATACAAACATAGGCAGAAAATAGACTGAGCAAACGCTGGAGCCACAAGATGACTAAATAGGATAGGACAGGAGAGATTACTTTCTGCAACCCAGAAAACCCTACAAAAATCCAACAATTCTGATTACAAAAATACTGAGATCACACGATCTCGCCACCAACTAAATCAGTTCTCAGTGTGAACAAAAACCAAGCCGCAGCCGCTGAAAAAACAGGAAAAAGCAAATGAGCAAATAACAGTGGCTGCAGATAAACTGTGAGGAGCTCAGGCCCCAGGAGGGGACCTGGCTGACCTCCACAAAAGTGCAGAAAACAATGCAAAAAGCAAGCACAAAAAGAAAAGCAAAAAATATCTTATCTGAAAGCAGGAGATGCAGACAGGACTCCAGCAAACTTCCAAATGAACCAGGAATCACAATTGAGACAAGAACAATTGATCACCGGCAACCATCATGGGAGGGAACCTCCCTTATATCAGACCAGTCCGTGATTCCAGATTGCCACTCCTCGCTGAAAGGTTCAGTACTGTCTGTAACCACCAGAGGGAGCTTCTGCTCAGAAACCATCTCTAGCACATTCATAACAGTACCCCCCCCCCCTTGAGGAGGGTCACCGAACCCTCACTTGTGCAACCAGGCAGATCAGGATGAGCTCGGTGATAGGCACGGATCAGTCTCCTAGCATGGATGTCAGAAGCAAACACCCAAGAATTGTCCTCCTGACCATAACCTCTCCACTTAACCAAATACTGGAGTTTCTGTCTAGAAAAATGAGAATCCAATATTTTCTCAACCACATACTCCAGATTGCCCTCAACCAAAACAGGGTCAGAAGGCACAACCATAGGAACCACTGGCTCGACAAACCTCTTCAATAAGGACTTGTGGAACACGTTATGGATCTTAAATGTCCCTGGAAGAAGCAAACGGAAGGAAACAGGATTAAGAATCTCCATGATCTTATAAGGTCCAATGAACCTGGGCTTAAACTTTAGAGATGCAACCCTCATAGGGATATTTTTTGAGGACAACCAAATTAAGTCCCCCACTTCAAACCGAGGACCATCAGTCCTATGCCGGTTGACAAACCGTTGGGCCTTCTCCTGAGAGAGAGACAACCTCTCCACTACCTGGTCCCAAATTTGCTGCATACGCTCCACAACAGAGTCAACACCCGGACAGACAGAAGCCTCTGCCTGTCCCGAAGAAAATCGAGGGTGAAACCCAAAATTGCAGAATAATGGAGACATCAAGGTGGCAGAGCTAGCCCTATTATTAAGAGCAAACTCAGCCAAAGGCAAAAAAGAGACCCAGTCATCTTGATCAGCAGACACAAAACATCTCAAATAAGTCTCCAAGGTCTGGTTTGTTCTCTCGGTTTGTCCATTGGTCTGAGGATCAAAAGCAGAGGAGAAAGATAATTGAACACCAAGTTTAGAACAAAATGTTCTCCAAAATCTGGAAACAAACTGGACTCCTCTGTCAAACACAATGTTCTCCGGAATGCCATGTAACCGAACCACGTGCTGAAGGAACAAAGGCACCAATTCGGAGGAGGAAGGTAACTTAGGTAATGGCACAAGATGTATCATCTTGGAAAACCTATCACAGATTACCCAGATAATGGTCATTCTCTGAGAAACAGGGAGGTCGGAAATAAAATCCATAGAGATATGGGTCCATGGCCTCTTGGGCAGTGGCGTTCCGTGAATAGAGCAGACTAAGCAGCAGCTATGGGGCCCAGACAGGTGAGGGGGCCCACGACGGCCGCTGTCGTTTGGCAGCTGTGCTGTGCTGACACAGTACTATCTCCTTTAATTAAATATAAGCGACGGCCGTACACTGTAAACCCCCTTGAAGGTCCCCTTTCCTTGTTGTCTCCTGGTCAGCAGTTGGCTTAAGTCTCTGGCTGCATTTGCATAAGAAAGCCAGCCTGCAGCCAGAGACACGTGCATCACAGGAAGCAGAAAACATTCATAAGTTTCACTCAGGGAGAGATACACAAGAAGGTGAGCCCTGCTGGCTGGGGTATGGGGTGGATTTTTTTGTTGAATGTGTCCCCTCACTGTGCTGGCACTTTATATTTACAATGGCTAGCCTCTGGCTGCACTTTGCACCTTAGGGAGTGAGGGGGTCCTGATTGCAGGCACTGTGGAGGGTGGAGAAGGGGGGCTCTGCATGCACTGTGGAGGAGTGGGATTGCCCTGCATGCACTGCAGCCACCCTTCTGTACTCCTCACAATGCTTCTCCATTAGAGCTGGTTTCATGTGATTTAACCCCTGTACCACCACCAGGCAGGATGATGCTTCCTAGCTGTAGGTAAGACCTCCAGTCTATGTCCCACCACCAACTTCACTGTCAAGGTGTGCAACAATGCATGTTCATGCAATACTAAAAATGTGCAATGCCCTGGAAATCATGGTGCAGCCAATAAATGTTACTAATTTATTCTGCTCCTTCACCCCAGAGGCATGCACCTGGGAGACAGCAATTACATGGGGCGTGCTGAGCTCATGAGGTGCCTGAGAGTGGAAGTTCTGCAGATGTTATGGAAGATATTGTGTGCGGCATTTCTGTGTCACCTTACCTGTGATAAAATGTGTCTTGTAATTTGTACACATGTTGGATTTTTGCATAGCTTACATAGTCCAATCATTTCATATACAAAGATATGACATCCGTCTACCTGTCTTATATGATGCCATGAATGATGGGCATTGCTTGTACCTGCTGTCAGATTAGGGTACCACACTTCTTACATCGGAGCACACTATGCAGCATGTTCCCTGTCAGGCTAGGTTCACATTTATACGCCGGCAGACTTAATGCGTTGGATGTATACATTAAAACGTATGCCATGCATCAACCTACGAATTTAAACAAGTACATTTGATACATATCGTACTTCCATCTTTGTCTCTATATGTTTTTTTACTTAAAAAGAATCATTTTTTTCCCATCCAGTTTTACTGGTGTCAACAGTCCCATCCCACTCCATTTTGGCATCAGTTCTGTGAGGAGGTGTCCAGAGGAATAAACTTTTTTTCACCCACATTAAAAACGCGTACCTTTGGTCAATTATGTTTTTTTCCCACAATACAACGTGATCAGGGCAAAACATAGTCAGAAGAACATTTTTTTTACACTACGTGTTGCCCATTATGGTTTGTGTATGCCTCCATATACGTCTGAATACCATTTTTTTTTGCAATTCAGACATATTTGTCCAGCAGACTGCACTGTATAAATGTGAGCCAAGCCTAAAGAAGTCATTTTTGTCCAAGGAGGATAAAGCGCATCATAAACACAAGTCCATACTGTGTGTTGCTGCTTTGCAGTGTGTATTTTTGCCATGCTGATTTTACAGGTGAAAGGTATTTACTTTGAGCCTTTTTTTGGTTGTAATGGTGAATGCTTCAGGATTATCAATGACCAAAGGGGCGGCAAATTTTTCAGCCGCCCCGGGCCCCACAAACAGTTGCTACGCCACTGCACACACAAGATGGTGAGCCTGGCTGGGGTCGATTTTTTTTTTTGTTAAATGTGTCCCCTCACTGTGCTGGCACTTTACATTTACAATGGCTCTGACTGCACTTTGCACCTTAGGGAGGGGGGCCCGGCTGCACGCACTGTGGAGGGTGTAGGGGGCCCTGCATGCACTGCAGTGTGTGTGTGTGTGGAGTTAAGAGCACCTGTTTTTTTTTTGGGGGGGGCCCCATTCAGACTTTTGCTATGGGGCCCCATGATTTCTATGTACGCCCCTGCTCTTGGGCACAGGTAATGACATTAACAAACCACTAGAGCGAGAGCAAGGCTTGGAGCGAGAGCAAGTCCCACAGGACTGCACAAATTCCCTGACGTCACGAGACAAAGTAGGCCACCAAAAGGACCGACTCACCAAGTCTCTGGTACCAAAAATCCCGGGATGACCAGCCAATGCAGAACAATGAATCTCAGACATCACACTCTTCTTCCACTGGTCTGGGACAAACAATTTCCCAATAGGGCAGCGCTCAGGTTTATCCTCCTGACACCCTTCCAAGGCCAGTCTCAAATTGGGCGAGATGGCGGAAAGAACTACACCCTCTTTCAAAATAACAGTAGGATCAGATAACTCAGGAGAGTCCGCAAAGAAACTACTCGAGAGGGCATCCGCCTTAACATTCTTAGTGCCAGGAAGAAAAGAAACCACAAAATTAAAACGTGTGAAAAACAAGGCCCACCTGGCCTGTCTAGGATTAAGTCGCTTGGCTGATTCGAGATAAACCAGATTCTTATGGTCGGTGAGGACCACCACCTGATGTTTAGCTCCTTCCAGCCAATGTCTCCACTCTTCAAAGGCCCACTTTATGGCCAATAACTCCCGATTACCCACATCATAATTACGTTCAGTTGGAGAAAATTTTTGAGAGAAAAAGGCACAAGGGTTACTCTTAGAGGTCTCTGGATCTCTTTGGGACAAAACGGCACCTGCCCCAATTTCAGAGGCATCAACCTCCACCTGAAACGGTAGAGAAACATCAGGCTGCCGTAGAACAGGAGCAGAAGTGAATCTCTGCTTAAGTTCCTGAAACGCAGAGACTGCCTCAGGAAGCCAATTCACCACATCAGAACCCTTTTTGGTCAAATCAGTCAATGGTTTAACAATACCGGAGAAATTACCAATAAATTTACGATAAAAATTGGCAAAACCCAAAAATCTCTGAAGAGCCTTTAATGAAGTAGGTTGGACCCAATCACAGATGGCTTGAACCTTGACCGGGTCCATTTCAATAACAGACGGAGACAAAATGAATCCCAGAAATGAGACCTTCTGTACGCCAAAAAGACACTTTGATCCCTTCACATACACTGCATTCTCTCTTAAAATCTGGAACACAGTCCGAACATGTTTCACATGAGAGTCCCAGTCATTGGAAAAAATCAATATATCATCCAAATAAACAATCAGAAATTTATCCACAAAATCCCTGAAAATATCATTCATGAAGGATTGGAAGACGGAAGGAGCATTAGTGAGCCCAAAGGGCATCTGTTATGTTACGGTAGCTGAGGAGTGCAGGTAAAAAAAGAAATACACCAGAGCAGTTGGAATCTATGAGATTGCAGTACCCTGACTAACCACCGCAACTAGAGGCAGCCGTGGAGCGTTCCTACGTTGGTCCTAGACGCCTCGTCACAGCCTGAGAAACTAACTACACCTAAAGATAGAAATAGGAAAGCTATCTGCCCCGGAGCAGAACCCCAAAGATAATAGAAAGCCCCCAAACATGTAATGGCGGTTAGACAAGAGGAAATACTGACACAGAAAGAAAATAGTATGAGCAAACGCTGGGGCCCAAACTATCTAAATAGAAAAGGATAGGAAGGGTACTTACTGCAATCTCAGAAAACCCTGAAAAAACACCAACTCTACTAATTTCAAAATCACCTGAGATCACACGACCTCTACCACCTAAATTAGTTCTCTGGTGTAACAAAAACAAAACAGCAGCCACTGAAAAAAAACTGGAAAAAGCAAAAGTACAAAACACAGTTGGTATTAACACATTGGCAGCCCCAACTGGTTACAGACACAGATTTCCAATCCAAAACAGGATTATGAGACTGTAACCAAGGGAAACCCAGCACTATAATGTCATG
>JARQOD010000003.1:30014639-30036715 GCA_033576555.1 Oophaga sylvatica | reverse complement strand
GTTTGTTCTCTCAGTTTGACCATTGGTCTGAGGATGAAATGCCGAGGAGAAAGACAATTGAACACCCAGTTTAGAACAAAAAGTCCTCCAAAATCTGGAAACAAACTGGACTCCTCTGTCAGACACAATGTTCTCAGGAATGCCGTGTAAACGAACCACGTGCTGAAGGAACAACGGCACCAATTCAGAGGAGGAAGGCAACTTAGGTAATGGCACAAGATGTATCATTTTGGAAAATCTATCACAAATTACCCAGATGGTGGTCATTCTCTGAGAAACAGGAAGATCGGAAATGAAATCCATAGAGATATGGGTCCATGGTCTCTTGGGCACAGGCAATGGCATCAACAAACCACTAGAGCGAGAGCAAGGCTTGGAGCGAGAGCAAGTCCCGCAGGACTGCACAAATTCCCTGACATCACGAGACAAGGTAGGCCACCAAAAGGACCGACTAACCAAGTCTCTGGTACCAAAAATTCCGGGATGCCCAGCCAATGCGGAACAATGAATCTCAGACATCACACTCTTTTTCCATTGGTCCGGGACAAACAATTTTCCAACAGGGCAGCGCTCGGGCCTATCCTCCTGACACCCCTCCAGAGCAAGTCTCAAATTGGGCGAGATGGCGGAAAGAACTACACCCTCTTTCAAAATAACAGAAGGATCAGATAACTCAGGAGAGTCCGCAAGGAAACTCCTCGAGAGGGCATCCGCCTTAACATTCTTAGTGCCAGGAAGAAAGGAAACCACAAAATTAAAACGTGTGAAAAACAAGGCCCACCTGGCCTGTCTAGGATTGAGTCGCTTGGCAGATTCCAGATAGACCAGATTCTTATGGTCCGTAAGGACCACCACCTGATGTCTGGCTCCCTCCAGCCAATGTCTCCACTCTTCAAAAGCCCACTTCATGGCCAATAACTCCCGATTACCCACGTCATAATTACGTTCAGTAGGAGAAAATTTTCGAGAGAAAAAGGCACAAGGGTTACTTTTAGAGGTCTCTGGATCTTTTTGGGACAAAACGGCACCTGCCCCAATTTCAGAGGCATCAACCTCCAACTGAAATGGCAGAGAAACATCAGGCTGCCATAGAACAGGAGCAGAAGTGAATCTCTGCTTAAGTTCCTGAAATGCAGAGACTGCCTCAGGAGGCCAATTCACCACATCAGAACCCTTTCTGGTCAAATCAGTTAATGGTTTAACAATAACCGAGAAATTACCAATAAATTTACGATAAAAATTGGCAAAACCCAAAAATCTCTGAAGAGCCTTTAATGAAGTAGGTTGGACCCAATCACAGATGGCCTGAACCTTGACGGGTCCATTTCAATAACAGATGGGGACAAAATGAATCCCAGAAATGAGATCCTCTGTACGCCAAAAAGACACTTTGATCCCTTCACATACAGAGCATTCTCTCTCAAAATCTGGAATACAGTTCGAACATGTTTCACATGAGAGTCCCAGTCATTAGAAAAAATCAAGATATCATCCAAATAAACAATCAGAAATTTGTCCACAAAATCCCTGAAAATGTCATTCATGAAGGACTGGAAGACGGAAGGAGCATTAGTGAGCCCAAAGGGCATCACTAGGTACTCAAAATGCCCTTCAGGGGTATTGAATGCCGTCTTCCATTCATCCCCGTGCTTAATGCGAATAAGGTTATACGCCCCCCTGAGGTCAAGCTTGGGAAACCAAGTAGCGTTTTTCACCCTGGAAAACAGGTCAGAAATCAAGGGTAACGGGTATTGATATTTCACAGTAATATTGTTCAAGAGACGATAATCAATACACGGCCTTAATGAACCATCTTTTTTGGCCACAAAGAAAAAACCGGCACCTAAGGGTGAAGAGGATGGTCTGATATGACCCTTCTCCAATTATTCCTTGATATAAGACCGCATAGCGTCATGTTCAGGTACAGACAAGTTAAAAAGGCGACCTTTAGGGAATTTACTACCCGGCACTAATTCAATAGCGCAGTCATAGCTCCTATGGGGAGGCAAGGATGCAGATTTACTTTCGCTAAACACATCAGAAAAATCAATCAAAAAGTCAGGAACATCCTGAGCCTGGGGGGAGGCAGAAAAAACAGGAGTGTTGGTATTAACACATTGGCAGCCCCAACTGGTTACAGACACAGATTTCCAATCCAAAACAGGATTATGAGACTGTAACCAAGGGAAACCCAGCACGATAATGTCATGCAGATTATATAGAACCAAAAATTTGCAGCACTCCTGGTGATCAGGTTCAACCCTCATTATCACCTGAGTAGAAAACTGGGGTTTATTCTCAGCCAAAGGGGTAGAATCGATCCCCAGTAAAGGAATAGACTTCTGTAGGGGTATCAAGGGAAACCCACAACGTTTAGCAAAATCATAATCCATCAGGTTAATAGCTGTTCCAGAATCAACGAAAGCCTGAGCAGAAAATGAGGACAGAGAGCATATCAGAGTGACAGTTAATAAAAACTTAGTCTGAACACTACCCAAGACAACTGAGCGTGCAAAACGTCTTCCCCGCTTAGGGCAGACTGAAATAGCATGACAGGCATCACCACAGTAGAAACATAACCCATTGCGCTTTCGAAACTCATGACGCTGTGCCCCAGACACCACTCTATCACACTGCATGGGTTCAGAAGCTGGTTCACAAGGCAACACCATTCCACGCATACTTCTCCGCTCACGCAAACGTCTGTCAATTTGAATCGCTAATGACATAGAATCATTGAGACCAGAGGGGACAGGGAATCCCACCATAACATCCTTTACATTATCTGACAGACCCTTCCGGAAAAGGGCCGCCAAAGCGTCGTCATTCCATTTGGTCAGGACTGCCCACCTACGGAATCTCTGACAGTATAACTCAGCGTCATCAAGCCCCTGATTTAATGCCAACAAGGCTTTTTCAGCTTGATCAGTGACATTAGGCTCATCGTACAATAACCCCAAAGCCTGAAAAAATGCATCAACATCACTCAAAACAGGATCCCCAGGTATCAGGGAAAAAGCCCAATCCTGAGGATCGCCGCGCAGGAGAGAGATGATAATTTGAACCTGCTGCGCTGCGTTTCCTGAGGACTTAGATTTTAAAGCAAAAAACAATTTACAATTATTTTTGAAATTCTGAAACTTAGCTCGATCCCCTAAAAACAAATCAGGCATGGGGATCCTAGGTTCCACAACAGGCAACCTAGCAAGATATGCAGCAATACTCTGAACCTCAGTGGCAAGCTGATCCACACGGCCAGACAACCGTGCAAACTCCATTGAGAGAAAAAATCCTCCCCAGCACCCAGAGATACAGAGGGAAAAAAATGCAACAAACAGAAAAATATCTCTGACAACTCTGACAACCTTTTTTCTTTCACAATATTTTTCCCTTCTGTGAGTACCATACAATTTTCAATTTTTAGGCCGGTGATACTGTTATGTTTCGGTAGCTGAGGAGTGCAGGCAAAAAAGGCAATACACCAGAGCAGTTGGAATCTATGAGATTGCAGTACCCTGACTAACCACCGCAACTAGAGGCAGCCGTGGAGCGTTCCTACGTTGGTCCTAGATGCCTCGTCACAGCCTGAGAAACTAACTACACCTAAAGATAGAAATAGGAAAGCTATCTGCCCCGGAGCAGAACCCCAAAGATAATAGAAAGCCCCCAAACATGTAATGGCGGTTAGACAAGAGGAAATACTGACACAGAAAGAAAATAGTATGAGCAAACGCTGGGGCCCAAACTATCTAAATAGAAAAGGATAGGAAGGGTACTTACTGCAATCCCAGAAAACCCTGAAAAGCACCAACTCTACTAATTTCAAAATCACCTGAGATCACATGACCTCTACCACCTAAATTAGTTCTCTGGTGTAACAAAATCAAAACAGCAGCCACTGAAAAAACTGGAAAAAGCAAAAGTACAAAACTCAGTGGCTGAACCAAACTGAGAGGCAAAAGCCCCCGGAGGGGACCCAGAAGGCCCCCACAGAAGTGCAGGACAAAATGCAAAAATATAGCACAAACACAAAAGAAGAAAATGTCTTATCTGTTAGCAGGAGATGCAGACACGACACAGCAGGCTACAAGGGAAACTGGAATAAAGGATTCAGACCAGAACAATTGATCACCGGCAACCCTGATGGGAAAATGACTCCCTTATATAAGACCAGTCAGTAACACCTGATTCCCAGTCCTCACAATCTTCACTAGCACCGCTTGTAACCACCAGAGGGAGCCTCTGCTCAGAACTCATCTCAAACTCATTCACAACAGGCTCCTGTCAGGTATATATTACTGTAGATATAGACTGTATGGGCTCCTGTCAGGTATATATTACTGTAGATATAGACTGTATGGGCTCCTGTCAGGTATATATTACTGTAGATATAGACTGTATGGGCCCCTGTCAGGTATATATTATTGTAGATAGAGACTGTACGGGCTCCTGTCAGGTATATATTACTGTAGATATAGACTGTACGGGCTCCTGTCAGGTATATATTATTGTAGATATAGACTTTATGGGCTCCGGTCAGGTATATATTATTGTAGATATAGACTATACGGGCTCCTGTCAGGTATATATTACTGTAGATATAGACTGTATGGGCTCCTGTCAGGTATATATTACTGTAGATATAGACTGTACGGGCTCCTGTCAGGTATATATTACTGTAGATATAGACTGTATAGGCTCCGGTCAGGTATATATTATTGTAGATATAGACTGTACGGGCTCCTGTCAGGTATATATTACTGTAGATATAGACTGTATGGGCTCCTGTCAGGTATATATTACTGTAGATATAGACTGTATGGGCTCCTGTCAGGTATATATTACTGTAGATATAGACTGTACAGCTCCTGTCAGGTTTATATTATATATAATAATAACTTATCCCTTACATATATAGCTCAGGCACAAAAACTGGTAAATCACTGAACAACAACAAAGAACCTTACAGTATAAAGTGCCACTTAAAATAGTTTCTTTATTAGAGTCAAAACAGACAATCAATAAATAGTACAATATCACATGGATACTTATATTACAAAATTCAAACAGGCTACTGCCATCTCAATATAGGGACTAATGTCCAACACTGCTACCAATACATCTCATGTAAAAAGTGCAAACCGTTTGCTGAACGTAACTCTTGTTTAACATGCTAGTACTAACACAGCTAATATCAATGTTCCATGAGCATTTACCATGCCATAAGCTACACTTACATGAGAGGTGGATCAAGTGTGGCGTCCCCAAGCGCCTCAACGCGCGTTTCGTCTCTTCCTCAGGAGGCGAACGTAAAAGGAAGGGGTATTGCACATTAAATAGTCTGAGTGACCAATCACTTTCCAACCCAGCTCATGTACGCATAATAGATGTAATTAGTGTCGGTATGACCCTTGCACTTCCGGTACTCTACTGCACATGCGCCATCAACGCGATCCGTCACCATGGATACAATGGGACACGGCCGCGGAATACAGGTCTGCATGATCACAAGTTCAGTAAGTGCACTTCCGGTATAATTATTGCGCATGCGCCGCCGACGTCATCCATTACCATAGACACAATGAATCGCGGACGTGGATCGCAAGCTAACATAGTCCGTCACACAGACGGCGCATGCGCCTGGTCCCATTGTCCGCTCGCCATTGCATCATGGATTAAGTCAGCTCGGCATGCGTCAAAGACCGGAGGTCACTATATCGTAAGTTATCAATACAGCAAGCGTGACTTAAATCAATGCCTGTGAACAAGTGACTAAAGTGTCCGTGCTTATATAAGTGAAGATTATGGCATTGACCAATAATTAGTGACATTATCATATCAATTACTTAACGTGAATATCAATACCTATTATTATAAAAATGTGAGCATGAATTCTAATTACATGCATCATTATAACCCTCAAAAAATGACAAAGTATTCCATAGTTAATATCAGCATATGAATAGTGCAATATCAAATTACAGTACATTCATCAGTATAATATTTTAAAAATTCCACCATACCCATTCAATGTACACATGCGCTAAAGCACATGTCTATTTACATATTTTCACCCTAAAAATATCATCCCAACCCATATTAGATAAACATATTCAATACAATGTATACTTATCAACACATATACACATATAAAATTACGCTAACTGTATTAAACACTTGATTGTAGTAAATACATGAGCCGAACTGTTCTTGAAAAGCTGTATATTCAGGATCAACCTCAGATCAATCAAAAAATTCTTCCTTGCGCAATATGGATTAAGCTCACTGAATTCCGTCATACAAATAAGAATGGATACCGCCTTAAACAAAAAGACAGACTATTAACATCACATATCACATAAAAACGTAAATACATAGTAATACTCAAACATAAAAACACTTAATAAAACCACTTAATAAAACAACCTAACTAATATAAACCCCGCTCCTGTACCAAAATGAAGTAACTACATAATCCCACTATACAGAAAAGAACTGAACCCAAAATTCTCGTTGAGGCCTAGTGGAGTTACAGTTTGTAGTCTATAAATCCACCGGCTCTCAACCTGTGCTAATCTTTTGAACAGGTTACCTCCCCTTTGACCCAGGGATACCTGGTCAATTGCTCTCAGAATTAATAAGCTAGAGTCTGAATTGTGATGTTCCCTAAAATGTTTCGGAAGGGTTTTCAATGGTTCCCCCAATTTCATATTCCTGGACTTGTCAATATCCCGGATATGCTCTCTCACCCTGTCATGTATAGTGTACAGTTCCTATAGCGTCTTGTGCTTGGGTGCGAGGAAAACACAGGAGACATAGGTTGAAATGAAATGACTTGTATTACTTCATACAAGCAAGCTGAAAAGTTCACACAGTTTGCAGGAACAGCGACAGGAGACACAGCAGGCCAGAGTAACTTCAAGCACTACAATAAATCTCCAAAGCAGGTTCAGGATCTCTTCTCTGTACCGTAATTCCTCTGCAAACATGGATTCACCAAACAGCAGGTTTCCAGAGTCCAAAAGTGTTCCAAGGTTCCTCAGTAGGGAATAGCTGGAGTACAAGTCCAAGGTTTCCAGGAGTCAGGTCACAGACTGACTGAGGCTTGATTCAGGAGCACTGATTGTTCAGCTGAGGCTGCTTAAGAAGCAAGAGGGAAGAATCAGGGCGGGAACATGAAAACTGGAAACTCCATATTAACTGAGGGCAAGAGCTGCAGAAAGACAGAAAGCAAAATGGCCGACGGAAAACTGAGTTTCAAGGAACATGTCAACAGAGACAAAGAACCTTACATTACTCCCCCTTAGGGACAACCTCCGGATGACCTCAGACCAGGCTTGTCAGGGTACCTCTGATGAAAGTGGTGGAGCAGGCGAGGAGCATTTACATTATTGACTGGTTCCCATGAGTTGTCCTCCACTGGGTAGCCCTGCCATTTAATCAAATATTGCAACTGATTTCTGTACAACCTGGAATCTAGAATCCTTTCCACCATAAATTCTTCCTGACCATCGACCAGCACTGGGTCAGGGCAAGGAGAAGAACGTCCAGGAAACGTATTGGGTGTTGCAGCCTTTAGTAGGGATACATGAAAGACAGGGTGGATTCTCATAGTTCTGGGGAGTTGAAGACGACAAGCAACAGCACTTATAATCTTATTGATCTTATAAGGTCCAATGTACTTATGTCCCAATTTAGACGATGGAATCTTTAATTTAAGATTTCTGGTTGACAGCCAGACCAAATCTCCTACCTTGAAAGCTGGTGCAGGTTTACGAAATTTATCTGCTGCTTTCTTGTACCTTTCCTGAGCCAATTCTAGATTTTCCTTTAGAAGATCCATATTCTTTTGTAAAGAAGTGATTCTTTCAGCCACTGCCGGCAAGGGCGTATCTATGGGAAATCGAGGAAGAATGTTAGGATGATAACCTAGATTGGAGTAAAAAGGAGACTGCTTAGTGGAGGCGCTCTGAGAGTTGTTATAAGTAGTGTTGAGCATTCCGATACCGCAAGTATCGGGTATCGGCCGATATTCGCGTTATCGGAATTCCGATACTTAATTCCGATACTTTTTCAATATCGTATACCGGAATCGGAAGTTCCCATAATTCTTTGAGAGGCAATGTGATGTTAGTCAGCCAATGATGAATCTTATGAAGTGTGGGCACATCCTGTAATGCTGCGGTCATCTTAACTAATGGCATGGCTGTGATTGGCTGCTGAAATGATGTCAGAATGCACTATAAAAGGCGCCGCAGCCATTTTAGCGTCACTGTGCTGTGAACTCAGTTAGGGACAGAACGCTACTCTGCTCACTCTGAGGGACAGTTAGATATTGCGATTTTGTGTACTACTGTGCTTGAGGCAGGCTAGTTTACCAACAGGTCCTGCCCACATCCTTCTTCCTAGTGAGGATTCAACATCATCAGCCGGCGTTCCTGATCTGGCCACGGAGGCCAGAGATCACCGGCTTTCATCAACGGATGTAAGTTTCGTCTGCGGGCCATAGGAGGCTGAAGTCGGACTTTCTACTGCAAGTGACCCATCGGGGTTGTCAGCAGGCCAGAGGAGGCTGAAATTTGACTTTCTATTGCAAGTGACCCATCGGGGTTGTCAGGTAAACCTGTGCAAACAGGACTATTTTCTCCACAGTGCACCACTAATACTCATTCATCTGAGCTGTCACCGGCGGGACAGTGTCAATTTCTTCTGACCTTTCTGCATAAAAGGTTTTTTAGGATTTCTGCAGCGTTTTTCTGCTCCATCGTTAAAAGAGGACCTCTTTTACTTTTTCAGGGTTTGTCCATATTAATACCCATATGAATAAATACCTTATGCGTATTATGACTATTTAGTCCTTTGGTTTGGGGTTTACTACATAATAGACTACAGGCTTTTCTCATCACCTTTTTCTCACGGGTCTTAGTGCAATATTTATTTATTACTGTATTATTACATCTGCATCTCAAACTGTTCTACAGAGTGCGTCTGAATTTATGTATTGTTTTCCATTTGACACATGCATATTCCTATTTTTCTACAGATCCTTTTGTGTCTTGTAGTTTTTATGTGCGCAAACTATTTTTATTTTCAATTATAGAGGGCCATGTTATTGACTTTGCATTGACGTGTAAAAGATTTATGTTGTGCCACTGGCTATATGTATTCTAAAGGTGTACCCAGTCTCAACAGATCATTAGTCTGATTGTTCTTTGATTCTCCTAAATGTGAATTTGTCTGATTTGGTGTCAAACTTGACTTTGTCCCTATTTTTGTTTTGCCATGTGACCCAATGATTATACAAATCTATATAGGGTTTGGCATCATCAAAAGTAACAGAATATTAGCATGCATGCATATTTAGGATATAAAAGAGAAGTATCTTGTTGTGCCAGAGTGTTCCTAACTCCTGAATGGATATAAAACAATATGGTCTACGGATCAGGTAAAATCGAGGGTCCGCATGTCTATATTTTATACAATTTGAGTGGGCAAGGGTGGGATTTAGAGATTAGCCCATTCATGAAAGTTTTGGGAGCTGAGAACCTTCAGGAGTTGTTAACCATGCTTTGAGGTCGATTGAATGCCATGTCACTCAGGCAGCCAATCACTGCTGTCAAGCGCAATGGAAAGCAACACACGGTTGGTCCTGTGGCCAGCAGCACAGGAGGGGTAAGGGTAAAACATGAATATATTAGATTATGTTTTACTATTTGGAGCAAGTTTGAAGTTTTCTTTAAGGATTGGAAAACCACCTTCAGTTAGGAATCGGATCAATCAAACAGGGCACAATATGGAATAATGTGCGTTGTTATACACAGTAACTTACAAACGTGGTTCTCTCTGGCATCTATGTACATGGGCAAGTATTACTCTAATTTGGGTCTAATGTGTAGTTTATTGGGTGCAATATAGGCTCATTGTAGGACTGCAAACACACAATTTGGTTCTTTGCAGGTAGAATATGGTACTTTATGCAAAGTATATGGCTGTGTGCAGGCACAGAATCGCACTGTCCTATGAAAACAAACTATGGGACTATTGTGGCATGGTATGGCGGTCTCTGGCCACTGTTTAGCATAATATAGTACTATATGGACATTGGACAACAACAACTTTTTAATGTGCTGGTATTGTTGTGGTTACAATTAAAGAAATATTCTCAATTTGTCTCTGGAGCAGGTCAGAGCTATGTTGCTCTTTACTTCTTTGTTTCTGATAGGATAGGCTGAGTTATAGTATTAGTAGAACTATAAAGTTCTGCTGTAACACATTCAGCTATTAGTGATTTGTTTTATAATGTACACTGCTATCACTGTATTTACGGTACATATAGAGATAATGGCACTTGAACAAGCACATAGCTCAGGATAGTCAGAGCTGTGATTAGGAGAACTGCTCTTGGAGAAGCTAGTGCTATAGATTGGTGATTTTGCAAGTAGAGATGGGCGAACCCGAACAGTAAAGTTCGGCATCCAGACCGAACACCTATGACCTATGACCTATGACCCGACATGAAATGACACTTGGTGTACATAGGGTTAACCATGTCTTTTCATGTCCTTTGCTATCTAATTTGCACAAACAATTAAATCAGACTATGTGTGCAAAATTTCACACCTGTAGGGGTTAATTAAAGGTGTAAATTCGTAGCAAAAAAGTCCGTTTTTTTTACAACGAATTTACACCTTTAATTAACCCCTACAGGTGTGAAATTTTGCACACATAGACTGATTTAATTGTTTGTGCAAATCAGATAGCAAACGACATGAAAAGACATGGTTAACCCTATGTACACCAAGTGTCATTTCATGTCGGGTGCTTCTGTCTTTTCACTGAAGCCGGCTTTACCCGGCAATTGAATCAGAGGATATTTTACTATGTAGAAGTGTATAAACTATACATATATGTATATATATATGTCACAATGACATGTATATATATATATATGTATTCTATGTGTTATATTTAGTGTTCACAAGGAAAGAATGGGTTTTTTTTAGTTGCGATATTTTGTTCCCATAGACTTACATGGGACTTCCGGTATCGGTATCGGGTATCGCCGATATTTTAGTGATATCGGCGATACCATTCCGATTCCGATACTTTAGGATATCGGAAAGTATCGCTCAACTCTAGTTATAAGAGAACTCAGCCAGTGGAAGTAGATCCACCCAATCATCCTGTAGGTGGCAGATAAAACAGCGGAGATACTGCTCCAGGGTCTGATTGGTTCGTTCTGTCTGTCCATTAGTCTGGGGATGAAAAGCAGAAGAAAGGTTTACTTTAATGTCCAATGCTGCACAGAAATTTTGCCAAAACCTTGAAGTGAATTGCACCCTCGATCCGAAATGACCTCATCCGGTACTCCATGTAAGCGAAACACATTCTTAATCATCAAGTCTGATGTCTGTTTTGCAGTGGGTAAGCCGACACAAGGGATAAAATGAGCTGCCTTTGTTAGACGGTCAACCACCACTAGAATGGTGTTCTTCCCTTGAGAGGTTGGTAACTCCACAATGAAGTCCATAGAAATGGATCCCCACGGGCGGGACGGGGTGGGAAGAGGTTGCAATAGACCAGTTGGTGAGGAGCGAGGTGTTTTGCATCTTGCACAGACTTCACATGAAGTGACATAGTTTAAGACATCTTTCCTGTAAGTGGGCCACCAAAAGAAACGAGAAAGAAATTCTTGTGTCTTTAGAATTCCCCTATGCCCGGCTATCTTGGAATCGTGGATGAGTTGCAATACTCTCAATCTGACTGTTTCAGGTATATACAGACGTTGTCCCTGAATCCACACACCATTCTTAAAGACAAGACTTACGTCCCTTGGGGGTTGAGCCAACAAAGAATCCGCATGGTATGCTTCCTTGATGTCCTTAAGTAGGTCTTGATTATGAATCACTCCCAGGAATCTAGAGTCAGGAAGAATAGTCTTAGGAGGAGTAAGTGGACGTGTCTCTGCTGAATGAATCCTAGAGAGTGCATCAGCCTTTCCATTGCGCGATCCTGGTCTATAAGAAATGACAAAATTAAATTGGTTTAGGAAAAGATTCCAGCGAGCCTGGCGAGGAGTCAGGCACTTAGCCGACCTGATAAATTCAAGGTTACGATGGTCTGTCAGGACGACTATTTGCTGTGCAGCTCCCTGAAGAAGGTGTCTCCATTCCTTGAAGGCGGCAATAATGGCCAACAATTCTCTATTGCCCACATCGTAGTTCCTCTCAGCCGAAGACAACTGCTGGGAAAAGAAGGCACAGGGATGCAAGACATTCTTCTCACCTGTTCTCTGAGAGAGTATAGCTCCAACGGTACAGTCTGAAGCATCCACCTCTATTATGAAGGCAAGCTCGGGGTTGGGATGTACTAAGATAGGTGCGGTGGTAAATTTATCCTTTAAACAGGAAAATGCTTCCTGAGCTTGCGGGGTCCAGGAGAACCTAGACTGTTTCCGGGTAAGTTGGGTGATAGGTGACACTACCTCAGAAAAATTCTTAATGAAACGTCTATAGAAGTTGGCAAACCCGATGAAACGCTGCACCTCCTTCACATTTCTAGGAATTGGCCAATCCTTGATGGCTTGGGTCTTGCTTCCATCCATACTAATCCCTTGCGTAGATAGTACATACCCCAGAAATTGAATTTCGGTCCTATGGAATTCACATTTTTCAAGTTTGATGTAGAGATGGTTTTGTCTTAGGCGTTCTAAGACCATTCTCACATGTCCATGATGTTCCTCTGTGGAGTTAGAAAAAATTAGAATATCATCCAGATAAATCACCACAAATGTATCTAGGAGATCCCTGAAGATATCATTCACGAAGTGTTGGAAAGTGGCTGGGGCGGTACTCAGACCAAAAGGCATAACTAGATATTCAAAGTGTCCATAGCGTGACCTGAAAGCAGTCTTCCATTCATCCCCAGGTCTAATACGGACCAAGTTATAGGCCCCACGGAGATCCAGTTTAGAGAAAATTTTGGCATGCCGCACTCTCTCCAACAACTCAGGGATTAAAGGCAATGGATAACGGTTTCTAATAGTAACCTTATTGAGTTCCCTATAGTCTATGCAGGGTCTCAGAGATCCATCTTTCTTCTTCACAAAGAAGATGGGTGCACCTGCGGGAGATGAAGAGGGGCGTATGAAGCCCTTGGCTAAATTTTCGTCTATATAATCCTTCAAAGCTTTTAGCTCGGGCCCCGCTAGGGGGTAGATCTTACCAAAAGGTATCTCGGCTCCAGGCAATAATTCAATTGGACAATCATATGGACGGTGAGGAGGAAGCTGATCAGCGTTCTTCTTGTCACATAAATCCACATAGTCCTGGTATACAGCTGGTAGTTCAGGGACTGACATGGTTCCTTTAGGAACAAAGCAAGCTGAAACTCCTTGACTCATCTGTTTCTCCGGAAAGTGTAATTCCTTGGTCTCCCAGTTAATCGTAGGATTCTGCGCCTGCAGCCATGGTAGCCCTAGAATAATGGGAAAGTGGGGAGAAGAGATAAGCATAAAAGACATTTTCTCCTGATGATCTTTACCCATAAGGACCCTCAAAGGCTCTGTTTCTTGATCCACTGGTCCAGAAGTCAGTAGAGAGCCATCCACAGTCTCCATCTGTACTGGAGTAGCCTTCTTCACTGAACGTATCCCCTGTTTCAGAGCAAAGGAGATATCCATAAAATTTCCACTTGCTCCTGAGTCGATCATAGCAGAGCTAGACACCCAGACTGAGTCAACCCAGAGTTTGATGGAAAGGAAGCAATGAGAATTGTTTCTTTTACAACTCAGCTGGGACACCGCTGAGGAAACTTGAAAAATTGCAGCGTTTATACCGTCATCGTCCCCAGAACTAACAGAGTTTAAGTCCAAGAAATCAAGATCTCTTGCAGCAGATCTCTCTGGAGCCTGAGGCTCGGACATGACAGAGCTCCTCTCGCAACACTCACAGTGAATGACTGCTGCAGTAGTCTTACGAGAACGGCTGGGGCAGTTTATAATGAAGTGCCCTGACTTACCACAGTAGAAACATAGATTTTCCTTTATACGATGTTCTTTGCGTGCATCACTAACCCGTCTTTGTAAAGAGTCCACCTGCATGGGTTCAGGTTCTGGTTCCCTTGTGATCCTACTTAAAGTTTCCTTAGCTGAGGAGGGAGGTAGTAAAAGGTTAGTGCGATTATTTTCGAACCATCTCTCTTGTCTGCGTTCAGTCAGACGAGCATCAATACGGATACAATAGTTAATAAAGTCACCTAACGCAGTGGGAGGGTCGGCACGAGCAAGTTCATCCTTAATCAGTGGAGACAACCCTTTCCGAAAAATAGATTTTTTAGCGGAAGTGTCCCAAGTGGTATCAAGAGCCCATCTCCTGAAATCCAGGTGTAAGGTTCTGTATATCTGTTTCTGAAACTCAGTTTGTTCGTCGGCCATTTTGCTTTCTGTTTTGCTGCAGCTATCTTGCCCTCAGTTAAAATGGAGTTTTCCAGCTTGCATGTTCCCGCCCTGATTCTCTCCGTTTGCTTCTTAAACAGCCACACCTGAGCAATCAGTGCTTCAGAATCTGGCCTGCAGTGAACCTGTGTTCTGACTCCTGAAGCCTTGGACTTTGTACTCCAGCCATTTCTACTGAGAAACTCTGGAGCTCTTGTGGACTCTGAACTTTGCTCTTGAAAGCCTCACGGTTGCATGGACTTGCGGTAACATAGAAGAAGATCTGAATCTGTTGTGGAGAGTTATTGATGAACTTAGATTACTTGGCCCGCTGTGTCTCCTGCTTCTGTGTTTGCAACCTGTATGTTTATTTTTGCCAATTTGTATGAAGCAATACAAGACTTTCTTTTTCAACCTGTGTCTCAAGTATTTTCATCGCACCCAAGCACAAGACGCTATATGAACTGTATCACATACATTACAAGATTCTGAAGCCAAACGTTAGTGTCTGCTGGGTCTGGAAAGGCTTGTCTGCTGTACTGTGGATATCGGATGTCCGGTTGTACTCTCTGTGATAACAGTGGTTGTGACTTCTCACAACCATTCCAGGTGAGCAATTCCCTTAAGTTTTTTTTCTGCAGAGTTATCACAGGTAAACACTATTTTTTTTTTTTTTTTTCCTCTTCTCTTTTGTCTGCTGAAACTCTGGATATCAGATGTCTGGTTGAAAGCTTTCTGTGATGATAGTGGTTGTGACTTCTCACAACCATTCCAGGTGAGCAGTTCCCTTAAAGTTTTTTTTTCTTCAGTGTTGCCACAGGTGAACACTATTGTTTTTTTTTCTCTCTCCTCTTCTTCCAGTATCCTGTCTTAAAAGATCTGGAAAATGGAGGCCCGCATGAAGGAACTTTGTGGAGTGACTGATAATATCCTTGCAGAGTTGCAGAATATAAAGACCCGTTTTACAAATCTTCAGGACCTAAATAATCACAATATGCAAGTGGTTGGACAGACTACTCAGGATTTGCGAGCCAGGATTGAGGTTCTGGAGGGGCGAGTCCAGGCTCCTGCCGTGGCCCCGAGTTCTGGGATTCCCAAGTTGCCTCCTTTTCGTTTTGGTGGTGAACGTGAAAAATTCAGGGGATTTGTTAATCAATGTAATCTTTTTTTTTCTGCACATGCTTCACAATTTCCTACTGAACGATCTAAGGTGCTTACTATAATTATGTTGCTTACCAACAAGGCTTTGATATGGGCAAACCCTCTGATTGAGACTGAGGATGATTGTTTGGATCACCTTGATGATTTTATTTCAGCCATGGGGCAGGTGTTTGATGACCCCAATCGAGGTGCAACAGCTGAAGCAGCCATATTAGCTTTGCGCCAAGGTAAGCACTCGGTAGCTGAATATGCCTTGGATTTCAGGAAATGGGCCCTTGATACCACATGGGACAATTCCGCCAAAAAATCGATTTTTCGAAAGGGGTTATCCCCACTGATTAAGGATGAACTTGCTCGTGCCGACCCTCCCACTGCGTTAGGTGACTTTATTAACTACTGCATCCGTATTGATACTCGTTTAACTGAACGCAGGCAAGAGAGATGGTTCGAAAGCAATCGTACTAATCTTTTCCTACCTTCCTCTCCAGCTAAGGAACCTCTGAATAGGATTACACGGGAACCTGAACCTGAACCTATGCAGGTAGACTCTTTACTACGACGGGTTAGTGATGCACGCAAGGAACATCGTTTTAAGGAAAATCTATGTTTTTATTGTGGTAAGTCAGGGCACTTTATTATTAACTGTCCCAGCCGTTCTCGCAAGACTACTGCAGCACTCATTCATTGTGAGTGTTGCGAGAGGGGATCTGTCAGGTCCGAGCCTCAGGCTCCAGAGAGAGCTGCAGCAACAGATCTTGATTTCTCGGACTTAAACTCCGTTACCTCTGAGGACGTTGACTGTGTAAATGCTGCCATCTTTCAAGTTTCCTCAGCGGTGTCCCAGCTGAGTTGTAAGAAAAACAATTCTCACTGTTTTCTTTCCATCAAACTCTGGGTTGACTCAGCCTGGGTGTCTAGCTCTGCCATGATCGACTCAGGTGCAAGTGGAAATTTTATGGATGTCTCCTTTGCTCTAAAACAGGGAATACGTTCAGTGAAGAAGGCTGCTCCCGTACAGATGGAAACTGTGGATGGCTCCCTGCTGACCTCTGGACCAGTGGATCAGGAAACAGAGCCTTTAAAGGTTCTTATGGGTAAAGATCATCAAGAGAAACTGTCCTTTATGCTTATCTCTTCTCCTCACTTTCCCATTATTCTAGGGCTACCATGGCTGCAGGCTCAGAATCCTACCATTAACTGGGAGACCAAGGAATTACACTTCCCAGAGAAACAGATGAGTCAAAAAATTTCAGCTTGCTCTGTTCCTAAAGGAACCATGTCGGTCCCTGAATTACCAGCTGTATACCAGGACTATGTGGATTTATGTGACAAGAAGAACGCTGACCAGCTTCCTCCTCATCGTCCATATGATTGTCCAATTGAATTATTGCCTGGAGCAGAGATACCTTTTGGTAAGATCTACCCCTGGCGGGGCCCGAGCTGAAGGCTTTAAAAGAGTACATAGACGAAAATCTAGCCAAGGGCTTCATACGCCCCTCTTCATCTCCTGCAGGGGCACCCATATTCTTTGTAAAGAAGAAAGATGGATCCCTGAGACCATGCGTAGACTATAGGGAACTTAATAAGGTTACTATTAGAAACCGTTATCCATTGCCTTTAATCCCTGAGTTATTGGAGAGAGTGCGACATGCTAAAATTTTTTCTAAACTAGATCTTCGTGGGGCCTATAACTTAGTCCGTATTAGACCTGGGGATGAATGGAAGACTGCATTCAGGTCACGCTATGGACACTTTGAATATCTGGTTATGCCTTTTGGTCTGAGTACCGCCCCAGCCACTTTCCAACACTTGGTGAATGACATCTTCAGGGATCTCCTAGATACATTCGTGGTAATTTATTTGGATGATATTTTAATTTTTTCTAACTCCACAGAGGAACATCATGGACATGTGAGAATGGTCTTGGAACGTCTAAGACAAAATCATCTTTACATCAAGCTTGAAAAGTGTGAATTCCATAAGACCGAAATTCAATTTCTGGGGTATGTACTGTCTACACAAGGAATTAGTATGGATGGAAGTAAAACCCAAGCCATCAATGATTGGCCAAGTCCTAGAAATGTGAAGGAGGTACAGCGCTTCATCGGGTTTGCAAACTTCTATAGACGTTTCATTAGAAATTTCTCTGAGGTAGTGTCACCTATCACCCAACTTACCCGGAAAGAGTCTAAGTTCTCCTGGACTCCCCAAGCCCAGGAAGCATTTTCCCGTTTAAAAGATAAATTTACCACTGCACCTATTCTAGTACATCCCAACCCAGAGCTTGCCTTCATAATAGAGGTGGATGCTTCAGACTGTGCCGTGGGAGCTATACTCTCTCAGAGAACAGGTGAGAAGAATGTCTTGCATCCCTGTGCCTTCTTTTCCCAGCAGTTATCTGCGGCTGAGAAGAACTACGATGTGGGCAATAGAGAGTTGTTGGCCATTATTGCCGCCTTCAAAGAATGGAGACACCTTCTGCAAGGAGCTGCACAGCAAATAGTCGTTCTGACAGATCATCGTAATCTTGAGTTTATCAGGTCGGCTAAGTGCCTGACTCCTCGCCAGGCTCGCTGGAATCTTTTCTTAAACCAATTTAATTTTATTATTTCTTATAGACCAGGATCGCGCAATGGAAAGGCTGATGCACTCTCTAGGATTTACTCAGCAGAGACACGTCCAATTACTCCTCCTAAGACTATTCTTCCTGACTCTAGATTCCTAGGAGTGATTCATCATCAAGACCTAATTAAAGACATCAAGGAAGCATATCATGCGGATTCTTTTTTGGCTCAACCCCCAAGGGACGTAAGTCTTGTCTTTAAGAATGGTGTGTGGATTCTGGGACAACGTCTGTATATACCTGAAACAGTCAGATTGAGAGTATTGCAACTCATTCATGATTCCAAAATAGCCGGGCATAGAGGAATTCTAAAGACACAGGAATTTCTTTCTCGTTTCTTTTGGTGGCCCACTTGTAGGAAGGATGTTTTGGATTATGTCACTTCATGTGAGGTTTGTGCAAGATGCAAAACACCTCGCTCTTCACCAACTGGTCTGTTACAGCCTCTTCCCACCCCGTCCCGCCCGTGGGGATCCATTTCTATGGACTTCATTGTCGAATTACCAACCTCTCAAGGGAAGAACACTATTCTAGTGGTGGTTGATCGTTTAACAAAGGCAGCTCATTTTATCCCTTGTGTCGGCTTACCCACTGCAAAACAGACATCAGATTTGATGATTAAAGATGTGTTTCGTTTACATGGAGTACCGGATGAGGTTATTTCGGATCGAGGGGTGCAATTCACTTCTAGGTTTTGGCAAAATTTCTGTGCAGCATTGGACATTAAAGTAAACCTTTCTTCTGCTTTTCATCCCCAGACTAATGGACAAACCGAACGAACCAATCAAACCCTGGAGCAGTATCTCCGCTGTTTTATCTGCCACCTACAGGATGATTGGGTGGATCTACTTCCATTGGCTGAGTTCTCTTACAACAACTCTCAGAGTGCCTCCACTAAACAGTCTCCTTTTTTCTCTAATTTAGGTTATCATCCTAATATTCTACCACGATTTCCCATAGAGACGCCTTTGCCAGCAGTGGCTGAAAGAGTCACGACTTTACAGAAGAATATGGATCTTCTAAAGGAGAATCTGGAATCGGCTCAGGAAAGGTACAAGAAGGCAGCAGATAAATTTCGTAAACCTGCACCAGTTTTTAAGGTAGGAGACCTGGTCTGGCTGTCAACCAGAAATCTTAAGTTAAGGATTCCATCATCTAAGTTGGGACATAAGTACATTGGACCCTATAAAATCAGTAAGATTATAAGTGCCGTTGCTTGTCGTCTTCAATTGCCCAGAACTATGAGAATCCACCCTGTCTTTCATGTATCCCTACTAAAGGCTGCAACACCCAATACGTTTCCTGGACGTTCTTCTCCTTGCCCTGACCCAGTGCTAGTCGATGGTCAGGAAGAATTTGTGGTGGAAAGGATTTTAGATTCCAGGTGGTATAGAAATCAGTTACAATATCTGATCAAATGGCAGGGCTACCCAGTGGAGGACAACTCATGGGAGCCAGTCAATAACGTTAATGCTCCTCGCTTGCTCCGTCAGTTTCATCAGAGGTACCCACACAAGCCTGGTCTGAGGTCATCCGGAGGTTGCCCCTAAGGGGGGAGTAATGTAAGGTTCTGTATATCTGTTTCTGAAACTCAGTTTGTTCGTCGGCCATTTTGCTTTCTGTTTTGCTGCAGCTATCTTGCCCTCAGTTAAAATGGAGTTTTCCAGCTTGCATGTTCCCGCCCTGATTCTCTCCGTTTGCTTCTTAAACAGCCACACCTGAGCAATCAGTGCTTCAGAATCTGGCCTGCAGTGAACCTGTGTTCTGACTCCTGAAGCCTTGGACTTTGTACTCCAGCCATTTCTACTGAGAAACTCTGGAGCTCTTGTGGACTCTGAACTTTGCTCTTGAAAGCCTCACGGTTGCATGGACTTGCGGTAACATAGAAGAAGATCTGAATCTGTTGTGGAGAGTTATTGATGAACTTAGATTACTTGGCCCGCTGTGTCTCCTGCTTCTGTGTTTGCAACCTGTATGTTTATTTTTGCCAATTTGTATGAAGCAATACAAGACTTTCTTTTTCAACCTGTGTCTCAAGTATTTTCATCGCACCCAAGCACAAGACGCTATATGAACTGTATCACATACATTACACCAGGGCATATTCGGCTACTGAATGCTTACCTTGGCGCAAAGTTAACATGGCTGCTTCAGCTGTTGCACCTCGATTGGGGTCATCAAACACCTGCCCCATGGCTGAAATAAAAGCATCAAGGTGATTCAAACAATCATCCTCAGTCTCAATCAGAGGGTTTGCCCACATCAAAGCCTTATTGGTAAGCAACATGATTATAGTAAGCACTTTGGATCGTTCAGTGGGAAATTGTGAAGCATGTGCAGAGAAAAATAAATTGCATTGATTAATAAATCCCCTGAATTTCTCACGTTCACCGGCAAAACGAAAAGGAGGTAATTTGGGGATCCCAGAACTCGGGGTTATGGCAGGAGCCTGGGCTCGTTCCTCTAGAGCCTCAATCCTGGCTCGCAGTTCCTGGGTAGTCTGTCCAAACACTTGCAAATTATGATTAGTGAGGTCCTATAGGCTTGCAAAACGGGTTTTTAAAGTCTGTACATCTGAAAGGATTGTATCAGTCACTCCGCAAAGTTCCTTTATGCGGGCCTCCATCTTCCAGATCTTTTAAGGCAGAAGTGCTGGAAGGAGAAGAGGAAAGGAAAAAAAAAAAAAACAATAGTGTTTACCTGTGGTAACACTCCAGAGTAAAATTTTAAGGGAATGCGCTCACCTGGAATGGTTGTGAGAAGTCACAACCACTGTCATCACATAAGGTATTAAACGGACATCTGATATCCACAGTCACAGCAGACACGGCTTTCCCAGACCCAGCAGACACTAAACATTGGCTCCTGAATCTTGTCATGTATAGTGTACAGTTCCTATAGCGTCTTGTGCTTGGGTGCGAGGAAAACACAGGAGACATAGGTTGAAATGAAATGACTTGTATTACTTCATACAAGCAAGCTGAAAAGTTCACACAGTTTGCAGGAACAGCGTCAGGAGACACAGCAGGCCAGAGTAACTTCAAGCACTACAATAAATCTCCAAAGCAGGTTCAGGATCTCTTCTCTGTACCGTAATTCCTCTGCAAACATGGATTCACCAAACAGCAGGTTTCCAGAGTCCAAAAGTGTTCCAAGGTTCCTCAGTAGGGAATAGCTGGAGTACAAGTCCAAGGTTTCCAGGAGTCAGGTCACAGACTGACTGAGGCTTGATTCAGGAGCACTGATTGTTCAGCTGAGGCTGCTTAAGAAGCAAGAGGGAAGAATCAGGGCGGGAACATGAAAACTGGAAACTCCATATTAACTGAGGGCAAGAGCTGCAGAAAGACAGAAAGCAAAATGGCCGACGGAAATCTGAGTTTCAAGGAACATGTCAACAGAGACAAAGAACCTTACACACCCGTACCTTGAATTCTCTGGTAGTCATTCCAATATACATTTTTTTGCACGTACATGATGCACAATAGACCACCCCCGAAGACGAACATGTAAGTCTATGTAGAATTTTGTACGTGCGGGTGTTAGAGGAATTACAAAAGTCCTTACATTTAATAAGGTTCCTACAAGCCTTACACGTTCCGCAGGGATAAAAACCTTGTATAGAATTTAAATGCGTCTTTCTTTGTTCCTGCACCTCGGGAACATAATGACTCTTTACTAGCAAATCTCGCACATTTTTAGACCTTCTTGATGTCATAAGTGGTCTATCCGAAATTATATTCCTTATATTCCTTAAAATTGGGTCAGTTTTTAGCACACTCCAGTGCTTCCGAAAAATATCACCAATTTGATCCCATTGATCGTTAAAAGGGGAAATAAATCTAGGAGAATCAGATCCCT
>JARQOD010000003.1:29887547-30014539 GCA_033576555.1 Oophaga sylvatica | reverse complement strand
GATCCCTATTCACTGATGTTTTATACAGAAGATCATTACGTGATTCATTTCTTGCCCTATTATAGCCATTACGAATGGCCCTATGACTATAACCTCTATCACGAAACCTTCCATATAGATCCCTCGCTCTTTTGTGAACATCACAATTCAGACTCTAGCTTATTAATTCTGAGAGCAATTGACCAGGTATCCCTGGGTCAAAGGGGAGGTAACCTGTTCAAAAGATTAGCACAGGTTGAGAGCCGGTGGATTTATAGACTACAAACTGTAACTCCACTAGGCCTCAACGAGAATTTTGGGTTCAGTTCTTTTCTGTAGAGTAGTGGGATTATGTAGTTACTTTATTTTGGTACAGGAGCGGGGTTTATATTAGTTAGGTTGTTTTATTAAGTGGTTTTATTAAGTGTTTTTATGTTTGAGATATAGACTGTACGGGCTCCTGTCAGGTATATATTATAGTAGATATAGACTGTATGGGCTCCTGTCAGGTATATATTACTGTAGATGTAGACTGTACGGGCTCCTGTCAGGTATATATTACTGTAGATATAGACTGTACAGGCTCCTGTCAGGTATATATTACTGTAGATATAGACTGTACGGGCTCCTGTCAGGTATATATTATTGTAGATATAGACTGTACAGGCTCCTGTCAGGTATATATTACTGTAGATATAGACTGTATGGGCTCCTTCCAGGTATATATTATAGTAGATATAGACTGTACAGGCTCCTGTCAGGTATATATTATTGTAGATATAGACTGTATGGGCTCCTGTCAGGTATATATTATAGTAGATATAGACTGTATGGGCTCCTGTCAGGTATATATTACTGTAGATATAGACTGTATGGGCTCCTGTCAGGTATATATTATTGTAGATATAGACTGTACGGGCTCCTGTCAGGTATATATTACTGTAGATACAGACTGTATGGCCTCCTGTCAGGTATATATTATAGTAGATATAGACTGTATGGGCTCCTGTCAGGTATATATTACTGTAGATATAGACAGTACGGGCTCCTGTCAGGTATATATTATAGTAGATATAGACTGTACGGGCTCCTGTCAGGTATATATTACTGTAGATATAGACTGTACGGTCTCCTGTCAGGTATATATTACTGTAGATATAGACTGTACGGGCTCCTGTCAGGTATATATTACTGTAGATATAGACTGTACGGGCTCCTGTCAGGTATATATTACTGTAGATATAGACTGTATGGGCTCCTGTCAGGTATATATTACTGTAGATATAGACTGTACGGGCTCCTGTCAGGTATATATTACTGTAGATATAGAATGTACGGGCTCCTGTCAGGTATATATTATTGTAGATATAGACTGTATGGGCTCCTGTCAGGTATATATTACTGTAGATATAGACTGTATTGGCTCCTGTCAGGTATATATTACTGTAGATATAGACTGTACAGGCTCCTGTCAGGTATATATTACTGTAGATATAGACTGTACGGGCTCCTGTCAGGTATATATTACTGTAGATATAGACTGTATGGGCTCCTGTCAGGTATATATTACTGTAGATATAGACTGTATGGGCTCCTGTCAGGTATATATTACTGTAGATATAGACTGTATGGGCTCCTGTCAGGTATATATTACTGTAGATATAGACTGTATGGGCTCCTGTCAGGTATATGTTATAGTAGATATAGACTGTACGGGCTCCTGTCAGGTATATATTACTGTAGATATAGACTGTACGGGCTCCTGTCAGGTATATATTACTGTAGATATAGACTGTACGGGCTCCTGTCAGGTATATATTACTGTAGATATAGACTGTATGGGCTCCTGTCAGGTATATATTACTGTAGATATAGACTGTATGGGCTCCTGTCAGGTATATGTTATAGTAGATATAGACTGTACGGGCTCCTGTCAGGTATATATTACTGTAGCTATAGACTGTACGGGCTCCTGTCAGGTATATATTACTGTAGATATAGACTGTACGGGCTCCTGTCAGGTATATATTACTGTAGATATAGACTGTACGGGCTCCTGTCAGGTATATATTACTGTAGATATAGACTGTATGGGCTCCTGTCAGGTGTATATTACTGTAGATATAGACTGTATGGGCTCCTGTCAGGTATATATTACTGTAGATATAGACTGTACGGGCTCCTGTCAGGTATATATTACTGTAGATATAGAATGTACGGGCTCCTGTCAGGTATATATTATTGTAGATATAGACTGTATGGGCTCCTGTCAGGTATATATTACTGTAGATATAGACTGTATGGGCTCCTGTCAGGTATATATTACTGTAGATATATACTGTACGGGCTCCTGTCAGGTATATATTACTGTAGATATAGACTGTATGGGCTCCTGTCAGGTATATATTACTGTAGATATAGACTGTACGGGCTCCTGTCAGGTATATATTACTGTAGATATAGACTGTACGGGCTCCTGTCAGGTATATATTACTGTAGATATAGACTGTATGGGCTCCTGTCAGGTATATATTACTGTAGATATAGACTGTATGGGCTCCTGTCAGGTATATATTTCTGTAGATATAGACTGTACGGGCTCCTGTCAGGTATATATTACTGTAGATATAGACTGTATGGGCTCCTGTCAGGTATATATTACTGTAGATATAGACTGTATTGGCTCCTGTCAGGTATATATTACTGTAGATATAGACTGTACGGGCTCCTGTCAGGTATATATTACTGTAGATATAGACTGTATGGGCTCCTGTCAGGTATATATTACTGTAGATATAGACTGTATGGGCTCCTGTCAGGTATATATTACTGTACAATAAAGCAATATAATAGAGGTATACCCCAAAATGTATTTCAATGTATAGCAGCAAAAGAATTGGGGATGTAAAACTTAACATTTAATGAACCTAATGTTAAAAAGGGGACACACAGACAATTACCATCCTCCAAACAAACAGTGAGGATACATGATATAATCAGAGAGTAAAGTCCAATAGGGACTACAAAATATAGGAGATATAAATATAAACCAGACAACTTATAGTTTGCTCTGCACCGCAAGAGCAAAAAATTGACTACCTAAATGCAAGTGTATGCATCGCTTATTTGTAAGTCATTTGTCTGGAACGCAATCAAACGTGTGTGAGACAGTATGTATAAAAGGAATGATCTCACCCATTTGAATGGAGATATGCGCTCCAAAATTCATCTCCTAATAAAATATGCATCTGGTCATTTCCAGAGTAGATAAGGCCCTTTCCCAACGCGTTTCCTCCTTTCAGGATTCATCAGGGGATATGGCGACTAGAGACATCTATATCAAATGCATTGCTCTCATGGGGAGAAAAATCATATAACTCCTCCTTATATCAATTAATAAGACACTCCCACCACCATTCAAACCAATCAGTGCAAAACAAAATAATGAATCACCAATCAAACGTGATGTGCATGGTTTAAAAATACATGCCTGTTCAGTGAGCTCATAATCATGTTGAAACGCACGCCACATATAACGAAATGCATATAGCGATCCACCGTTTGCCAAATAGTGATCGCGCGCCCTATATTAGTGGCGCATGCGCATTTAGTGACTTCCGGTAATCGCATTCATTGGACCGTCGGTCTACTGAGACTACGTCATTGGCGTCCCACTCTGTGATGTAAAAACCACCGCACGCATGCGTGATACAAATTAAGTGGCTTACGATGTATAAATTCAGTTCGCACATTTCAAGAATAACACAGAACGCACAATTGTGTTGTGTCCTATATTGGGACGTTGAATTAAATCGCAAATTGCGACGAAGATATAACGCTAATATAAAAGTTGTCACTACACAACAGAAGCATCAAAATACAAATATATTGCGTCCCAAATGGCGTCATTAAATATTATTTTAACCAGTATCACTTATTGCGACCAAAATCATGCCATCTTAGGAGACATTCAATAGTTCACCAAAATCTGACATTAACCATATAGAAACATAAAAAGGGCGCGCAAGATCATTTTAGCTCATTTTAACTCATTCAATACCGTTATTAACACAGACATAGTATACAAATCCCCAAACGAAGAAAATTGGAGATTGATCCTCTCGCACTAAGAGGTAAATCAAAAAAAATATATTCAAGGAGCATCCACATGAGGTGTCCCATGGTACTCCAATCCAAAATATAGATATGGAGAAGAAGGAATATCCTTCTATGTAGAAAAAATAATAATTGGAGCTTCGGCTGGCTTACCACACTATGGAACGATACTTTGATAATTTCATTGATGTATTTGAAGAAGTTTTAAAGGATATAAAATACATAATCAAATATGGAGACCAGCATCCATAGGTCATAATAAAAATAACATTTCAATTTTGGAAGGGAAAAAAAGGGAAAAGAAAAGCCTGACAGATCCCTATCAGGTACCTATTTCCATCCGACCCTACCTAGCAGCGGAGGTTGGAGCCCTAAATTCCTGCGCAGGTGGCCCCCCCGGTCCACGGCGGCTGACCCTAACTAAATCACCCTGCACGACCCTATACTAGAGAAAGCAGGAGTAAGAAAGTTGTTCATTTAAACCATATGGAGAGACAGTTTTTAGTCGAAAAATCCACTTTGTCTCTCGTTGTAATATTAAATTGTCCCAGTCACCACCACGAATCGGTCTGGGTACTTTATCAATGCCCATGAATTTTATTGCATTAGGGTCCCCCCCATGCTTGAGATTGATATGCCTGGCCACAGGTGTATCCATCTTCCTCGTTATATCTCTCATGTGCTCACCAATTCTCCTCCTAAACTCTCTAATGGTCTTTCCCACATAGATCATACCACATATACAAATAGCCCTGTAAATGACACCTTCACTCCTGCAGTTGATAAAAGAGGTGATCTCAAATTTCCTTGAGTTGTCAGATGCAAAAAATTGTTTGCCAACTTCCATGTTTTTACAGGCAATACAACCACTACATTTGAAAACCCCACAACGTTGGATTTAAGCCATGTTGTTTTTTCAGCATTTACAAAGTGGCTCTTGACCAGTCTATCCTTTAAGGACCTCCCTTTACGAAAGGTAATTTGGGGATGACTAGGCAAGAGATCGCCAATGTCCTGATCCATTTTCAGGATAGGCCAATGGTTTTTCAAATCCGCCTTAGATCATCGGCCCCGTTATTATATGTGGTGATAAATCTAAGACCCAGAAATTCATCTTCTTGTTTAGGGGATTGAGTCAGTAATTCCATCCTGTTTTTTATTTTGATGTCATTATAGGCTCCTTTCAACACATGATCAGGATAACCTCTATCCAAAAATCTATTTCGTAGATCATTTGCTTGATATCTGAAATTATTATCATCTGAGCAATTTCTACGTATCCTTGTATATTGGCCCTTAGGTATACCTTTCTTCTGGGCCAAAGGATGACTGCTCTCCCATCTCAGAAGAGAATTAGTGGCCGTAGGTTTCCTATGAATGCTGGTACTCAGGGTTCCATCATAGTTCTTCTCAATAACCACATCGAGGAATGGCAGTTTTGATGGATTCCATTCATATGTGAAACTCAAACCAATGTCATTCACATTTAGACTCCTGACAAATTCAGCAAAAGATTCTCCTGTACCTTTCCAAATGATAAAAACGTCGTCAATAAATCTCAACCATAAAAGAGCCTTTTCAGCTCCAACGACACCATTTTCACCGAAAATCACTGTCTCCTCCCACCAGCCCAGGAGTAAATTAGCATACGAGGGGGCACAAGGGCTCCCCATCGCAGTACCCTGAGCTGGTGGTAAAATTTGCGATCAACACAAAAAAATTATGTGTCAATAGGTAATGTAGACAATCGCAGACAAAGATGTTATGTGCCTTAAACTGTGAACCTCTACTCTTTAAAAAGTATTCAGTTGCCTCAATCCCTTTAACATGGGGAATAGATGAATAAAGTGCCTCCACATCGATACTTGCAAGAATAGTATCGGGTTCCATAATCACTCCATCGATTTTACTCAATAAATCAGTTGTGTCCCTCGTGTATGAGCTAAGGGCAAGAACAAATGGATTTAAAATTTTATCAAGATAAATGCCCAGATTTTTCGTAAGGCTGCTCACACCTGACACAATTGGTCTCCCCTTAAGGGGATCGACCCCTTTGTGTACCTTGGGGAGACAGTAGAATGTAGCCAATGTGGGAAACTTAGGTATAATAAATTCACTCTCATTTTTGTCTATAACCCCTATTGAGAGGCCATTCAATATAATTTGTCTTAACTCCTTAGTGAATACCATAGTAGGGTCAGAAGAAAGAACACAGTAACACTCTCTGTTGTTCAAAATATTAAGGCACATTTTCTTATACTCTGAAGAATTAAGTACTACTAAATTACCACCTTTATCAGAACTTTTAATGGTAATGTCTTGATCTTTTTCCAGATCTTTAAGTGCCATCATTTCCTGACGGGTCAAATTATATTGGGTAAATGAAGGAAATTCACCAAGTTTCTGTATGTCTTTAGAAACCAAATTCAAAAATATATCGATCGACGTAAGGTCTGATTGGGGAGGTGGCATTTTTTTACTCTTGCATTTAAGATCTGTAAAAGGACCTTTACCACTTAAACTAGAGTCAGTGTCAGAGAGGTTATACAGGACTCTAATATCCTCCAGGAGGGAGTCAGAAACCCCTAATTCATCACACGTCCTTTTTTGAGATTGAATATGAAATTTCTTCCATTTAAGTTTCCTGACAAATAAATTGAGGTCCTTCGTACCCTCAAATGAGTCAAAATTACTAGACGGAACAAAAGACAACCCTTTACTTAGCACACACATTTCGGTCTCAGTTAGAACCCTATCTGATAAATTTATGACCTGTGGGTTTCCCCTTGAAATGGTGTGCCTGTGGGGTTTGATCTGCTCCGTAAGGGGTAACCTTGCTCTAAAAAAGAAGCAGAAGTAGAGGTTGAGGGTTAGGACCAGTAGAGTAGTTTGGACCGGCAGAGTAGTTTGATCTCCGATCGTAACCCCTTCTCCGATATCCACCCCGACCACGTTGTCTACCCCTCTGTGATTTGTGGTTACCCTCAATGTCAGATGCTTCAGTATCTGTTGAGGTGTAAACAGGTTCAGATGGTCTATTGGGAAAGAGATAGGCCTTGTTTTCTTTAAAATCTTGTAGGTCACGAATAAATTGTTTGTGTTTCCTTTCTTTCAGGTGATACTGAAAGCGTTCAAGAGTATTCTGTACACCTAATTCTTTTGCAGAAAATTCTGCTTCAGAAGAAAATTTTTTTGTGACCTCAATTTGATCTTTTAATATCTCATTACACTTATTCAAAGTGATACGTTCATCATCAAGTAGAATCTGCATAAACTTGAGTGAACTATTAGTGGCTTCTCTTTCCCATTTACTCAATAAATCAGGACTCTTATATCTCAAGCCTGGTGCCAAAGAAATTCTCAAATGGCGTGGGACAATACCGGCTTTGATGTAATATTCCAGTCCTTGTACTTCCCACCAGGACACAATCTGGTTTTTATATACTCTAGTCAATTCTTTAAATGCAGAGTTAAAGGATGGAGTATATTTCTTTTGCTGAAAGTCACGATCAGAAAAAATATCCTTTACTTCCGTAAGCCAATGATTAGTATCTATTCCAGTCGTTAGGAAGCCAGCCATGCTCCAAAGTATAAATGATCAATAAAGCAATATAATAGAGGTATACCCCAAAATGTATTTCAATGTATAGCAGCAAAAGAATTGGGGATGTAAAACTTAACATTTAATGAACCTAATGTTAAAAAGGGGACACACAGACAATTACCATCCTCCAAACAAACAGTGAGGATACATGATATAATCAGAGAGTAAAGTCCAATAGGGACTACAAAATATAGGAGATATAAATATAAACCAGACAACTTATAGTTTGCTCTGCACCGCAAGAGCAAAAAATTGACTACCTAAATGCAAGTGTATGCATCGCTTATTTGTAAGTCATTTGTCTGGAACGCAATCAAACGTGTGTGAGACAACCTCCGCTGCTAGGTAGGGTCGGATGGAAATAGGTACCTGATAGGTACCTGATAGGGATCTGTCAGGCTTTTCTTTTCCCTTTTTTTCCCTTCCAAAATTGAAATGTTATTTTTATTATGACCTATGGATGCTGGTCTCCATATTTGATTATGTATTTTATATCCTTTAAAACTTCTTCAAATACATCAATGAAATTATCAAAGTATCGTTCCATAGTGTGGTAAGCCAGCCGAAGCTCCAATTATTATTTTTTCTACATAGAAGGATATTCCTTCTTCTCCATATCTATATTTTGGATTGGAGTACCATGGGACACCTCATGTGGATGCTCCTTGAATATATTTTTTTTGATTTACCTCTTAGTGCGAGAGGATCAATCTCCAATTTTCTTCGTTTGGGGATTTGTATACTATGTCTGTGTTAATAACGGTATTGAATGAGTTAAAATGAGCTAAAATGATCTTGCGCGCCCTTTTTTATGTTTCTATATGGTTAATGTCAGATTTTGGTGAACTATTGAATGTCTCCTAAGATGGCATGATTTTGGTCGCAATAAGTGATACTGGTTAAAATAATATTTAATGACGCCATTTGGGACGCAATATATTTGTATTTTGATGCTTCTGTTGTGTAGTGACAACTTTTATATTAGCGTTATACCTTCGTCGCAATTTGCGATTTAATTCAACGTCCCAATATAGGACACAACACAATTGTGCGTTCTGTGTTATTCTTGAAATGTGCGAACTGAATTTATACATCGTAAGCCACTTAATTTGTATCACGCATGCGTGCGGTGGTTTTTACATCACAGAGTGGGACGCCAATGACGTAGTCTCAGTAGACCGACGGTCCAATGAATGCGATTACCGGAAGTCACTAAATGCGCATGCGCCACTAATATAGGGCGCGCGATCACTATTTGGCAAACGGTGGATCGCTATATGCATTTCGTTATATGTGGCGTGCGTTTCAACATGATTATGAGCTCACTGAACAGGCATGTATTTTTAAACCATGCACATCACGTTTGATTGGTGATTCATTATTTTGTTTTGCACTGATTGGTTTGAATGGTGGTGGGAGTGTCTTATTAATTGATATAAGGAGGAGTTATATGATTTTTCTCCCCATGAGAGCAATGCATTTGATATAGATGTCTCTAGTCGCCATATCCCCTGATGAATCCTGAAAGGAGGAAACGCGTTGGGAAAGGGCCTTATCTATTCTGGAAATGACCAGATGCATATTTTATTAGGAGATGAATTTTGGAGCGCATATCTCCATTCAAATGGGTGAGATCATTCCTTTTATACATACTGTCTCACACACGTTTGATTGCGTTCCAGACAAATGACTTACAAATAAGCGATGCATACACTTGCATTTAGGTAGTCAATTTTTTGCTCTTGCGGTGCAGAGCAAACTATAAGTTGTCTGGTTTATATTTATATCTCCCATATTTTGTAGTCCCTATTGGACTTTACTCTCTGATTATATCATGTATCCTCACTGTTTGTTTGGAGGATGGTAATTGTCTGTGTGTCCCCTTTTTAACATTAGGTTCATTAAATGTTAAGTTTTACATCCCCAATTCTTTTGCTGCTATACATATATATTACTGTAGATATAGACTGTATGGGCTCCTGTCAGGTATATGTTATAGTAGATATAGACTGTACGGGCTCCTGTCAGGTATATATTACTGTAGATATAGACTGTACGGGCTCCTGTTAGGTATATATTACTGTAGATATAGACTGTACGGGCTCCTGTCAGGTATATATTACTGTAGATATAGACTGTATGGGCTCCTGTCAGGTATATATTACTGTAGATATAGACTGTATGGGCTCCTGTCAGGTATATATTTCTGTAGATATAGACTGTATGGGCTCCTGTCAGGTATATATTATTGTAGATATGGACTGTACGGGCTCCTGTCAGGTATATATTACTGTAGATATAGACTGTATGGGCTCCTGTCAGGTATATATTATAGTAGATATAGACTGTACGGGCTCCTGTCAGGTATATATTACTGTAGATATAGACTGTACAGGCTCCTGTCAGGTATATATTACTGTAGATACAGACTGTATGGGCTCCTGTCAGGTATATATTACTGTAGATACAGACTGTATGGGCTCCTGTCAGGTATATATTACTGTAGATATAGACTGTACGGGCTCCTGTCAGGTATATATTACTGTAGATATAGACTACGGGCTCCTGTCAGGTATATATTATAGTAGATATAGACTGTAAGGGCTCATGTCAGGTATATATTACTGTAGATATAGACTGTAAGGGCTCATGTCAGGTATATATTACTGTAGATATAGACTGTACGGGCTCCTGTCAGGTATATATTACTGTAGATATAGACTGTAAGGGCTCATGTCAGGTATATATTATTGTAGATATAGACTGTACGGGCTCCTGTCAGGTATATATTACTGTAGATATAAACTGTACAGGCTCCTGTCAGGTATATATTACTGTAGATATAGACTGTACAGCTCCTGTCAGGTGTATATTATAGTAGATATAGACTGTACGGGCTCCTGTCAGGTATATATTACTGTAGATATAGACTGTACGGGCTCCTGTCAGGTATATATTACTGTAGATATAGACTGTATGGGCTCCTGTCAGGTATATATTACTGTAGATATAGACTGTATGGGCTCCTGTCAGGTATATATTACTGTAGATATAGACTGTACGGGCTCCTGTCAGGTATATATTATAGTAGATATAGACTGTACGGGCTCCTGTCAGGTATATATTACTGTAGATATAGACTGTACGGGCTCCTGTCAGGTATATATTATAGTAGATATAGACTGTAAGGGCTCATGTCAGGTATATATTACTGTAGATATAGACTGTACGGGCTCCTGTCAGGTATATATTACTGTAGATATAGACTGTATGGGCTCCTGTCAGGTATATATTACTGTAGATATAGACTGTATGGGCTCCTGTCAGGTATATATTATAGTAGATACAGACTGTACGGGCTCCTGTCAGGTATATATTACTGTAGATATAGACTGTACGGGCTCCTGTCAGGTATATATTACTGTAGATATAGACTGTACGGGCTCCTGTCAGGTATATATTACTGTAGATATAGACTGTACGGGCTCCTGTCAGGTATATATTACTGTAGATATAGACTGTACAGCTCCTGTCAGGTATATACTGTAGATATAGACTGTACGGGCTCCTGTCAGGTATATATTATTGTAGATATAGACTGTATGGGCTCCTGTCAGGTATATATTACTGTAGATATAGACTGTACGGGCTCCTGTCAGGTATATGTTACTGTATAGACTGTATGGGCTCCTGTCAGGTATATATTATTGTAGATATAGACTGTATGGGCTCCTGTCAGGTATATATTACTGTAGATATAGACTGTACGGGCTCCTGTCAGGTATATATTATTGTAGATATAGACTGTATGGGCTCCTGTCAGGTATATATTACTGTAGATATAGACTGTACGGGCTCCTGTCAGGTATATATTACTGTATAGACTGTATGGGCTCCTGTCAGGTATATATTATTGTAGATATAGACTGTACGGGCTCCTGTCAGGTATATATTACTGTAGATATAGATGTTAAAAAATGCTTAATTTTGTATATTTTTCAAGGACTTGTTACCAGATGTGATACTTTAACCCCTTAATGTCCACTGACGTACACAGTCCGTCATGGCAAGGTGCCAGTTCCGGCACCAGGACGGACTGTGCACGTCATGCCTTTGATCTACCACTGCGTGTAAACACGCAGTGGTAGATCAGTGCCGACAGCTGTCATAGACAGCTGACAGGCACGGCAAGCGGTGCGGGGACCTTTGCCGTCGGTCCCCGCACCCACAGGGCTGTGATTGGTCAGTCAATCTGACTGACCAAACACAGCAGCGATCGTGCAGGAGAAGCTGAAATTTCAGCTTCCCCAGCACGATCAGTGCAGGAGCCGGCGCTGCAGTGGCCAGGCTTCCTGCACTGACAGCCAGGAGCGGAGCCCCCACCGCCCCTGGCTGTTAACCCCCTGACTGCTGCGATCCAGCGATCGCAGAGCTCAGAGGGGGAGGCAGAGGGTCGGGAGCTCCCTCTGCCTCAGATCGGCGCCCTGCAATGTATTTGCAGGGGCCGATCTCTGCCTTGATGACCCGGGGGTTGTCATGACAACCTCCGGGTCATCTACCTACGGGAAGCTGCTGTGATCATGTCACAGCAGCTTTCATCATAGTGTCATGGATGTATCGCCACAAGGATCGTCGCGATTACACACTCTGACTTCTCACAGCTGAGTTGCTGTTTCTTTGTGTTTGGTAATGAGGGAGTTAATTTTACCTAGCTCTTTGCTAAGACTAGGTCCAGCCTCGCCCGGCTGCTTTTGATTATGTTCTAATTAGATTCCTTCATATACCTGCCAGTCTGCTTGTTAGATGCCGGTGAAAGCCTTTATGTAGTCTAGCAGACTGGATCGGTTCTGAGAATACTTAAGCTAAGAGCTCCTTAGTTGTTTTTACTCTTATAGCTTATAGTTTATCTCTGAGACCTTAGGTGTTCCTACTGTGTGTGAGTGTTGTATGTAAGACTTTATTTACTTTATTTCTTGTCTTTCTTGTATGTCTTTCTGTTCATTAACCGTTACCTGTTCATTCCCTTTGGTGGTAATCAGGGTCCTTCTTAGGACTAGATTACAGTTGGCAGGGATTGATAGGAGACAGGGTTTACGCTGGTGGCCTGGACCTCTGTACCTTTAACAGTACCTCCAGGTAGAGGGATTAGTTAGGACCCCAGTTTAGGGTCAGCATAGACCCCGGTCACCCTCTAGCCGGAGACAGCGTATAACGGATTCCGTATTGACCCACTGGACTTTCTGTCAGGTAATTCTATGTTATCATATATCTATGCGCATGTTATACTGTATGTTGCCCTTTTGATATAGATTACTGTCATCACATATATTTATATCTGCTATACAGCGTGACATTTTCACCGGCCATACTAAAGATTCTCTCCAGCTGTCATGGATCCAGTAGTCCAGCTGGCCCGGCAGTTGCAGGGGTTGTCCATGGAGTTTGCAGACATTAAGTCCAAGGTTTTGTTCCCCCCGGAGCAAACCAGATCTGAACCTAAGGTTGCTCTCCCGGACAGGTTCACTGGTGGGCGGGACAAATTTTTTACTTTCCGGGAGGCATGTAAATTGTACTTTCGGCTGCGGCCTCGGTCATCTGGGAGTGAAGAGCAGAGGGTGGGAATTGTTATCTCGCTCTTACAAGGGGACCCTCAATCTTGGGCGTTCTCTATTCCTCCAGGCTCCCCAGATCTCCAGTCAGTGGATCGATTTTTTACTGCCCTGGGTCTGGTATATGATGATCCAGATCGAGTTTCCCTTGCTGAAACAAAGTTACGTAAAATACGGCAAGGAAATCGTCCAGCGGAGGAATATTCTTCTGAGTTCCGTAGATGGGCAACAGATACTCAGTGGAATGACCCAGCTCTTAGGAGCCAGTTTTGTCAAGGGTTGTCTGACAAATTAAAAGATGTGTTGGCTCAGTATGATTCTCCTCCATCACTGGAGGCTGCTATGGCCCTCGCTATTCGCATGGATAGACGAATTCGGGGAAGACACGAGGTAACTCCGCCTCCCGTGATGACTCCACCTACTACTAAAGTCCCTTATACTGAGGTTACCCTGGTCTGTTCTGAGGAACCCATGCAGTTGGGAGGGACATCTTTTTGTAGGAGGGAATTGGCGGTGCACCGCAAGACTAGAAGGTGTTTCTTTTGCGGGAGAGAGGGACATTTTGTTGGGGGGTGTCCATCCCGGGCCTCTTTGAGCAAAGGAGTTAACCTGGGAGTGTGTATTTCGTCCCCAAATCCCTCTCAGTTTCTCGTGCCTGCGGAGGTGGTGATTGGTACTAGAACTGAGAGGATTTCTGTTTTTCTTGATAGTGGGTCCGGGGCTAATCTGGTGGACGCTCGGTTTGCCCAGGTGCATGGTATGCAACTGAGTGTATTGGCCAAACCGGTCCCTATAGTCTCTACTGATTCTAGACCTCTCGGTCAAGGTAACTTGGTACAAGCTGTTCATAACATAGATCTTCGACTAGGGGCAAGACATAAAGAGCAATTGTCTTGTTATGTGTTGGAGGGTCTACCTACTCCTATTGTGTTGGGACTTCCTTGGTTGGCTAAACATAACCCAGTGATTGATTGGCAATCCGGAAAGATAAGCCAGTGGGGTGAATTTTGCAGGAATAACTGCATGAGCACGGTCATCGGTGCGGTTGTGCCTAGGACTTTGTCTCCTTTTCTGGAGGACTTTGGGGAGATGTTCTCAGAGGAGGGGTGTAAAGAGTTACCTCCTCATCGCGCATATGACTGCTCAATAAAGTTGCTTCCTGATGCCTTATCTCGTACTTTCCCAGGGGCCGGGAGGACGGATGATCCGGTTCCTATTCCTCAGGAGGGAGTTGTAGTGTCAGCTGTATGCTCTGAGCTTGAGGGGGAGGTATTGGGGGCTCAGGGGGACGCCCCGGTGGGACTTCCAGGGAGACTGATAGTTCCAGATCGGTTAAGACTGAAGGTTACGGGGAACCGTTACAAACGGATGGCTGATAGGGGGAGAGTTTCTGGTCTAGATCTGAAGGTGAACGATCTAGTTTGGTTGTCTACCAGGAATATAAAACTTAAAGTTTCCTCCTGGAGGTTGGGTCCCAGATTCATCGGGCCGTACAGGATCAGTTCCATAATTAATCCTGTGGCATTTCGTCTGGACCTCCCTCCTATGTTTAAAATTCATAATGTGTTTCACAAGTCATTACTTAAAAAGTATGTGGCACCAGTCATACCGTCACCTCTACCTCCGCCTTCAGTGGTGGTCAATGATAACGTGGAATTTCATGGGTCGAAAATCATTGACTCACGTCTCAGTCGCCGATCCCTTCAGTACTTGGTTCATTGGAGGGGGTATGGTCCTGTGGAGAGAACGTGGGTCCCTGCGTCTGATGTTAACGCAGATCGATTGGTTCGGACCTTTCACACAACTCACCCGGGCAGACCTGGCCCTGAGGGTCCGGAGTCCCCTCGTAGAGGGGGGGGGTACTGTCATGGGTGTATCGCCACAAGGATCGTCGCGATTACACACTCTGACTTCTCACAGCTGAGTTGCTGTTTCTTTGTGTTTGGTAATGAGGGAGTTAATTTTACCTAGCTCTTTGCTAAGACTAGGTCCAGCCTCGCCCGGCTGCTTTTGATTATGTTCTAATTAGATTCCTTCATATACCTGCCAGTCTGCTTGTTAGATGCCGGTGAAAGCCTTTATGTAGTCTAGCAGACTGGATCGGTTCTGAGAATACTTAAGCTAAGAGCTCCTTAGTTGTTTTTACTCTTATAGCTTATAGTTTATCTCTGAGACCTTAGGTGTTCCTACTGTGTGTGAGTGTTGTATTTAAGACTTTATTTACTTTATTTCTTGTCTTTCTTGTATGTCTTTCTGTTCATTAACCGTTACCTGTTCATTCCCTTTGGTGGTAATCAGGGTCCTTCTTAGGACTAGATTACAGTTGGCAGGGATTGATAGGAGACAGGGTTTACGCTGGTGGCCTGGACCTCTGTACCTTTAACAGTACCTCCAGGTAGAGGGATTAGTTAGGACCCCAGCTTAGGGTCAGCATAGACCCCGGTCACCCTCTAGCCGGAGACAGCGTATAACGGATTCCGTATTGACCCACTGGACTTTCTGTCAGGTAATTCTATGTTATCATATATCTATGCGCATGTTATACTATATGTTGCCCTTTTGATATAGATTACTGTCATCACATATATTTATATCTGCTATACAGCGTGACACATAGGTACAATGCATTGCAATGCTGGAGCATTGCAATGCATTGTAACTGCAATAAAAAGTAAAAAAAAGTGAAAGTCTCATAAAGGGACAAGTTAAAAAAAATCATTTTTTAAAAAAAATTGTAAAAAAAATATTAAAAAATAATTTAAAAAAATCCCCTAAAAAATACACATTTTTATGTAATAAAAAAAATAAAAAACAAAAAAAATACACATGTTAGGTATCGCCACGTCCGTAAAAATCCCATCTATAAAAGCGTAACCCTAGTTAACCCCTTCAGTGAAAGTCGTAAAAAAAAAACACAAAAAAGTAGTAAAATATACTTTTTCCAAGCGGTATCATCATACCGCTTGGAAAAAGTGCAATAACACGCGATCAAAAAGTCAGATATAAATAATCATGGTACCGCTGAAAACGTCATCTTGTCCCGCAAAAATCAAGCTGCTATACAGCATCATCAGCGAAAAAATAAAAAGTTATAGCTCACGGAATAAACTGATGCAAAAATAATTATTTTTTCTATAAAATTTTTTATTGTGTAAAAACCGCCAAAACATAAAAAAAAAATATATAAATGAGGTATCGCTGTAATCGTAGTGACCCGAAGAATGAAGCTGCTTTATCAATTTTACCACACGCGGAACGGAGGAAAAAAAAAAAAAAAACAATTCCTGAATTGCTGGTTTTTGTTCATTCTGCTTCCACAAAAATTGGAATAGGAAGCGATCAAAAAACGTTATGTGCCCGAATATGGTACCAATAAATACGTCAGCTCGTCCCGCAAAAAATAAGCCCACAGATAACTCTGTCGGCCGAAATATGAAAAAATTATAGCTCTCAAAATACGGCGATGCAAAAATTTCTTACAAAAAATTATTAAAAAAAAAGCGTCTTTTAGAGTGTGACAGAAGCTAAACATGAAAAAAGGGTGTAAATCTAGTATCGCCGTAATCGCACCGATCCGAGGAATAAAGTCGCCTAATCACTAATACCGCATGAGGAACGGCGTAAAAAAGAAAACCAATTCTTCACCTTTTGTAGATTTGTTCATTGTGCCTCCCAAAGATCGCAGTAAGGCGATCACAGTGGTTCCCCCCCCACATATGGGTTATCAGCGTACTCAGGACAAAATGCACAATAGCTTTTGGGGTCCTATTTCTCCTGTTACCCTTAGAAAAATAAAAATTTGGGGGCAAAAAGGTCATTTTTGTGGAAAAAAATATGATTTTTTTATTTTCACGGCTCTACGTTATAAACTTCTGTGAAGCCCTTGGGGGTTCAAAGTGCTGACCACACATCTAGATAAGTTCCTTGGGGGGTCTAGTTTGCAAAATGGGGTCATTTGTGGGGGGTTTCTACTGTTTAGGCACATCAGGGGCTCTCCAAGCGCGACATGACACCCGCAGACCATTCCATCAAAGTCTGCATTTAAAAACGGTGCTCCTTCCCTTCCGATCTCTGCCATGCGTCAAAATAGTGGTTCCCCCCCACATATGGGATATCAGCGTACTCAGGACAAATTGCACAATAGCTTTTGGGGTCCTTTTTCTCCTGTTACCCTTAGAAAAATAAAAATTTGGGGGCAAAGAGGTCATTTTTGTGGAAAAAAATATGATTTTTTTATTTTCACGGCTCTACGTTATAAACTTCTGTGAAGCCCTTGGGGGTTCAAAGTGCTGACCACACATCTAGATAAGTTCCTTGGGGGGTCTAGTTTGCAAAATGGGGTCATTTGTGGGGGGTTTCTACTGTTTAGGCACATCAGGGGCTCTCCAAGCGCGACATGACACCCGCAGACCATTCCATCAAAGTCTGCATTTAAAAACGGTGCTCCTTCCCTTCCGATCTCTGCCATGTGTCAAAATAGTGGTTCCCCCCCACATATGGGATATCAGCGTACTCAGGACAAATTGCACAATAGCTTTTGGGGTCCTATTTCTCCTGTTACCCTTATAAAAATAAAAATTTGTGGGCAAAAAGATTATTTTTGTGGAAAAAAATATGATTTTTTTATTTTCACGGCTCTACGTTATAAACTTCTGTGAAGCACTTGGGGGTTCAAAGCTCTCACCACACATCTAGATAAGTTCCTTGGGGGGTCTAGTTTCCAAAATGGAGTCACTTGTGGGGGGTTTCTACTGTTTAGGCACATCAGGGGCTCTCCAAACGTGACATGACACCCGCAGACCATTCCATCAAAGTCTGCATTTGAAAAAGGCGCTCCTTCCCTTTCGAGCTCTGCCATGCGTCAAAATAGTGGTTAATCCCCACATATGGGGTATCAGCATACTCAGGACAAATTGCACAATAACTTTTGGGGTCCTGTTAGCCTTTGGAAAATAACAATTGGGGGTGGAAAGATCATTTTTGTGGAAAAGATATGATTTTTTAATTTTACTGCTCTACGTTATAACCTTCTGTGAAGCCCTTGGGGGTTCAAAGCTCTCACCACACATCTAGATAAGTTCCTTGGGGGGTCTAGTTTCCAAAATGGGGTCACTTGTGGGGGGTTTCCACTGTTTAGGCACACAGGGACTCTCCAAATGCGACATGGCGTCCAATCTCAATTCCAGCCAAAAAAGTCAAATGGCGCTGCTTCCCTTCCGAGCTTTGCCATGCGCCCAAATAGTGGTTTACCCCCACATATGGAGTATCAGTGTACTCAGGACTAATTGCACAATAACTTTTGGGGTCCTTTTATCCTTTGGAAAATAAAAATTGGGATGAAAAGATCATTTTTGTGGAAAAAATATGATTTTTTAATTTTACGGCTCTACGTTATAACCTTCTGTGAAGCCCTTGGGGTTAAAATCTCTCACAACACATTTAGATAAGTTCCTTGGGGGGTCAAGTTTCCAAAATGGGGTCACTTGTGGGGGGTTTCCACTGTTTAGGCACACAGGGACTCTCCAAATGCGACATGGCGTCCAATCTCAATTCCAGCCAAAAAAGTCAAATGGCGCTGCTTCCCTTCCGAGCTCTGCCATGCGCCCAAATAGTGGTTTACCCCCACACATGGGGTATCGGTGTACTGAGGAAAATTGTACAACAAATATTGTGGTTCATTTTCTCCTGATACCCTTGACAAAATTTAAAAAAATTGTGTCGAAAGAAAAATTTTGGGAAAAAAAGTTAAATGTTCATTTTTTCCTTCCACATTGCTTCAATTCTTGTGAAGTACCTAAAGGGTTAATAAACTTCTTGAATGTGGCTTTGAACACGTTGAGGGGTGCAGTTTTTAGAACGGTGTCACTTTTGGGTATTTTCTGTCATATTGACCCCTCAAATTCACTTCAAATGTAAGGTGGTCCATAAAAAAAATGGTTTTGTAAATTTTGTTGGAAAAATGAGAAATCACTGGTCAACTTTTAACACTTATAACTTCCTAACAAAAAAAAATGTTGGTTCCAAAATTGTGCTGATGTAAAGTAGACATGTGGGAAATGTTATATATTAACTAATTTTTGTGACATATATCTCTGATTTAATGGCATAAAAATTAAAAGTTTGAAAATTGCAAAATTTTCAAAATTTTTGCCATATTTCCATTTTTTTCATAAATAAACGCAAGTTATATTGAAGAAATTTTACCACTATCATGAAGTACAATATGTCACGAGAAAACAAACTCAGAATCGCCAAGATCCGTAGAAGCGTTGCAGAGTTATAACCTCATAAAGAGACAGTGGTCAGAATTGTAAAAATTGGCCTGGTCTTTAACCTACAAAATGGCTTGGTCATTAAGGGGTTAAAGAAAACGTCACGTTTCTTATAAAAAAAAATGTATTGGTTTATTGGACTGTTTACCAAAAAAACATCATTACAGGAAAACATAAAATGAGTGAAATAGTTACGTAGAGATTGTCCATTTGTCCATAGCAAAACTTATACACTTCTTTCCTTGGTGTCCTGAATGGCAAAATGACATTCTGGCCTTGTCAGCAGCGTCTCAGAGAAACAACACGTGGTTGCAGCTGTTCATTCATCATAGTGTTCCATGTGTCTGACGAGAGAGTGAGAGAGAAAGAGCCCCCTCCCTTCGTGTAGTCATTATATATATATCCCTTAGATCACGTGGTCTCTGTATATGGAGATGACACTCTACCATACAGAAATAGCATCTGTAATGTCAGCTGAAAGTCAGTGTACTCAGTACAGAATTGAGTGTATAAAGAATAAATCCATAACCAATAATTAATATTTAACAATTCCCCCTTTTGAGGGTGACAGACATTAATTGGAACCCTCAAAGTAGAGAAGTTCATCTTTAGGATAATCAGATCTTCTTTCTTTTGGCAAAATAATTTAATTTCAATAATAATAATAATATCAGATTATTGTTATATGCACTCAATAACATAATTATGCGAATTCATGTTATGGTAAGCCGTGACCAATATTCATATAAAATATATATATTATACTTTCCTAAACCTAAATCGAAGCATCTCCGGTCCAGTCATCATCATCTGATGTCATCTGATCTTCATCTTGACGTCTTGTTCTTGATTCTTTTAATTATGCAAATTGTCTCTTCAGAGAGGAAGAGAGCTAGAACTCTAGTGCCACCTTTTGGAAGGTAGCAATCCTACAAGTCAATGTCGACCCTTTAACGAGCCTTATCACATGACCTAGGATAATAGCCAAACCAGAATCTCAATTTGCAGACACTGTGTTTCGGGGTTCAGCCCCTCGTCAGTGCAAAGCGGAGATCTGGTTTGGCTGTGTGAGAGGCGTCAGACCATTGTCCAAGAAATATCGTCACTCCTTGCGGAGATTAACATGCTAAGCATGCAGATGAGGAGACTTAAAGCCGCAATGCTCCTCTGGGAAATATGCTAATTATGCAAATTGTCTCTTCATTGTTTGGCTATTATCCTAGGTCATGTGATAAGGCTCGTTAAAGGGTCGACATTGACTTGTAGGATTGCTACCTTCCAAAAGGTGGCACTAGAGTTCTAGCTCTCTTCCTCTCTGAAGAGACAATTTGCATAATTAGCATATTTCCCAGAGGAGCATTGTGGCTTTAAGTCTCCTCATCTGCATGCTTAGCATGTTGATCTCCGCAAGGAGTGACGATATTTCTTGGACAATGATTCTTTTAAAACACAGTCTTTATATGATAATTCCTTTGAAATAACATGTAGATATTATGGAGACCGTGTGTCATGTGTCCATCAAAGTCCATAAATTCTAATGTTGATAAGAAAACAAAGTCCATTGATGAAATGAAGCTTTAATATCTGAGCAGTGTCACCTTTAAAGACCTGGACTTACATTGGCTCGCCTTGGATATTTCTGGAATCCTCCATGCCATCCGCAATGGTCTTGGAACAGGTGTGACGTCTTTGGTCAGCAAAGCAAGGGTTAAAATGACTCTTCCTCGCTAAAGATAGCACCATAACCAGTCCTTAGTCCTAATGTACAGGACTCATGTCAGGGTTGTAGTTTCCTGACAACTTATTGTTCACCAGCTTTCATTGAAGCTTCATAGTTGACAGGAAACCACTGGAGCGTGATAAAAGCGTGATAACACAGTTCATCTCAGCATCATAGGATCATCGTCCTCTGCCATTGTCTGTCAGTGGTGAATACTGCAGTTGTTGTCAGGTTAGATACTGCAGTTGTGGCTGTCGGTGATGAAATGAATTGTGATTGACACAGTCTATTATTACTCAGACATCATATAGCCTTTTTACCTTCTGGAACTTCGGCTTTTTCTTCTTGCAACTTTTTAAATTTACTTGAATTTAGAAATATGAAAAGTCTTTATTAACGTAATTCCAATATCTTGCTTGAAGTCTTCATTCCCTATTCTATACCAAATCTGGTAATTTTCCTAACCTATAATATCACAGCGTACCATAGCAATCAGTAATATCCATAGAATTATTATCAGAATAGTAATATGGAATTCATGTTTGTGTAGTAAAACAATAATAAATGATAATGCATTATTAACCATATTCTTCATGAGACAGAACATTTTTATGTCATTGATGTAATTACCTTTTCAACCCATAGGTGTCAGTGTGTTTTTCATGTAACAAGTGTTTCCATCTTTATTACTAAAACTTTATTAATGGAATATATTTATTAGACCAATAATAGGTAAGAATGTATAGCCATGAACCAAAATGTGAATATGAGTGAATGAATGAATGAATGAATGAAAGAATTATTGTATTTACTCAGAATTAGAACATTTTCTTTTAATGAACCGATATCTTCACTATATTTAATGAAGCAATATTCTCATACTAGACATTACTTTATTAAATATTGATGTTTCTTTCTTGATTGAGATAAAAAATAAAAATTAAGAATCAAAAATAGATATAAAGGAAGAATAAAAATTAAAAAATGAAAAATAAAAATAAAAACAAAAATAAGAATAAAAATAAAAATAAGGCCTTTATATGTTTATGACAAATGCTGAGTAGTTATGTTCTCAGTAACACATACCCTTAATATTTCTATTATCTGGATGATTTCATATTTGTCATAACCTTGTGTTACCAAAATTTTCATATTATGCAACTTTGCCTATAATCCCCTTCTTAGTGTAAAGAAATGACTCTTTATAATACTTAATGTTATTATCTCTAGTAGTTATACCATTGTACCTTTTTATTTCTTTACAATGTGTGAAGAAGAGGTATTGATGAAATGTGATGATGTATTCAGGGTCAAAAACACATTTCCCCCTTAATACCAAAAAATATTATTTTGTGAAATAATTGATTTATCAAAACCAAAATGAAAAAAAAAAAAATTGTTTTATAAATTATTTATGTAACTTCTATTTTAGCTTTATACCATCTATTTGTCTGAAGGTGTGTACCATCTATGTAACCATTAAAAATAAAAATAACATTGAATATCATAAAATTATCTTTGGGGAAAAAGGAAAAAAAAATAATAATCTAAATGTAGATTTTCTTGATAAACCATTTTGATGTGTGATTACACTTATCTACTATTAATTAAAAAAAATAATTACTAAAGGAATATATATTGAGTAGATAATATTCATTATGTATCTTAATATTCTAATAATTGAACTGATTTGTATTATTTCTTTTAAAAACAAGTTGTTGTTTTTCTCGCATACCATGAATTTTGAAACCTCTCCTTTCATACATCACATACTCTTAGGTTATATTCACTCTTAGCAGCTGCTCATACACGCATCTGTCATCTGTCATTCAGACTGTGACACATATAAGTTTACACCACAGATTCCTCATTCAAAAAGTAGGAATACATATATATATATTAACCCAAATAATTGTATCCTAATTATCAATGCGCATTGTAAACTACTAAATTTAATATTTTAATATTTCTTTGAATATTCCCCAAATACACATAACAAACTTTGTAAACCATTTATAGATAAAAGGACTCATAAGAAAATTTGGTTATGAGCTGTATCTATATTTGGTGCAAGGGTTTGCAAACTGTAATTGAACCCTGTAACTTAAGAGGCCTAAAAAAAAAATTATTTTCACTGAAGCTACAAGAGCTTTAAGTTGCAACCACTGAAATAGGGGTATATGGCAGCCTTATTATTAGAACAGTTTAAATGTCACCTTGCTGTCATTGCAGTAAGAACATATTGCCATGCAAATAAATAACTTCAAAATGTTAGCAACACACAAAAACTAAATTTAGATTCAGTTAGTTATATATTATTTCCTTTTAAGTGTTAAATATATAAAAACATGCAGTTATTACAAATTCCTGTGTAAATAAAGGAATAAATCCATGTAAGAGAATTTTTCCCGATTAAATCCTACTTTGAAGTGAAAATTCTAAGGATAAATAAGAGATAAGGTTAATATCATATACAAAAACAAAACAATTGCAATGTCTTATACATATATGTATTGGCTTTAATGTAATTCTAAATATTTTCTGTAGTTTATTTTAATTATATATATATCTACAAAAGCTGTAGAACTACAGAATTATATTTGTAAAATAATTACAAATAACTGAATAATATATTGTATATCACTTTTACACAACGTATAATTTCATTTTCAGTCAATTCCTAAACCAAATCTTATTTCTTTGTCAAAGATGTCCTGAAAAACTCTGTTAATCATTCCTTTTTTTAATGATTGTTTGAGCAGCTCCGATAATGAGCTGTAAACTGAAGACTTAGATAAGTAATTTTGAGAAGACACCTGTTCCTGTCTTTCAGTGTCCGCCATTTGTCTTTTTACAGAGAGGTCTGAACTTTGAATTATTAACTCTTTCTGCAAAGCGGACTCTTGGATTTTTTTATAGGGTTTATAACAAATATGTAATTTTCTCCGTATGTCATAGATTTGATTACGGGGATGACTCAGTTTAGGAGATTTTGACACTGGCTTTTGAAAAGATTTTACTCTGTCTGTTTTTACAAAATTAGTATGATTTATTTCCCTTTCACGATTCTCATGTTTTCTAGCAAAATCAAGGAATTGCGCACATTCAAATAAAGTATCTTTTTGTGACGCAATAACACGAGATACAGAATTTAGGAATCCAAATTTGTCCACAAAATACTTTATCATTGATTGTGTTTTTACATTGGTAATGAGAGTTTTGTACAACCTTTCAAATATGGACATGAATGTAAAAGTACATTCTTTCCTACCAATCCTTAATTTTTGAAGAATATCAATATCTGGACAATTTTCATTTAAGGCACAGAAAATCAGAATTTTCAGTCTGTCTTTATCATCTAGATCTCCATGTAAGTCTTTATCACAAGACAACTTTAATGTCAGGCGTCTGGAAAAGATTGCAGGAAGCCACAATTTAAATAATTGATTTTTCTCGTCATTACTTAACCCCTTCACCCCCAAGGGTGGTTTGCACGTTAATGACCGGGACAATTTTTACAATTCTGACCACTGTTTCTTTATGAGGTTATAACTCCGGAACGCTTCAACGGATCTTCGCAATTCTGAGATTGTTTTCTCGTGACATATTGTACTTCATGTTAGTGGTAAAATTTCTTCCTATATAACTTGCGTTTATTTTTGAAAAAAACGCAAATATGGCGAAAATTTTGAAAATTTAGCAATTTTCAAACTTTGAATTTTTATTCCCTTAAAACAGAGAAATATGTAACACAAAATAGTTAAGAAATAACATTTCCCACATGTCTACTTTACATCAGCATAATTTTGGAATCAAAATTTTTTTTTGTTAGGAAGTTATAAGGGTTAAAAGTTGACCAGCGATTTCTCATTTTTACAACAAAATTTACAAAGCCATTTTTTTTAGGGACCACCTCACATTTGAAGTCACTTTGAGGGGTCTACATGACAGAAAATACCCAAAAGTGACACCATTCTAAAAACTGCACCCCTCAAGGTACTCAAAACCACATTCAAGAAGTTTATTAACCCTTCAGGTGCTTCACAGGAACTAAAGCAACGTGGAAGGAAAAAATGAATATTTAACTTTTTAGCCACAAAAATGATCTTTTACAAACTTTTTTTTTATTTTCACAAGGGTAAAAGGAGAAAATGGACAGATAAGGTTGTTATGCAATTTCTCCTGAGTACGCCAATACCCCATATGTGGGGGAAAACCACTGTTTGTGCACACGGCAGAGCTCGTAAGGGAAGGAGCGCCGTTTGACTTTTTCAAACTAAAATTGGCTGGAGTTGAGATTGGACGCCATGTCGCGCTTGGAGAACCTCTGATGCGCCTAAACAGTGGAAACCCCCACAAGTGACACCATTTTGGAAACTAGACCCCTAAGGTACTTATCTAGATCTGTTGTGAGCACTTTGAACCCCCAAGTGTTTCACAAAAGTTTATAATGCCTGGGTGTGAAAAAAAAAAAAAAAAATTCCACAAAAATGATTTTTTAGTCCTAAATTTTTGAATTTTCCCAAGGAAATTGGACCCCAAAAGTTGTTGTCCAATTTGTCCTGAGTACGCTGATACCCCATATGTGGGGGTGGAAAACTGTTTGGGCGCACGGCAGGGCTTGGAAAGGAAGTAGTAACGTTTTGGAATGCAGACGTTGATGGGGGTCATGTTCCGTTTGCAGTGCCCCAGATGAGCCTAAACAGTGGAAATCCCCCACAAGTGACCCCATTTTGGAAACTAGATCCCCTAAGGAACTTATCTAGATCTTTGGTGAGCACTTTGAACCCCCAAGTGCTTCACACAAGTTTATAATGCCCGGGCATGAAAATAAAAAATCCTATTTTTTTCCCACAAAAATTATCTTTTAGTCACTAATTTTTTATTTTCCCAAGGGTATCAGGAGAAATTGGACCACATAAGTTGTTGTCCAATTTGTCCTGAGTACGCTGATGCCCCATATGTGGGGGGGAACCACTGTTTGGGCGCACGGCAGAGCTCGGAAGGGAAGGAGCACCATTTGACTTTTCCAACCAAAATTGGCTGGAATTGAGATTGGATGCCATGTTGCATTTGGAGAGCCCCTGATGTGCCTAAACAGTGGAAACCCCCCACAAATGACCCCATTTTGGAAACTAGACCCCCTAAGGAACTTATCTAGATCTTTGGTGAGCAATTTGAACCCTCAAGTGCTTCACACAAGTTTATAACGTAGAGCCGTAAAATTTAAAAATCATATTTTTTCCACAAAAATGATCTTTTCACCCGAATTTTTATTTTTCCAAGGGTAACAAGACTCCAAAAGTTATTGTGCAATTTGTCCTGAGTACACTGATACCCCATATGTGGGGGTATACCACTGTTTGGGTGCATGGCAGAGTTTGGAAGGGAAGGAGCGCCGTCTCACTTTTTCAACGCAGAATTGGCTGGACGCCATGTCGTGTTTGGAGAGCTCCTGATCTGCCTAAACAGTGGAAACCCCCCACAAATGACACCATTTTGGAAACTAGACCCCTCAAGGAACTTATCTAGATGTGTGGTGAGAACTTTGAACCCCCAGGTGTTTCACTAAAGTTTATAACGTACAGCCTTAAAATAAAAAATCCTTTTTTTTTTTTTACAAAAATGATTTTTTCGCCCCCAATATTTTATTTTCACAAGGGTAACAGAAGAAATTGGAACCCAAAAGTTGTTGTCCAATTTGTCCTGAGTACGCTGATACCCAATATGTAGGAGAAAACTACTGTATGGGTGCACGTCAGGGCTCGGAAGGGAAGTAGTGACGTTTTGGATTGCAGACTTTGATGGAATGGTCTGGGGGCGTCATGTCGCATTTGGAGAGCCCCTGATACGCCTAAACAGTGGAAACCCCCCACAAATGACCCCATTTTGGAAAATAGACCCCACAAGGAACTTATCTAGATGTGTGGTGAGCACTTTGAACCCCGAAGTGCTTCACAGAAGTTTATAACGCACAGCCGTAAAAATAAAAAATCCTTTTTTTTTTTTTTACAAAAATGATTTTTTTCGCCCCCAATATTTTATTTTCACAAGGGTAACAGGAGAAATTGGACCCCAAAAGTTGTTGTCCAATTTGTCCTGAGTACGCTGATACCCAATATGTGGGAGAAAACTACTGTATGGGCGCATGTCAGGGCTCGGAAAGGGAAGTAGTGACGTTTTGGATTGCAGACTTTGATGGAATGGTCTGGGGGCGTCATGTCGCATTTGGAGAGCCCCTGATGCGCCTAAACAGTGGAAACCCCCCACAAGTGACCCCATTTTGGAAAATAGACCCCACAAGGAACTTACCTAGATGTGTGGTGAGCACTTTGAACCCCGAAGTGCTTCACAGAAGTTTATAACGCACAGCCGTAAAAATAAAAAATCCTTTTTTTTTTTACAAAAATGATTTTTTCGCCCCCAATATTTTATTTTCACAAGGGTAACAGGAGAAATTGGACCCCAAAAGTTGTTGTCCAATTTGTCCTGAGTACGCTGATACCCAATATGTGGGAGAAAACTACTGTATGGGCGCATGTCAGGGCTCGGAAAGGGAAGTAGTGACGTTTTGGATTGCAGACTTTGATGGAATGGTCTGGGGCGTCATGTCGCATTTGGAGAGCCCCTGATGCGCCTAAACAGTGGAAATCCCCAACAAGTGACCCCATTTTGGAAAATAGACCCCACAAGGAACTTATTTAGATGTGTGGTGAGCGCTATGAAGCCCCAAGTGCTTCACAGAAGTTTATAATGTACAGCCGTAAAAACAAAAAAATCTTATTTTTTTTACAAAAATAATATTTTCGCCCCCAGTTTTTTATTTTCCCAAGGGTAACAGAAGAAATAGGACAAATTTCACAATAACTCTTGGGGTCCAGAGTACGCTGATACCCCATATGTGGGGATAAACTACTGTTTGGACGCATGGCAGAGCTCAGAAGTGAAGGAACACCGTTTGACTTTTTCAAAGCAGAATTGGCTGGAATGGAGATCAGACGCCATGTCACATTTGGAGAGCCCCTGATGTGCCTAAACAGCGGAAACCCCCCAATTCTAACTCCAACCCTAACCCCAACACACCCCTAACCCTAGTCCCAACCCTAATCCCAACCCTAACCCTAATCCTAACTCTAACCCTAACCCTAACTTTAGCCGAAACCCTAACCCTAATGGGAAAATGGAAATAAATACATTTTTTTTATTTTATTATTTTTCCCTAACTAAGGGGGTGATAAAGGGGAGTTTGATTTACTATTTATAGCGGTTTTTATGATTGGCAGCTGTCACGCTAAAAGACGCTTTTTATTGCAAAAAGTAGTTTTTTGCATCGCCACATTTTGAGAGCTATAATTTTTGCATATTTTGGCCCACAATGTCATGTGAGGTCTTAATTTTTGCGGGACGAGGTGACGCTTTTATTGGTACCATTTTTGAGCACGTGACATTTTTTGATCGCTTTTTATTTCGATTTTTGGGAGGTTAGAATGAACAAAAATCAGCAATTCATGAATTTCTTTTGGGTAAGGCGTTTTTATTGTTCCGCGTGTGGTAAAATCGATAAAGCAGTTTTATTCTTCGGGTCAGTACGATTATGGCGATACCTCATTTATATAATTTTTTTATGTTTTGGCGCTTTTATAGAATAAAAACAATTTTATATAAAAAATAATTATTTTTGCATCGCTTTATTCTGCGAGCTATAACTTTTTTATTTTTTTGCTGATGATGCTGTGTGATGGCTCGTTTTTTGCGGGACAAGATGACGTTTTCAGCGGTACCATGTTTATTTATATCCGTCTTTTTGATCGCGTGTTATTCCACTTTTTGTTCAGCGGTATGATGATAAAGCACTGATTTTTTGCTTCGTTTTTATTTTTTATTTTTTAAGGGGTTCACAAAAGGGGTTAACTAGTGGGACAGTTTTATAGGGGGGGTCGTTACGGTCGCGGCGATACCATATATGTGTACTTTTATTGTTTTATTTTTTTTATTTACAATAAGTAATGAATTTATTGGGGAATATTTTTTTTTTTTATTTTGGATTTTTTTTTACACATGTTTATTTTTACTTTTTTTTACTTTTTTACTTTGTCCCAGGGTGGGACATCACTGTATTTCATCAGATCGCTGGTGTGACAGTGTGCACAGCACTCTGTCACACCAGCGATGTGACAGGCAGTGCAGGACGCTTCCTCATGCCTGCTCTCGGCAGGCACTGAGGAAGCCGCCTCCCTCCAGGACCCCAGCGCCATCTTGGATCCGGGTCCTGGGAGGGAGGAAGCCCTCAGAGCAGCGCGATCACATCGCGCTGCTCTGAGGGTCTCAGGGGGGCGCGCAGGGAGCCCCCACCCTGCGCGATCCTCCCCTGTGCCCCCAGTACACCGCGATCATGTTTGATCGCGGTGTGCAAGGGGTTAATGTGCCGGGAGCGGTCCGTGACCGCTCCTGACACACAGTCATGGGTGTCAGCTGTGATAATCAGCTGACACCCGGGCGCGATCGGCTGCGCTCCCCCGGGAGCGCGTCCGATCGCACGAGACGTACTATCCCGTCCATGGTCATACGGGCCCAGGTACCATGGACGGGATAGTACGTTCGATGGCAGTAAGGGGTTAAATCAAGCTTGTCAATAAAGCTTTCGAAGATTTCAGAATTTCTGCATACATGGATTTTGTCATCATATGCAGGAATGATTTTGCATAATTTTAACAAATTTTTCCTAACTTTAATTTGAAGTTGGGCCTGTGAGTTGTCTTCTATTTTTGGTGGCCATTGAACATCCGTCCCTCGTACGTCATCTGCATCAGTTCTGAAGTCTCCTCCCATGTTTCCTCCTACATCAGTTCTCAAGTCTCCTCCCATGTTTCCTCCATCTTTTTTTACGTCATCAGAGACAAGGTCACCTTGAGTAGCCATTACAGACACATGTCCCACATCTTGCTCAGTTTCCTCATTACAGTCAATCTCGGGAACATCACTAGTATCATCTGACACTATTTCTACACAGTCATTTTTAGATTTCTCTAATACAAACTTGTGAAATACGTCAACTAACTGTAAAATATTTTTCAATTTCTCTCTTTCTCTATTAAAGGACACCAGCTTAGATTCTAGCTTTAGATTTTCCATTTCACATTCTGCATATAAGCTGAGCCATAAAACTTCTAAATTAGACTGATCTACAGACATAAATTTCAGTCTACTTTGCTTAGAAAAAGAAGTAATGACATCCATATTTCTTACCTTGAAATATCTCAGCTTGTAATTCCTTTCTTGGACAACACTCTTGTCATCAGCACGTCTGATTCCTGTAGTACATCTGGCAACTCGTAGTCCTCCTTCATAGGTTCTTTTCTGATCCTGAAATATCGTAGTGTGATTTCTTTGATGACTTGCACATCTGACGTTCTTTCGCTTCTATTCCTCCTCCCCTTGCAAGTTTTCAGAAATTCACACTCTAAAAATCAAGTGTGACTGGCTGGCTCACCAAAATGTTAAAAAATGCTTAATTTTGTATATTTTTCAAGGACTTGTTACCAGATGTGATACTTTAAAGAAAACGTCACGTTTCTTATAAAAAAAATGTATTGGTTTATTGGACTGTTTACCAAAAAAACATCATTACAGGAAAACATAAAATGAGTGAAATAGTTACGTAGAGATTGTCCATTTGTCCATAGCAAAGCTTATACACTTCTTTCCTTGGTGTCCTGAATGGCAAAATGACATTCTGGCCTTGTCAGCAGCGTCTCAGAGAAACAACACGTGGTTGCAGCTGTTCATTCATCATAGTGTTCCATGTGTCTGACGAGAGAGTGAGAGAGAAAGAGCCCCCCTCCCTTCGTGTAGTCATTATATATATATCCCTTAGATCACGTGGTCTCTGTATATGGAGTTGTCACTTTACCATACAGAAATAGCATCTGTAATGTCAGCTGAAAGTCAGTGTACTCAGTACAGAATTGAGTGTATAAAGAATAAATCCATAACCAATAATTAATATTTAACAATAGACTGTACGGGCTCCTGTCAGGTATATATTACTGTAGATATAGACTGTACGGGCTCCTGTCAGGTATATATTACTGTAGATATAGACTGTACAGGCTCCTGTCAGGTATATATTACTGTAGATATAGACTGTACGGGCTCCTGTCAGGTATATATTACTGTAGATATAGACTGTACGGGCTCCTGTCAGGTATATATTACTGTAGATATAGACTGTACGGGCTCCTGTCAGGTATATATTACTGTAGATATAGACTGTATGGGCTCCTGTCAGGTATATATTACTGTAGATATAGACTGTATGGGCTCCTGTCAGGTATATATTACTGTAGATATAGACTGTATGGGCTCCTGTCAGGTATATATTACTGTAGCTATAGACTGTACGGGCTCCTGTCAGGTATATATTATTGTAGATATAGACTGTACGGGCTCCTGTCAGGTATATATTACTGTAGATATAGACTGTACGGGCTCCTGTCAGGTATATATTACTGTAGATATAGACTGTACAGGCTCCTGTCAGGTATATATTACTGTAGATATAGACTGTACGGGCTCCTGTCAGGTATATATTACTGTAGATATAGACTGTACGGGCTCCTGTCAGGTTATATATTACTGTAGATATAGACTGTATGGGCTCCTGTCAGGTATATATTACTGTAGATATAGACTGTACGGGCTCCTGTCAGATATATATTACTGTAGATATAGACTGTACGGGCTCCTGTCAGGTATATATTACTGTAGATATAGACTGTACGGGCTCCTGTCAGGTATATATTACTGTATAGACTGTATGGGCTCCTGTCAGGTATATATTACTGTAGATATAGACTGTACGGGCTCCTGTCAGGTATATATTACTGTAGATATAGACTGTACGGGCTCCTGTCAGGTATATATTACTGTAGATATAGACTGTATGGGCTCCTGTCAGGTATATATTACTGTAGATATAGACTGTACGGGCTCCTGTCAGGTATATATTATTGTAGTATAGACTGTACGGGCTCCTGTCAGGTATATATTATTGTAGATATAGACTGTACGGGCTCCTGTCAGGTAGATATTACTGTATAGACTGTATGGGCTCCTGTCAGGTATATATTACTGTAGATATAGACTGTACAGGCTCCTGTCAGGTATATATTACTGTAGATATAGACTGTACGGGCTCCTGTCAGGTATATATTACTGTAGATATAGACTGTACGGGCTCCTGTCAGGTATATATTACTGTAGATATAGACTGTACGGGCTCCTGTCAGGTATATATTACTGTAGATATAGACTGTATGGGCTCCTGTCAGGTATATATTACTGTAGATATAGACTGTATGGGCTCCTGTCAGGTATATATTACTGTAGCTATAGACTGTACGGGCTCCTGTCAGGTATATATTATTGTAGATATAGACTGTATGGGCTCCTGTCAGGTATATATTACTGTAGATATAGACTGTACGGGCTCCTGTCAGGTATATATTACTGTAGATACAGACTGTACGGGCTCCTGTCAGGTATATATTACTGTAGATATAGACTGTATGGGCTCCTGTCAGGTATATATTACTGTAGATATAGACTGTACAGGCTCCTGTCAGGTATATATTACTGTAGATATAGACTGTACGGGCTCCTGTCAGGTATATATTACTGTAGCTATAGACTGTACAGGCTCCTGTCAGGTATATATTACTGTAGATACAGACTGTATGGGCTCCTGTCAGGTATATATTATTGTAGATATAGACTGTATGGGCTCCTGTCAGGTATATATTACTGTAGATACAGACTGTATGGGCTCCTGTCAGGTATATATTACTGTAGATACAGACTGTATGGGCTCCTGTCAGGTATATATTGCTGTAGATATAGACTATACGGGCTCCTGTCAGGTATATATTATTGTAGATATAGACTGTACGGGCTCCTGTCAGGTATATATTACTGTAGATATAGACTGTACAGGCTCCTGTCAGGTATATATTACTGTAGATATAGACTGTACGGGCTCCTGTCAGGTATATATTACTGTAGATATAGACTGTATGGGCTCCTGTCAGGTATATATTATAGTAGATATAGACTGTACGGGCTTCTGTCAGGTATATATTATTGTAGATATAGACTGTACGGGCTCCTGTCAGGTATATATTACTGTAGATATAGACAGTATGGGCTCCTGTCAGGTATATATTTATTAAATATTAATTATTGGTTATGGATTTATTCTACACTCAATTCTGTACTGAGTACATTGACTTTCAGCTGACATTATAGATGCAATTTCTGTATGGTAAAGTAGCAACTCCATATACAGAGATCACATGATCTAAGGGACATATATAATGGCTACACGAAGGGAGGGGGGGGCTCTTGCTCGCTCACTCTCTCCACAGACACATGGGACACTTTACTTTGATGAATGAACAGCCAGCTGCCATGTAAACACGTGTTGTTTCCTTAAGACGCTGCGGAAAAATAGAATGTCATTTTACCATTCAGGACAGCAAGGAAAGATGTGTACAAGTTTTGCTATGGAAAAATGGACAATCTCTTCGTAACTATTTCACTCATTTTATGTTTTCCTGTAATGATGTTTTTTTGATGGACAGTCCAATAAACCACTATATTTTTTTATAAGAAACGTGACATTTTCTTTAGAGTATCGCATCTGGTAACAAGTCCTGGAAAAATATACTTAAAATAAGCATTTTTAACATTTTGGAGAGCCAGCCAGTCACACTTGATTTTTAGAGTGTGAATTTCTGAAAACTTGCAAGGGGAGGAATAGAAGCAAAAGAATATACAGATGTGCAAGTCGTCAAAGAAATCACACTACGATATTTCAGGATCAGAAAAGAACCTATGAATGAGGACTAAGAGTTGACTACAGGAATCTACAGGAATCAGACGTGCTGATGACAAGAGCGTTGTCCAAGAAAGGAACTACAAGCTGAGATATTTCAAGGTAAGAAATATGGATGTCATTACTTCTTTTTCTAAGCAAAGTAGACAGAAATTTATGTCTGTAGATCAGTCTAATTTAGAAGTTTTATGGCTCAGCTTATATGCAGAATGTGAAATGGAAAATCTAAAGCTAGATTCTAAGATGGTGTCCTTTAATAGAGAAAGAGAGAAATTGAAAAACATTTTACAGTTGATTGACGTATTTCATAAGTCTGTATTAGAGAAATCTAAAAATGACTGTGTAGAAATAATGTCAGAAGATACCAGTGATGTTCCCGAGATTGACTGTAATGAGGAACCTGAGCAAGATGTGGGACATGTGTCTGTAATGGCTACTCAAGGTGACCTTGTCTCTGATGACGTAAAAAAAGATGGTGGAATTATGGGAGGAGACTTGAGAACTGATGTAGGAGGGAACATGGGAGGAGACTTCAGAACTGATGCAGAAAACGTACGAGAGACGGATGTTCAAAGGCCACCAAAAATAGAAGACAATTCAGAGGCCCAACTCCAAATCAAAGTTAGGAAAAATTTGCTAAAATTATGCAAAATCATTCCTGCATATGATAACAAAATCCATGTGTGCAGAAATTCTGAAATTTTTGAAAGCTTTATTGATAAGCTTGATTTAAGTAATGACGAGAAAAATCAATTATTTAAATTGTGGCTTCCTGCAACCTTTTCCAGACGCTTAACATTAAAGTTGACTTGTGATAACTTACATGGAGATCTAGATGATAAAGACAGATTGAAAATTCTGATTTTCTGTGCATTAAATAAAAATTGTCCAGATATTGATATTCTTCAAAAATTAAGGATTGGTCGGAAAGAATGTACTTTTACATTCATGTCCATATTTGAAAGGTTGTACAAAACTCTAATTACCAATGTCAAAACACAATCAATGATAAAGTATTTTGTGGACAAATTTGGATTCCTAAATTCTGTATCTCGTGTTATTGCGTCACAAAAAGATACTTTATTTGAATGTGCGCAATTCCTTGATTTTGCTAGAAAACATGAGAATCGTGAAAGTAAAATAAATCAGACAGGTAGAGTAAGTGTTACACTCGGTCCCAGCGCTGGCTCTGCACTCCGTCCTGGTCACTCACCTGTTCCTCTAGCTGTCCCTCTGCAGCAGTCTGTGCGCGGGCTGGGGTCTCCTGTCCCATCTGCTCCTAGGCGTCCTGTGTCCTCCTTCACTTCCTGGCACGCTGCTGGCAGGCCTCCAGATAGTCTGCTTAGGACGCGAGGCCGCGCCCACCGTCTCTCTTAAAGGGGCAGCGTGCATTTTTTGAAATAGCTAATTAACCAATGGCTGCGCACTCAGTACTATATCTGGTCACTCCACCATTAGGGGAGTGCCGGAGCAACGTGTTCTATCATTGCTACATCCGGTTCTGTTCCTGATCTGTCTGCGCTGCGTCTGCAGTCTCTGTGCTTCGCTGATACTGTTTGTCTCCTCAGATCATTGCTAACCCGTATCTGGCTAACCTGGACAATCTCGGCTATTACTGGCGCAAGTGTCATCCCGTTGCGCCATCAGCCATCCGTACCCGTGGACCGTGACAAGGTCACTGGAGCCAGCCTACTACCATCCGTTCTGGACCAGGACCTTACCCTTCTCCGTCAAGAACCCTCCACGGACTCTGTAAATACCTGTTACCCTTTTGGTCCCTCTGGGACAGCTGCCACGTGTCCGGGGTCTAACTGGAGGTAGCACCTGTGTCCTCCGGGTATTCCATTCTGGTCCTGTTCGAGGGGCCTTACTACGGGTACCCGGGGCTCACTAGTTACGCCCCCTTCGGAGCCCCCCGGACCGCGGTCTCGAGGTTCCACATTAAAAAATAAAAATGAATGTGAACTTCACCACCTCTGCCTCCGCTTCCATTCGTTACAGATTGCTCCGGCCATGGAACCCGCTGGATCCCAGAGATCTCCGACCACGGATCTGTGCCAGGAGGTGACCCGTTTGGGAGTTCAACAGGACAAGATCACGACTTATCTACGCAGCTTGTCTACCCGCATGGATTCCTTAGGGTCCTCGTCTGCACCTGACTCTTCTATCAATAATCAGGTACCAGTTCCCATGGCAAGTCAAGGTCCCCGTCTGGCGGCTCCTACCCGTTTCCAGGGTGACCCTACTCTGTGTCGGGGTTTCCTCAATCAGTGCACTCTACACTTCGAAATCTTGGGGCATATGTTTGCTTCTGACCGAGCCAAGGTGGGCTTCATCATGTCACACCTGGGAGGAGAGGCCCTCGCCTGGCTAAACCCGCTATGGGAGAGAGGGGATCCGCTGGTTAACGATCTTCAATCTTTCCTACAGGCTTTTCGCAGGACTTTCGATGAACCTGGTCGCACCACTTCGACTGCCTCACCTCTGCTCCGCCTGCACCAAGATACTCTCACGGTAGCTCAGTATGCTGTTAAATTCCGCACCCTCTCGTCTGAATTATCGTGGAACAATGAGGCCCTGGTTGCTAACTTCTGGGAAGGCCTATCCGGAAGAATCAAGGATGAACTGGCGGGACGGGACAGACCTACCCTCTTGGAAGAGCTAATATCCTTGGCAACCCGAATTGACCTGCGTTTTCAGGAGCGCTCCATGGAGATCAAGCGGGACAAAAGGTCCTATCACCTGGACTCTAGTTTGTACAAAACAGGTACTTCGCCCTCCGCCTCCGAGGCCATGGAGGTGGACCATGTAAGTTTGGCCACCCGCCGCCGGGAGGCACGTCGCAAGGAGGGAAGTTGTTACTACTGCGGTAGTTCTGAACATTTGATCCATTTCTGTCCTAAAAAGTCGGGAAACTCCAGTGCCTAGGTCCGGTAGGAGGGGCCAACCTAGGTAGAGAACTGTCCTCTCCCTCTTTACACATCTCAGTCTCCGTGTCCTATGGAGCAATAAAATTCTCCGAACATTGTCTACTGGATTCTGGAGCTGCAGGGAACTTCATCCAGCAGGCGGTTGTGGATCATTACCGCTTACCAGTCCAGCGTCTTCCTGATCCGTTACAGGTGTCCGCCATGGATGGCAAACCGTTGACCGAGCCCGTCCAGTTTCAAACCGAGTTGGTGGAACTCCGGGTAGGTCTAATGCATACTGAACGAATGCGATTTTATGTATATCCCGGTTTATCCCATCCCATGCTTTTAGGTTTACCTTGGCTCCAGATGCATGAACCAGTCCTTAATTGGAAAACTGGAGAAGTTCTGCATTGGGGAGATACCTGCATGAATCGTTGCTTAACCCGGATTCAACCTGTTTCGCCTCCAGTCCAGCCTGATACCCTGCCAGGGTTGCCTTCCATCTATTGGTCCTTCTCTGACGTCTTTGGGAAAAAGGAGGCTGAGAGACTACCTCCACACAGGTCGTATGACTGTCAGATAGAGCTTCTTCCTGGAGCATCTCCTCCTTGCGGGAGAGTTTATCCCCTTTCACAGGCAGAGACTCAGGCCATGTCGGACTACATCCAAGAGAATCTGGCTAGAGGATTTATCCGAAAGTCATCGTCACCGGCAGGAGCTGGATTCTTCTTTGTGAAGAAAAGGATGGATCCTTGCGGCCCTGCATTGACTATCGGGGTCTAAATCAAATCACGGTAAAAAACAGGTATCCATTACCTCTTATTTCAGAGCTGTTTGATCGTCTCCGAGGGGCCAAGATCTTCACCAAATTGGACCTCAGAGGGGCCTACAACCTGATCCGAGTCAGAGAGGGGGACGAATGGAAAACAGCCTTCGACACCCGTGACGGCCACTATGAATACCTGGTAATGCCATTCGGCCTAAGCAATGCACCTGCGGTTTTTCAGGAATTTGTTAATGACATTTTCAGGGACTTGCTCTATACTTGTGTCGTGGTTTACCTGGACGATATTTTGATTTTTTTCTGCTGACTTGACGTCACAACCGGAGGCAAGTACGCCTGGTCTTACAAAGACTGAGAGAGAACAGGCTATATGCCAAATATGAGAAATGCCTCTTTGAGCAGTCTTCTTTGCCTTTCCTTGGGTACATTGTATCTTCCACAGGATTAAAGATGGATCCGGAGAAGTTGTCTGCAGTTCTCAACTGGCCTCGTCCGTCTGGGCTAAAAGCCATACAAAGGTTCCTCGGGTTCGCCAATTACTACCGGCAATTTATTCCACACTTTTCCACCCGAGTGGCTCCAATCACAGCCTTAACCCGGAAAGGTGTAAACTCTAAGGAATGGTCCTCCGAGGCAGAAGAGGCCTTTGTTTCTCTCAAAAAAGCCTTCGCTTCCGCACCCGTTCTCCATCGTCCTAATTCAAGTGAGCAATTTTTTCTTGAGGTTGACGCTTCTTCCATAGGTGCAGGAGCAGTTCTGACCCAGAAGTCGTCTACCGGGCGGATGATCTCGTGTGGTTTTTTTTCCAAGGTTTTTTCTCCTGCAGAAAGGAACTACTCTGTCGGTGATCGCGAACTGTTGGCCATCAAATTGGCTCTGCAAGAATGGAGACATCTTCTTGAAGGAGCTCATCACCAGGTAATCATATTCACCGACCATAAAAACCTTGCCTATCTCCAATCTGCTTTAAGACTGAATCCCCGTCAGGCCCGTTGGGCATTATTTTTTGCCCGTTTCAATTTTGTACTTCATTTCCGTCCAGCTGACAAGAACATCAAGGCAGACACACTCTCTAGAGCCTTCTTGCCTCCTGAACTGGAGGAAGAACCTCAGCACATTATTGAACCTTCTAAGTTAGTCTCTGTTGCCTCCACTGATCTGGCCAGGCTTCCTCCTGGGAAGACTTTCGTGTCCGCTTCTGATCGTAGTCGTGTTCTGCGCTGGGGTCATTCTTCTAAATTGGCTGGCCATGCTGGTCAGAGAAAGACGCAGCAACTCATCTCCCGTTATTACTGGTGGCCTACCATGGGCAAGGATATCCAGGAGTTCGTCGCAGCTTGTCCTTCATGTGCCCGTAACAAAACTGTTAAACATCTACCAGCCGGCAGGCTTCTGCCTCTTCCGATTCCGTCCGCTCCCTGGCAGCACATTGCGATGGATTTCATCACAGATCTTCCCATTTCTTCTGGCTGCTCAGTGGTATGGGTTGTGGTGGACCGCTTCTCTAAAATGGCCCACTTTGTTCCGCTATCTGGCCTCCCGTCTGCTCCAGAACTGGCCGCTCACTTCATTCAGCACATCTTCCGTCTACATGGATTTCCTCTCCACATCGTGTCCGACAGGGGCGTCCAGTTCACCTCTAAGTTCTGGAGAGGACTCTGTAAAATGGTAAAAATTTAACTAGATTTTTCTTCTGCATATCATCCCCAGTCTAATGGGCAAGTGGAGAGGATCAATCAAATCCTGGCTGGATACCTGCGTCACTTCGTCAACGCTCATCATAATGACTGGGTAAAATTACTGCCCTGGGCGGAATTCTCCTACAACAACCAAGTAAGTGAATCTTCTGGAAAGTCTCCCTTTCAGATTGTGTTTGGACTGCAACCCGGAATTCCTCTTCCTGTCTCGGGATTGTCTGATGTTCCGGCAGTCGATACCTTGTCTAAGAATTTCTCGGACATTTGGAGAGAGACCAGGTCGGCTTTGGAGAAAGCTTCTCAACGTATGAAAACGCATGCGGACAAAAGACGTTTGGAGGCTCCCATCTTTCGTCCAGGAGACAAGGTATGGCTCTCCTCCAAGTACATCCGTCTAAAGTTACCATCGTACAAATTGGGTCCCCGTTTCATTGGTCCCTTTGAAGTCTTGAGACAAATCAACCCGGTCTCTTATAAACTGAAATTGCCTAATTCTCTACGAGTACCTAACTCCTTTCATGTTTCCCTCCTCAAACCAGTAGTGTTGAGCTCCTTCTTTAAGGACCCGGGTACCACTCCTGATCCGATCTCTGAGGATGATGTTTTTGAGGTAAAACATATCTTGGCCTCTAAGAGAGTAAGAGGTAGGATCTATTACCTGGTGGACTGGAAAGGTTTTGGTCCTGAGGAGAGATCTTGGGAGCCTAAAGAGAACATCCAGGCTCCTCTTCTTCTTAAAAGATTTCACGCAGGCTTGAAAAAGAAGGGGAGTAAAGAGGGGGATACTGTTACACTCGGTCCCAGCGCTGGCTCTGCACTCCGTCCTGGTCACTCACCTGTTCCTCTAGCTGTCCCTCTGCAGCAGTCTGCGCGCGGGCTGGGGTCTCCTGTCCCATCTGCTCCTAGGCGTCCTGTGTCCTCCTCCACTTCCTGGCACGCTGCTGGCAGGCCTCCAGATAGTCTGCTTAGGACGCGAGGCCGCGCCCACCGTCTCTCTTAAAGGGGCAGCGTGCATTTTTTGAAATAGCTAATTAACCAATGGCTGCGCACTCAGTACTATATCTGGTCACTCCACCATTAGGGGAGTGCCGGAGCAACGTGTTCTATCATTGCTACATCCGGTTCTGTTCCTGATCTGTCTGCGCTGCGTCTGCAGTCTCTGTGCTTCGCTGATACTGTTTGTCTCCTCAGATCATTGCTAACCTGTATCTGGCTAACCTGGACAATCTCGGCTATTACTGGCACAAGTGTCATCCCGTTCCGCCATCAGCCATCCGTACCCGTGGACCGTGACAAGGTCACTGGAGCCAGCCTACTACCATCCGTTCTGGACCAGGACCTTACCCTTCTCCGTCAAGAACCCTCCACGGACTCTGTAAATACCTGTTACCCTTTTGGTCCCTCTGGGACAGCTGCCACGTGTCCGTGGTCTAACTGGAGGTAGCACCTGTGTCCTCCGGGTATTCCATTCTGGTCCTGTTCGAGGGGCCTTACTACGGGTACCCGGGGCTCACTAGTTACGCCCCCTTCGGAGCCCCCCGGACCGCGGTCTCGAGGTTCCACATTAAAAAATAAAAATGAATGTGAACTTCACCACCTCTGCCTCCGCTTCCATTCGTTACAGTAAGATCTTTTCAAAAGCCAGTGTCAAAATCTCCTAAACTGAGTCATCCCCGTAATCAAATCTATGACATACGGAGAAAATTACATATTTGTTATAAACCCTATAAAAAAATCCAAGAGTCCGCTTTGCAGAAAGAGTTAATAATTCAAAGTTCAGACCGCTCTGTAAAGAGACAAATGGCGGACATTGAAAGACAGGAACAGATGATTCTTCAGAGACACATAGCTGAGTCTTCAGTTTACAGCTCATTATCGGAGCTGCTCAAACAATCATTAAAAAAAGGAATGATAAACAGAGCTTTTCAGAACATCTTTGACAAAGAAATAAGATTTGGTTTAGGAATTGACTGAAAATGAAATTATATGTTGTGTAAAAGTGATATACAATATATTATTCAGTTATTTGTAAGAATTACATTAAAGCCAATACATATATGTATAAGACATTGCAATTGTTTTGTTTTTGTATATGATATTAACCTTATCTCTTATTTATCCTTAGAATTTTCACTTCAAAGTAGGATTTAATCGGGAAAAATTCTCTTACATGGATTTATTCCTTTATTTACACAGGAATTTGTATTAACTGCATGTTTTTATATATTTAACACTTAAAAGGAAATAATATATAACTAACTAAATCTAAATTTAGTTTTTGTGTGTTGCTAACATTTTGAAGTTATTGTGTATTTGGGGAATATTCAAAGAAATATTAAAATATTAAATTTAGTAGTTTACAATGCGCATTGATAATTAGGATACAATTATTTGGGTTAATATTACATGTATTCCTACCTTTTTTGTATGAGGAATCTGTGGTGTAAACTTATCCGTGTCACAGTCTGAATGACAGATGACAGATGCGTGTATGAGCAGCTGCTAAGAGAAAATGTACGTGTGATGTATGAAAGAAGTATCACAATTCATGGTATGCTAAGAGAAAACCAAAACCTTGTTTTTAAGAGAAATAATACAAATCAGTTCAATTATTAGAATATTAAGATACATAATGAATATTATCTACTCAACATATATTCCTTTAGTAATTATTATTTTAGTTAATAGTAGATAAGTGGAATCACACATCAATATGGTTTATAAAGAAAATCTACATTTAGATTATTATTTTTTTCCTTTTTTCCCAAAGGATAATTTTATGATATTCAATGTTATTTTTATTTTTAATGGTTACATAGATGGTACACATCTTCAGACAAATAGATGGTATAAAGCTAAAATAGAAGTTACATAAATAATTTATAAAACAATTATTTTTTTCATTTTGGTTTTGATAAATCAATTATTTCACAAAATAATATTATTTGATATTAAGGGGGAAATGTGTTTTTGATTTTGAATACATCATCACATTTCATCAATACCTCTTCTTCACACATTTTAAAGACTACAATGGTATAACTACTAGAGATAATAACATTAAGTATTATAAAGAGTCATTTCTTTACACTAAGAAGGGGATTACATGCAAAGTTGCATAATATGAATATTTTGGTAACACAAGGTCATGACAAATATGAAATCGTCCAGATAATGGAAATATTAAGGGTATGTGTTACTGAAAACATAACTACTCAGCATTTGTCATAAACATATAAAGGCCTTATTTTTATTTTTATTCTTATTTTTATTCTTATTTTCATTTTTATTCTTATTTTTCATTTTTTAATTTTTATTCTTCCTTTATCTCTATTTTTGATTCTTAATTTTTATTTTTTATCTCAATCAAGAAAGAAACATCAATATTCAATAAAGTAATGTCTAGTATGAGAATATTGCTTCATTAAATATAGTGAAGATATCGGTTCATTAAAAGAAAATGTTCTAATTCTGAGTAAATACAATAATTCTTTCATTCATTCATTCACTCATATTCACATTTTGGTTCATGGCTATACATTCTTACCTATTATTGGTCTAATAAATATATTCCATTAATAAAGTTTTAGTAATAAAGATGTGAATACTTTTCCATCCAATTATGACAAGAGCATTCTTAAGGTGATACCTTTATTGGCTAACCAGAAAATTATATGTTCGCTAGCTTTCAGAGCGCAGAGGCTCCTTCTTCAGGCAAGATTAAATGTAATCTTGCCTGAAGAAGGAGCCTCTGCGCTCTGAAAGCTAGCGAACATATAATTTTCTGGTTAGCCAATAAAGGTATCACCTTAAGAATGCTCTTGTCATAATTGGATGGAAAAGTATTCACATCGATTTTTCTGGCTAACACGGTACCACAATATAATTTATTATTGTACACCAGTAATAAAGATGGAAACACTTGTTACATGAAAAACACACTGACACCTATGGGTTGAAAAGGTAATTACACCAATGACACAAAAATGTTCTATCTCATGAAGAATATGGTTAATAATGCATTATCATTTATTATTGTTTTACTACACAAACATGAATTCCATATTACTATTCTGATAATAATTCTATGGATATTACTGATTGCTATGGTACGCTGTGATATTATAGGTTAGGAAAATTACCAGATTTGGTATAGAATATGGAATGAAGACTTCAAGCAAGATATTGGAATTATGTTAATAAAGACTTTTCATATTTCTAAATTCAAGTAAGTTTTAAAAGTTACAAGAAGAAAAAGCCGAAGTTCCAGAAGGTAAAAAGGCTATATGATGTCTGAGTAATAATAGACTGTGTCAATTACAATTCATTTCATCACTGACAGCCATGATTGCAGTATTCATCACTGACAACAACTGCAGTATCCATCACTGACAGCCACGATCGCAGTATCCACCACTGACAGCCACGATCGCAGTATCTAACCTGACAATCACGACTGCAGAGGACGATGATCCTATGATGCTGATATGAACTGTGTTATTACCAGGGCCGGATTACTAATAAGGCCAATTAGGCCATGGCCTATGGGCCCCTGAGCCTCTGGGGGCCCATAGGCCCCCACTGTCTGCCGGCGTTCGTGGGGCACACATACACACGCAGGCTGTGAGGCCCCGGTTCTCCTCCTCCTCTTCCCCGGGGTCTCCGCCTCCTCCCAGTCCCTCCTCCTCGGCTGCCCTGGTTCTTCCTGTGCTCGCAGTCTCTGCAGTGTCGGTCATGGAGGAGCCGCGGCCGCCGAGTGTCGGGTCCTCTCCATCCAGAGTCACGTGGTCCGGGGATATGTGGGCAACAAGGCGGCCTCCTTCCCGCTGCAGGTACCGGAGACCTTAGGGGACGACGTGGGGGTGACAGGAGCGACAATGGGGTGTATGTGACAGGAGCGACGTGGGGGTGTATGTGACAGGAGCGACGTGGAGGTGTATGTGACAGGAGCGACGTGGGGATGTATGTGACAGGAGCGACGTGGGGGTTTATGTGACAGGAGCGACGTGGGGGTGTATGTGACAGGAGCGACGTGTGGATGTATGTGACAGGAGCGACGTGGGGATGTATGTGACAGGAGCGACGTGGGGTGTATGTGACAAGCGACGTGGAGGTGTATGTGACAGGAGCGACATGGGGGTGTATGTGACAGGAGCGACGTGGGGGTGTATGTGACAGGAGCGACGTGGGGATGTATGTGACAGGAGCGACGTGGGGGTGTATGTGACAGGAGCGACGTGGGGGTGTATGTGACAGGAGCGACGTGTGGATGTATGTGACAGGAGCGACGTGGGGGTGTATGTGACAAGCAACGTGGAGGTGTATGTGACAGGAGCGACGTGGGGGTGTATGTGACAAGCGACGTGGAGGTGCATGTGACAGGAGCGACGTGGGGATGTATGTGACAGGAGCGACGTGGGGATGTATGTGACAGGAGCGACGTGGGGGTGTATGTGACAGGAGCGACGTGTGGATGTATGTGACAGGAGCGACGTGGGGATGTATGTGACAGGAGCGACGTGGGGGTGTATGTGACAGGAGCGACGTGGGGATGTATGTGACAGGAGCGACGTGGGGATGTATGTGACAGGAGCGACGTGGGGGTGTATGTGACAGGAGCGACGTGAGGATGTATGTGACAGGAGCGACGTGGGGGTGTATGTGACAGGAGCGACGTGGGGGTGTATGTGACAGGAGCGACGTGTGGATGTATGTGACAGGAGCGACGTGGGGATGTATGTGACAGGAGCGACGTGTGGATGTATGTGACAGGAGCGACGTGGGGATGTATGTGACAGGAGCGACGTGGGGGTGTATGTGACAGGAGCGACGTGGGGATGTATGTGACAGGAGCGACGTGGGGATGTATGTGACAGGAGCGACGTGGGGGTGTATGTGACAGGAGCGACGTGAGGATGTATGTGACAGGAGCGACGTGGGGGTGTATGTGACAGGAGCGACGTGGGGGTGTATGTGACAGGAGCGACGTGTGGATGTATGTGACAGGAGCGACGTGGGGATGTATGTGACAGGAGCGACGTGTGGATGTATGTGACAGGAGCGACGTGGGGATGTATGTGACAGGAGCGACGTGGGGGTGTATGTGACAAGCGACGTGGAGGTGTAAGTGACAGGAGTGACGTGGGGTGTATGTGACAAGCGACGTGGAGGTGTATGTGACAGGAGCGATGTGGGGATGTATGTGACAGGAGAGACGTGGGATGTATGTGACAGGAGCGACGTGGGGATGTATGTGACAGGAGCAACAATGGGGGTGACAGGAGCGACGTGGGGATGTATGTGACAGGAGTGACGTGGAGGTGTACAGTTAGTTCCATATATATTTGGACAGAGACAACATTTATTTAATTTTGGCTCTAGACATTACCACAATGAATTTTAAGCAAAACAATTCAGATGCAGTTGAAGTTCAGACTTTCAGCTTTCATTTGAGGGTATCCACATTACAATTGGATGAAGGGTTTAGGAGTTTCAGCTCCTTAACATGTGCCACTCTGTTTTTAAAGGGGCCAAAAGTAATTGGACAGATTAAATAATTGTAAATAAAATGATCATTTCTAGTACTTGGTTGAAAACCCTTTGTTAGCAATGACTGCCTGAAGTCTTGAACTCATGGACATCACCAGACGCTGTGTTTCCTCCTTTTTGATGCTCTGCCAGGCCTTCACCGCGGTGGTTTTCAGTTGTTGTTTGTTTGTGGGCCTTTCTGTCTGAAGTTTAGTCTTTAACAAGTGAAATGCATGCTCAATTGGATTGAGATCAGGTGAATGACCTGGTCATTCAAGAATATTCCACTTCTTAGCTTTAATAAACTCCTTGGTTGCTTTGGCTTTATGTTTTGGGTCATTGTCCATCTGTAGTATGAAACGACGACCAATCAGTTTGGCTGCATTTGGCTGGATCTGAGCACACAGTATGGCTCTGAATACCTCAGAATTCATTTGGCTGCTTCTGTCCTGTGTCACATCATCAATAAACACTAGTGACCCAGTGCCACCGGCAGCCATGCATGTCCAAGCCATCACACTGCCTCCGCCATGTTTTACAGATGATGTGGTATGCTTTGGATCATGAGCTGTACCACGCCTTCGCCATACTTTTCTCTTTCCATCATACTGGTAGAAGTTGATCTTGGTTTCATCTGTCCAAAGAATGTTCTTCCAGAACTGTGCTGGCTTTTTTAGATGTTTTTTTAGCAAAGTCCAGCCTAGCCTTTTTATTCTTGATGCTTATGAGTGACTTGCACCATGCAGTGAACCCTCTGTATTTACTTTAATGCAGTCTCCTCTTTATGGTAAATTTGGATATTGCTACGCCTACCTCCTGGAGAGTGTTGTTCACTTGGTTGGCTGTTGTGAAGGGATTTCTCTTCACCATGGAGAGTATTCTGCGATCATCCACCACTGTTGACTTCCATGGGCGCCCAAGTCTTTTTGCATTGATGAGTTCACCAGTGCTTTCTTTCTTTCTCAGGATGTACCAAACTGTAGATTTTGCCACTCCTAATGTTGTAGCAATTTCTCAGATGGGTTTTTCTGTTTCTGCAGCTTAAGGATGGCTTGTTTCACCTGCATGGAGAGCTCCTTTGACCGCATGTTTCCTTCACAGCAAAACCTTCCAAATGCAAACACCATACCTCAAATCAACTCCAGCCCTTTTATCTGCTTAATTGGGAATGACATAAAGAAGGGATTGCCCACACCTGTCCATGAAATAGCCTTGGAGTCAATTGTCCAATTACTTTTGGTCCCTTTAAAAACAGGGTGGCACATGTTAAGGAGCTGAAACTCCTAAACACTTCATCCAATTTTAATGTGGATACCCTCAAATGAAAGCTGAAAGTCTGAACTTCAACTGCATCTGAATTGTTTTATTTAAAATTCACTGTGGTAATGTCTAGAACCAAAATTAAATAAATGCTGTCTCTGTCCAAATATATATGGACCTAACTGTATGTGACAAGCGACGTGGAGGTGTATGTGACAGGAGGAACAATGGTGGTGACAGGAGCGACGTGGGATGTATGTGACAGGAGCGACGTGGGGGTGTATGTGACAGGAGCGACGTGGGGGTGTATGTGACAGGAGCGACGTGGGGATGTATGTGACAGGAGCGACGTGGGGGTGTATGTGACAGGAGCGACGTGGGGGTATATGTGACAGGAGCGACGTGGGGATGTATGTGACAGGAGCGACGTGGGGTGTATGTGAGCGACGTGGGGGTGTATGTGACAGGAGCGACGTGGGGGTGTATGTGACAGGAGCGACGTGTGGATGTATGTGACAGGAGCGACGTGGGGGTGTATGTGACAAGCGACATGGAGGTGTATGTGACAGGAGCGACGTGGGGGTGTATGTGACAAGCGACGTGGAGGTGTATGTGACAGGAGCGATGTGGGGATGTATGTGACAGGAGCGACGTGGGGATGTATGTGACAGGAGCGACGTGGGGGTGTATGTGACAGGAGCGACGTGGGGTGTATGTGACAGGAGGGACGTGGGGGTGTATGTGACAGGAGCAACGTGTGGATGTATGTGACAGGAGCGACGTGGGGATGTATGTGACAGGAGCGACGTGTGGATGTATGTGACAGGAGCGACGTGGGGATGTATATGACAGGAGCGACGTGGGGGTGTATGTGACAAGCGACGTGGAGGTGTAAGTGACAGGAGCAACGTGGGGGTGTATGTGACAAGCGATGTGGAGGTGTATGTGACAGGAGCGATGTGGGGATGTATGTGACAGGAGCGACGTGGGGATGTATGTGACAGGAGCGACGTGGGGATGTATGTGACAGGAGCAACAATGGGGGTGACAGGAGCGACGTGGGGATGTATGTGACAGGAGCGACGTGGGGGTGTATGTGACAGGAGCGACGTGGGGGTGTATGTGACAGGAGCGACGTGTGGATGTATGTGACAGGAGCGACGTGGGGATGTATGTGACAGGAGCGACGTGTGGATGTATGTGACAGGAGCGACGTGGGGATGTATGTGACAGGAGCGACGTGGGGGTGTATGTGACAAGCGACGTGGAGGTGTAAGTGACAGGAGCGACGTGGGGGTGTATGTGACAAGCGACGTGGAGGTGTATGTGACAGGAGCGATGTGGGGATGTATGTGACAGGAGCGACGTGGGGATGTATGTGACAGGAGCGACGTGGGGATGTATGTGACAGGAGCAACAATCGGGGTGACAGGAGCGACGTGGGGATGTATGTGACAGGAGTGACGTGGAGGTGTATGTGACAAGCGACGTGGAGGTGTATGTGACAGGAGCAACAATGGGGGTGACAGGAGCGACGTGGGGATGTATGTGACAGAAGCGACGTGGGGGTGTATGTGACAGGAGCGACGTGGGGGTGTATGTGACAGGAGCGATGTGGGGATGTATGTGACAGGAGCGACGTGGGGGTGTATGTGACAGGAGCGACGTGGGGATGTATGTGACAGGAGCGACGTGGGGATGTATGTGACAGGAGAGACGTGGGGATGTATGTGACAGGAGCGACGTGGGGATGTATGTGACAGGAGCGACGTTGGGATGTATGTGACAGGAGCGACGTGGGGATGTATGTGACAGGAGCGACGTGGGGGTGTATGTGACAAGCGACGTGGAGGTGTATGTGACAGGAGCGACGTGGGGATGTATGTGACAGGAACGACGTGGGGGTGTATGTGACAGGAGCGACGTGGGGGTGTATGTGACAGGAGCGACGTGTGGATGTATGTGACAGGAGCGACGTGGGGGTGTATGTGACAGGAGCGACGTGGGGGTGTATGTGACAGGAGCGACGTGGGGATGTATGTGACAGGAGCGACGTGGAGGTGTATGTGACAGGAGCAGAGGAGCCGAGCGTGTGCTGGCTGCGCAGCGTTGTGAGAGAGTGAGCAGAGGGCAAGGCTGAGGCACGCTGCTGCCGGGAGCTGGCTGACTGACTGACCGGACTTGAGAGAGAGCAGACTCTGCAGAGGAGCACAGACGCACAGTGTACACAGCCAGCCAGGCAGGCAGCACTGTCTGGAACAGCCAGGACCCAGGAGCAGGACTGCTGCAGGACTCAGGACAGGAGGGGTTGGAGAGGTGTACAGTATATTCATAATGATGGCAAGCAGAGGTGTATTCATAATGATGATTTTTCTTGGACACAGCATTATAAAGTTTATGTGAGGGCACAGTCAGTAGTAGCGCTAGTTTCAGTTGATTAAGTGGTTGGTGCTATTTTTTTCCCAAGGAGCCAGAGATGTCTGGGCATCAGACTCCGCAAGAAGAAGTATCTGATGATGAAGTATTGAATTTGAAGGTCCCAGACCCGAATCAGAAGGAAATTGACAATTCCAGAGAGCGCCAGCTGTAAGTTAGTGAAACTTAGAAATAAAAACGCATTGTTTCACAGAGAAGTTAGCTTATTTCCTAAAGATGAGCTTAAATTTTGTTGTTTAAATGTAAAAAAACAGTTGTTTGTTGCCTGTCGCCTGTTATCACTCACATTAGTACTGCAGCTGACTCCGGCGCTCACGTACTGTAGTATTGTCCACAGTCCCCCGCTGCTGGCTGGCACCTGCTCAGTCTACCTGAGGCCGGTGACTGCATGTGTAGTCACCAAACATGGTGCTGGAGGCTCTTAGTACCAATCAGAAGCTTCTTGTTGCTGGGCAGATTTGCAAGGCAAAAAAAGCTTGATTGGTGGTGAGAACCTCTGGCGCCATGTTTAGTGGATGGAGTGAGTGCTGGCTGGGACTCGGGAGCATGGTGTAATGCAAGAGATTTCAAAGTTTAGGAATGCTAGACAGCTGCAAGACTTAGGTGAATGCTAACAGTTGTCTGGAGTGAGTTTTTGAAATGAAGAACAAAAATGTTTAACTCCTCTTTAAAGACTAAATTCCTTTTGAACACAAGCTGCAGTTACCCAACAGAAGAGCACTGTCTACGCTGTTAAACAGTGATCTGTCCAAAATCATTAAAGTGAGAACTGCCAGTAGTCACTTTTCACTGTTGTAGTATAGGGGCCATCCCACATGCCCTCTGCTGACACTCTTACCTGTATTGGTGCCTCCGCCACTCCTTAAGGGCTCCCGCTAGTTCTGGTGCACTGTATTACAATTAGCCCGATGGGTCGAGCCACGTCATCCAGCGTTTATCAGCACCACTCGATATACTGCCCTTCCACCCACTTCTTCAGCTAGTTATTCCGCCCATTACTGCTGCAATGAGAAGTGGGCCAAATAATTCGCTGCAGAAGGGCTGTATATCGAGCGGGCCTGATGAGCGCTGGATGACACGGCTAGACCCGTTGGGCAAATTATAATACAGCGCACCAGAACTAACGGGAGCCCATACGTAGCGTTGGAGGCATTGGTACAGGTAAGAGTGTCAGCGTGGGTGGGGCGGGCCCAACACTACAGACTGCAGCCTCTGCCCCTGGCATGGCTGCAGTGGAACTAAAGTTCCAGCTGTCATTGCAACCTTCATGCGCAGATTGACCAGCTCTCTAGAGCCTGCCATCCCCCTGTGCATGCTGCTGATGTAATTTGACATCAACATTCATGTGTACTGAAAATCCTTGCGCTCGTCAGCACAAGGGCTATCACTGCGCATATAACAAAAGGGGGTATACAGCTCACCAATGCCGATCCAGAAAATGTGTCTCTGGAGCCCAGTGCAGGCAGGATCCACGCTGATCCATGCAGCGTTGCTTGCTTAAAGTGTATGGGACATTTTTTTTTTAAACTGCCCATACCCTCCTCCGCTGCCACACTCACCCCCTGCATCGGGTCCGGCTGATCTCTGCTGCTCCGGTACAGAGATGCACCCGCCCGTGGTCCCGGCCGTGACTTCCTGGTCATGTGTGCCGCAGCGCTAGCGGCTCCATTGAAATCAATGGGGCGGGAGCGCGCCCCATTGATTTCAATGGAGCCGCGTGCGCTGCGGCACACGTGACCAGGAAGTCACGGCCGGGACCACGGGCGGCTGTATCTCTGCAGCGGAGATCAGCCGTACTCGATGCAGGGGGGTGAGTTTGGCAGCAGAGGAGGGTATGGGCAGTTTAAAAAAAAATGTCCCATACACACACTTTAAGAGTGAAGAAAGAGAAGGTAGATCCGCAGCACTTGGATGCTAAAACTTGTACTTTATTAACGAATAATATTAAAAAGATGCTTAAAAGAGCAGGTGGAGTGGTGGGTCCACCAGTACAAAATTACGCTTTTCACCTTTGTGGCTTCCTCTGATTTCGACTCGTCAGTAGCATGCTGGGATGGCAGGCTCTAGAGAGCTGGTTGATGTGCGCATGATTAACTGGCCTCCAAGAACTTCTGTGGGACCTATCCTGGGATGGCACTATAGTGCAGGGTAAGAAATTTGTAAGGCATTAGCATAACAAAGTTTCGTACCCAGTGGTTGCCCAACATGTAAACAGAGTTTCATATGCTGGGAGTCTGGGACTACCCATTTAAACTACTGAAATTAGTGATAAACCACCAGAAACCCCAGCGCAACAAAGCGTTTGCTGTTACCCTTTTTCTAGACCCAAACCGTCAGCATCTGGAAAGAAGTACCACAGTGGTGCAGAAAAACGTAAAAATCAGCAAAAGAGAGCAAAGAATCTTGCTGAACAAATAAAAACGACACACAGTCTTTTTGATCTAGGCTTTACTGTTAAATCAGCAGCGGATCAACTTGAAGCCTCTTCAAGTACATCTGTTTGCAAAGTGATAGCAACAGAACTCCCCCTTCCACAGATTGATGAAGATGAGGTTATGGTTGAATTAAGTGCAGCTGAAACTGAGCCAGATGTCCAGATACTTTGCCAAAACAGAAATATTCTGGGACCAGAATATCAAAACGATATTGGATTATGGCGAAACATCACCAATGAAGTGCAGGATTTTTGGTGTAAGACAGATCCTATGGAATGTCAACATTTTGATGGTGATTTTTCAGCTTCTAGCAGGGAGTATGAAGATCATAAGAGAAGGTTTAGCAATTCCTTGATCTTTCGGAAGCATTTGAATGGCGAACAAATTAAAAGAGAATGGCTTATGTACTCTCCATCCACAGGAAATGTGTACTGTTTTCCATGTGTCCTATTTGGTGAAACACAGAAAGGCAGAACGCAATTTGTAGATGGATTTTCAGATTGGAAGAATGCCCACCATCGTATGAAATTGCATGAGGACAGTGCAGCTCATCGGGCACGTGTACAGACACTGATCAGTAGACGACGCATACATGGTCGAATTGACAGGTCTCTGGAAATTAACTTAAACAAAGAAAGAGAATATTGGATCAAAATTTTGCAAAGAGTAGTGTCAGTGATTACATTTCTCTCCTCACGTGGATTAGCTTTTCGTGGCGATACAGAATTATTGGGTTGTCAACATAATGGCAACTACTTGGGGATTTTAGAGTTAATCGCGGAGTATGACCCCTTTCTAAGTGCTCATCTAGCTAAATATGGCAATGAAGGCAGAGGAAAACCTTCCTATTTGTCTTCCACTATTTGTGAAGAGGTAATAGAAATAATGGGGAACAAAGTTCTCAAAGTTATTGTTAAACAAATAGAGGAAGCAAAGTACTTTTCTCTGAGTGTTGACTCTACTCCAGACATATCTCACATGGACCAACTTACTGTAGTAGTTAGATATGTTACAGTGCCAGATGGAGAAGTAGTAGAACGTTTTCTTGCATTTATCCCCATAACAAGTCACACTGGAGAAGCACTTGCCACCACTGTCTTGACTTTCTTAAGCAAATGTGGCATTGAAGTAAAAAACATGAGAGGTCTTATGACAATGCAGCAAATATGTCAGGGTGCTATAATGGTCTTCAGGCACATATTGCCAGGATTAATCACCGTGCACACTACATTCCGTGCGCAGCACACTCCCTCAATTTGGTTGGAGTATGTGCTGCAGAAAGCTGCACTGGGGCCATCTCATTTTTGGGCTTGTGCAAGCAATATACAACTTCTCTGCATCAAACTACCGTTGGGGTGTTATGCTGAAAAATCTTCAGCAAAAAGATGGTGAAGGCCACCAAAGCTCTCCACTAGTTTTAAAAAGAGTGAGTGGCACAAGATGGTGTGCAAGGGCCGATGCAACCAAGGCATTATCCCAAGGCTACAGCAGTTTTCAAAAGGCTTTGCAAGTCATTTCTGAAGATGTAAACCAGAAGCCAGAAACAATTCATGAGGCAAAATGTCTGCTAAATGACCTGTCAAAAAAGGAAAACGTCATCATGGCAGGATTCTGGGCTGCAATTCTAGACCGGATCAACGCAGTCAGCAAATCACTGCAAAAAGAAACAATCGAACTTCAAACAGCTGTCAATCTTCTGAAATCACTGCTCAGTTTTCTAATGTCACAAAGAGAAATGTTCGATGATTATGAGAGGAAGGCAGAAGAGATCATTGATGCACCATACACTGATGAAACCAGACGTGGGCGCATAAGAAAAAGACATCATGACGATGGTGGCGCGGAAGACGTTACCCTTACCGGAAGAGCAAAATTCAAGACTGAAACGTATCTAACTATATTAGGTTATGTGCAGAGCTTAGCAGCCGTCTTGAAGCATATAACAAAGTACATTCTTTATTTGGGTTTCTTGTGGAGTTCCCATCAAAGACAGATGCCGAAATTAAGCAAGCGGCCCAGCTATTCACTGAGAATTACCCTGATGATATTGAGTTGGAGTTTGCAGAGGAAATGGTTCATTTCAAGTATTTCATGTCCGAGTTAGAAGATTCGGAAGAAACAGTAGCAGCATCACAATCCTACAAATTTATTTCTGAAAACATGGTGCAATCAACGTTCCCTAATGTTATGACAGCTTTAAGAATTTATCGGTGTCTCATGATTACAAATGCTACTGGTGAGCGAACCTTTTCTAAGTTAAAACTGGTGAAAAACTGTCATCGCTCTTCAATGACACAAGAACGACTGAATGCCCTGGCCATTATGGCCACTGAATATGATGTCTTGCAAAAAATAGACTTCCAAGATATCCTGAAAGACTTTACTACTAGCAAATTGAGAAGAGTACAATTTAAAAATTTTGTTAGGTTCTTATAGAGAAACTGACATGTCAAATAACTTGTTCTAGGTGCAAACGGCACCAGAAAGTGAATCTCGCTCCAGAAAGTTACATATATGGAGGCATGCATTTAATGCACTGCATTAGGGCTGGTGGGTGTAGTAGACAAGCAATGGAGCACACTGTACAACATGTGATCCTGTTCAAATTAGTTAGCTCGCATTTGAATAGAGCGTGGAAATGTTTGCAGACCCACTAGCGGAGACATGGAGGCACTGAACAACAAATTGCAGGTACCATGGGTGCCCATAACACCAGGCCTACACTGGCCTGCTGACACGTATACATGTAACTTTCTGGTGCGAGATTCACTTTCAGTTGCTCTTTGCACCTACAACAAATTATTTGAAATATCAGTTTCTCTTTAAACAGTAGCTGTAATTTCTTGTCGGAATTCAAGCCAGACTTGCCAGGTATCTATTTATAGGATTTACCTACCCACCCTTGTACACTTGAGTCCTTCAAGGCCACTTAAATCATTGACCACTTCAAGTAATTCACTGAGTGTAGTCTTAGCTGTTACAGAGACCTGCCTGCCGCTGTGCCCAGTTACACGCTTCGCCTGCTGCTGTAGCCACTTAAAGACGCTTGTGATACCTGCGTGCTGTGTCCAATTAGACATGGTTCTGATACTTGTGTGCTGTGTCCAGTTAGAGATGGTTCTTATACCCGCCTGCTGTGTCCAGTTAAAGATGGTTCTGATACCTGCCTGCTGCTGTGCCCAGTTAAAGAGACGCTTCAGATACCTGCCAGTTGTGCCCAGTCAGAGATGCTTCTGCTACTTGCCTGCTGCCATACCCAGTTGGACAGATGCATCACCTGCCTGCTGCTGTGCCCAGTTAGACACTTCTGATACCTGCCTGCTGCTGTGCCCAGTTAAAGAGACACTTCTGATACTCGCCTGCTGTGTCCAGTTAGAGATGGTTCTGATACCTGCCTGCTGCTGTGCCCAGTTAGAGACGCTTCAGATACCTGCCAGTTGTGCCCAGTCAGAGATGCTTCTGCTACTTGCCTGCTGCTGTACCCAGTTAGACAGATGCATCGCCTGCCTACTGCTGTTCCCAGGTAAGACACGTCTGATACTTGCCTGATGTGTCCTGTTAAAGAGGTGGTTCTGATAACTGCTGCTGTTCCCAGTTAGAGATGCTTCTAATCCCTGCCTGCTATGTCCTGTTAAAGAGGTGGTTCAGATACCTGCTGCTGTTCCCAGTTAGAGATACGTCTGCTGCCGTGCCCAGTTAGACAGATGCTTCACCTGCCTGCTACTGTTCCCAGGTAAGAGACACTTCTGATACCTGCCTTCTGTACATAGTAAAGGAGTTGGCTCTGATACCTTCCTGTTGCTATTCCCAGTAAGAAACGCTTCTGATACCTGCCTGCTGTCTCCAGCTAAAGAGGTGGTTCTGATGCCTGCTACTGTGCCCAGTTAGACAGATGCTTCACTTGCCTGCTACTGTTCCCAGGTAAGAGACACTTCTGATACCTGCCTTCTGTACATAGTAAAGGAGTTGGCTCTGATACCTTCCTATTGCTATTCCCAGTAAGAAATGCTTCTGATACCTGCCTGCTGTCTCCAGCTAAAGAGGTGGTTCTGATGCCTGCTACTGTGCCCAGTTAGACAGATGCTTCGCCTGCTCACTGCTGTTCCCGGGTTAAGGGCATTTTCCACGAAAAATTGCACCGTTGAAAAGCATGGCCGATTACCCGAATGATAAATCTGCTGCCTGTCTGATGCTGTGCCCTGTTATACAGATGTGTTGTGACTTGTGATGCACATACCAGTGCTATGCTTTTTATTTTATTAAGAATACTTTATTACAGTATTGTTAAGGCCTCATTGTCTCATTCAGGTGCTAAATGCGCAAGTAACAACTAAGATTCTCAGGCACTGTTGACAAACAGCAGTTGGTCTTACTGTGGGCGGGGCTATGGTGCTTAGTGGGTGGGGTCCTGACACATTGTGGGTGGGGCTGAGGTGTAGTGGGCGGGACTGTGGCACATGGATGAGAGGGGGGCCCCCAAAATTTTACCGGCCTAGGGGCCTCCATTACCTTAATCCGGCACTGAGCGGAAACCCCCCAATTCTAACTACAACCCTAACCCCAACACACCCCTAACCCTAGTCCCAACCCTAACCACAAACCTAACCCTAACACACCCCTAACCCTAATCCCAACCATAACCCTAATACTAACTTTAGCGCCAACCCTAACCCTAACTTTAGCCGCAACCCTAACCTTAACCCTAACCCTAATGGGAAAATGGAAATAAATACTTTTTTTTTATTTTAGTATTTTTCCCTAACTAAGGGTGTGGTAAAGGGGGGTTTGATTTACTATTTATAGCGGGTTTTTATGATTGGCAGCTGTCACGCTAAAAGACGCTTTTTATTGCAAAAAATAGTTTTTTGCATCGCCACATTTTGAGAGCTATAATTTTTTGCATATTTTGGCCCACAGAGTCATGTGAGGTCTTATTTTTTGCGGTACGAGTTGATGTTTTTATTGGTACCATTTTTGAGCATGTGACATTTTTTGATCACTTTTTATTTCGATTTTTGGGAGGTTAGAATGAACAAAAATCAGCAATTCATGAATTTCTTTTGGGGGAGGCGTTTGTACCGTTCCGCGTGTGGTAAAATTGATAAAGCAGTTTTATTCTTCGGGTCAGTACGATTACGGCGATACCTTATTTATATCATTTTTTTATGTTTTGGCGCTTTTATAGAATAAAAACAATTTTATATAAAAAATTATTATTTTTGCATCGCTTTATTCTGCGAGCTATAACTTTTTTATTTTTTTGCTGATGATGCTGTATGGCAGCTCGTTTTTTGCGGGACAAGATGACATTTTCAGCGGTACCCTGTTTATTTATATCGGTCTTTTTGATCGCGTGTTATTCCACTTTTTGTTCAGCGGTATGATGATAAAGCACTGATTTTTTGCCTCGGTTTTTTTTTTTTTTTCAAGGGGTTCACAAAAGGGGTTAACTAGTGGGACAATTTTATAGGGGGGGTCGTTACGGACGTGGCGATACCAAATATGTGTACTTTTATTGTTTTATTTTTTTTTATTTACAGGAAGAAATGAATTTATTGGGGAATATATATTTTTTTTTATTTATTTTGGAATTTTTTTTTTACACATGTTTATTTTTATTTTTTTTACTTTTTTACATTGTCCCAGGGTGGGACATCACTGTAAAATGTCAGATCGCTGGTCTCACAGTGTGCACAGCACTCTGTGAGACCAGCGATCTCACAGGCAGCGACAGGCAGCGCTGCAGGCTTCTCAGTGCCTGCTCTCAGCAGGCACTGAGGAAGCCGCCTCCCTGCAGGACCCGGCGGCCATCTTGGATCCGGGTCCTGGGAGGGAGGAAGCCCTCAGAACAGTGCAATCACATCGCGCTGTTCTGAGGGTCTCAGGGGAGCTCGCAGGGAGCCCCCTCCCTGCGCGATGCTCCCTTCTGCCCCTGGTTCACCGCGATCATGTTTGATCGCGGTGTGCTAGGGCTTAATGTGCCGGGAGCGGTCCGTGACCGCTCCTGACACACAGTCCCGGGTGTCAGCTGTGATAATCAGCTGACACCCGGCGGCGATTAGCTGCGCTCCCCGCGGGAGCGCAGCTGATCGCTATGATGTACTATCCCGTCCATGGTCAGATTGTCACGGGTTTCATGGACGGGATAGTACGTCGGATGTCAGAGAAGGGTTAAAGGGGTTCTCCAGGTCTGTGCTGAGTCTGCAGTCACATAGAATGACTGCAGACTCAGCACAAAACTGGACAACCCCTTTAATGCTCCTAACAAATAAAAACATGAGAATTAGTCAATTTCTGAATTCTCACAGTGCTCACTGCACACTGTTAGGATTCTCTCGTGCTGGTAATTTACATACATGTGGTCACATGCTGATTAGACATGTGTGGCCTCAATGAAAATGAACAGAGCGAGGAAGAGCACGTCTAGTCGGAATGTGGCCAGAAGTATATAAATCACATGCTTGTGCTGACATGACCGTGTACTCTTGCCACCGGTAAGGGAGAACCCTAAAAGTGTGCAGTGCATTAGTTGTGAGAATTCAGAAGCTGTAATGTCAGGATTCAGCTCTGCAGGTTCCAGCAGTCGTCACATGGACACTTCACTCATATGCGATTTTCATACTTATGGTCTGTAACGGGTCTGGTAGGTGGAACCACTGATGGAAACGGGTCTGGTTGGTGGAACCACTAAGCTTTATTATACAAGACAATTTACTTGTAAGAGAGCGGGTGGCATCCGGGAATAGGACAGGGAATCACGGCAATTAGCCAGGCAGTCTCTGGACAGGCAGGTTGTCACAATAAGTGACCAAGGAAGTCTCTGGACAGGCAGGTTGTCACGGCAAGTGACCTGGGCAGTCTCTGGACAGGCAGGTTGTCACGGCAAGTGACCTGGGCAGTCTCTGGACAGGCAGGTTGTCACGGCAAGTGACCAGGGCAGTCTCTGGACAGGCAGGTTGTCACGGCAAGTGACCAGGGCAGTCTCTGGGCAGGCAGGTTTGTCACGGCAAGTGACCAGGGCAGTCTCTGGGCAGGCAGGTTGTCACGGCAAGTGACCAGGGCAGTCTCTGAACAGGCAGGTTGTCACGGCAAGTGACCAGGGCAGTCTCTGGACAGGCAGGTTGTCACGGCAAGTGACCAGGGCAGTCTCTGGGCAGGCAGGTTTGTCACGGCAAGTGACCAGGGTAGTCTCTGGGCAGACAGGTTTGTCACGGCAAGTGACCAGGGTAGTCTCTGGGCAGGCAGGTTGTCACGGCAAGTGACCAGGGCAGTCTCTGGACAAACAGGCATATACGACCTGAGCTGGTGGAGCCTCCTGGTAGGCTGCAGTCGGATGGCAGATGATCGCTCCCAGGTGAGCAGGCAAGAGTCTCTGGAATAGCCGGGGATCTCTGCTGATGATGTCCGAACCTCTAGATAGAGCTGCAGTCGGATGGCAGATGATCGCTCCCAGGTGAGCAGGCAAGAGTCTCTGCAATAGCCGGGGATCTCCGCAGATGATGTCCGAACCTCTGGATAGAGCTGCAGTCGGATGGCAGATGATCGCTCCCAGGTGAGCAGGCAACAGCCGGGGATCTCTGCTGAAGATGTCCGAACCTCTGGATAAAGCTGCAGTCAGATGGCCGACAGGCAAACAGACAGGTAACAGGCAGGCAACTGGAAACAGGAGCTGATGGCTGAAGCAGAGTTAGACTGCACAGAAACAACATTGCTCGGGCACCTCCATTAAGGAGGAAGCCCTTAATATAGGGTGGAGTCCACCAGCATTGGCTGGAGACTGATTTGGAAAATGCGCGCGGCTCCTTTAAGAACGGGGGAGGGTGCGGGCGCGCGCCCTAAGGCCAGCAGCAGGGAAGGAGCGCGCGGGACCAGCAGGGCGGAAGGAGGACGCCGAGGATGCCAGAGGCGCAGAGGAGGCTGGGAGCACTGAGGACGCTGAGCGCAGGTGAGGAGAGCGACGTCCCTGTCTGGCAGCAGGCAGGGACGCGGGCGCTACAGTACCCCCCCCTCTAGGCCCCCCCCTTTTTAGGCCAGAAAAAAATTTAGCTAGGATGAGAGGGGCATGGATGTTCTCCCGAGGTTCCCAGGTTCTCTCCTCAGGACCAAACCCCTTCCAATCCACCAAAAAATAAGTCTTTTTTCCTACCCTTTTTGTGGCCAGAATGTTCTCTACCTCAAATTCATCATCAGCAGACACTGGAGCAGGAGGTGTACCTGTAGACTTAAAAAAAGAGTTAAGAACCACAGGTTTGAGGAGAGATACATGAAAAGAATTAGGAATTCGCAAATTGACCGGGAGTTTCAATTTATAGGACACCGGGTTGATCTGACTGATGATCTCAAAAGGACCGATGAACCGAGGACCTAACTTGTAGGACGGAATTTTGAGTCGAACATATTTGGACGAAAGCCAGACTTTGTCCCCAGGACGGAATTGAGGAGGATCCAGACGTTTTTTGTCAGCATGTCTTTTCATGCGCTCGGATGACTGAATGAGTGCGGACCGGGTACTCTCCCAGATGGAGGAGAATTCTCTAACCAGAGATTCCGCAGCTGGATTGTCCACAGAGATGGAAACAGGGACAGCGATCCGAGGGTGTTGACCGAAGACTACAAAAAACGGAGACTTGGTGGAAGATTCGCTCTCATGATTATTGTAGGAGAATTCGGCCCAAGGCAGGAGCTCCACCCAGTCAGAATGGTGGGCATTAACGAAGTGTCGAAGATAACTGGTCAAATTCTGATTTATTCGTTCAACTTGTCCATTGGACTGTGGGTGGTAAGCGGAGGAAAAATCCAGGGTGACGTCTAGCAACTTACAAGTGGCTCTCCAGAAACGTGAGGTGAACTGAACCCCACGATCCGACACAATGTGACGAGGCAGACCATGAAGACGGAAGATGTGGCGGATAAAGTCTTTAGCCAACTCGGATGCAGACGGAAGACCTGGCAGAGGAATGAAGTGAGCCATCTTGGAAAAGTGGTCAGTGACCACCCAAATGACTGTACAACCAGCAGAGACGGGAAGATCAGTAATGAAGTCCATGGCTATATGCTGCCAGGGGGCAGCGGGTACAGGAAGCGGAAGAAGACGGCCGGTAGGCAGGTGTCTCGGAACTTTGTTGCGGGCACAGGAAACACAGGCAGAAACAAAGTCTATTACGTCTTTGTGCAGGGTAGGCCACCAATAATGCCGGGTAATGAGTTGGAGGGTCTTTTTTTGACCAGCGTGGCCAGCGAGTTTAGATGAATGACCCCAATGTAGGATTCTCTTCCGATCAGTTTCTGATACGAACGTCTTACCAGGAGGGAGACGATTTAAACTCACGGGAGCCACCTGCATCACTCTGGCGGGATCGATGATATGCTTAGGTTCCTCCTCGAGATCCGACACCAGGAAAGACCGAGACAAGGCATCCGCCTTGATGTTTTTGTCAGCTGGGCGAAAATGCAAAAGAAAATCGAAGCGGGCAAAAAACAAGGACCACCGGGCTTGGCGAGGGTTAAGTCTCTGGGCATGCTGGAGGTATGCCAGATTCTTGTGGTCCGTGTAAATGATTACCGGATGAAGAGCCCCTTCGAGTAGGTAACGCCACTCCTCCAATGCCAACTTGATGGCCAATAACTCTCGGTCTCCTATGGAGTAGTTGCGCTCGGAGGAGGAGAAGAGTTTGGAGAAGAAACCGCAGGATACCATCCTCCCGGATGAAGCTTTTTGGGTAAGTACCGCTCCGGCTCCAGCAGAGGAAGCGTCCACCTCCAGGAAGAACTGCTTGTTGCCATCCGGGCGATGCAGCACTGGAGCGGAAGAGAAGGCCTGTTTTAGAGAAAGGAAGGCCTCCTCTGCTTCGGGCGTCCACTGTTTGGGGTTAGCATCCTTGCGGGTGAGCGCGGAGATTGGCGCAGTCCTGGAAGAGAAGTGCGGTATGAAGAGACGGTAATAGTTGGCAAATCCCAGGAACCGCTGAATGGCCTTCAACCCCTCCGGTCGGGGCCACTTCTCGATGGCAGACAATTTCTCCGGATCCATTCGTAGGCCTGTCTGAGAAATGATGTAGCCCAGAAACGGAAGCGATGTCTGCTCAAAGAGGCACTTCTCATATTTGGCGAAGAGGTGATTCTGCCTGAGCCTGAGCAGAACCTGACGAACATCCCTCCGGTGAGACTGAAGATCCGGAGAGAAGACCAAGATGTCGTCAAGGTACACCACAACGCAGGAGTAGAGGAGGTCCCGGAAGATGTCATTGACCAACTCCTGAAAGACTGCTGGAGCATTACAGAGACCAAAGGGCATCACCAAGTACTCGTAGTGGCCGTCCCGGGTGTTGAATGCCGTCTTCCATTCATCTCCTCGACGGATACGAACCAGGTTGTATGCTCCACGAAGATCCAGTTTGGTGAAGACTCTAGCCCCTCTAAGACGATCAAACAATTCAGGAATGAGCGGAAGAGGGTACTTATTCTTCACCGTGATCAAATTTAGGCCTCTGTAGTCAATACAGGGACGGAGAGATCCGTCCTTCTTTTTTACGAAGAAGAAACCTGCTCCCGCTGGGGAGGTAGATTTCCGGATGAATCCTTTTGCTAAGTTCTCCTCGATATATTCGGACATCGACCTGGTCTCAGCAGCGGACAACGGGTAAATACGCCCACGGGGAGGCGTGGTACCGGGTAGCAGGTCGATCGGGCAATCATATGGTCTATGCGGGGGTAATGTCTCTGCTTCCTTTTTATTGAAGACATCAGCAAATGACCAATATGGAATCGGGAGTCCTGGTAGATTAGCAGGAGTAGGAGAAGGACAGACGGGATGAACAGGCACCAGACACGTTTTATGACAGTCCTGTCCCCAGCGAAGAATCTCTCCATTCTGCCAGTCAAGCACAGGTGCATGCTTTTGGAGCCAAGGCAGACCTAGTAAGAAAGCATGAGAGAGTCCAGGCAGAACATGAAATGAGATGCTCTCAGAATGCAACATTCCCACCTGCAGGGTTATGGCTTCGGTGATAAGTCGGATGGGACGAGGTAGGAGACCCCCATCCACAGCAGCAACAGATACTGGTTCAACAAGAGGTTTGGTGGGAATGCGATACTTCTCTACTAGAGCCTGTGACACGAGATTCCCAGCTGCTCCAGAATCAAGTTGGGCCATCTCGAAGTAACGGTTCTTACCGAGAAGAATTGAGACCGAGAGCAGCAGAGATGAAGAGGATTTATTTTTGTCTAGATTGACCTCTCCGAGCGAACCTAGACACAGGCGTTTCCCGACTTCTTCGGACAGGTTCGGATCCAGTGCTCCTTACTGCCGCAGTAGAAGCAACTTTTCTCGGCACGGCGTGAGTCCTGACGGGCTTTGATCATCTTGGTCTGGTCGACCTGCATAGGCTCAGCAGTGTGCACCTGGGGAGAAACGGAAGGGGTAAAATGAGGAAACTTTTTTTCACGGGTGACCTCTTTGGCTCGTTCCTGGAACCGTAGATCAATCCGATTGGCAAGATTTATTAAATCATCAAGCGAGGTTGGAATGTCCCGACCGGCAAGTTTGTCTTTAATACGGCCGGACAGACCCTCCCAGAAGACCGAAATTAGAGCTTCATTGTCCCAAGCCAGTTCTGAGGCTAGAGTACGGAACCGTATGGCATATTGACCAACGGTGAGACTTCCCTGACGGAGACGCAACAGAGATGATGCAGAGGAGGTCTTCCGTCCAGGTTCGTCGAATACCCTCCGGAAGGCCGAGAGAAAAGCAGGCAGGTCTGACACCAGAGGATCTTTTCTCTCCCAGAGAGGATTAAGCCAGGCCAGAGCCTCTCCGGTGAGATGGGACATGATGAAGGCAATTTTGGCCCGGTCAGAATTAAACTGGTGTGCCAGGAGTTCGAAATGCAGGGTGCACTGGTTAATGAAACCCCGAGCCATAACAGGGTCGCCTCCATACCTAGGAGGAGCTGAAAGTCGGGGACCGGGAATGGAAACCACGGAATTGGGAGTCAGCGGGGCTGCCGGATTATGAGTCATGGCTCCAGCGGTGGTTGCTGGTGATGGATTCAGAGTGTCCAAGCGGGAATTGACGTTCCGCAGGTGACCCAGGATAGCCTCCTGTTGAGACCTCTGGCGAGACAGCTCATGACACAGTTCCGGAAGTGAAGGGGTTTGGGTGCCACCGGGTTCCATGGCCCGAGCAAACTGTAACGGGTCTGGTAGGTGGAACCACTGACGGAAACGGGTCTGGTTGGTGAAACCACTAAGCTTTATTATACAAGACAATTTACTTGTAAGAGAGCGGGTGGCATCCGGGAATAGGACAGGGAATCACGGCAATTAGCCAGGCAGTCTCTGGACAGGCAGGTTGTCACAATAAGTGACCAAGGAAGTCTCTGGACAGGCAGGTTGTCACGGCAAGTGACCTGGGCAGTCTCTGGACAGGCAGGTTGTCACAGCAAGTGACCTGGGCAGTCTCTGGACAGGCAGGTTGTCACGGCAAGTGACCAGGGCAGTCTCTGGACAGGCAGGTTGTCACGGCAAGTGACCAGGGCAGTCTCTGGGCCGGCAGGTTTGTCACGGCAAGTGACCAGGGCAGTCTCTGGGCAGGCAGGTTGTCACGGCAAGTGACCAGGGCAGTCTCTGAACAGGCAGGTTGTCACGGCAAGTGACCAGGGCAGTCTCTGGACAGGCAGGTTGTCACGGCAAGTGACCAGGGCAGTCTCTGGGCAGGCAGGTTTGTCACGGCAAGTGACCAGGGTAGTCTCTGGGCAGGCAGGTTTGTCACGGCAAGTGACCAGGGTAGTCTCTGGGCAGGCAGGTTGTCACGGCAAGTGACCAGGGCAGTCTCTGGACAAACAGGCATATACGACCTGAGCTGGTGGAGCCTCCTGGTAGGCTGCAGTCGGATGGCAGATGATCGCTCCCAGGTGAGCAGGCAAGAGTCTCTGGAATAGCCGGGGATCTCTGCTGATGATGTCCGAACCTCTAGATAGAGCTGCAGTCGGATGGCAGATGATCGCTCCCAGGTGAGCAGGCAAGAGTCTCTGCAATAGCCGGGGATCTCCGCAGATGATGTCCGAACCTCTGGATAGAGCTGCAGTCGGATGGCAGATGATCGCTCCCAGGTGAGCAGGCAACAGCCGGGGATCTCTGCTGAAGATGTCCGAACCTCTGGATAAAGCTGCAGTCAGATGGCCGACAGGCAAACAGACAGGTAACAGGCAGGCAACTGGAAACAGGAGCTGATGGCTGAAGCAGAGTTAGACTGCACAGAAACAACATTGCTCGGGCACCTCCATTAAGGAGGAAGCCCTTAATATAGGGTGGAGTCCACCAGCATTGGCTGGAGACTGATTTGGAAAATGCGCGCGGCTCCTTTAAGAACGGGGAGGGTGCGGGCGCGCGCCCTAAGGCCAGCAGCAGGGAAGGAGCGCGCGGGACCAGCAGGGCGGAAGGAGGACGCCGAGGATGCCAGAGGCGCAGAGGAGGCTGGGAGCACTGAGGACGCTGAGCGCAGGTGAGGAGAGCGACGTCCCTGTCTGGCAGCAGGCAGGGACACGGGCGCTACAGTGTCCTGTGACAACGAGCTTCTCTTCCTGCTTCTCTCAGATTTTTCACTGAACATTGAGAGCATTAGGGAGGCAGCTCGTCGGTACATGACTAAGTGTGCAAATCGCATATGTGCTTGGGGGGGCGCCGAACCGAATTCTTGCCCCGGGTGCCAGAAAGCCTAGATACACCTCTGGCCATACCATCGATCAACAGACCGTTAATTTTCTCACTAATCTACACCCCATTACGCCTGTTTTCTATACTTTACCCAAAATCCATAAATCTCTCCAGAACCCACCCGGAAGACCCATTGTAGCCTCGACTGATTCTGTTTTATCACCGTTATCTATATTTCTAGAAAAAATACTCACACCACTTATTAAAAGTACCAAATCTTTTCTCCTTGATACGGGACATTTTTTGAAGGTCATCCAGCAGTTAGGGACCATACCACCAGGCAGTATCCTCGCCACCCTGGACGTAAATAGTCTCTATACGTCGATTGCCCATGACAAAGGTATTGAAGCTGTTAAAACACTGTTGGAGTCCTCTAATCTATCGACCGACTCTATCCAATTGTGTCTGGATCTTTTACACCTCATGTTACATGAAAATTATTTTCTATACGAGGACACATATTATGTCCAGAAGTGCGGTACCGCGATGGGCGCAAATGTAGTGCCTGCATACGCCAATGCATTCATGAATCCTTTTAAAACTAGTTATGTATATCCTAATGAATTATTTCTCCGCTTTGCACTTGGGTACTATCGCTATATCGACGACATATTCTTTGTGTGGACAGGTTAGAATAATTCCTTGTTGGAATTCCACTCCTACCTTAATTCAATCTTTCCAGAATTACAATTTTCTCTAGAACACAATACACAGTCAATTCCCTTTCTGGATACCAAGGTATCACAGGACTCCCATGGCCATCTATCTACAGATCTCTATTGCAAACCTACGGACAGGAACAACCTCCTACATTATTCTAGCTGTCATCCAAAATCAACTAGGAACAGTTTGCCACGCTCTCAATTCAACAGGGTATCACGCATAGTGTCTGACAAACAGATACTTGAAACTAGACTTGACACCATGTCTCAAAAATTCCAAGACAGGTGCTATCCTATGAGGCTATTACACGAGGAAAAAATTCAGGCCCTTACACCCCCTTCTCCTCATCCTCCTACGTTCCCAAAAGAAAGGATACCTTTTGTACATTCTTTTCATCCCCTGATGCCCAAGGCGTATTCCATTATTAAAAAGCACTGGCCACTTTTGGCTAAAGCCTATCCTAACATTCCCTCATTTGAAGCTCCAGTCCTCATTTGTACAAAACGACCTCCAAATATTAGAGACAAACTTATAAGGTCCGATATTGGTAGTGCATTACCTAAGGACCGCCAAATGGTTCTAGCCCCTCGCCGATATGGTACCTTTCCATGCCTCAATTGTGCGGCCTGTTCGAATGTTATCCGCTCTGATCACATCACCCATCCCAGAACAGGAAAATCCTTTCCTATCAAAGATTTTTTTACCTGTAATTCAAATTTTGTAATATATCTGATAAAGTGTCCATGCGGTCTTTTGTATGTTGGGGAGACAACCCAGCATATAAAAGATCGCATTGCCAGTCATAGATCCACTATTAGGTGTCCAAAAAACTGGCTTCCTTTGCCTGATCACTTTTCTAGACTGAGACATTCTGTGGCACAACTGAAATTTCAGATAATAGAAGGTGTACCACGTCCGAGAAGAGGTGGTGATCACATTAGACTCTTAAACTGAGGGAAACCTTCTGGATGCACAAATTGGACACACTGGCCCCTAAAGGGCTTAACAGAGAAATTGATTGGCTTATATAAATAAATATATATATAGTATATACTAATGTCTCCCATTATCTTACAGACCCGCTAATTCTCCACTACGAAAGGTGAGTTTACTCAACCCTCTGGTTTCTGCCCCTTTTTTTCCCTGCCTTTTTTTTTTTTTTTTTTACCAGTCCAACCCCTATTAACAATTTTTTTATTTTCATTATTTCTATTTTTTATTTTTCATTGTTTTTTCATTTTTTACATTCCCCTTAGCAACACTTAGTTGTCACATTAGTCCTGCCTATGACTATTTACAACCCTAGTGCCCCATTAATATCATATATAATGAATACTACCCATTAAAAGCCGATCAGAGTAATATATCCACCAGGTTTCTCCTTTATTTGATCATATTTGTCAGTTTTCTCGGACTCTAGTAGTCACTACTTTGGCCAGCTACATTTTAATCTCTGAGCAGGACCATTGCGCATGATCAGTATCGGCACCCCAGTAACGTAACGTCACTTCCGGTCTGGATGCCTGACTTCCGGCCGGGCGCTCGTAAATGAGCGTCTCGCATGCACAGACTACACACCATCACCACAGCAAGGCGCGGGAGCGCTGCTGTATCCCGGACTAGCGATCAGCCAGGTATTGTGCTTCTTATCAGCGGGGCGCCTTTCTGAATCTTCTCCCAAACCGCCAAATTGCAGCGGTTCTGTTACAATGGGTCAGCTCATTACTGCTTATTCCCATAGGTTCAACCCTGCCTCTGGCACACTGATAATTTTCACAATATCGACAACAGGTATCTTCTTAATCCTTTTGGGGCACTTCTTACACCGCTTATATACAGCGGTCACTGACATTATGTTATACTCTTAGATCTCAGTTATATTGGGCAACTACCCCACTAGGGCTGCAGGACACAGGTATTTTCTCCCCTAATTAATACACACCTTTTATTGGTTCCATTAGTAATATTATCACCATTCTTTGCAGCTACCCTAATTTTCTGGGAATATTAATTTCTATCCTTATCTACCTTCAATCACATCTTGGACAGAGGTAATAATTGTTGTTTTATGTTGTATGTGGGATCACTCTCTATGGTACCAGTACACCTCATTGTTATTTTCTGCTCAAATTTCAATTTTTTTAAAAAATCTCTTATTATATGAGAAATTGAATTTTTTATGATTTTTTTCAATGGAGATGTTTATATAAGGTACAGAATTATTGTTTCTTTGATATGTTCTTCCCCCTCCCCTTTTTTTTTGTATATATATGTTTTGTATGTCATTTACACGTTTCTCTTCTATCCACAGCGAGTACATGAGTAAGGCTCTGGTAGAGCCGAAACATCGTTATATTTATATCGCTTCAGACCTTGTATTCCTGCTTTTGCTCCTATGATTTTGATATTGTTAATAAATTCTCACCTTGCAAATTTATCTTTATGAATGTGCGGTAAAATTTCATTACTATGATATCGGACTAATGTGTCCATTGTACCAGCACCTCCATTGCTATATGACCTGAGTGCACGCCAACTATTCCTTCACATATACTCCAGAAGCAGCCTCCACATATACCCCAGCAGCAGCAGCCTCCACATATACCCCAGCAGCAGCCTCCACATATACTCCAGCAGCAGCCTCCACATATACCCCAGCAGCAGCCTCCACATATACTCCAGCAGCAGCCTCCACATATACCCCAGCAGCAGCCTCTATATACCCCAGCAGCAGCCTCCACATATACTCCAGCAGCAGCCTCCACATATACCCCAGCAGCAGCCTCTATATACCCCAGCAGCAGCCTCCACATATACCCCAGCAGCAGCCTCCATGTACACCCCAGCAACAGCCTCTATACGCACCCCAGCAGCCTCTTAAATCTTCAAAAATAAACTACATACATATTCTAGTATACCCGATGCGTTAGAATCGGGCAACCATCTAGTCCAGGGTTCCCCAACTCCAGTCCTCAAGGCCCACCAACAGGTCATGTTTTCAGGATTTACTTTGTATTGCACGGGTGATGCAATTATCACCTGGGCAATACTAAGGAAATCCTGAAAACATGACCTGTTGGTGGGCCTTGAGGACTGGAGTTGGGGAACTCTGATCTAGTCACTAATAATCTTATATGTCTGTAATCTGAGAAGTATTTGTGATGTAAAAGTGACATGAGTAATATGTGACGAATTTCTCTCTGCTCCAATAATGAAATGTTATAACACAATAAGATAACTCTGTTTTCTCAGATGTGGAAGCTGCTGCATTAGCAGTTGGATGGTCCCATGTGCACCCTTGGCAGTGTCTCGTCTGGAAAAATGTTTTATGCTAGTGACTTTTCTATTTTTTTTATATAAGTATATGAGGCTACTTGCACTTGTCCAATAGACTAGATTGGAAAGACCACAAGGGAGTTTAGATGATGAGTGGGAGGACATTTAGGAGATATAGGACATGGGCGAGATGCCTCCATTGCACAACACAGGAATTTTATTCATAAGGGCAAAATCAATGAAATTTCCATTTGCGTCATAGAAGTGGTAAAGCCTAAAGTGAGGAAGGGCAACTTGAAAGAATTAGTCTTACAAAAGGAATGTGAATGAAGCTTTAGGATGGACTCAATGTCTCCAAAAGGACTCAATGAAATGTGGTTTGGATAAAGGGTCACGTACCTGTTTTTGTTCCTCTAAAACTAGTCAGCTCAGTTGGACTCTTTTGAGAATATTTGTCTTGCTAAGTTGGGTTCCCCGATGTTGTGAGATTTGTTTCATTGTTATTATCTATATATCTTGTCATTTATATCATTACACTATCATCATAGAATATTCCCACTCTTCCTCATTTGCATGTATGTGTTCATATTTATTTATGTACACTGCTCAAAAAAATAAAGGGAACACAAACAACAGAATATAACTCCAACTAAATCAAACTTCTGTGAAATCAAACTGTCCACTTAGGAAACAACACTGATTGATAATCAATTTCACATGCAGTTGTGCAATTGGAATAGACAACAGATGGAAATTATCATGACACACTCAATAAAGGAGTGGTTCTGCAGGTGGAGACCACAAACCACATCTCAGTACCAATGCTTTCTGGCTGATGTTTTGGTCACTTTTGAATGTTGGTTGTGCTTTCACACTCGTGGTAGCATGAGATGGACTCTACAAACCACACAAGTGGCTCAGGTAGTGCAGCTCATCCAGGATGGCACATCAATGCGAGTTGTGGCAAGAAGGTTTGCTGTGTCTGTCAGCGTATTGTCCTGAGGCTGGAGGCGCTACCAGGAGACAGGCCAGTACACCATGAGACGTGGAGGGGGACGTAGGAGGGCAACAACACAGCAGCAGGACTGCTAACTCCGCCTTTGTGCAAGGAGGAACAGGAGGAGCACTGCCAGAGCCCTGCAAAATGACCCCCAGCAGTCCACAAATGTGCATATGTCTGCACAAACGGTTAGAAACCGACTCCATTAGGATGGTCTGAGTGCCCCATGTCCACAGATGGGGTGGTGCTCACAGCCCAACACCGTGCAGGACGCTTGGCATTTGCCACAGAACACCAGGATTGGTAAATTCGCCACTGGCACCCTGTGCTCTTCACAGATGAAAGCATGTTCACACTGAGCACATATAACAGACGTCACAGAGTCTGGAGACGCTGTGGAGAGCGATCTGCTGCCTGCAACATCCTTCAGCATGACCGGTTTGGCAGTGGGTCAGTAATTGTGTGGGGTGGCATTTCTTTGGAGGGCCACACAGCCCTCCATGTGCTCGCCAGAGGTAGCCTGACTGACATTAGGTACCGAAATGAGATCCTCAGACCCCTTGTGAGACCATATGCCGGTGCGGTTGGCCCTGGGTTCCTCCTAATGCAGGACAATGCCAGACCTCATGTGGAGTTCCTGCAAGATGAAGGAATTGAAGCTATGGACTGGCCCGCCCGTTCCCCAAACCTGAATCCAATTGAGCACATCTGGGACATCATGTCTCGCTCCATCCACCATTGACTGTCCAGGAGTTGGCGGATGCTTTAGTCCAGGTCTGGGAGGAGATCCCTCAGGAGACCATCCGCCGCCTCATCAGGAGCATGCCCAGGCACAGGGAGGTCATACAAGCACAGGGAAGTCATACAGGCACATGGAGCCTCATTTTGACTTGTTTTAAGGACATTACATTTCACTTTAAATTTGTGTGTGACTCCAAATCCAGGCCTCCATTGGTTAATACATTTGATTTCTATTGATGGTTTTTGTGTGATTTTGTTGTCAGCACATTCAACTTTGTACGGAACAAAGTATTCAATGAGAATATTTCATTCAGATCTAGGATGTGTTATTTGAGTGTTCCCTTTATTTTTTTGAGCAGTGTATATCGACATGCAAACAGATTAACTTATATACTGGACATTATGAGGTGCTGGCCACGGACTAAAGACTACTGGACCAATGGACAAAGATTGGGATCCAAAGCGCTAAGGGAAGCAGACTTTATCCAGCATGGAGCACCGGTTACGTTGATCTTATTTTTTTTTGTTTTATTAGAGATTAGCTTACTGGTCAGTTCAGACTCAGAATCAATGTTTCCATTCAGTGGCAGTAAACAGAAGAAGACCTGCAGGCTGGATCTTATGCATACGTAAGGGCAGACCCAAGATCTGTAATCAGGTAAAGCAATCATTCCATTAACTTCATTAGTGTCTTAGGGTCCCGTTACACATAGCGACTCACCAGCGATCCCGACAACGATATGAACTTGTCAGGATCGCTGGTGTGTCGCTACATGATCGCTGGTGAGCTGCCAAACAGGCAGATCTCAGCAGCGATCAGGACAGCGACTATGCGGGCAACAAGCGATGCACGTTGCTTAGTTACCCGCAGTGTACGTTAGTTACCAGCGCGCTGGTGCAGGGAGCTGGTAACCAAGGTAAGCAGCAGGTTTCTAAGTCCGCTGTTTACCTTGGTTACCAGCTCCCCTGTACCAGCGCGCTGGTATCTAACGTACACATCGGGTTTCTAGGCGCCGCGCGGCACCTAGAAACCCGATGTTTACCTTGGTTGCCAGCTCGCTGATCGCTGGTCTCCCACTTGCCACACGCAGCGATGCATGCTGGCCAGTGGGAGACCAAAGATCAAAAAATGGTCCAGGACATTCAACGACGACCAGCGATACCCAGCAGGGGGGCTGGTCGTTGCTGAGTGTCACACTAAGCGATATCACTGGCTAGGTCGCTGTTGCGTCACAAAATCGGTGACGTTTCAGCGATATCGCTAGCGATCTCGCTTAGTGTAACGGGGGCTTTAGGAGCGTCAAGCCATTGTTCTCACAGTCAGTAGTCCCATTGTGTGGATGGGGATGGCAGACCCAGTGGAGTTGTCACCACAGTGGGTTTCACGTTCAGTTCCAGGTGATGGGGCTCGGCATAAGGAAAATGTCTCCACCAGTGCACAGTTAGCTTTTCGGGGAGGTTTCCCAATTGCCAGGTTGGAGGGGTTGTTGCTGGCTGGAGTGGGATACATGTGCTACAGATGTGATATCCGTTGTCTGGAGGAGTATGGGCTGTGACTGCAGACTATACAGGCTTGAGATACAAAAGCTGTGGGTAAGCCAAAAATTGGGAGGCAATGACTATTTTGTAACATCCACGCCAGGGTTAATTCTGAAAAATTGCAAATCTGCCAGTCTAGTACCCATACATTGTGCTCCTATACAGTGTAGTGCCCCTTTATTGTAGCACTCCCATACATTGCCCCCATATATTGTAGTGTCCTCATACATTTTGACCAGCTTGTGTTTCTGCATCCCGTAAATTGTTAAGTGCCCTTTCCTCTCTACTATAATGGCAAACACGTGGCTGCTTACTGCTTGGATAAAGAACCAGGTGAGGAAACAAAAAATCAAAAAAAAAGAAGAGGTACCCTATACAGGGGCCTGCCACCAATGAGTCACTTCAACAGACAGACCAGATACAGATAATGCCTACCGACTCTTCTGACCTGACTGGACCTCCTCAAATTCCTCCTTCTGTCACTTTGTATGGGGTACATTTTTCCAACTATATTTTAACACCCTCCGAGATATCTATATTACAGTGTTGTCTTACCTTAACACCCATGAAGACGTTGGATAAATTTACCTTGGTTGAAGTAAAGATCTTTATCATTTTTGCAGACAATTAGTTTTTAGGGTAATTTATAAGGAACCGGATATCATGGATTCCATGGCATAGGATGAACGACAAGTCGTTGTTGACTTATTAGTAATAGAAAACCGGGCACACTCTATTCTGTGCAGTGATGAAATTTAATGTGCAAATACATACAGTAGTCACAAACGTTTTTGGTCGATCTAGACCTTCATCAGTATACTATTGGGTATAGTGTCGATGGTATGGTGATCAATAGAAAATAGCTATAGGAAGAGAGTGAACAATGTAAAAGGTTGCACTGATGGCAAAGCATGCCGTTTTCACAGACATAGCCACAAGAGAGGATAAGCGGCTGTGTGGCTCAGGACGCAGAGTCCACCGCAAGTCAGAAAGGTGAATGAGTCAGGAGTGAAGCTAAAAGAGTCGTCACATGACGGCCTGCTGACATCAGCGATGCTGGGGCCATGGTTACTGTACATGAGAGGACAGGGGACATTATTAAATGTTAAGTGGGCACTTAAGCATTGTTGTTATAGGGACACTCAGAGTATTGTGCCCATCAAAGTTGCATATGGGGTATTATTATTTTTTAGGCACAAAATGTGGAGGGCACTAGCAAAGGACATTAATATTTTCTAGGGGGCTTTTTACTACCTAGAGATCACAAATGAGTTATTATTACTATGTAAGGGGCACAGTGGTGGCAGTATTATGTGGGGTGATAAGAGGAGCCATTACCACTACAGGTGCTGTAGGACACATACGGCAGCAGCGGCTCAGTATTGGGGTATCAGCAGGATGAGGAGTTTGTGCAGGTTGGGGATAGATATGGACGGTGCTAAAAATGTGAGAAGTCAAATGTGCCTTTTGTTGTAATTTCTGCAGACGAGTCCTGGCTGGAGAAGTTGTCATGTTGGTCCAGGCCAGAGGGAAAAGTGAACGACTCCATAACAAAGAACATCAGCTGTAAGTCACCATCTATAACTGTACTGTGATCTCTTATATGGTCTGCAGGACTGGTATCTACCATTATATGGTCCCCATATAGTAATATCAGTGTTCGTTTATGTATGTAGATTTATTTTCAATCACAGCGTGGTCATCTGGTGATGTCCCCCTATACTCACAATTAGGGTGTGCCACCATAGCTGTAGTCAGTATTACCTGGTTAGAGGCACAGTCAGCTGTAGTCAGGATTACCTGGTTAGAGGCCCACTCAGGGTTTTCGACCCCCCTAAGCTGAAACCCCGGCTACCCTCTGGCATAGTTACATAGATCACATGCTCTTCATCTGGACAGGTACTTACTAGGAAGGTGAGGATTTAATTTCTTCTCTGAATCACAACTCTTGCAATACTTCTTTGACTCATTGCCTCTCTCTAATGTCAGTTTTAATTTTTGGATTTAGATACTTCCATTTACAACATTCAACTAATTACTAATTTATATTGTAAACCCACTGCAACGAACAACGTCTGTTACAGTCTTCGAGCTTTCATCCATCGCACATTAGAAAAGATGTCCCCACTGGTCAAAGCTTGAGGGTCAGATGAAACTGCACCAGTCACGAAGATTTCTTGGAGCAAGCACATAAACTTACTGAGCAACTCAGACAACATGGATATCCAAAGAAGATTCTATCCACTGCCTATTAGTGGGCCAAAATCAACTTTCAAAGGCCTTGGTTGCAACCCAATAACCAGGATCATGAACCACATCTCGGCTTCATTTTGGATTACAACAACCAATGGGAGAAGATAAAAGGAACATTCTTCACAACAACTGGCATATACTAATAATCAACCCACATACAAACTTGTTTGTGGAAAGTCGATCAATGGTAACAATTAAAATTCTCCCAATTTGAGCGACTACCTCGCAAGGAGTCACTTCATGATATCCACCCATAAATTACACCGGGGTATCTCTCTGAAAGGCTCTTTTCCCAGTGGGGAGTACATCATTTGTCAATATGTCCACTTCACTATAAATACTTTTGTCAATCCCCTTGATTCTAAATGTTTTCCATTGAAATCTTACATCAACTGCAAAACTGGGAATGTTATTCATGTTACCATATACCCATGTAACAAGGTTTATGTTGGCCAGACCTCCCAGGGGCTCAGAAGATGAGTCCAAAAACACCTATCCAACATCAAGCTTGCGGCTACTGATGCATGCAAAGGGAAGACCCTTAGGGTATGTGCAGCTGTTACAGCACAATGGATGGGATTTCCAAAAATCCCATGTCCACTATGCATCCACAGACACACGCGGCGCACCCATGGAGACGGACATGTGGCTCGTCTCTCAAGACCGCAACTTGTCAATTCCTCTTGTGGAGACTCTAGTCTTCACAAGAGAAATTTCACCAAATGAATGTATTGTACCTGGTGAATCCGCATGGCTCAGTGAACACATGTGGATTCATCTGCGTTCAATAGCCGGCAGCGCTTTGGACGCAATGAACATGCGCAGCTACTTCCGGATAGTGTGCACCTGGCCTTACATCGCCGCACATTTTTTATCTTACCATCAAGGTAGGCCCAATAATGTCAATATAGTTGGGATACAAAGATTTTGTATCAATATTAGGGTGGCAACTGTCTCAAACAACTTTTGCAGCAGGATTAATTTTCAATTTAACATCCAACTCTCCATTGTGTTCCAATGAAGAACTACTGTTTACAGGATTAGGTTGATACGTAGTGATGAGCGGGCACTAAAATGCTTGGGTACTCATTACTCAAGTTGAGCAAATCATAATGCTTGACCGAGTAACAAGTAAAATGGAAGTCAATAGGAAAGTGTCACGCTGCCTAGCAGATGTATAAATATATAATGTCAGTAATCTAGCAAGTGGGACAACATTCTATATAACATATAAATAGATAACATTAACATGTATATATAGCATAGTATTACCTGACATAATATCCTGTGGGTCAATTCTGAATCCTTTTCACGCTGTCTCTGGCTAGAGGTGGACCGGGGTCTATGCTGACCCTAAACTGGGGTCCTGACTAGTCTCTCTACCTAGAGGTACTGTTAATGGTACAGAGGTCCAGGCCACCAGCGTAAACCCTGTCTCCTATAAATCCCTGACCACTGTAATCTAGTCCTTAGAAGGACCCTGATTACCACCATAGGGAATGGACAGGTAAAGGTAAACAAACAGTATAGACAAACGAGACAGACAGGGGATAAAGTAAATACTGTCTTTCATACAACATAAAAACACAGAGGGAACACCAAAGGTCTAGAAGATAAACTATAAGCAAGGAGTGGAGAAACAACAAAGAAACTCTTAGCTTATGTCTTCTCAGAACCGATCCTAACTGCAGTCTGTATGAATGCTTTCACCGGCATCCAACCAGCAGACTGGCAGCTATATAAAGGAAACTAATTAGAACATAATCAAAAGCAGCCGGGCGAGGCTGGACCTAGTCTTAGCAAAGAGCTAGGTAAAATTAACTCCCTCACCACCAAACACAAAGTAACAGCAACTCAGCTGCGAGAAGTCAGAATGTGCAATCGCGACGATCCTCGTGGCGATGCACCCATGACAGAAAGTTGAGCATTTTTCCAGTGCCCCGCAGAGGTCTGGAGGGGGTCTAAAGATTGCTGAAAATGATGGAAACAGTGCTGAAATGGCATTGGAACAACATGGGGACGACTCCTGGAAGCATCTCTGAATCCCAGGTTGCTGCTGGGCACAATGTTGTCAGAGTATTACGCCACTGTTACGGACTGACAATAAAACATACAAAACTGCAGTTAAAATGGATTTAACAGGAAAAAAATGTCAAGAAACAATCTTTTCAGGATAATGACTTGTATATAAGCCAAAATAAATAAGAAAGAGAAAAAAAAATTGATAAAAACTATGATTGTAGTATATCAACAAAACTGATAGAAAAATACCTGTAAACATCAGAACCGGTGGTTCATGCGTTCAGTAGTGCAAATGCTGCTTTTGGAAGTAGAGATGCAGAAAACTGTACCAGGGGAGAGTGCGCCTTTTTCATCATTAACCCCTTCCCGACCCATGACGCCGACGTCGGCGTCATGAAAACCAGTGCCATCCCGACTCATGACGCCGACGTCGGCGTCATGCTATAAATCATGTTACTGCGGGTCGGATGACCGGGGTCACTGAAAGGTCACCCGACCCGCAGGCACAGGACCCTTAGTGCATCACCACAGGGGGGTTGGCTTAACCCCCACGTGGCTACGATCGCTCTGATGTGAAAAGTGAAACAGCCAATCAGAGCGATTTGTAATATTTCACCAATGAAACTGGTGAAATATTACAATCCAGCCATGGCCGATGCTGCAATAGCATCTGCCATGGCTGGACACCAAGATCTGACCCCCCCACACCAAGTCACGGCGGTGATGGGCCGCCACCACCGAAAGATGGCAGCGATCGGTCACCGCCGTCACTGTCTGCTCCCCTGCTCCTGCGATCCGCTGCCCCCACCTACCGATCCCCCCCTCACCTTCCGACCCCCCCTACTCACCTCTCCCGGTCCACCGATGTCCCTGGATCCGTCCCGGCGGCTGCCCGGGATTCTTCATGGGCGCCGCCATCTTGGAAAATGGCGGGCGCATGCGCAGTGCGCCCGCCGGCCGGCGCATGCGCAGTGCGCCCCCCATTGTACAAAAATTTATTTTGATCACTGTGATAAACTGTCACAGTGATCAAAATAAAAAAAAGTAAATGAACCCCCCCTGTCATAGGTAGGGATAAATAATAAAATAAAGAATTTTTTTTTTTCCCAGCGGATTCTGCTGCAGCAGCAGCAAAATCAGCTGCGGATCCGCAGCAAAATCCACCGCGGATCCGCATCAAAATCCGCCGCAGATCAGCAGCAAAATCCGCCGCGGATCAGCAGCAAAATCCGCCACAGATCCGCAGCAAAATCCGCCGCGGATCAGCAGCAAAATCCGCCCCGGATCCGCAGCAAAACCGCCGCGGATCAGCAGCAAAATCCGCCGTGGATCAGCAGCAATATCCGCCGTGGATCCACAGCAAAATCAGCCGCAGATCCGCAGCAAAATCAGCAGCAAAATCCGCCGCGGGTCAGCAGCAAAATCCGCCACGGATCAGCAGCAATATCCGCCGCGGATCCGCAGCAAAATCAGCCGCAGATCCGCAGCAAAATCAGCAGCAAAATCGGCCGCGGAACAGCAGCAAAATCGGCCGCGGATCAGCAGCAAAATCCACCGCGGATCAGCAGCAATATCCGCCGCGGCGGATTTTGCTGCTGATCCGCGGCGGATTTTGCTGCTGATCCGCGGCGGATTTTGCTGCGGATCCGCAGCGTATTTTGCTGCGGATCCGCGACGGATTTTGCTGCTGATCCGCGGCGGATTTTGCTGCGGATCCTCGGCGGAATTTGCTGGTGATCCGCGGCGGATTTTGCTGCGGATCCACAACGGATTTTGCTGCTGATCCGCGGCGGATTTTGCTGCGGATCCGCGGCGGATTTTGCTGGGGATCCTCGGCGGATTTTGCTGGGGATCCGCGGCGGATTTTGCTGGGGATCCGCGGCGGATTTTGCTGGGGATCCGCGGCGGATTTTGCTGGGGATCCGCGGCGGATTTTGCTGGGATCCGCAGCGGATTTGGCGCTGCGGATCCGCAGTGGATTTGGCGCTGCGGATCCACAGCAGATCCAGAAACCATGTACAGTATAATGCAAATAAATGGTTAAAAAAAATGCTGTGCACATGCGGATTTGCTGCGGTTTTAAATCCGCAGCATGTCAACTCTTTGTGCGGATTCCGCAGAGGTTTTACACCTATTCCATTATAGGTGTAAAACCGCAGGGAAAAACCGCAACAAATCCGAGCTAACTTCCCAGGTAAAACGCAGGTCATTTTACCTGCGGATTTAAGAAAAATCCGCAAGTGAATCCGCAACGTGTGCACGGAGCCTCAGGGTTAGGGTTAGGCTGGGTTCATACTGCATTATGGCAGTCCGTTAGATGGACTGCGTTTCACCGTGGTATAACGCGGTGTAACGTAGTCCATTAACGCTGCCATTCACCCCATTTGTGTGCGCATCGCAACGCATGCCGTAAAGCAGCATGCGTTCGCGACGTGCCGTCATTCAGTGACGGAGCCTCGGACATGGGCTGCAGCGTCTGGGCTCCGTCACCGCTAGCACAGATGAATCATCTGCTGATTCATCTGCGCTAGCAGGTATAGCATAACGCGATCGCGTTATGCTATACCGTTACCAGCCGGTCAACGCTACGTGTTGAACGGGCTGTTAAAACGCAATATGAACCGAGCCTTAGGGTTAGAACTAGGGTTAGGGTTAGCATTAGGGTTAAGGTTAGAATTAGGGTTAGGGTTGGAATTTGGGTTAGGGTTGGAATTAGGGTTAGGGTTGGAATTAGGGTTAGGCTTGTGGTTAGGTTTATGGTTAGAGTTGGGATTAGGGTTAGGGGTGTGTTGGGGTTAGGGTTATGGTTAGGGTTTGTATTAGGGTTAGGTGTGTGTAGCGGTTAGGGTTGGGGTTAGGGGTGTTTGGGGTTAGGGTTGGAGTTAGAATTGAGGGGTTTCCACTATTTAGGCACATCAGGGGGTCTCCATACGCGACATGGCGCCACCATTGATTCCTGCAAATTTTGTGTTCAAAAAGTCAAACAGTGCTCCCTTTATTCCAAGCCCCGACGTATGCCCAAACAGTGGTTTATCCCCACATATGGGGTATCAGCGTACTCGGGAAAAATTGCACAACAACTTTGGGGGTTCTAATTTCTCCTGTTAACATTGGAAAAAAATTGGAGACTAAAAATTTATTTTTGTGGAAAAAAAATGATTTTATATTTTCACGGCTCTGCGTTATAAACTTCTGTGAAGGACTTGGAGATTCAAAGTGCTTATCACACATCTATAGGAGTTCCTTGGGGGAAGTAGTTTCCAAAATGGGGTCACTTGTGGGGAGTTTCTACTGTTTAGGCACATCAGGGACTCTGCAAATGTAACATGACGCCCGAAGACCATTCCATCAAGTGGGCATTTCAAAACGTCACTACTTCCCATCCGAGCCCCGACGTGTGCCCATACAGTAGTTTTCTCCCACATATGGGATATCAGCATACTCAGGACAAATTGGACAACAACTTTTGGGGTCTAATTTCTCATGTTACCCTTGGGAAAATAAAAAAATTGGGGACTAAAAGATCCTGATTGTGGAAAAAATATGATTTTTTTATTTTCATGCCCGGGCGTTATAAACTTCTGTGTAGCCCTTGGGGGTTCAAAGTGCTCACCACACATCTAGATAACTTCTTTGCGGGGTCTAGTTTACAAAATGGGGTCACTTGTGGGGAGTTTTTACTGTTTAGGCACATCAGGGGCTCTGGAAACGTAACAAGATGCCCGTAGACCATTCCATCAAGTCGGCATTTCAAAGCGTCACTACATCCCTTCCGAGCCCTGACGTGTGCCCAAACAGTGGTTCCCCCCCACATATGGGGTACTAGCATACTCAGGACAAACTGGACAACAACTTTTGGGGTCCAATTTCTCCTGTAACCATTGTGAAAATAAAAAATAGTGGGCTAAAAAATCATTTTTTGAGAAAAAAAAATGATTTTTTATTTCACGGCTCTGCATTATAAACTTCTGTGAAGCACCTGTGGGTTCAAAGTGCTCACTATGCATCTAGATAAGTTCCTTAGGGTGTCTAGTTTCCAAAATGGGGTCACTTGTGGGGGAGCTCCAATGTTTAGGCACACAGGAACTCTCCAAATGCGACATGGCAACCGCTAAATATTCCAGCATATTTTCTATTCAAAAAGTCAAATGGCGCTCCTTCCCTTCTGAGCCCTGCCGTGCGCCCAAACAGTGGTTTATGACCACATATGAGGTATCTGTGTACTCAGGAGAAATTGCCCAACAAATTTTAGTATCCAATTTATACTGTTGCCCATGTGAAAATGAAAAAACTGAGGCTAAAAGAAAAATTTTGTGAAAAAAAAAGTACTTTCTTTTTTTTAAGGATCAATTTCTGAAGCACCTGGGGGTTCAAAGTGCTCACTATGCATCTAGATAAGTTACTTAGGGGGTCTAGTTTCCAAAATGGGGTCACTTGTGGGGGAGCTCCAATGTTTAGACACACAGGGACTCTCCAAATGCAACATGGCAACCGCTAAATATTCCAGCATATTTTCCATTCAAAAAGTCAAATGGCGCTCCTTCCCTTCTGAGCCCTGCCGTGCGCCCAAACAGTGGTTTATGACCACATATGAGGTATCGGTGTACTCAGAAGAAATTGCCCAACACATTTTAGGATCTATTTTATCCTGTTGCCCATGTAAAAATGAAAAAATCGATGCTAAAAGAAAATTTTTGTTGGAAAAATTAAAATGTCCATTTTTTCCTTCCACGTTGCTTTAGTTCCTGTGAAGCACCTGAAGGGTTAATAATCTTCTTGAATGTAGTTTTGAGTAGCTTGAGGGGTGCAGTTTTTATAAAGGTGTCACTTTTGGGTATTTTCTGCCATATAGACCTCTCAAAGTGACTTCAAAAGTGAGGTTGTCCCTAAAAAAAATGGTTTTGTAAATTTTGCTGTAAAAATGAGAAATCGCTGGTCAACTTTTAACCCTTATAACTTCCTAACAAAAAAAATGTTGTTCCCAAAATTGTGCTGATGTAAAGTAGACATGTGGGAAATGTTATTTATTAACTATTTTGTGCCACATAACTCTCTGGTTTAACAGAATAAAAATTAAAAATTTGAAAATTACAAAATTTTCAAAATTTTTGCCAAATTTCCATTTTTTTCACAAATAAACGCAAAAATTATTGACCTAAATTTACCACTAACATGAAGCGCAATATGTCACGAAAAAACAGTCTCAGAATCGCTAGGATCCGTTGAAGCATTCCTGAGTTATTACCTCATAAAGGGACACTGGTCAGAATTGCAAAAAATGGCAAGGTCTTTAAGGTCAAAATAGGCTGGGTCATGAAGGGGTTAAATAAAGAAGCTAAAACAAGAAAAATTTGTTTAAAGAAATAGGTCTACTAAATGCTTATATATATATAAGGTAAAAAACCTTAGAGGCACATCACATAAAAACCCATAGGTATGGTACCATAACATGCGCAAATTATCACCGTTAGAAGATATTTGTGAGAGTGTGAGTCACATAGTTATAAGAACTGCAGAATATATATGCGAGTGATGCTGGCTAAAAAGAAATGTGCATGGTAAGAATAATTCACATAAAATGAATAAATGGTGAATAATAAATGAAAAACCGCATCCAATTGGAACGCCAATAGCAACTAACGGCGTGGTAACGCCAAAAAAGTATTATTAATGCAAGCCTTAGAAGCACCTGTTATAGAATGTGAGCGTTTTATGGATGCAAATGCTATAGTCTAGGAGACCCCACCAGGGCAGCCAAGGGAGAGAGGGCCAGCCGAAAAACATGAATAAATAATGATAATAATATACGTCCAATAGGTGAGAGCAGGATGAACTTAACAGTACTTATCTGAAAAAAGGGGGGAGGATAAGCCGAGTCTTTAGGGATCCGAAGGTAATTCCTTGCTGCAAGCAGGTGGGTAGCAGAGAGCTGTCCCGGCCAGAGACGCGCTCTCGCAGAACCCGGATGTGGATGTGGAATCAGGAAATGGAATCGCGGCGGAGGCCGCGGCTGACGTCGGTGGAGCTCGTGAGTTCGGGTCACGTGACTCGGCTAAGTCACGTGGTGCCCCAGCGAAGATCCGGAAAAGAAATGTGGATAAAATGCAGAAGACAATGTGCAAGAAGAGCCGTTCCTACGCGTTTCAGAATCATATGGATTCCTTCCTCAGGGATGGCTCTTCTGGCACAGGATCATCTATTTGTATCGTCCATCAATTAATCAATTAATCAGGAGCCAATAGTGGAGTTGTTCCAATGCACAGAGTTAACTCCTCATGTCCAGTGATGAAGTGGTCAGGTTGCGGTGGTGAAATTATTCAAAAGCAAATAGTTCTATATCATTATTGAGGCCCTTTGGTTTTAAGGTGTCTAGTTGGAAGATACAGCGGGTCTCCTCTCGACATCTGTTTGATAAAATCACCTTTTCGCCAGTCACTTATGACTTTTTTTATTCCCATAACTTTAATGCCCTTGAGTGATCCCTTATGGGCTAATTTGAAATGCCAGGATAAGGGATGATCATCGAATTTGTTCCTAATATTACGGAGATGTTCTCCAATCCGCTTGCATAAAGGGCGTTTTGTACGGCCCACATATATTTTATGACATGGACATTCAATTGTGTATATAACACCGGTAGAGGAACAACTAATGTAATCCCTAATGGGGAACTCCGTTCCATTATGGGCCTTAACCAGTTTTTGTCTACTGAGTTTCAACGTTTTGCAATTTTTGCAAGGGTAAAAGCCCATTATTGCTCTTCTTGCAATTCAATTGTTTGACATTGCGTACCGTCGGTGCAATGATATTTCCGATATTCCTTGCTTTTCTAAAAATAAATTCCGGGTGTTCGGCGATTTTGTCACCAATAACTTTGTCCTCCTTCAAAAGTTCCCAGTGTTTCTTTATTATCCATTTGAAAAGGTGAGTATTGGGATTATATTGGGTAATGAAGGGTACCAAGATGGTATCGGAAATTACTGAATTTTCCATTATTCTATGATTATTATCCTGGAGCAAAGTTTCTCTAGGGATATCCTTAACGTTCCTCTTGGTGTCTACTAAACGGTTATAATCATAAACTTTTTTCTGAAATTTTTTCATCAGTGTGTCTGCTTCTTTATCATAATCTGCTATGCTGGAGCAGTTTCTATGTAGTCTTAAAAATTAACTCCTTGGAACATTTAAAAGCCATCTGGGTAGATGACAACTGTTCATAGCTATATAGCTATTTGAATCTGTTGGCTTCATATATGTCTTAGTCTGAATGGTTCCCTGTTTGATGGAGATATCTAAATCTAAAAAATGTATATTTTCCCGGCTAATAGTGGCATTAAAATAAAGATAAAATTCAATTTTCCGGATCTTCGCTGGGGCACCACGTGACTTAGCCGAGTCATGTGACCCGAACTCACGAGCTCCACCGACGTCAGCCGCGGCCTCCGCCGCGATTCCATTTCCTGCTTCCAGCGCTGCACATCCGAGTTCTGCGAGAGCGTGTCTCCGGCCGGGACAGCTCTCTGCTACCCACCTGCTTGCAGTAAGGAATTACCTTCGGATCCCTAAAGACTCGGCTTATCCTCCCCCCTTTTTTCAGATAAGTACTGTTAAGTTCATCCTGCTCTCACCTATTGGACGTATATTATTATCATTATTTATTCATGTTTTTCGGCTGGCCCTCTCTCCCTTGGCTGCCCCTGGTGGGGTCTCCTAGACTATAGCATTTGCACCCATAAAGCGCTCACATTCTATAACAGGTGCTTCTAAGGCTTGCATTAATAATACTTTTTTGGCGTTATCACGCCGTTAGTTGCTATTGGCGTTCCAATTGGATGCGGTTTTTCATTCATTATTCACCATTTATTCATTTTATGTGAATTATTCTTACCATGCACGTTTCTTTTTAGCCAGCATCACTCGCATATATATTCTGCAGTTCTTATAACTATGTGACTCACACTCTCACAAATATCTTCTAACGGTGATAATTTGCACATGTTATGGTACCATACCTATGGGTTTTTATGTGATGTGCCTCTAAGGTTTTTTACGTTATATATATAAGCATTTAGTAGACCTATTTCTTTAAACAAATTTTTCTTGTTTTAGCTTCTTTATTTAATGGTGAAAAAGGCGCACTCTCCCCTGGTACAGTTTTCTGCATCTCTACTTCCAAAAGCAGCATTTGCACTACTGATCGCATGAACCACCGGTTCTGATGTTTACAGGTATTTTTCTATCAGTTTTGTTGATATACTACAATTTACCCCTTCCCTATGGTGGAACGTATACTAATACTTGCAGCTGATTAGGTATATGTGCAGTGGCGCCGCTATTTGTTTTTTACTTTTTATTTAGAAAAAAAAATTTTCCTCCACATCTTGGGCTTTGCTCACACATAGTGTTTTGGCTGCGTTTTGAACGTTTGCATTGCTTTCAATGGTAAAAAAAAACATTCTACAGGAAGTGAAATTTGATCATTTTAATACCTTATCTGGTCATGTGGTGCATGAGACATAATCTGACACATCCTGTTTAATTTATGAAGGAGCGACACTGAAAGTCACAATTTTTTTTTCAGGGCCATTAGGTGGCAATCACTTTTTGTAGAGGGCTATCAGGTGGCCCCTACTATTGTAGGTGGCCCTTACTATTGTTAGAGAGACAGCAGGTGACCCTCACTCCAATTTTAAAGGGCCAGAAGCCAGCCCTCACTAAGTATTTTTAGAGGGCCACCAGCCGGCTATGCTTTGCATAGCCATATATTGCTACTGCAATATAATTTATCCATCTCAGGTGGGCAAATTTTATTTTTCTTATTAATACTGTAAAGTTTGAAACTTGGAGGGTCAGTAGGCGGCCCTCACAATTTATAGAAGGACAACAGGTGGCTCCCACTATTTTTAGAGGGCCAGCAGGCATCTTGTGGACAGACCAAGATAGAGTTTTTTTTGTAAACACATCATTCTACTGTTTACTGTAAATGGAATGAGGCCTTCAAACAAAAGAAAACAATAGTTACAGTCAAATATGGTGGAGGTTCAAAGATATTTTGGGGTTGTTTTGCTGCTTCTGGCTCATGAAATGTGAAGATTCCCAAAGGATTTTGGGTTGCAATGTAGTGCTCAGGGTCGGAAATCTGGGTTTGCATTCCTAGGTCATTGATCTTGAAGCAGGACAATGACCCCAAACATACTTAAAGAAGAACCCAGAAATGGATAGAAACAAAGCACTGGAGAGTTCAGAAGTGGTAATTCCAGCTCCAGTAGCGTAAAGTGTCCCACCACTACCTCTTACATACAGATGCTAGAGAGAAACTGTGAATGGACACATTCTGAGTGCAGAACACCTATAAAACATGAATTGGCCAATGGGTCCATGGAAAAAAACAGCATCAAGGCTTAAAATTTATAAGGCAACAATCCTTGACTAAATGCCTGTCATAAAAATTTTCCTACTGTAACACTTAATCATAAACAAATTGCAAATAAGAGAGGTATTATTGTAGAATATAGAAGGGATTTGAACCAGTCTTGAAAATATTTTTCTTGTACATAGCAGCAGCAAACTCTGGAGGAACGCAAGTAATAATGCCAGCTTTGATGAATTTCTGAGTACAGATCACCGTAAAGAACATGAATCAGTCATTGAGTCTATGGAAAAAAACAGCAGCAAGGCTTAGAATTTATAAGACAATAATCCCTGACTAGATGGCTGTAATACGCTATCCCTACTGCCACACCTCTCTGTAGATGAAGTGCAGGTAAGAGCGGTTATATTATAACAGAATAGAATCTATTTGAATTAGCCCTGAAAAAACTGATTAACTTAATGTCTTCAGATGACTCCAAAGATAAAAGTCTAATGGGGTCAGATCGAGAGACCTTGGTGGCCATTCAACTGGCCCACGACGACCAATCCACTTTCCAGGAAACTGTTCATGTAGGAATATTTGGACCTGACTGGGGTCATCTGAAGGATTAATTGAATTGAATTGTCTATGCTGTGAAGATACAAGATGTGCAGCATCTGAAACAATGAAATACTGGAAGCCTGTGCTAGCATTTCTTCTGCAGTGTTGCTATCAGTGTGTCAAGAATGGGAGAAGAGGGTTGCATTGACAATCCAACACAATGGCCAGCACTTTAAACACATTTTATAATTGGTCATAAACTTGTAAATAACTCATGAAAGAATAATGTTATGTTAAAACCAAACACACAATTGTTTTCTTGTGAAATTCTCAATAAATTTGATGTGTCACATGACCCTCTTCCCATTGAAAAAAATAAAGTTGGATTCAAAATGGCCACCATGGTCACCACCCATCTTGAAATATACTAATGTGCCACAAACAGGAAGTTGATATCACCAACCATTCCCATTTTATTTAGGTGTATCCATATAAATGGCTCACCCTGTACTTTCTCTTATTAAATGAGCAGAGATTGGTGGATATTTAGCGCTAGAGGATCTAGAAGGTGATGGTATTGAGCTCCTTCTGGACAATGATTTATATAGATTTTTCTCTGATGAGAAAAAATTGAGCTGAAAGGAGCATTATCCTCAGTAACAAATCCATTTCTTAGTAACAAATCCGCATATGTACTGCTACCTTCAGCCCAATCAAAGAAAAAGACGGTTTCCGCGCTGCTGAAGGTATTGAGACTTGTATCCCGGTAAAAGTTGAAAAAGCTGGTGATTTATTTGATGTGTTTTGAAACACAGAGTTACTTCTTCTTCAGAAATGGCCACATGGAACCTTTTTCAACTTTTACCGGGATACACGGCTCAATACTTTCAGCAGCATGGAAACCATCCACTAATTCCTTTTTCTTTGATGTCTGGTGGTCCCTTGCTGACCCCGTGGATCTGCTGCAGCTGACCTCTAACATTACATGCCTTCTCAACAGATCAATCAGGTTAGTTGAATCTGAGCAAAATGCTTATTGTGTCTCTCGGATAAGACCCTATTTTTGCGCTGATCTCCTACAGCTTCTTTGAACCTCCAACTCCATGCAATTGTTCCACTATATTGACCTTCAATGGTAGTTAATGGTCCTTGCACCCCAGTTCTCTCTTATGATACAATGATGTTATTGGAAGTGGACGGATCGATCTGCTGAGCAGGAAACAAACCCGATCTGCTTGCCATAGAAAGAAACCTTATCTCTAGCCCTACCAGAACTATGATAGAGGCCATGTTATATCAGACACATCATTTCCTGGTAACATCTGGTCCCACCCGTATGTGACTGCACAGACAGATAACTGTAAATGTTCCTCTGATTAATCAGTTGTACAATCTCAGCTTCCGGTTACTTGGTTTTCTGTATAAAGTCACAGTGTTCATGTCTTTATTGGTTATTTCTTTGGATAACATGATACATTGCGTCTGCAGCAGAAGGGAATAGTCTGAGATAACTACAAGGTAAGTGACTGGAAACATGATAAAAAGATAACTTACATAGAAATTGTGTTATACCATATAGAAATAGATAATAGATTACACTGTTCTACATATTTCCAGAAGTTGTCAGGATCAGTAATGAAATGAGCCATTTCTTAATGATTTTGACCTGAAAATGAACATTTTTATTTGGCTCCTGTTGTTATGATGTCAGAGTTTTCCTTTTACTGCTACATATAATTAATGTGGGGGGCGGGGCCTAGGACTGTGATGGTGTGAGTCGCACTTGTCTGCTGCTCTGAGGTAATTGCCTCTAAAATCTACAAAAACTTGGCCAATAATCACAATTCCTCACAAAAATGTCAAGGAACATCTGTTAAACGTCTTACCCACTTTTTGGAGGTATATTTTTACATTTAAGACATTTTTCCTGTCAGGATATACCATCAGCTGTTGCATGATTACTGTGCTGTGATACTGAGGCCTAATTGCCTTGCAGCTGACAGACTTCTTATGACTGACTTTTTTAATTTATTCATCATAAAATGCATTATAATTTGGCAATTTTGCTCTCTTTTATGTGATGGATTAATTCTTCATCAAAATTTTGTGATTAATTAACATCAAATCACTTGGAGACTGTTTCTTCTGAGGTGCTCTGGTAAAATACCAACACCTCAGTGGTGACATTTATTCAACCCAGCTACAGAGGAATTGTTATTCAATTTTACATTATCCTCCCTCGGATAAAGACAGAGGCTACAGAGGATTACAATAGGTTGTTATTCATCGGAATTTTCATCAGCGTTACTAAGAAACCCGGTTCCCAGGGGTGGCTGATAACACTGAGCTGCTGAGGGCAATAGCGGCAGTCAGAATTACTTTTACAGTTCATATAGTGGAATTATTATTCAGTTTTTTACATTAGCCTCCCTCAGATAATAACAGAGGCTGAAGTGGATTTCAATAGGTCGTTATTCATCTGAATTTTCCTCAGCGTAATCTGCTGATTGACAATTCTGACTCACTGCAAGTGAAAGGACATTACTAATACAGCCAATTCAACTTATAGTGAACAGACAATTTAGTTAAACAAGTGTGTTCTCTTTTGAGTTTCATACTGTGAATAATTTTAACATTATTTTCTTTCTGTGTTTCTAGGGCTAAGTGCAGACGGTGCGGATTGTGCTGCGGAATTTTCCGTGCAGATTTTGGTAAATCCGCAGGTAAAATGACCTGGGTATTACCTGCGGATTTACTGCTGATTTACTGCGAATTTGATGCGGATTTGCCGCGGTTTTTGTGCAGATTTCCCCTGTGTTTTCAGACCTGCGGATTTCTATTTAGAGCAGGTCTGACAACGCTGCGGAACTGCACAAAAGAAGTGACATGCTGCGGATTTAAATCCGCACCCAATTCCGCGTGGACAAAATCCGCAGCATGTGCACTTCGTTTTTTGTTTAACATTGACTCTAATGCTACTGTACATCAATTGCAGTTCTGCTGCGGATCTGCAGCGGAAAATCCGCTGCGGATCCGCAGCAGAATCCGCAACGTGTGCACATAGCCTCAGGCATTTCTTGTTATTGTTACTGCACATGAATGACTTTATAAGAATTCCTGTTTATTAGCATATACCTACTATTTTGGCTAGCTGGTGCAGTTTGTTGCTGGGGTTTTGTTGCTCTTAATATATTATTCTCTTGGAGTATCAAGAATTGTTATTGCAGAGTTATAGGAAATTTAGAGCTTATATTTAACCCCTAAAGTACACAATTTAATAGATCAGTTCTGGACTAATACAGTAATTCTTATTAGCTGATCTATTATAACAGTCTATTTTCTCTTACATTTATAAGAGTTACAAATACCTGTAAAATGTCTAGCAATAAAAGCTCATATGAAAAAATAACCGTGTGCACAACCAAGAAGGTGCCAGAGTAGGTTCCCAAACCGTATCTAATAGAAAATGAACTCGGCACTCAACTTTAGTATAGTGAGAATAAAGATTTTTATTCACAGTAGTAACACGAAACGTTTCGGTCCTATATCATGGACCTTCATCAGTCACAGATACCACTGGGAAGGGGGTTGATCCACATAGGGAAGAAAGAAAGGGCTGGATATAGCCTGTGTTGGTGGGGTGAGATGAGGAAGAGGACAATGCCTCTATTGCACTAGTAACCTGTTGTGAAGGAGTCCGGTAGTGAGGATAGGTCTCTGCATTGGACGCGGTGTCTTTATTCTCACTATACTAAAGCTGAGTGCCGAGTTCATTTTCTAATAGCAATAAAAGCTCATCCTCATCAAAAACACAAAACAATAACAGAAGCAATCGACTTAGTCATATTCCATTAAAAACTTCCACTATCTGTGGGAGCCCAAGGAAATCACGATCTCCAATTAAAAAAGACAGTCAACAACCTTTGACAGAGACTCCTAGCTCTAAATTGGAGATCCACAACAAATTTTCTGTGCTTCAGACCGCCGATCATGAAGACATGGATTCAGCATCTTTATCAAAAAGGAAAGACTTGAAAGAATGGGGTAATGATCGTTCCTCTGCAACAAATTCATCAGACGAATTTTCTAATACCTGTTATGATTTGGTAGCTGAGGAGAGCTGGCAAAAACGGCAATACACCAGAGAGGTTGGAATCTACTGGATTGCTGTACCCTGACTAACCACCACAACTAAAGGCAGCCGTGGAGCGTACCTACGTTGGTCCTAGACGCCTCGTCACAGCCTGAGAGGTTAACTACACCTAAAGATAGAAAGAGGAAAGCTATCTGCCCCGGAGCAGATCCCCAAAGAACATAGGAAGCCCCCAAACATGTAATGGCAGTTAGACAAGAGGAAATACAGATACAGACAGAAAATAGTATGAGCAAACGTTGGAGCCCAAACTACCTGGACAGAAAAGGATAGGAAGGACACTTACTGCAATCCAAAAAACCCTAAAAAATACCAACTCTACTAATTGCAAAAACACCTGAGATCACACGACCTCTACCACCTAAATGAGTTCTCTGGTGTCACAAAACTAAGCCGCAGCCACTGAAAAAACTGGAAAAGGCAAATGAACAAATAACAGTGGCTCAGATAAACTGAGAGGAGCACAAGCCCCCGGAGGGGACCTGGCTGACCTCCACAGAAGTGCAGGGAACAATGCAAAAAGCAAGCACAAAAATAAAAGCAGAAATTATCTTATCTGATAGCAGAAGATGCAGGCAAGACTCAGCAAGCTTCCAAGTGAACCAGGAACCACAGTTGAGACAAGAACAATTGATCACCGGCAACCATGATGGGAGGGAACCTCCATTATATAAGACCAGTCTGTAACTCCTGATTGCCAATCTTCATTGAATGGTTCAGTACTGTTTGTAACCACCAGAGGGAGCTTCTGCTCAGAATTCATTTCTAACACATTCACAACAAATACCTACTCTCCAAATCCTAGTCCCAAAAAATCTCGCTTAAGTTTGACGGGATCAAGTGCGGTCCTGAATCTTTTGACAGTCACTCCATGGAGGCATTTATGACCAGTCTTGCCGATAAAATTAGCGCTAGACTTAAATTAGATCTCGACAAACAAACCAAAATTTTCCAGGAAACCTTGGATGTATTCAGTAATAAATTGGAAAACCAGGAAAAAAGACTATCGGATATGGAAAAAAAATATGAAATTATTTCAAAGGAGAAACAAGATACAGAGGTAGAGCTTCAGAAACTAAAGCTTAAATTGGCTGACATAGAAGATAGGTCAAGACGAAATAACATCAAAATTAGGGGTATTTCTGAGGATGTTACACCTAATAGACTTCCTGATTACATTAAATCTGTCTTCAAACACATGCTGCCAAATTTATCTGATTCTGATTTAATAGTGGACCGTATCCATAGGCTGCCAAAAACCATCTAATATCCCAAGAGAATTACCAAGAGACACTATCATGCGGATTCACTTTTACCACATCAAGGAAAGGATCCAGAACTATGTCAAAGTAAAAAAGGGTTTCCCAGAACCTTTTGGACATCTTAAGTTATTCTCTGACCTCTCCAAAAAGACCATTGAGGGAAGAAAGCTTTTTAGACCCATTACATCAGTCTTAAGAGACAAAGAAATCCCGTATAAGTGGGGTTTCCCGCTGAAACTGTTTATCAATTTTAAAGGAAAGACATCGGTCGTATTCTCACCGAAAGATGGGTATGAATTCCTGAAGATGAATGGCTTAGTGCTTCATTCAGGCAACAATGGTTCTCCAGGCTCCAGACATGTTACTTGAGAGCTAAAATGTGTATTCTGATTTAAAATTTTTATGCAGTCTGAATTGGTTACTGTTTAATATTTCATGATGCTTTAAGTGTTTTACTTTTCAGTGGTGTGCTAAGTTTAGATTGGGCAATTTTATTCTTACATTAGAGGCTGTTTCCTCAGATAGTGCACCACACAGACTTTCCCCCCACACCAGAAGGAGAATCTGTGGTGTAGGATTCCTTCTAGAGATTTGTATTTTGTGTTTATTTGCTTCATAGTTTGTAGTTTATTTTTAAACAGAAGCCCTTTGTTTTGTTTGTAATTAACCAACGGTCCATTGTTTAGTAATATGACTATTAAATTGTGTTCTTATAATGTAAGGGGACTTAATAGTCCTAATAAACGCTTTACGATCCAGAGAGAAATTCTCAAATCTTCAGCAGACATAGTTTGTTTACAAGAGTCAAAGTTTAACCCCTTAACGACCGCCGATACGCCTTTTAACGGCGGTCATTAAGGGTACTTAAACCACTTAAAAGCCTATAGCGCCCCCCAGAGGCGCATTTTCTCCGGGGTCTCGGCTACCGGGGGTAGCCGAGACCCCAGAGAACATGAATCGGGTCGGTTTTTACCGACACCGATGTTGCGATCGCCGTTATTAACCCTATAACGGCGACCACAAAAAAAAAAAAAAAAAAAACAATGTGCCATTTAATTTCTCTGTCCTCTGATGTCATCGGACTTCAGAGGATAGAGAAAAAGGGTCCCCGGGACCCCCACTGTGGCCCCCGAACCCTCCTTGTGGCCCCGGGGCCCTCCGGTGTCCCCCGGTGCCGGCGCCATGCTGCAAAATGTGAGGTGACGGGGGGATGGGCGATTTTCTCTGGGGTCTCAGCTGCCTGGGGTAGCCGAGACCCCAGAGAACATAATAGGGGCCCCCCAGTCATCACTCTTTTGCGATCGCCATATACTGGCGATCGCAAAAGAGAAATCACAGCCGCGATCCTGCCTGTAAATTTCTCTCCCCTCTGATGTGATCGCACATCAGAGGGAGAGAGAAATAGTGTCCCGGGACCCCCGATCTCCCCCCCCTGTACCTGCAGGGGTCCCGTGTCCTCCGATCCTCCCCTCCGTGGTCCCATCCTCCCCCTGGCCTCCGTTCAGGCCGGCTTCTTCATCCAGTAAAAAAAAATGGCGGGCGCATGCGCAGTGCGCCCGCCGAATCTGCCTGGCGGCAAATTCAAAAAAATATTCATTCATTCTCTAAAAGTACATTTTGATCACTGTGATAAACTATCACAGTGATCAAAATAAAAAAAACAGTACATAACCCCCCCATTTATCACCCCCTTAGTTAGGGACATATAATAAAAAATAGAAATTATATTTATTTTCATTTTTCCGTTAGGGTTAGGGTTATAATTAGGGTTAGGGTTATAATTAGGGTTAGGGTTAGCATTAGGGTTATAATTAGGCTGGGTTCATACTGCGTTATGGCAGTCCATTAGACGGACTGCGTTACACCGCGGTATAACGCGGTGTAACGCAGTCCGTTAATGCTGCCATTCACCGCCATTTGAGGGCGCATCGCGACGCATGCCGTAAAGTGGCATGGGCTTGCAACGTGCCATCATTCAGTGACAGAGCCTTGGACATGGGCTGCAGCGTCTGGGCTCTGTCACCGCTAGCGCAGATGAATCATCTGCTGATTCCTCTGCGCTAGCGGGTATAGCATAACGCGATGGCGTTATGCTATACCGTTACCAGCCTGTCAACGCTATGTGTTAAACGGGCTGGTAAAACGCAAAATGAACCTAGCCTTAGGGTTAGGGTTATAATTAGGGTTATAATTAGGGTTAGGGTTACAATTAGGGTTAGGGTTAAAATTAGGGTTACAATTAGAGTTAGGGTTACAATTAAGGTTAGGGTTACAATTAGGGTTGGAATTAGGGTTGGGATTTAGGTTAGGATTAGGGTTGGGATTAGGGGTAGGGGTGTGTTGGGGTTAGGGTTGGAGCTAGAATTGAGGGATTTCAACTATTTAGGCACATCAGGGGGTCTCCAAACACGACGTGGCGTTCAAAAAGTCAAATGGCGCTCCCTCCCTTCCGAGCCCTGCCGTGCGCACAAACAGTGGTTTACCCCAACATATGGGGTATCATCGTACTCACAACAAATTGCACACCAATTTTGGGGTTCTAATTTCTCCTGTTACCCTTGGGAAAATAAAAATAGCTGGCTAAAAAAATCATTTTTGAGAAAAAAAATTATTTTTTATTTTCACAGCTCTGCGTTTATAAATTTCTGTGAAACACTTGGGGGTTCAAAGTGCTCACCACACATCTAGATAAGTTCCTTAAGGGGTCTAGTTTCCAAAATGGGGTCAATTGTGGGGGGTTTCCACTGTTTAGACACATCAGGGGGTCTCCAAACACGACGTGGCTTTCAAAAAGTCAAATGGCGATCCCTCCCTTCTGAGCCCTGCCATGCGCCCAAACAGTGGTTTACCCCAACATATGGGGTATCAGCGTACTCAGGAAAAATTGCACACCAATTTTGGGGTTCTAATTTCTCCTGTTACCCTTGGGAAAATAAAAAATAGCTGGCTAAAAAAATCATTTTTGAGAAAAAAAATGATTTTTCATTTTCACGGCTCTGCGTTTATAAATTTCTGTGAAGCACTTGGGGGTTCAAAGTGCTCACCACACATCTAGATAAGCTCCTTGGGGGGTCTAGTTTCCAAAATGGTGTCACTTGCAGGGGTTTCTACTGTTTAGGCACATCAAGGGCTCTGCAAACACAACATGACGCCCGCAGAACATTCCATCAAAGTCTGCATTACAAAATGGCGCTCCTTCCCTTCCAAGCACTCCCATGTGCCCAAACAGTGGTTTCACCCCACATATGGGGTATCAGCATACTCAGCAAAAATTGCACAACAACTTTTTGGGTCGAATTTCTCCTGTTACCCTTGGGAAAATAAAAAAATAGCGGGCTAAAGAATCATTTTTGAGGAAAAAATTGATTTTTTATTTTCACGGCTCTACGTTTATAAATTTCTGTGAAGCACTTTGGGTTCAAAGTGCTCACCACACATCTAGATAAGTTCCTTAAGGGGTCTAGTTTCCAAAATGGTGTCATTTGTGGGGGGTTTCCACTGTTTAGGCGTATCAGGGGCTCTCCAAACGCGACATGGTGTCCAATTTCAATTCCAGCCAATTTTGGTTTGAAAAAGTCAAACGGCGCTCCTTCCCTTCCAAGCCCTGCTGTGCACCCAAACAGTGGTCCCACCCCACATATGGGGTATCAGCGTACTCAGGACAAATTGGACAACAACTTTTGTGGTCTAATTTCTCCTGTTACCCTTGGGAAAATAAAAAATTGTGGACTAAATGATCAGGTTTGTTGAAAAAAATATGACTTTTTATTTTCATGCCCGGGAGTTATAAACTTCTGTGAAGCACTTGGGTGTTCAAAGTGCTCACCACACATCTATATAAGTTCCTTAGGGGGTCTAGTTTCCAAAATGGTGTCACTTGTGGGGGGTTTCCACTGTTTAGACACATTAGGGCCTCTACAAACGCGACATGGCGTCCAGCCAATTCTGAGTTGAAAAAGTCAAACGGCGCTCCTTCCCTTCCAAGCTCTGCCATGCACCCAAACAGTGCTTTACTCCCACATATGGGGTATCAGCATGCTCAGGACAAATTGCACAAAAACTTTTGGGGTCTTGTTACCCTTGGGAAAATAAAAATTGGGGTGAACAGATCGTTTTTGTGGAAAAAATATGATTTTTTATTTTCACAGTTCTATGTTATAAACTTCTGTGAAGCACTTGGAGGTTCAAAGTGCTCACCACTCATCTAGATAAGTTCCTTAGGGGGTCTAATTTCCAAAATGGGGTCACTTGTGGGGGGTTTCCACTGTTTAGACACATCAGGGCCTCTACAAACACGACATGATGTCCAGCCAATTCTGCGCTGAAAAAGTCAAACGGCGCTCCTTCCCTTCCAAGCTCTGCCATGCACCCAAACAGTGGTTTACCCCCACATATGGGGTATCAGCATGCTCAGGACAAATTGCACAAAAACTTTTGGGGTCTTGTTACCCTTGGGAAAATAAAAATTGGGGTGAAAAGATTGTTTTTGTGGAAAAAATATGATTTTTTATTTTCACTGTTCTATGTTATAAACTTCTGTGAAGCACTTGGAGGTTCAAAGTGCTCACCACACATCTAGATAAGTTCCTTAGGGGGTCTAGTTTCCAAAATGGGGTCACTTGTGATGGGTTTCCACTGTTTAGACACATCAGGGCCTCTACAAACGCGACATGGCGTCCAGCCAATTCTGCGTTGAAAAAGTCAAATGTCGCTCCTTCCCTTGCGACCTCTGCCGTGCGCCCTAAAAGTGGTTTACCCCCACATATGGGGTATCGGCTTATTCAGGAGAAATTGCAAAACAAATTTTGTCATTCATTTTTTATTTTAACAGTTGTGAAAATAAAAAAAATTGGTTCCGAAGTAAAGTTTTTGCAAAAAAAGCTAAATGTTAATTTTTTCCTTCCACATTGCTTCAGTTCCTGTGAAGCACGTAAAGGGTTAATAAACTTCTTGAATGTGATTTTGAGCACCTTGAGGGGTGAAGTTTTTAGAATAGTGTCACTTTTGGGTATTTTCTATCATATAGACCCCTCAAAGTGACTTCAAATGTGATGTGGTCCCTAAAATAAAAATGGTGTTATAAAAATGAGAAATCGCTGGTCAACTTTTAACCCTTATAACTTTGTAACAAAAAAAAATTTTGTTCCCAAAATTGTGCTGATGTAAAGTAGACATGTGGGAAATGTTATTTATTAAGAAATTTGTGTGACATATCTCTCTGATTTAAGGGCATAAAAATTTAAAGTTTGAAAATTGTTAAATTTTCAAAATTTTTGCCATATTTCCGTTTTTTTCATAAATAAACACAAGTCATATCAAAGAAATTTTACCACTAACGTGAAGTACAATATGTCACGAAAAAACGATCTCAGAATCAGCGGGATTCGTTAAAGCGTTCCAGAGTTATAACCTCATAAAATGACAGTGGTCAGAATTGTAAAAATTGGCCCTGTCATTAAGCTGCAAAATGGCTCTGTCACTAAGGGGTTAAACGAAATAATCACCCAGAATTTTCTTTAAGAAATTATCCTATTAGTTTTGAGTCGTCGAATTCCTCAAAGAAGGCGGGAGTCATCACTAGGATAAGGAATTCTTTATCTTTTGAATTGTTAGAAGAGGTTTCTGATATTAATGGACACTACCATATCTTGCTTAGTAATCTAAACGCTAAAATGTACACAATAGTTAATCTATACGTCCCAAATAAGGGTCAAATTAAATTTTTTAATAAAATAATTTAAAAAGTTGTTCAAATTAAAAGAGGTATTTTACTGATGTTGGGAGACTATAATATTGTTGTCATGTGTGCATTGCCACGAAGATCGTCGCGGTTGCACATTTTGACTTCTCACAGCTGATCTGCTGTTTCTTTGTGTTTGGCAGCTAGGGAGTTAATTCTGTCTGTGCTCGGTGCTGGGACTGGGTGCAGTTTCTCCCAGCTGCAATTGATTATTTGTTGATTGGTTTCCTTTAAATTCCTGGTTGTCTGCTTGGGGAGTTGCCAGTGAAACCTTCATGCAGACCACAGATAGGAATGAATCTGTATAGACTTTAGTTGTGAGCTCCTTAGTTGTTCTAAGCTCAACTTGGTTAGAGTTTATTTCCCAGACCATTTATGTTCCTTTGGTGTTTGAGTGTGCATGCAAGCGAGTGTTATCCTGTCTGTCTTATATGTCTAATCTGTGTATTTAGCTGAGATCAGCCCATATCCCTTTGGTGGTAGTCAGGATCCTTCTTAGGACTGATTACAGGGTTCAGGGTCTGATAGGAGACAGGGTTAGGTTGGAGACTTGGACCTCTGAACCATTATCAGTACCTCCAAGGTGAGGGATTAGTTAGGACCCCAGTTTAGGGTCAGGTTAGATCCCGGTCCACCTCTTTCCTGTTTCAGCTCATCAAGTCCTCAAGATTAACCCTGAGTTCAGCAGATATCGTGTCAGGTAAATCTATTCTATACTTACATGCTGATGTTGCTATACTAGTTGTTGTATAGAGTGTTGTTCCTGTATTAATAGTTTACTGACATTGTATACATATCATTAGACAGCGTGACATTTTCACTGGCCATAAAAATTATCTCCAGTTACCATGGATCCAGTAGCCCAGCTGGCTCTGCAGTTGCAGGGATTATCCATGGAGCTGACGGACATTAAGTCCAAAGTTTTGTCTCCCCTGGAGCAAACCAGAGTTGAACCTAAAGTAACTCTCCCGGACAGGTTCACTGGTGGGCGAGACAAATTTTTCACCTTCCAGGAGGCATGTAAATTGTATTTTCGGCTTCGGCCTCGATCATCATGGAGTGAGGAGCAGAGAGTGGGAATTGTTATCTCACTTCTGCAAGGGCACCCTCAATCCTGGGCATTTTCCCTTCCTCCGGGATCCCCGGCTCTACTGTCTGTAGATCAATTTTTTACTGCCCTGGGATTGGTATATGATGACCCAGATCGGGTCTCTCTTGCTGAGACAAAATTACGTAAGATACAGCAGGGAGATCGTCCGGCAGAGGAATTTGCTTCTGAGTTTCGTAGATGGGCCACAGATACTCAGTGGAATGACCCAGCTCTTAGGAGCCAGTTTTGTCATGGGCTTTCTGATAAATTAAAAGACGTTTTGGCTCAGTATGAGTCTCCTCCTTCTCTGGAGGCTGCTATGGCCTTAGCTATCCGTACTGATAGACGGCTTCGGGAGGGGTGAGGTAACCCCACTCCCTGTTGTTTCTCCACCTACCACTAAAGTCCCTTATGTTGAGGTTCCCCTTGTCTGTTCAGATGAGCCTATGCAGTTGGGAGGGACATCATTTCGTAGGAGGGGATTGGCGGTACGCCGCAGGACTAGAAGATGTTTTTTCTGCGGGAAAGAGGGACATTTTGTTGGAGAATGTCTATCCCGTGCCTTGTTGAGCCAAAAGTCACCGGAAAACTGTTAATCCCAGGTTGTGTGGTGGACGACAACCTGGGAGTATGTATTTCATCCGCCAGTTCTTCTCAGTTCCTTGTACCAGTGGAGGTGGTAGTTGGTACGAGAGTGGAGAGATTGTCTGTTCTTCTTGATAGTGGTTCCGGGGCTAATCTGGTTGACGCTCAGTTTGCTCAGGCTCAAGGTATGCATCTGAGTGTATTGGTCAAACCGATCCCTATATTCTCCATTGACGCCAGGCCTCTCGGCCAAGGTAGCTTTGTTCATGAGGTTCATAACATTGACCTTCGGGTAGGGGCAATACATAGGGAACAATTATCTTGTTATGTGTTGGAGGGTCTACCTACTCCCATTGTGTTGGGACTTCCTTGGTTGGTTAAACATAACCCTGTGATTAATTGGCAGTCCAGAGAAATAAGCCAATGGGGTGAGTTTTGCAAAAGCAACTGCATGAACACAGTCATCAGTGCGGTCGTGCCTAGTACATTGCCTCCTTTTTTGGAGGATTTTGGGGATGTTTTCTCTGAGGAGGGGTGTCAGGAGTTGCCTCCTCATCGCGTGTATGACTGCTCTATTAATCTCCTTCCTGATGCTAAGTTGCCTAAAGCTAGGTTGTATAATCTTTCTGGTCCTGAGAGGCAGGCTATGAAAGATTATATTTCTGAAAGTCTGGCCAAAGGGCATATTAGACCTTCATCTTCCCCAGTAGCCGCGGGGTTCTTCTTTGTGAAGAAGAAAGATGGAGGCCTACGCCCTTGCTTGGATTTCCGCGAACTTAATCGGATTACTGTTCGAGATCCGTATCCACTCCCTCTTATTCCTGATCTCTTCAATCAAATTGTTGGCGCCAAATGGTTTTCTAAATTGGATCTCAGGGGGGCGTATAATCTGATTAGGATAAAAGAGGGGATGAGTGGAAAACGGCGTTTAACACGCCGGAGGGACATTATGAGAACCTAGTCATGCCTTTTGGTCTGACTACTGTACCAGCAGTATTCCAACATTTTGTTAATGACATTTTTCGTCACCTTGTGGGGCTGTTTGTGGTTGTATATTTGGACGACATTTTAATTTACTCGCCAGATCTTGTGTCTCATCAGGAGCATGTGAGACAGGTGTTGCAGATCTTGCGAGACAATAAACTATACGCCAAACTGGAGAAGTGTGTATTTGCCGTACAGGAACTTCAGTTTTTGGGTTTTTTGGTGTCAGCCTCCGGTTTCCGTATGGACCCTGAAAAGGTGAGAGCAGTGCTTGAATGGGATCAGCCAGGGATCTTAAGGCTCTGCAGCGTTTTTTGGGGTTTGCTAACTATTACCGGAAATTTATTTGTAATTTCTCATCTATCGTCAAACCTCTCACTGACATGACAAGAAAAGGGACGGATTTTTCTAAATGGTCGGACAAAGCTTGCCAAGCCTTTTCCTCTTTGAAGAAATGTTTTGCTTCGGCACCCGTTCTCATCCAACCAGATGCATCTCAGCCGTTCATTGTGGAGGTGGATGCGTCTGACGTAGGGGTGGGTGCTATATTGTCCCAGGGTCCGTCCCCTGGTAAATGGCATCCGTGCGCTTTCTTTTCTAAGAAATTGTCGTCCGCCGAAAGGAATTATGATATCGGCAATAGGGAACTTTTGGCCATTAAGTTAGCTTTTGAAGAATGGCGTCACTTTTTGGAGGGGGCAGTCCACCCGGTTACCGTTATTACTGATCACAAGAACCTGTTGTATTTGGAATCCGCTAAGCGTCTGAATTCCAGACAAGCTCGATGGTCGTTGTTTTTTACCAGGTTTAATTTTGTCGTCACTTATCGCCCGGGGTCTAAGAATGTAAAGGCTGATGCCTTGTCTCGCAGTTTCCCAGGGGCCGTGAAAACGGATGACCCGAGTCCTATCCTTCAGGAGGGGGTGGTAGTGTCGGCTGTATTTTCTGAGCTTGAGGAGGAGGTGTTAGAGGCTCAGGGGGACGCCCCTGCAGGACCTCCAGGGAGACTGTTTGTCCCAAATCTGTTGAGACAAAAGGTTATTGAGGCACATCATAATTCTGCTCTAGCAGGACATCCAGGGAGTAAGGCTACTTTAGATCTCCTTTCTTGCCGGTTTTGGTGGCCTAATGCTAATAAAGATGTTATAACTTTTGTCGCGTCATGTGGGGTGTGTGCTCGCTCTAAAACCCCTCATACCCGTCCGTCTGGGACCCTTTTACCCTTGAAACTTCCGGAGCGTCCATGGACTCATTTATCTATGGACTTCATTACGGACCTTCCTCCGTCGTCAGGGAATACTGTCATACTGGTGGTTGTTGACAGGTTCAGTAAGATGGCACATTTCATTGCTCTTCCTGCACTCCCTAATGCTAAAACTCTGGCGCAGGTGTTCATTAGGGAGATCGTTAGACTTCATGGGTTGCCTTCTGATGTAGTGTCAGATAGGGGGTCTCAGTTTGTGTCCAAATTTTGGAGGGCATTTTGTTTACGTCGGGGGATGCAATTGTCATTTTCCTCGGCTTTTCATCCGCAGACCAATGGTCAGACAGAGCGTCTGAATCAGAGCTTAGAGACATATCTCCGGTGTTTTGTTTCAGAGAACCAAGAGGACTGGTCTTCTTTCTTGCCTCTGGCAGAGTTCGCTCTTAACAACAGGCGGAGCGAGTCCACTGGTAAGTCCCCGTTTTTTGGGGCATATGGTTTCCATCCCAGTTTTGTACTTTCAATGGGGGGGGCCCTTCTGGGGTTCCTGAGGAGGAGCGTTTCTCGTCGTCACTTGCTTCTGTGTGGAGAGGTGTATTGAATAATCTGAGTGCGATGGGGAACCGTTACAAACGTATGGCTGATAGGAGGAGAGTTTCTGGTCCAGATCTGAATGTGAACGATCTGGTATGGTTGTCTACCAGGAATATAAAACTTAAGGTGCCCTCCTGGAAACTGGGTCCCAGATTCATCGGGCCGTACAGGATCAGTTCCATAATTAATCCTGTGGCATTTCGTCTGGACCTCCCTCCTACGTTTAAAATTCATAATGTGTTCCACAAGTCATTACTTAAAAGGTATGTGGCACCAGTCATACCGTCACCTCTACCTCCTCCTCCTGTGTTGGTCAATGGTAACTTGGAATTTCAAGTATCAAAGATCATTGACTCACGTCTGAATCGCCGGTCCCTTCAGTACTTGGTGCATTGGAAGGGGTATGGTCCAGAGGAGAGGACGTGGGTCCCTGCGTCTGATGTTAACGCAGATCGTTTGGTTCGGACCTTCCACAGAACTCACCCGGGCAGGCCTGGCCCTGAGGGTCCGGAGGCCCCTCGTAGAAGGGGGGGTACTGTCATGTGTGCATTGCCACGAAGATCGTCGCGGTTGCACATTTTGACTTCTCACAGCTGATCTGCTGTTTCTTTGTGTTTGGCAGCTAGGGAGTTAATTCTGTCTGTGCTCGGTGCTGGGACTGGGTGCAGTTTCTCCCGGCTGCAATTGATTATTTGTTGATTGGTTTCCTTTAAATTCCTGGTTGTCTGCTTGGGGAGTTGCCAGTGAAACCTTCATGCAGACCACAGATAGGAATGAATCTGTATAGACTTTAGTTGTGAGCTCCTTAGTTGTTCTAAGCTCAACTTGGTTAGAGTTTATTTCCCAGACCATTTATGTTCCTTTGGTGTTTGAGTGTGTATGCAAGCGAGTGTTATCCTGTCTGTCTTATATGTCTAATCTGTGTATTTAGCTGAGATCAGCCCATATCCCTTTGGTGGTAGTCAGGATCCTTCTTAGGACTGATTACAGGGTTCAGGTCTGATAGGAGACAGGGTTAGGTTGGAGACTTGGACCTCTGAACCATTATCAGTACCTCCAAGGTGAGGGATTAGTTAGGACCCCAGTTTAGGGTCAGGTTAGATCCACCTCTTTCCTGTTTCAGCTCATCAAGTCCTCAAGATTAACCCTGAGTTCAGCAGATATCGTGTCAGGTAAATCTATTCTATACTTACATGCTGATGTTGCTATACTAGTTGTTGTATAGAGTGTTGTTCCTGTATTAATAGTTTACTGACATTGTATACATATCATTAGACAGCGTGACAATTGTACCAGATAACATTCTTGATTCATCCTCTACTAATAGATGCAAATCTCCCTCACTAAATTGTTGGATTTTTAAAAATGAATTATTTGACTCATTTAGATGCCTTAATTCCACATCGAAAGAATATTCCTATTTCTCGGACACTCATTTATCAGCTTCAAGGATAGATCTTATCCTGACAGATATATTTTCCCTCCCTAGATTGAAATCCATTTCTATAGGTAGTAAAACTATTTCTGACCATGCCCCATTGTTTGCTGAATTTGAAGAAGGCCATACAATTAACAATCAATTTTTATTCCTCAATATTTCAAAATTCCAAATATCATAAAGAAATTTCCCTGGCCCTAACTAATTATTTTAGAGAAAACCCTTTTGATTCTACGAAGCCCTTTTTACAATGGAATGCTCATAAAGCGGTCATTAGAGGTACCTTAATACAATTCTCATCTAAAATTAAAAAATTCAACAGTAATAAAATCAAAGAATTACAGTCCATGATTAAAGATAAGGAATCGTCTCTGACTAATACTTCTTCCCATTGTCCCAAAATAAAATCAGATCTATTAAAATTAAGAAATGAATTGAAAGCCATTATATTCTCTTTTTACTACTCAGCAGTCAAAAACTCCAAATTTAAATATTACATGTCTTTAAACAAGCCATCTAAATTTATGTTCAATAGAATCAAAAAGCAAAGAATTCGAAATAGGATTGATAAGATTACTACCACCAAAGGAATTACACTTCTACACCCACAAAAAATTGTTAATTCATTTTCAGAGTTCTATAAAAATTTATATAATTTAAATGAGAATCCCTCCCATCCTACTCCCAATGAAAAAACGATTAAAGATTTTTTATCCTCAATAAATCTTCCTAAGATTACTATGGATGATTTGGAGTTTCTATCCTCTCCTTTTAATGACGAAGAAACATCTAATATTTTTAAACAACTTCACTCCCATAAAGCGCCTGGTCCTGATGGATATAGTAATAACTATTATAAATCTTTCAGCAAGATTCTGGTACCCCATTTAATGCAGATTTTTAATGCTGCTGCATCTACAGGTGCATTTCCGAAAGAAAATCTTGAAGCTAATATAATTCTTATTCCTAAACCAAACTTAAACCCAGACCAAATAATAAATTATAGGCCCATTTCCCTCATTAATACTGATTTAAAAATGTATTCCAAGATCATTGCTAATAGACTAAATTGTATTCTGCCCAGTTTAATTTCAAACGATCAAATTGGTTTTATAAAACACAGACAGTCTGTTGAAGGTACCAGATGATTAATAAACATAATTAAATTAATAAATTCCCAAAAACTTTGTTCTACTGTGATTTCCTTAGATGCTGAAAAGGCATTTGATAGCTTGAATTGGAATTATTTAAATTGTATTATACAAAAATTTGGTTTTAATATCCCCTGTATTACAAAAATAATGGCCCTTTATTCCAATCCACAAGCAAGAATTTATGTTAATAATCATCTTTCTACCCCTTTTAAAATTACTATGGTACAAGACAGGGATGCCCACTTTCTCCTTTATTATTTGCTTTAGCAGTAGAGCCCCTTGCTCAATTAATTAGGGATGACCAAGATATTAAAGGAATTAGTACTAACTCCAGAGACTATAAAATTAGTTTATACGCTGATGATATTTTATTAACCCTGACAGAACCATCTAAATCCATCAATAAAATTCGAAATTTACTCAATGAATTCTCTTTTATCTCATATTTTAAAATAAATGTCACCAAATCTAAAATTCTACATTTTAATTTAAACTCTTCTCAAATTCAAGAAGTTCAAAACATTTCCCCATGGAGCTGAGCAGAAAAAGACTTTGTATATCTAGGTTTAAAGTTTTCTAGGGATATTAACTCTTTGATCTCTACTAATCTCAATGATCTTATTAATTCTATTATTAAGAATTTTAATTTTTACAATGATACAGGACTTTCATGGTGGGGGAAAAATGTAATTGTCAAATCCATTATTTTGCCCAAAATATTATGTTTTTTGATCTCTCCCGTTATCTATTTCGATCTCATTTTTAACCAGCCTACAATCTCATATTAATCTTTTTGTGTGGGGTAATAGAAGGGCTAGGATTGCTACTAATCAATTATTTAAAAGCAAACCACATGGTGGAATGGGTCTGCCCAACATTACAGCATATTATTATGCTAATCTCATAAAGCAGTCTATTTGGTGGTGGCCTAGCCTATATAAACCATCTTGAATTGACCTGGAATTATTTTTTAATAAAGATACCCCACTAAACAAAATTATGTTCAATCTGCTTATCAAAAAATGGACTTTCCCTATTAATCATCCTATTTTCTTAGCGATTTCGGAAGCTTGGATGAAATTATTCAGACTTAGAAGGCAAATTCCTAAATCAGAAATTATTAAAGGACTTCCTCTTTCTTTGGTTGAGGTTATTGCAGAGTTTAATCTAGATCCACTCTGGGCTAGTTGTGGTGTTACCAAAATTCAAGACATTTACGATGGTAAATTTTTCTACCCATTTACACAAATCAAGGCTAAATTTGGGATTCCCTCTTCTGCCTTTTTACAATTTCTAATCTTGAAGAACCAAATAGAGATTTTTCTGCAGACCAAACCATATCTCTCTGAACCTTCTGTCCTTATGTTAAAAAATTTAGGTCATAATATTTTTTGGAGCATTCAATACCCTTATAAATGGTTTAACTTGGATCAAACCTTTTGTAAATCTCCTTACATGATTAAATGGGAAGAGGACCTCCACCTTTCAGTAGACATAGACGATTGGGAAAAGGCGATTATAACAACGTACGCTTCCACTATTTCAATGACTCTCCAAGAGTCGTTTTATAAACTATTATCACGATGGTACTATACTCCCTCAAGATTAGCCAAGATCAACTCAGACAACTCCCCAAATTGTTGGAGAGAATGTGGACAGATTGGTTCTCTATTTCACATTTACTGGTCATGTCCAAAGATTAGACCATTATGGATAGAGGCTGAGTCCTTAGTTGGTCAAATTTTAAATATTAATGATTTTATTTTAACCCCTCAATTGGCCTTACTCTCTCTGGGCATTGATCAGTTCACTCCATCCATAAGACAACTTATTCTTCACTTTTTTTTAGTTACCAAAAATAATATTGCTCTTTTTTGGAAGTCCCCTAATATTCCCTCATTACAAGATTTAATTAATAAAACTTCTTTACATAAATCTTATGAAAATAAAATTGCTATTTCAAATAACTGCTTTAAAACATTTGCTAGTAAATGGAACCGTTGGATAAAACTATTTCCATAAGGGCATTGGTTTGTATTTCTAGTTTATATGTGTGTAATATCTTTGGCTATGTTTTTGATCTGAGAAATATCTATTTCTTCTATGTATTTTATGAATTGATTGTATGACAATGCATTATTTCACTTTCCCCCTTCCCTTTCCCTTTCCCTGTTATTATAAATTTTAATAAAATTTATTGGAAAAACATATAATTAATGTATAAAAGTTTCATTACTTTGAAACATTATTGTTTTTATTAATAAATTATTTTTATTTTTGCAAATGTAAAGATGCAGAATATTTTGTTATGCCAATTTTCTCATTTATTTGGAGGAAACTTAGCAATAATACCAGAGGCATAGTTTGGGGTTCAGCTCACTGGGGGCGAAACATGTGAGAGGGCACCTAACAGATGGACATATCATTAGTGCAACCTGTGCGAGTTAAGGGGTCTATTTCTTCATCCAAAAAATGTGCAATTTTGCATTTTTAGGAGCTCTTTGGCTGTGAAAGGCCCATATATTGTTCTTGCACAGGGGCCCTTTCTGGGTCTGCCTGTGGCCCTGAACCAGATAACCATGATTATTACTGCGATGGGTATAGGGGAACCTCAGGAGATGAGCACACAGTTATGGAAAATAAATCTCTATACAAAGACCTGAGAGTCCTCAGTGGTTGATACCTTTTAATGGCTAACTGAAAAGATGGTAACAAATTGCAAGCTTTCGAGACTACTCCGGTCTCTTCATCAGGCAAAGACTAAAACAAAAACTGAAGAATCACATATATATATATACACAAGAGGACACAGGAATAGTGCAATAGGTAAGACAAGTGACGTGAAGCAGAACTGTCATTATGGCAGAGGAATGAACATAAATATTGGAACAGATCATAGATAAGGAGAGAGTTTTATTACCCTCTGATTCAGACCCCAATCAGAGGGTAATAAAACTCTCTCCTTATCTATGATCTGTTCCAATATTTATGTTCATTCCTCTGCCATAATGACAGTTATGCTTCACGTCACTTGTCTTACCTATTGCACTATTCCTGTGTCCTCTTGTGTATATATATATATATATGTGATTCTTCAGTTTTTGTTTTAGTCTTTGCCTGATGAAGAGACCGGAGTAGTCTCGAAAGCTTGCAATTTGTTACCATCTTTTCAGTTAGCCATTAAAAGGTATCAACCACTGAGGACTCTCAAGTCTAAATATTTTTCTATCTACTGGCTAACACGGTACGAAGATACACATCTTTCCTATATACAAAGACCAGCACTGATAGTACCGCCATATGGTGACATATAGTGGTAGATCACAGCCCTGCACAATATATAGAGATCACAGTACAGTTATAGATGGTGACATACCACTGACTTTCTTTCTGGTGGAGTTGTCACTTTTCCCGTTTTCCATCTGGCCCAGACCGGCATGCCGACTTCTCCAGCCAGGACTCGTCTGCAGAGATTACAACAAAAACACATCTGACTTCTTATATTTCCAGCACTGTCCCCATCTATCCCCAACCAAATGCTAGCAAATTATATTTTTCTCTGATTTTCCTAAGTGGTTGGTGCAAATGACAGTCAGTCTAATAAAAGTCATCACCCGTTAGAGTATACATCGAATTTTATTGAAGAAACCTCCCAATGATAACAGTATAATCTCCAAAATGAATAAAAACTCAAAATGCACTGTTCAAATTATTAGGCACAGTAGAATTTCTAAACATTTGATATGTTTTAAAGAACTGAAAATGCTCATTTGTGGAATTTTCAGCATTAGGAGGTCACATTCACTGAACAAAAAAGCTATTTAACGCTAAAACATCCTAACAGGCCAAGTTACATGTTAACATAGGAACCCTTCTTTGATATCACCTTCACAATCCTTGCATCCATTGAACTTGTGAGTTTTTGGAGAGTTTCTGCTTGTATTTCTTTGCATGAAGTCAGAATATCCTCCCAGAGCACGTTTCTGCTTTTTATACCATGGAAGAAAGTTGTCAGTCAGAAACTCTATATACCTTGCAGAGTTCATTTTCACACCTTCGGGAACCTTAAAAGGCCCTACCAGCTGTTTCCCATGATTCCAGTCCAAAACATGACTCCTCCACCTCCTTGCCGACGTCGCAGCCTTGTTGGGACATGGTGGCCATCCATCAACCATCCACTACTCCATCCATCTGGACCATCCAGGGTTGCTCGACACTCATCATTAAACAAGACTGTTTGAAAATTAGTCTTCATGTACGTCTGGGCCCACTGCAACCGTTTCTGCTTGTGAGCACTGTTTAGGGGTGGCCGAATAGTAGGTTTAGGCACCACAGCAAGCCTTTGAAGGATCCTACACCTTGAGGTTCGAGGGACTCCAGAGGCACCAGCAGCTTCAAATATCTGTTTGCTGGTTTGTAATGGCTTTTTAGCAGTTGCTCTCTTAATCCGATGAACTTTCCTGGCAGAAACCTTCCTCATTCTGCCTTTATCAGCACGAACACGTCTGTGCTCAGAATCAGCCACAAATCTCTTAACAGTACGATGATCACGCTTAAGTTTTCGGGAAATATCTAATGTTTTCATCCCTTGACCAAAGCATTGCACTATTTGAGGCTTTTCAACAGCAGAAAGATCCTTTTTCTTTCCCATGTTACTTGAAAGCTCTGGCCTGCTTAATAGTGTGGAACATCCAGTTTTCCTTTCATTGGGCTCACATGGCAAACTAATTATCACAGGTATCTGAGATTGATTTCAGTGATCCAAAGAACCCTGAGACACAATACCATCAATGGGTTTCATTTACAAAAAAAAACGCTATGACACTTAAAACCAATTTGCATAATAATTTGGAACATGGTGTAGAGGGTAATGTAATAGATATGTTAATGGCGTAAGTGATATAAAATCCAGAGTTTTATTTCCTCCAGTACAGTAAGTGTTGCGAGGGTTAAGTTAACGTATGCTATGGGCTGGCTTTTAGGGGTACATTCATGATGTCACAGTCATGTGATCAGTCATGTGGTTGAGGAGTCACATAGTGTGGGCTTAGATGCCTGAAGGCCAGAGCTTTCAGTGTTCAGTGTGGGCACCTGTAGGAGGACTCCAGGAAAGTGTTGCTTGGACTTGTGAACCTGAACAGTGTGTGTTCTGCCAGCTGTGAGCAGGAGGAACCCCCCTCACAGAAGGACTGTGTTTGTTCTGCCGTCGTTTTGTTTTCCGGTTTTGCCCAGAGGGTTGCATTTTCTTTTCTACACCTTGGTGTATGCTGCCTATAATAAACCAAAGGAAGTTCTTAAAGCCGCAGTATACCCGTGTCTACCTCCGTGAGCAGCCAAGTGAGACGATCTACCACACCCTATACACAGTATGATGGGTCCACAACTCCCCTATACACAGTATAATGCCCCCACAGCTCCACTATACACAGTATAATGAGCGAAAAGCTTACTTAAACACAGTATGATGGGTCCGCAGCTCCCCAATACATAGCATTATGGGTTCACAACTGCCCTATACACAGTATAATGCCAGGAAGTGTTGAGTTAAATGCAAAGTGGGCACTAGGATCCAGAGAGCCTGAGCAAATCAGAGTCTGCACAGCTAGAAACTAACTGAAGCTGCTGCCAGCCATGCCTGGAAGAAGCTCCGCAGGTCAGACAGCACTGTACACTGCACGGTGTGAGGCTCTGCAACCTGCCACTGTGCAGAGTCTGTCCGATAGGGTAGCAGGTATTGCGCTGCTCTCTCCCTGACACCTCAGATGCGGCCTCATGATAAAAGTGGCAGTGGCTCCCGGTGGGCCCCTTCATGTGACTGGGCCCGTGGCAATGGCCCACTCTGGCCCCCCAGTAGCTATGCTACTGAATAATACCAATAACTAAAACATGTCTAAACACTACTGCATGTTATAAGCAGTTACAGAAATTGCACTACAAAATATGGTCCTCATTCAGTGACAACTCTATTTTGCTTATCTCTCGTACTCCTGCATCGCTTATATTTCTCCAACAGTAATCTGCAAGTATTGATGGAATCCATTTTCCTTGACATATTTTCTCCATAGCCGTAATATCTTGGTGAAATCTCTCACCGTGCTCGCCTCTCACTGCTCCGCAGTTTGGTAAAGAAAAGTCTACATGTGAATGTAAGAAATGGATCTTTAATTACATGTTACAGCTAAGATCCTTATTAGTGACTAGATGGTGGCCCGATTCTAATACATTGGGTATTCTAGAATATGTATGTAGTTTATTTATGAAGATTTAAGAATAATGCAATGAATATACAGGATTTTTCGGGTAAAATATATACATTATCATTAAATGTTATTGCTCATAGAACTTAATACAACTGAACAAAATTATTAAACAGATAATCAAAATATATAAGCTATTACATGAATATCTAACTGTGTTTAAATAAATCATCGGACAAAATAAGTACATCGACACTAATATATTTGTTAACAATATCAACCCAAAATATTTTTGTACACTACATGTTTTGTGAATACTTTTTGACTATCTCTAAGCAACTTTCCTTGTAAATGGGTATCCAAAACAGATAAGCCGCTAACGGCCGCCATCTTTTTTCTGAAATCCCGCATCGCTGATTGGCTGCGGCCGGACCAATCAGCGACGCGGGATTTCCTGGACAGAAAGACAGACAGATGGGATAAGACGATTATATATATTAGCTAGATTAGATAGATGTTACTGTGTATTACCTCATGTCACTGTGTATTGCCTCATATTACTGTGTATTACCTCATGTTACCGTATATTACCTCATATTACCTCATGTTACCTGTGTATTACCTCATATTACTGTGTATTACCTCATGTTACTGTATATTACCTCATTTTCCTGTGTATTACCTTATGTTACTTATGTATTACCTTATGTCACCTGTGTATTACCTCATGTCACTGTGTATTACCTGTGTTCAGTAAACGTGACATAAGTACATCAGTCACTGTGACTGACAAAACATGTTCAGTACATCATGGGCAGTTGGTGAGTCACATGACCACATGGGCAGAGTAAGCCCTGCATTGCTGATGCTACTGTGTATTACCTCATATTACTGTGTATTACCTCATATAACTGTGTATTATCTCATGTTACTGTATATTACCTCATTATACTGTGTATTACCTTATGTTACTTATGTATTACCTCATGTCACTGTGTAATACCCGTGTTCAGTAAACGTGACAGAAGTACATCAGACACTGTGACTGACAAAACATGTTCAGTACATCATGGGCAGGTTACCATATATTACCTCATATTACCTCATGTTACTGTATATTACCTCATTTTACTGTGTATTACCTTATGTTACTTATGTATTACCTCATGTCACTGTGTATTACCCGTGTTCAGTAAACGTGACAGAAGTACATCAGACACTGTAACTGACAAAACATGTTCAGTACGTCATGGGCAGTTGGTGAGTCACATGACCACATGGGCAGAGTTAGCCCTGCGTCGCTGATTGGCTGCGGCCGGACCAATCAGCGACGTGGGATTTCCTGGACAGACAGACAGGATAAGACGATTATATAAATAGATGAACAAATATATTCGGCACTATTTGTTACTCGCATGAATAGTACGTTATTCGGGATATTTGTTACTCGGTGAGTAATTAGGTATTTGCCTCGGTATATTTGAGTGACCCACCCAGCATGTTTGGCTCTTTATTTGCAGCCAATGAACATGCTGGGCTGGCTTACCAATCACAGTAATGCTGGCACCATCTTTGGTGTGGCATTACGGTGATTGGCTGGCCTTCCAGCATCATAGGGACAATTTAAAGGTTGCCGGAACCATCTTGCTCACATTGCAGCTGGAAACAGCGTAGGGAGAGCGTAGTTTCAGTGTAGGGAGAGTGATAGGAGGTTATATTGAGCGCTATTTATTCCAATAAGCTCTTTTAGGCTAAGTGCACATGTTCAGGATTATTTGCGTTTTTTTCGCGTTTTTTCGCTGGAAAAAAACGCGTCAAAAGCGCATGTATTAAGCATCCTATCATTTAGAATGAATTCCGCAATTTTTGTGCACATGGTGCGTTTTTTTCCGCGAAAAAAACGCATCGCGGAAAATCTAGCAACATGTTCATTAATTTTGCGGAATTCTAGCGTTTTTCCCGCTATATTATTGACCTAGAAAGTTCAGGGAAAAATCGCGGTAAAACGCGTCAAATCCGCGCAAAAAACGCACCAAAAACGCGTAATAACCGTGCAAAAACGCGCGTTTTTACCGTGAAAAAAGTCCGTTTTTGCTCAGGAATATTCTGCAAACATTCCTGAACGTGTGCACTTAGCCTTAAGAGATTACTTGTTTGTTAGGGAGGGATTTAAGTAGGGAGAGATTTAATAGAAGGGAGAGTGAAAGGCAGGCAGCTGAGTGTTCTCATCATTGCCAGCACATGCTGCAGCTCTCTGCTATTTTTCACTTTGTTGTGTATTAGTTACTATTAGGAACAGACTGAGGGATTCGAGTGAAATAGGAAAGGTTTCATCCACTACCAAAGTATAAAAATCAGCTATTTGTAGAGGGAAATAATATTAGGTACTATCAGCATATACAAAACCATTTATTCCTGTGTAGCAGCCAATTATTATTTTTTTTTTACCGCAAAATAATATTCCTCAGTGGCAGCATATACTGTAGTAACATACATTTTAAAATCTAATTGCTAAATAATATTCCTCGTCTATTGCTTAACCCCTTAACGACCAAGCCATTTTGTAGGTTAATGACCAGGCCAATTTTTACATTTCTGACCACTGTCACTTTATGTGCTTATTACTCTGGTACGCTTCAACAGATCTTCGCGATTCTGAGATTGTTTTCTCTTGACATATTGTACTTCATGATAGTAGTAAAATTTCTTCGATATAACTTGTGTTTATGTATGAAAAAAATGGAAATATGGTGAAAATTTTGAAAATTTTGCAATTTTCAAACTTTTAATTTTTATGCCCTTAAATCAGAGAGATATGTCACAAAAAATAGTTAATAAATAACATTTCTTACATGTCTACTTTACATCAGCACAATTTTGGAACCAAAATTTTTTTTTGTTAGGAAGTTATAAGTGTTAACCCCTTCATGACCCAGCCTATTTTGCCCTTAAAGACCTTGCCATTTTTTGCAATTCTGACCAGTGTCCCTTTATGAGGTAATAACTCAGGAACGCTTCAACGGATCCTAGCGATTCTGAGAATGTTTTTTCGTGACATATTGGGCTTCATGTTAGTGGTAAATTTAGGTCGATAATTTTTGCGTTTATTTTTGAAAAAATGGAAATTTGGCAAAAATTTAGAAAATTTTGTAATTTTCAAATTTTTAATTTTTATTCTGTTAAACCAGAGAGTTATGTGGCACAAAATAGTTAATAAATAACATTTCCCACATGTCTACTTTACATCAGCACAAATTTGGGAACATTTTTTTTTTGTTAGGAAGTTATAAGGGTTAAAAGTTGACCAGCGATTTCTCATTTTTACAGCAAAATTTACAAAACCATTTTTTTTAGGGACCACCTCACATTTGAAGTCACTTTGAGGGGTCTATATGGCAGAAAATACCCAAAAGTGACAACTTTATAAAAACTGCACCCCTCAAGCTACTCAAAACTACATTCAAGAAGATTATTAACCCTTCAGGTGCTTCACAGGAACTAAAGCAATGTGGAAGGAAAAAATGGACATTTTAATTTTTCCAACAAAAATTTTCTTTTAGCATCAATTTTTTCATTTTTACATGGGCAACAGGATAAAATGAATCCTAAAATTTGTTGGGCAATTTCTCCTGAGTACACAGATACCTCATATGTGGTCATAAACCACTGTATGGGCGCACGGCAGGGCTCAGAAGGGAAGGAGTGCCATTTGACTTTTTGAATGGAAAATATTCTGGAATATTTAGAGGTTGCCATGTTGCATTTGGAGAGTCCCTGTGTGCCTAAACATTGGAGCTCCCCCACAAGTGACCCCATTTTGGAAACTAGACCCCCTAAGGAACTTATCTAGATGCATAGTGATCTGTTGTGAATGTGCTAGAAATGAATTCTGAGCAGAAGCTCCCTCTGGTGGTTACAAACAGTACTGAACTATCCAATGAAGATTGTGAAGATTGGCGATCAGGTGTTACTGACTGGTCTTATATAAGGGAGGTTCCCTCTCATCAGGGTTGCCGGTGATCAATTGTTCTGGTCTCATCTTTGATTCCTATTCACTTTGTAGCTTGCTGTTTCGTGCCTGCATCTTCTGCTAACAGATAAGACATTTTCTTCTTTTAGTTTTTTTGTGCTTGCTTTTTGCATTTTGTCCTGCACTTCTGTGGGGGTCTGCCTGGTCCCCTCCGGGGGCTTGTGCTCCTCTCAGTTTAGTTCAGCCACTGTTGTTTGTTCATTTGCCTTTTCCAGTTTTTTCAGTGGCTGCTGTTTAGTTTTGTTACACCAGAGAACTAATTTAAGTGGTAGAGGTCGTGTGTTTTTGTAATTAGTAGAGTTGGTACTTTTCAGGGTTTTTTGGGATTGCAGTAAGTGTCCTTCCTATCCTTTTCTATTTAGGAAGTTTGGGCCCCAACGTTTGCTCATACTATTTTCTGTCTGTGTCTGTATTTCCCTTGTCTAACCGCCATTACATGTTTGGGGGCTTTCTATGTTCTTTGGGGATCTGCTCCGGGGCAGATAGTTTTCCTCTTTCTGTCTTTAGGTGTAGTTAGCTTCTCAGGCTGTGACGAGGCGTCTAGGACCAACGTAGGTACACTCCACGGCTGCCTTTAGTTGTGGTGGTTAGTCAGGGTACTGCAATCCCATAGATTCCAACCTCTCTGGTGTATTTCCTTTTTTGCCTGCTCTCCTCAGCTACCAAATCATAACAGTATCACCGGACCAAAAACTGATATTTGTATGGTACTCACAGAAGGGAAAAATAGTGTTAAAGAAAGAAGATTGTCAGAGATTTTTTTTTTTTTTTCCCTCTGTATCTCTGAATGCTGAGGATGATTTTTTTTTTCTCTCAATGGAGTTTGCACAGTTGTCTGGCCGTGTGGATCAGCTTGCCACTAAAGTTCGGAGTATTGCTAACTATCTTTCAGGGTTGCCTGTTGTGGAACCTAGGATTCCCATGCCAGATTTGTTTTTAGGGGATCGAGCTAAATTTCTGAATTTCAAAAATAACTGTAAGTTGTTTTTTGCCTTGAAATCTAAGTCCTCAGGGAACGCAGCACAGCAGGTTCAAATTGTCATCTCTCTCCTGCGCGGCGATCCTCAGGATTGGGCTTTTTCCCTGACACCTGGGGATCCTGTTTTGAGTAATGTTGATGCATTTTTTCGGGCTCTGGGGTTATTGTACGATGAGCCTAATGTCACTGATCAAGCTGAAAAAGCCTTGTTGGCATTAAATCAGGGGCTTGAGGACGCTGAGTTATACTGTCAGAGATTCCGAAGGTGGGCAGTCTGACCAAATGGAATGACGATGCTTTGGCGGCTCTTTTTCGGAAGGGTCTTTCAGAGAATGTAAAGGATGTTATGGTGGGATTCCCTGTCCCCTCTGGTCTCAATGATTCTATGTCATTAGTGATTCAAATTGACAGACGTTTGCGTGAGCGTAGAGGTATGCGTGGAATAGTGTTGCCTTGTGAACCAGCTTCTGAACCCATGCAGTGTGATAGAGTGGCTTCTGGGGCACAGCATCATGAGTTTCGAAAACGCAATGGGTTATGTTTCTACTGTGGTGATGCCTCTCATGCTATTTCAGTCTGCCCTAAGCGGGGAAGACGTTTTGCACGCTCAGTTGTCTTGGGTAGTGTTCAGACTAAATTTTTGTTGACTGTTACCCTGATTTGCTCCCTGTCCACATTTTCTGTTCAGGCTTTCGTTGATTCGGGAGCAGCTATTAACCTGATGGATTTTGATTTTGCTAAACATTGTGGGTTTCCCTTGATACCCCTACAGAAGTCTATTCCCCTACTGGGGATCGATTCTACCCCTTTGGCTGAGAATAAACCTCAGTTCTCTACTCAGGTGATAATGAGGGTTGAGCCTGATCATCAGGAGAGTTGTAAATTTTTGGTGCTGTATAATCTGCATGACATTATCGTACTGGGTTTCCCTTGGTTACAGTCTCATAATCCTGTTTTGGATTGGAAATCTGTGTCTGTAACCAGTTGGGGTTGCCAATGTGTTAATACCAACACTCCTGTTTTTTCTGCCTCCCCCCAGGCTCAGGATGGTCCTGACTTTTTGACTGATTTTTCTGATGTGTTTAGCGAAAGTAAATCTGCATCCTTGCCCCCCATAGGAGCTATGACTGCGCTATTGAATTAGTGCCTGGTAGTAAATTCCCTAAAGGTCGCCTTTTTAACTTGTCTGTACCTGAACATGACGCTATGCGGTCTTATATCAAGGAGTCATTGGAGAAGGGTCATATCAGACCATCCTCTTCACCCTTGGGTACCGGTTTTTTCTTTGTGGCCAAAAAGGATGGTTCATTAAGGCCGTGTATTGATTATCGTCTCTTGAACAATATCACTGTGAAATATCAATATCCGTTACCCTTGATTTCTGACCTGTTTTCCAGGGTGAAAAGTGCTACTTGGTTTACCAAGCTTGACCTCAGGGGGGCATATAACCTTATTCGCATTAAGCACAGGGATGAATGGAAGACGGCATTTAATACCCCAGAGGGGCATTTTGAGTACCTAGTGATGCCCTTTGGGCTCACTAATGCTCCTTCTGTCTTCCAGTCCTTCATGAATGACATTTTCAGGGATTTTGTGGATAACTTTCTGATTGTTTATTTGGATGATATCTTGATTTTTTCCAATGACTGGGACTCTCATGTGAAACATGTTCGGACTGTGTTCCAGATTTTGAGAGAGAATGCTCTGTATGTGAAGGGATCAAAGTGTCTTTTTGGCGTACAGAGGATCTCATTTCTGGGATTCATTTTGTCCCCATCTGTTATTGAAATGGACCCGGTCAAGGTTCAGGCCATCTGTGATTGGGTCCAACCTACTTCATTAAAGGCTCTTCAAAGATTCTTGGGTTTTGCCAATTTTTATCGTAAATTTATTGGTAATTTCTCGGTTATTGTTAAACCATTGACTGATTTGACCAAAAAGGGTTCTGATGTGGTGAATTGGCCTCCTGAGGCAGTCTCTGCGTTTCAGGAACTTAAGCAGAGATTCACTTCTGCTCCTGTTCTACGGCAGCCTGATGTTTCTCTGCCATTTCAGGTGGAGGTTGATGCCTCTGAAATTGGGGCAGGTGCCGTTTTGTCCCAAAGAGATCCAGAGACCTCTAAAAGTAACCCTTGTGCCTTTTTCTCTCGAAAATTTTCTCCAACTGAAAGTAATTATGACGTGGGTAATCGGGAGTTATTGGCCATGAAGTGGGCTTTTGAAGAGTGGAGACATTGGCTGGAGGGAGCCAAACATCAGGTGGTGGTCCTCACGGACCATAAGAATCTGGTTTATCTGGAATCAGCCAAGCGACTTAATCATAGACAGGCCAGGTAGGCCTTGTTTTTCACACGTTTTAATTTCATGGTATCCTTTCTTCCTGGCACTAAGAATGTTAAGGCGGATGCCCTCTCGTGGAGTTTCCTTGCGGACTCTCCTGAGTTATCTGATCCTGCTGTTATTTTGAAAGAGGGTGTAGTTCTTTCCGCCATCTCGCCCAATTTGAGACTGGCTCTGGAAGGGTGTCAGGAGGATAAACCCGAGCGCTGCCCTATTGGGAAATTGTTTGTCCCAGACCGGTGGAAAAAGAGTGTGATGTCTGAGATTCATTGTTCCGCGTTGGCCGGTCATCCCGGAATTTTTGGTACCAGAGACTTGGTGAGTCGGTCCTTTTGGTGGCCTACTTTGTCTCGTGACGTCAGGGAATTTGTGCAGTCCTGCGGGACTTGCTCTGGCTCCAAGCCTTGCTCTCGCTCTAATGGTTTGTTGATGCCATTGCCTGTGCCCAAGAGACCATAGACCCATATCTCTATGGATATCATTTCTGACCTCCCTGTTTCTCATAGAATGACCGTTATCTGGGTGATTTGTGATAGGTTTTCCAAAATGATACATCTTGTGCCATTACCTAAGTTGCCTTCCTCCTCTGAATTGGTGCCTTTGATCCTTCAGCACGTGGTTCGGTTACACGGCATCCCTGAGAACATTGTGTCTGACAGAGGAGTCCAGTTTGTTTCCAGATTTTGGAGGACTTTAGGTTCTAAACTTGGTGTTCAATTGTCTATCTCCTCGGCTTTTCATCCTCAGACCAATGGACAAACTGAGAGAACAAACCAGACATTGGAGACTTATTTGAGATGCTTTGTGTCTGCTGATCAGGATGACTGGGTCTCTTTTTTTGCCTTTGGCTGAGTTTGCTCTTAATAATAGGGCTAGCTCTGCCACTTTGATGTCTCCATTTTTCTGCAATTTTCGGTTTCACCCTCGATTTTCTTCAGGACAGACGGAGGCTTCTGTCTGTCCAGGTGTTGACTCTGTTGTGGAGCGTATGCAGCAGATTTGGGACCAGGTAGTGGAGAGGTTGTCCCTCTCTCAGGAGAGGGCCCAGCGGTTTGCCAACCGGCATAGGACTGATGGTCCTCGGTTTGAAGTGGGGGACTTGGTCTGGTTGTCCTAAAGAAATATCCCTATGAGAGTTGCATCTCCTAAGTTTAAGCCTAGGTTCATTGGACCTTATAAGATCATGGAGATTCTTAATCCTGTTTCCTTTCGTTTACTTCTTCCAGGGACATTTAAGATCCATAACGTGTTCCACAAGTCCTTATTGAAAAGGTTTGTCGAGCCAGTGGTTCCTATGGCTGTGCCTCCTGACCCTGTTTTGGTTGAGGGCAATCTGGAGTATGTGGTTGAGAAAATATTGAATTCTCGTTTTTCTAGACGGAAACTCCAGTATTTGGTTAAGTGGAGAGGTTATGGTCAGGAGGACAATTCTTGGGTGTTTGCTTCGGACATCCATGCTAGGAGACTCATCCGTGCGTATCACAGAGCTCATCCTGACCGACCTGGTTGCTCAAATGAGGGTTCGGTGACCCCTCCTCAAGGGGGGGGGTGCTGTTGTGAATGTGCTAGAAAAAGAATTCTGAGCAGAAGCTCCCTCTGGTGGTTACAAACAGTACTGAACTATCCAATGAAGATTGTGAAGACTGGCGATCAGGTGTTACTGACTGGTCTTATATAAGGGAGGTTCCCTCCCATCAGGGTTGCCGGTGATCAATTGTTCTGGTCTCATCTCTGATTCCTGTTCACTTTGTAGCTTGCTGTTTCGTGCCTGCATCTTCTGTTAACTGATAAGATATTTTCTTCTTTTAGTTTTTTTGTGCTTGCTTTTTGCATTTTGTCCTGCACTTCTGTGGGGGTCTGCCGGGTCCCCTCCGGGGGTTTGTGCTCCTCTCAGTTTAGTTCAGCCACTGTTGTTTGTTCATTTGCCTTTTCCAGTTTTTTCAGTGGCTGCTGTTTAGTTTTGTTACACCAGAGAACTAATTTAGGTGGTAGAGGTCGTGTGATCTCAGGTGTTTTTGTAATTAGTAGAGTTGGTACTTTTCAGGGTTTTTTGGGATTGCAGTAAGTGTCCTTCCTATCCTTTTCTATTTAGGAAGTTTGGGCCCCAACGTTTGCTCATACTATTTTCTGTCTGTGTCTGTATTTCCCTTGTCTAACCGCCATTACATGTTTGGGGGCTTTCTATGTTCTTTGGGGATCTGCTCCGGGCAGATAGTTTTCCTCTTTCTGTCTTTAGGTGTAGTTAGCTTCTCAGGCTGTGACGAGGCGTCTAGGACCAATGTAGGTACGCTCCACGGCTGCCTTTAGTTGTGGTGGTTAGTCAGGGTACTGCAATCCCATAGATTCCAACCTCTCTGGTGTATTTCCTTTTTTGCCTGCTCTCCTCAGCTACCAAATCATAACAGTGATCACTTTGAACTCCCAGGTGCTTCACAAATTGATCTGTAAAAAAAAGAAAGTACTTTTTTTTCACAAAAAATTTCTTTTAGCCTCAGTTTTTTCATTTTCACATGGGCAACAGTATAAATTGGATCCTAAAATTTGTTGGGCAATTTCTCCTGAGTACACAGATACCTCATATGTGGTCATAAACCACTGTTTGGGCGCACTGCGGGCTCAGAAGGGAAGGAGCGCCATTTGACTTTTTGAATGGAAAATATGCTGGAATATTTAGCGGTTGCCATGTCGCATTTGGAGAGTCCCTGTGTGCCTAAACATTGGAGCTCCCCCACAAGTGACCCCATTTTGGAAACTAGACCCCCTAAGGAACTTATCTAGATGCATAGTGAGCACTTTGAACCCCCAGGTGCTTCACAAATTGATCCGTAAAAAAAAAGAAAGTACTTTTTTTTCACAAAAATTTTCTTTTAGCCTCAGTTTTTTTCATTTTCACATGGGCAACAGTATAAATTGGATCCTAAAATTTGTTGGGCAATTTCTCCTGAGTACACAGATACCTCATATGTGGTCATAAACCACTGTTTGGGCGCACGGCAGGGCTCAGAAGGGAAGGAGCGCCATTTGGCTTTTTGAATGGAAAATATGCTGGAATATTTAGCGGTTGCCATGTCGCATTTGGAGAGTTCCTGTGTGCCTAAACATTGGAGCTCCCCCACAAGTGACCCAATTTTGGAAACTAGACGCTCTAAGGAACTTATCTAGATGCATAGTGAGCACTTTGAACCCCCAGGTGCTTCACAGAAATTTATAACGCAGAGCCGTGAAAATAAACAATCATTTTTTTTTCTCAAAAAATGATTTTTTAGCCCACTATTTTTTATTTTCACAATGGTTACAGGAGAAATTGTACCTCAAAAGTTGTTGTCCAGTTTGTCCTGAGTATGCTAGTACCCAATATGTGGGGGGGAACCACTGTTTGGGCACACGTCAGGGCTCGGAAGGGATGTAGTGACGCTTTGAAATGCCGACTTGATGGAATGGTCTGCGGGCATCTTGTTACGTTTGCAGAGCCCCTGATGTGCCTAAACAGTAGAAACTCCCCACAAGTGACCCCATTTTGGAAACTAGACCCCGCAAAGAACTTATCTAGATGTGTGGTGAGCACTTTGAACCCCCAAGGGCTACACAGAAGTTTATAACGCCCGGGCATGAAAATAAAAAAATCATATTTTTTCCACAATCAGGATCTTTTAGTCCCCAATTTTTTTATTTTCCCAAGGGTAACATGAGAAATTAGACCCCAAAAGTTGTTGTCCAATTTGTCCTGAGTATGCTGATATCCCATATGTGGGAGAAAACTACTGTATGGGCACACGTCGGGGCTCGGATGGGAAGTAGTGACGTTTTGAAATGCCCACTTGATGGAATGGTCTTCGGGCGTCATGTTACGTTTGCAGAGTCCCTGATGTGCCTAAACAGTAGAAACTCCCCACAAGTGACCCCATTTTGGAAACTAGATCCCCCAAGGAACTCCTATAGATGTGTGATAAGCACTTTGAATCTCCAAGTCCTTCACAGAAGTTTATAACGCAGAGCCGTGAAAATATAAAATCATTTTTTTTCCACAAAAATAAATTTAGTCCCCAATTTTTTTTCCCAATGTTAACAGGAGAAATTAGAACCCCCAAAGTTGTTGTGCAATTTTTCCCGAGTACGCTGATACCCCATTTGTGGGGATAAACCACTTTTGGGCATACGTCGGGGCTTGGAATAAAGGGAGCACTGTTTGACTTTTTGAACGCAAAATTTGCAGGAATCAATGGTGGCGCCATGTCGCGTATGGAGACCCCCTGATGTGCCTAAATAGTGGAAACCCCTCAATTCTAACTCCAACCCTAACCCCAACCCTACACACAGATAACCCTAATACAAACCCTAACCATAACCCTAACCCCAACACACCCCTAACCCTAATCCCAACTCTAACCATAAACCTAACCACAAGCCTAACCCTAATTCCAACCCTAACCCTAATTCTAACCCTAACCCAAATTCCAACCCTAACCATAATTCTAACCTTAACCCTATTGCTAACCCTAACCCTAGTTCTAACCCTAAGGCTGGGTTCATATTGCGTTTTACCAGCCCGTTCAACACGTAGCGTTGACCGGCTGGTAACGGTATAGCATATCGCAGATGAATCAGCAGATGATTCATCTGTGCTAGCGGTGGCGGAGCCCAGATGCTGCAGCCAGTGTCCGAGGCTCCGTCACTGAATGACGGCACGTCGCGAACGCATGCCGCTTTACGGCATGCGTTGCGATGCGCACACAAATGGGGTGAATGGCAGCGTTAACGGGCTGAGTTACACCGCGTTATACAGCGGTGAAACGCAGTCCATCTAACAGACTGCCATAATGCAATATGAACCCAGCCTAACCCTAACCCTGAGGCCCCGTGCACACGTTGCGGATTCACTTGCGGATTTTTCTTAAATCCGCAGGTAAAATGACCTGCGTTTAACCTGTGAATTTAGCGTGGATTTGTTGCGGTTTTTCCCTGCGTTTTTACACCTATAATGGAATAGGTGTAAAACCTCTGCGGAATCCGCATAAAGAATTGACATGCTGCGGATTTAAAACCGCAGCAAATCCGCATGTGCACAGCGTTTTTTTTAACCATTTATTTGCATTGTACTGTACATGGTTTCTGGATCTGCTGTGGATCCGCAGCAAAATCCCCGGCGGATCCCCAGCAAAATCCGCTGCGGATCCCCAGCAAAATCCGCTGCGGATCCCCAGCAAAATCCGCTGCGGATCCCCAGCAAAATCCGCTGCGGATCCCCAGCAAAATCCGCTGCGGATCCCCAGCAAAATCCGCTGCGGATCCCCAGCAAAATCCGCCGCGGATCCGCAGCAAGATCAGCTGCGGATCAGCAGCAAAATCCGCTAGGAAAAAAAAAAAAATCTTTATTTTATTATTTGTCCCTATCTATGACAGGGGGGGTTCATTTACTTTTTTTTTTATTTTGATCACTGTGACAGTTTATCACAGTGATCAAAATAAATTTTTGTACACTGGAGGGCGCACTGCGCATGCACCGCCACGGCGGGCGCACTGCGCATGCGCCCGCCATTTTCCAAGATGACGGCGCCCATGAAGAATCCAGGGACATCGATGGACCGGGAGAGGTGAGTAGGGGGGTCGGAAGGTGAGGGGGGGAATCGGTAGGTGGGGCAGTAGATCGCAGGAGCAGGGGAGCAGATAGTGACGGCGGTGACCGATCGCTGCCATCTTTCGGTGGCGGCAGCCGATCACCGCCGTGACTTGGTGTGGGGGGGTCAGATCTTGGTGTCCAGCCATGGCCGATGCTATTGCAGCATCGGCCATGGCTGGATTGTAATATTTCACCAGTTTTATTGGTGAAATATTACAAATCGCTCTGATTGGCTGTTTCACTTTTAACAGCCAATCAGAGCGATCGTGGCCACGTGGGGGTTAAGCCAACCCCCCTGTGGTGATGCACTAAGGGTCCTGTGCCTGCGGGTCGGGTGACCTTTCAGTGACCCCGGTCACCCGACCCGCAGGAACATGATTTATAGCATGACGCCGACGTCGGCGTCATGGGTCGGGATGGCACTGGTTTTCATGACGCCGATGCCGGCGTCATGGGTCGGGAAGGGGTTAAAAGTTGATCAGCGATTATAATTTTTCCAACAAAATTTACAAAACCATTTTTTTAGGGACCACCTCACATTTGAAGTGAATTTGAGGAGTTAATATGACAGAAAATACCCAAAAGTGACATCATTCTAAAAACTGCACCCCTCAAGGTGTTCAAAGCCACATTCAAGAAGTTTATTAACCCTTTAGGTACTTCACAAGAATTGAAGCAATGTGGAAGGAAAAAAATGAACATTTAACTTTTTTTCCCAAAATTTTTCTTTCGACACAATTTTTTAAATTTTGTCAAGGGTATCAGGAGAAAATGAACCACAATATTTGTTGTACAATTTCTCCTGAGTACACCAATACCCCATGTGTTGGGGAAAACCAATCTTTAGGCGCACGGCAGTGCTCAGAAGGGAAGGAGCATCATTTGAGATTTTGAATGTCAAATTGGCTGGAATCGAGAGCGGACACCATGTCGCGTTTGGAGAGCCCTTGATGTACCTAAACAGTGGAAACCCCCCATAAGTGACCACATTTTGGAAACTATACCCCCAAGGAACTTATCTAAATGTGTGGTGAGAGCTTTGAACCCCAAGGGCTTCAGAGAAGGTTAGAACGCACCTCTTGCTGTGCCTGTCAGCTGTCATAGACAGCTGTCGGCACTGAACTACCACTGCGTGTTTACACACAGTGGTAGTTCAAAGGCTAGACATGCACAGTCCGTCAAGGTGCCAAAACTGACACTTTGCCTTGACGGACTGTGCATGTCCATGGACATTAAGGGCTTAAAATACCTATTATTTGTCTAGCAGTTGTGCGACTGGTGCAATCAGGGTAGAGATAATCTTAAATTACAATTTAGCAGGGGCAATAATTTTCACTACTCCGCATTTGGTGTGTGTCAGCAAGACAATTGAAAAAAAACCATAATTCTCTATTGGTTTTATTGTAGTTTCAATAAAAGTATCTTGCTTACGCCATTTCAGACCACACAGGGTCCATATGCGATGCCCCAGACAGTTCTTTGGGGGTTAGGTCACGGCAGCAGCAACCCGGTCCATGGCCCTGGGCGTGCAATAAAATGTGGGGCAAAAGTTTATAGGGGAATAAGTTTGTGACGCCACCCATGGTATTCGGCAATAGATCGCCGATACTGCGATTCAGGTCCACTGGGGCTGTTGATGACGCAGAAGAGATGTTACAGCTCTTCACTGGTAGAGCAAGGCCCCAGGGCAGTCATAAGCTTAATTTGAAGATGGTAACGGTTGTAGTGCAGGGTAGGTGATGCAGTAAATTAATCTGAGGACACAGCAGGGTGCAGTATTCACACTTTACTCACAGTCTTTAGGTTACAAACACCAGCTGGGTGCTGTGTTCTCTGGGTCGGTGGTCCAGCCAGCTCTCGGGTAGTTTGGGGTACACTTTACGGGGACCCCTTTCTTGTGTACCTTCTCCAGTCATCTCTCCTGTGCTGGTTAACGCCTTTCCTGCCCTGCACCTCACACACAGTGTCCCAAGCCAGCAGCCTCAGATCCTATCGGGTGACGTCCTCCTGGTCCCCTTGTTTATATGTGGCTCCCTTTTCAGCGAATGTGTGTGTACTTGGCTGTTGCACATACAGTCACAACAGCCTCTGGTTTGCTAGCTGAGTCCTACAGTCTCTCCACCAGTCTGGGGCCGGTCCCCCACTACGACCTGGTCCCTCCACCCGACTACGGTCGGCCTGGATATGGTCAACATGGGTGTATTCCTCACGTCCCTGGCCCCTAAGATCACTTCTTTCCTCAGGAGCTCCCTTCTTCACCA